>OY728140.1:3126824-3752189 GCA_963277665.1 Viscum album
GACTCATTCTCACACCCTATACATTCCCTTCAGGATGCGTGCAGATTTCATGCTTTTGCGTTCAGGTAAGGGTTTGGGCTCTGGAGATAGATCCTAATAGTTGAGTTAGCATGGGATGGATGGGGAGGGACCTTTAGGTTCTTACCTTTTCTAGAGTATCTATTTTGTTTTCATTTCTATACCAGCGTGCTATTATATATGTACGTACTGTGTTCAGCCATTGTTGACCCTTCTATTTATTGTACTATATGACATGTTATGTATACATGTTCTTTTTCAGTAGCTATTTTTTACTATTGTTATGTTCCTCCATGGGTGGGTTACTGGTTCAAAGTCTATGTAGTCTTTTCTTTCCACTGATTTATATTTATCAGACCATTATTATATCATCTCTTGAGAAAATAGTCTCCCCATAATCACTATTTTACACTCGTGTTGCTAGTCGGCAACCTTAGGCATATAGGTATGCATGATGAAGCACTGTTCAAGTGGATAATCATATCACAGCACTATAAATCGTATTAGAGTCATTATTTAATGGGAATTAGTAGTATCATTCCATCATATACTAATGATATCACCTGTTTTCCTTTTATTTTCAATTGGTCTTACTATTTGGTCAATGGTAGACTAGAGATTATGATTTTTTCGGAACTTGTTTTAGAACTCATGATTGGGTGAATGTATCCTTTTTCATGGGGGATGGACCAAGTTTCCTGGGGCGAGAATTTTTTTTCTTATTTGCTCATTTTATAGATGATATGATTTCCACCTTGAGTGGTGCACTTAGAATTTTGTTGTTACATGTTTTGATATGTGATCCTTGGACTAGTATGGAACGGAATGAAATTTGGACCCTTGTCCCGATAAGGTAAGGGGTGTTTGTTATGATTTTTTATGAGTTGGTAGGAACATAGGATGTTTAAATTATATATATGTTTTCCTAGGATAAAAAAATGTTTGTGATTTTCATTGGGGACCTAGATTGTGCTAAGAGGGGTTGGGTCATCTAAAGTGTCAACAAAGGAAGCTAAGAGGTGTTTTCTATCCTAGTCTCTCTTTGGTGGCATCTTACTCAACCAACCCAGAAAAGAGGAGCCAATTAAATCTATTTTTGATATGCGGTATATATATGAATGAACCTGGATATTATAGGAGTAGGAAGGTACGATGGTATGGGGTGGTGTTTATCACCAGGTTGGGTGACATGGTCATCGGTTTGAGGAAACATGGTTCGTCAAGATAGCCATGGCCTAAGGAATATTTGATACTTGTCTCTAATATGGAAGGTCAAGAGGCCATGAGGTCAGGTTGTCTTGTAACATGGTTGCGATGGGGGAGGGTAAGGGTAGTAAGATGACGCTTCCTATTATTGCTTTCCATGTCTGCATTACATATATATATGTTATATGGGTTTCCTGGCCATATAGTGGTATTCAGTGGGTCTCCACCTAGACAAATTCATATGGATTATCAGGTGGGTGGTGACAGGTTGTCGCTAGTGTGTGAATATATTGAGATCCTTAAGGGTCGGCATGAGGCCCCTAAGGATTAGGCAGATCATGGGACACAGGTACAGGCTCCAGTGAAGGTGGAGAAGCTTCCATATTTCATAGTATTTGGTTCGTGGCATGATGAGAATCTCATACTGGGTTTGGTACATGTCATCTAGGGGATCAATAGAGTAACTTAGGGAGAATATCCTTTGATGGCGTATTGGACTCGGTAGTTCCATTCACAGCACCAACTTTTATTTCAGGGTGAGGGTGGACCATGGGTGGCTGAGAACTTTATCGAATCAATGCATATGATATTTGAGTGGATGGAGATACCTCTAGGGTGGAGGGTGAAGCTGGTTATGTACATGCTCAGAGGACTAGCTAAGCGTTGTTGGGACATGCAGGTTCAAGTAGGCAGACACAACATACTATCTTGGAAGGGCTTTGAGGCTAGGTTCTTCGAGCACTTATTCTCGAAGATGATGAAAGAATAGATATATAGGGAGTTCTTGATCCTTTATCAGGGTGGAATGTCCATCATTGGCTATTTAGTGACGTTCATCAAGTTGCATGGCTTCACAACCAGTATGGTGGGAAATGACACCTCGAGGGTGAGGCATTTCAAGGATGGTTTATGGCATGTCATTTGGGTGTAGGTAAACATCTTTAGGTTGGCCTCATTCTAATAGGTGGTGAATCAAGCACTCATAGATGAGGGAAATTTGACAGATTAATCTTACTCGAGCTGAGTGATGACATCAGGTGATTTCAGTAGCGATGCTTTAGATACTAGGAAGTGAGGCTAGGATGAGTTCCAGTAGAGCAGTCAGGCTAAGGACTCAGCCCGAACACTTAGGAGTGGGTCGTCGATGATGTGATTCCAGTGCAAGCAGCTTGGACTTATCCAAACTCAGTGTGATCAGCCTCCAAAGGAGTTCCAAGCATGTGGATAGATCGGGAATTTCAAGAGGTTATAGAGGAAGCCTTCTCAAATAGCCGGAAGTTAGGGATCAGGGAAAACTCAAGGCTCTAATATCAGACTGGTAGCGGTACCAGGTGATGGTAGGTGAGTTTTAGCTATATGCGGGGGTTGTAGAAAATATAGTGGGACCCAATAGTGAGTTCAATGTCTGATGCCTGGTGTGGAACCACAGGGACTCCAGGCATGAGGCAGTCAATTATCAATCAAGGTACACGCCATATAGCTTCCAGGTGTGATCTGATGACGGTCAGAGGTATATTTTGGGCATGATTGGGGGTTATTTTATCTTGTTTTGGCATGGAATTTTTAGAGGCATGTTTGTTTTTGGTGCATGAGGTGCACAGGGTGTATCCATGGACTAGCCATGTGCTGGTAAGTAGGTTTTCATCAGCTCAGATCTGTTGTGTGTGTGTGTGTGTGTGTATGAGGTGTATGGCACCGGGATCTATATGTGAGAATCATTAAATGTGTGACTTATGAGGTGGGTTTTCATTAGGTAATCAAGGAGATATGGGTTAATTGAGGTGTATAGGAATTTGGGTATTAGTGTGATGTGGGACTTGTTTGAGGTGTGATGCACCGAGACTAAATTAGGAATCTTTTGAGATACAGAACCTCATAGGTGTCATGTGTGGCATTAGAACGAGGGGGGAATTGATGTGGTGTGGGATTCTGATTGGGTGTTGGGTATGAAATGGGATAACCTGATGAGGTGATGGAGTGATGACGCATCATGGAAGGAATCTTGACTCTAAGGATGGTTTATGAGGTTTGATTTTTGTTTTGGGTCAGGATGAGACCGGGTTAGGTAACTACTAAGGTGAAGAGCCCCTTGATTTGGTTGGCCTATACCCTTTAGATCGGGGTAGTCTGGGTTAATTTTTAATGATATGGGTGTGTTTAGTATCATCTTTGGGTTTTGTTTTATAGATCAGGGATGAATTATTTTAAGGTGTGGAGATTGTAACATCCTCAGTTTTTGGAGCGGATCAATTTCCTCACCCATTTGGAATTTTTGAAGTTTAGTGGTAGACCAAATTCTTTCTCATTTATAGAAACTCAATTTAAAGTTTTCTTTGGACCCAATGCCTTGTTTTTAATCATGGATTAAGGATTGACAAGTGGAATGGGGGTTTGTTGGGTTTCAGGTCCGTCGGAGGCTGAAAACCCAATTTTTCAAAGTGTGTAGACTAAGGCACATGCTTTGGAAAAACCATGAAGCATATAAGGAGTCATTGTGCTTACCCCTTTTCTATTGAGCATGGTTTGGAAAACCATGCAGGAGGGGGAGAATGGTCGCTCGAGACCACTATAGTTTTTAGCAGAGGGAATTCGCATGGTTTACACATAGTTTGACAAACTGTGCATAAAGCCACACACTTAGTGCCAAATGGGAAGTGCCGTCACACTATAGCATGCACGGTCTCTGCACGGTTTGGGTTAACCATGCGGGTTAACCGTGCAGGTCTTGGCTCATAAGCAGTAGGAGCCACACTGTTTCTACACTGTTTGGAAAACCGTGCGAGCTAACAGTGTGGCCCATTAAAAGGGTTAAATTACTATTTTACCCTTTTTTCTAGAAACCTTATTTCCTCCTCTTTTTCTCCTCTATGGTTCATGTTCAATAGGGAACTCCATCCCCATTTCCTCCTCCTATAGGGAGTGGTTCCTCTCCTCCATCTAAGCTCTGTTTTATGATTATTCTTCAGCGTTGGATCTATATCGATAAGGCTCTTCATCCCCTTTCTTCTATTATTATTTTCCCTCTCCATACAGCATGCTAAATCCATATGAGTGGTTTTACCCTATTTTCAGTGAATTCTTATAAAATACCAATTTATTTGAAATTTTTCCAAGTTAGAGACTAAGATTATATAAGCATGTGTCTACAACTTAGGTGGTGCATACTTTTTTTTGTGTTTTCACAATTATTTTTGGGGTGCAGCTTTTAGTGCGTCATTATTTTGACTAAGAGATACCTAATTACATTAATGGTTGTATTTTAATTAATAAAATTTATCATATGGGGTTTCGTTGGGTATGCTATAACATTTTTTATTCGTTTGAATTCGGGTTAGAGTTCGTCAACCATGGGCAGAATATGGCTAGGGTGTTTTTATTTATTTCAATTGATTTGTTTTAATTAAATTGAATTGAATTATATGTATAATTTCTTATGAGATCCATGAGATTGTGATGAGATAATCCTAAGGATCAAGGTAGCGTTGTCTATCTGTTTTGAGGTGATGTGATTGTCGGTATGGGCTTGGCCCATGGTGTAGGTTTCGGGCATAGCGGAAGTGCATTGGTGGGTGTACCAAACATTGATTTTTTCCATTCACAACGATCAATCCAAGATCTACCACGATGATAAAATTCAAGATATTCAGAATATAATAGAGAATGAAAGAAAATAGGGGATTCCCAGAACCATGGAGAGGATTATCATATGTTGGATATAGTTAATTTAATTAAAAGACAAGAATTACCTTGATGGAATTGTATCTTCATTGATGTTTACGGTCATGATCCAATGTGATTTGTTCTTCCATCATAGAATTCAAGTGTAGGATTCCTCTAGTAGTGATCCAAATATGCTCCACATATCTCTAGACATCACCGAAGGGATCTCTGGGTGCTAGCACAGAAGAGACTTTGCTTTCGATGCCCGACTTCAATTGCCTTGAGAGCCGCTCCCAAAGTGCTCTCCTTGATCCGGTGGAGGAGGATCTCTCTCATAACTTGAGAGCGTTCTTGGTGGAAAAATAATTCTCTCTTGTCTTGAGAGAATTTTTAGATCCATTGTTTAAAACCCTAGAGAATGGATAGATTCATGAGAATAATATAATTGGTATTTTAATTACATATAATAATAAAATTAATTAATTACCTGAAATCATTTATTTCATTTCATTTAATTCTTAGTAAGACCCCATGTTTAATAATGACAGTTGACTATTATTATCACTTGACATGCACCCAATGAATTACACCTAATATTATTTAATTAAATAAATAATATTATTTCACACAAATCCCCATAAAAACTACATGGCGTATATATTAATATACATGGTGTGTACTTTTTTTCCACTTTTTTTAATTCCTCCACCACATTTATTAGAACTTGAATAATGAATATTTATTTAATAAATAAATATCACTGCATTATTCGCTAATAAATATATTATTCGACCCACAATATATTCTCTTGAATAACTAGTGTCGAAATAAATGTGATTAGGTATACTTGAATAATTATTAAACCACAATCGGGAATAATATTTATTCAACTTGTTAAATGAATATTTAACTAAGATACTTGGACACACTTAGTGTGTGACCCTCTAGGCCTCTTTCTCAGTGGCATTAGGTAGCGCCTACCTAAATTCCAAGGTTAGTATCTAGCAACATGCCAAGGCACCCATAGAGAAATAAGTTAATGCCACAATGGCGTATCGCCTCCTACAAATGCTTACCATATAATGTAATCCCTTTGTCTCGATATCTCGAATCAAGTAGATTGCATGCTAGTGCCATCAACCAATGTGCTTGATTATTCTTTCTTTGACTTCCAAGAATTGAACTTTCATGTTCTTTACCATGGCCATGGATTTATTTAGGCTATATCAATTCCATAAAAGGGCCTGAGATATCAACTTCCATTATGGAACAGAAGGAAAAAAAATCCTTTTTCACATCATCTATTAATGCAATATTACTCATGGCACACCCAACATATCCTACCTCACTGTGAACAGTGTGTCATCATAGTTTTCATCAATACATCTAAATGTGTGAGTTATAATACCCATTAATAATAATATTAAAGTCCAAGGACCAATACACACATCCTCATATAATCCAATGACACTATAAAATTTGTATTTCCTACTAGCAGGTCTGGCTCAAAGTTTTGTGATCTCTCACCCTTAATGGAATGTATTATTTGTGTCCCTAAAATAACATCATATGGCTATAGAATATATATTTAATAATAGTGTTATGGAACTTTCGGGTTCTCATTATAGCAGAGATCTGATATGACCCTTTGGTGTAACAGTTATCCTTAGGACATTATCACATGCTTTGTCATGCATAAGAACAATCCATATGTGATAAGGTATTTATTAATGAATAAAGTACAAAGTATTTGGTTCTAGTCCACCAAATTCAATAGACTCCCACTTAAACTATAGAAAACTACTAAAAACTTTTAACCCACTAGATATCACATGATATTCATGCTTCGGTTAAGATATTCCTTTAGTCATGGGGTCCATCACATTCTATTCCTTGGACACTCTGCTCACTACAACTTCACCCCTTCGATAGAAATCCCTCAAGAGGTGATACTTCCTAAGAATGTTCTTTTTTCCATTGATATGACCTTAGTTATTTTGCAAGATCCACCACTACAGTATTTTCACAATAAAATGTGACAGGATATTTAATATTATGAACCATATAAAGCTCCTGGAAAAAGTTTTGAATCCAGATGGATTCCTTGGCTTCATCTGAAGCCCCTATATATTCTGACTCTGCTATAGAATCAGTGACAACTGGCTGCTTTGAGCTCTTCCAGCTCACAGCTCCTCTTTTGATATAGAAAACATATCCTGATTTTGACTTCAAATCATTCAGATCTATCTAAAAACTAGAATCATCATACCCACTGATGACAATCTCCTAGTCTCCTCCATACACTAGGAACATATCCTTAGTTTTTCTCAGATACTTAAAGATAGTCTTAACAACAGTCCAGTGTTGTTCTCCAGGATCTTCTTGATATCTTCCTACCATGCTTAGTTCATAGGCAACATCAAGCCTGGAACATAACATGGTATACATGATGGATCCTATAGCCTAATAGTATGGGATCTTACTCATCCTATATTTCTCCTGTTGTGTCTGAGGAAACATTTTTGTAGAAATATGTAGGCCATGTGACATTAGAACCAATCCCCCCTTGGACTATTCCATACTAAATCTATTTAGTATCTGGTCAATGTATGTACCCAGACTTAGTCCAAGAAGCCTCTTGGATCTATCATGAATGATCTTTATCCCTAGAATGTAGGTTGTTTCACTTAAGTCTTTCTTGGAGAAACACTTGTTCAACCGGTCCTTAACTAACTATAATATTGGTACATCATTCCCAATAAGTAATATTTCCTCAAAATATACTACTAGGATAATGATCAAATTCCTAATAAACTGCTTATAAACACATGGCTCACATTCATTATTAATGACACCAAATTTCTCTATGGCTTAATCAAATCAAATGTTCCATGACCTGGATGTTTGCTTTAATCCATAAATGGATTTTTGCAACTTACAAACCAGTTTGGCTTCACATGGCATCAAAAACTCTTCTGGATGTATCATATAGACATATTCATAAAGGTTCCCATTAAGGAATGTTGTTTTGACATCCATTTTCCAAATCTTGTAGTCATGGTAAGATGCTATGGAAAGTATGATTCTTATGGATTTAAACATGGAAACTGGCAAGAAGGTTTCTCCATAGTCAATTACTTGATGTTTCTTGAATCCTTTAGACACTAGCCTTGATTTATAGGTGCTAACATGACCTTCCAGGTAATGACCTAACCCTAGTTACCTAGAGTCAGTGCATTATTACATAACATTGGCATGATCATAAAAGATCAAGTCTCCAAAGACCAATTAGTTTAGTAGCCTTGTAAATACTAGATACATTCATAAGTTTTACATTACATTATAAAATGAAAAACTACAACAACATAGTCTTCATAGGCCACACTCATATCCCATATACTATCCCAATAGGTCAGTCATAATATACTTCTTCACATCCTGGAAAAAATAAAACATAGAAAGGGGTGAGCTCAGATGCTTAGTAAGGATAACAATATAGCAGAAACTTTCATAAATAGGCATAAAAATTTAAGGCAATTTAAGATTAAAACAAAATCCTTTTAAGCTTGAACTTCAGCATAATATGTAAAATATAAAATTAAATAATTCCATTTACTTATTCACATGGATATTCTACTAGTCGAATAATCACATGCAATATCAATAGCCACTTTTATAATGATGGAATGCATAATGCCAGGCTTCATAACCACATATTCAAGTCCTTATGCCAAGACTACAAATAAGATTTTGTCAAGGCCCTGTTCCAAGACACTAGTTTGTCTCATGAGACCTACCGATGCATCGAGGAGCTATAGCGGGCTCCACCCATCACTTGCTAAGTCCAATGCATTCCTCGTATGAAAAGGTTTAAACATAACATAAACATTCGTATTAAAACTATCATATGAAATGTAAATACTTTATCCATAAACCATGAATGGTATAAAAATAACAAATCCATAGTCAAACATATCACAAACCCTTCAATACAACATGGATGTTTTTTATCATAATAAATCAACTTCAAATAAGCTTACAATCCATCAAAGGATGTTGACATAGATGAAATCAAAACTTTTTTAGAGAAATATCTCTTTCTATTTTGAAATCATTTAAAAGTCATAAAATTATAAAAGAAAAAAAATATTTTTAAAATATTCTTATAATATTTTAAGGTAATCTTCGACGATGTTATAATGGTGGAAAATAGCCACACCCACCGTATAAGTTAAAAAACATTCTTACTTTAATTTTGTCGAAAAGGTCATATGGTACCTTGATTAGAAAATGTCAGAAAGATTCTTTTCAAACCATTTTTTAAAAATTAAAGCATGGGTATAAATGAAGTTAACCCATATTCTAGTAAATATTAAAAATGTTTTGCAATACATTTTTATGAAACATGGATGTGGATGATAAAGGGGTCTTTGTAGATACTTATGTAAAAACAACCTCAGATAATAAAGAGATTATGAAATTAACACTAAACATGTACTTTTAATTGGTATAGGGTAAGTTAACCTACTATATAATGGTTAAATCATTGTTATTAAATTATACAAGAACCATATACATTAATATGATATCATATATGATCTTCTAATGTTGCTTTGTTAATGATATTTTAGTAGTATCATCGTTTCGGGTGTTAATTGATTCGTTTTTCTTTATATGATTTGTTACGTAAGTAATGTTAGTTATGGATAGGATGTATGTTATTAATATTCAGAATTATATTAATTATTTAAACATTATTTTTAATCATCAAATGAAAATTAGTCTTGAATGGATATGATGGGGAATGAATCTCATCGCGTTCATGGAGACAGGAATCTGTAGGTACGCACGAGCGATAATATCATTATTATGATTTTAAAATAGTATATAATTGGATGTTATATCATATATAAAGAATATTTATCATGTTATATTTATTATTTACATCATTTATACTCATTATTATACCCATCCAAATGATTAAGTGATTGAATAACAAACTACACCACGACATGGAGACGGTAATCTGTACGTACGCACGTATGGTGACTTTTTCATTTATTGGATGAATAGAATAATGAGTACGGTTGTACCATTTTTATAAAAACATAAAAGTATATATAATATACTAGAGTTATTATTTTATAATGTAAATAATGAAGAAAGAGGAAGTGGAAGAAGAAAAGAACTTGAAAGAGGTGATGAAATATTTACCTCTTCTTCGGATTCTTCCTTTTGATTTGATCAAAATGGCTCCTTAGGTTGGATTTATTAACAAAGTAAGTCCTCTATGATGAATAGGGGAAAGTTGGGAGGATATTTGGGCAGGGTTTGTCTGATATAAATGTCTTTGAAGGTGTGAATTTGAGAGAAGGGGAAGTTCCCTTTTATAAGAGAGGTGACTGTCACTTTAGGTAAAGCTTGAAATATTATTTTATAATAAAATCATTTTAGGTTTCTAATGGATCCAAAATGAATTATTTAAAGTTTAAGGTGGGTAGGGGTATAAAACCTCTCAACCAATAGGTTTTAGACAGGTTTAGGTCATCATAGTAACCTTACGTTTAGATTTAACTCTTAGTTAAATAGTTTGACATTTACCATGTCTCTTTGTATTTTTATATTATATGGTTAATAAACTTACTATAAACTTCCAAGTGAACCCCATGACATATATAATATTATTTAATCCCTTTGGAAAAACCTTATATTTTTAGGAATAGAATACCGATTAATAATATAATATTTTTAAAAAAACTCTTTTATGTCAATTTTGACACTATTTGGTATTTTGTTTTTGTTAGATTCATAACAGTATTATTACTTAGAAAAATATTCATTTAATCAACCCTGACATGTCATATTAACCTATAAAATTAGTTTAATTCCTTAAAAGTCTCAAATTAGATTTATTTGGATATTTATAATATCAATTATTTTAATATTTCATTAATAAGGTAATTACTACATCATCTTTGTGGCATAAATAAATCTAATTATTTAACGTATAAAAATTATAAATAAAATACCATTATGTAGGAAATATTTTTATATTTCTAATGAATATTTATAGTCTAATTTATATTGTGTTTAACCCTATATTAAAAATGGTTTAGTTATTAAACTTTGAATTTAACTCTTTTAACACTTCTTTAAATAAAATAATAATAACTGACCTAATCTAATCCAAGTGGACCAAAGAGGTTCATATATTATTCTTAAGGTTTTTTTTGGTCTAATTATACTTATCCAATAGAATTAGGACATGTTTTAGGGTAATTATGATATCATTTTTACTCTTAATTACCCTATTTACTTTTAACCGTGGTAAATAAAAGTAAAAGGTTACTATTCAACAAAAATTATTTTCATCTTATTGAACCACATTTTACTTACTGATATTAATTGTATCTCTCGAATTTTTGAAATTCAACTCACATAAGTTGTAAAATTAAGTTTTATGCAAATTTTCAAATTCTCCTAGGAGGTGGGTAAAAGACGGTAGAAAGTTCGCTAAAATTTTATATATCTAAACTTATTATAAAATGACTCCAATGAATTAAATTGAACATATATAGGTATTATGTATCTATTTTGACCTATAATAAATTTAAAAAAATAATTAAATATTTAATTAAAAATTCGTTTTTAAATAATAAAGCAGTGTTTTTCACTATTCATCAAAAATTGAAAGTTTTTAGAAAAATACAAAAACTTCACCCTAAGCTAATTTTGATATTCCGAATCCAAAAATGAAGTCCATTTTGAAAGATAAAATTTATAAAATTTTAAAAAGTGGGTATTAAAATTCATAACAACTAGTTTGATTGGTTGTGGTGTGTTTGAACTCGAAGTTGCGTACAACACAAGATATTGTATTATTCAAAGGGAAACGTATCGTGGAAGCTTGGGGTGTTACATTCTCCCCTACTTAAAATAATTTCATCCTCAAAATTTCTAGAATATTACTGCATAAAAAGATTCGGGTGGTTATTCATCATAAGTTCCTCAGGTTCCCAAGTTGCCTCTTCCATCTTATGATTTCTCCATTGAACTTTTACCAGACGATTCGTCGGATTTCTTAGCACTTGTTCACTGGTATCAAGAATTTTGACAGACTCTTCACAGTAAGATAGATCAGGTTCTGGTTCAATTTCCCCATGGGTGAGTACATGTGTTGGGTCAGGCATGTATTTTCTCAATAGTGATACATGGAACACATCATGAACTTTGGAGAGACTTGGAGGCATTTCCAAATGGTAAGCTACAGCCCCAATTTGTTCTATAATTTCGAAAGGTCCGATGTACCTAGGACTCAATTTACCCTTCTTACTGAATTTTATAACTCCCTTCCATGGAGATACCTTCAAGAAAACATGATCTCCTACATGAAATTCCAAATCCTTCAGTTATCTACATAGCTCTTCTGCCTACTTTGTATTGCATTGATGTGGGTTTGGATAACCTTCACCTTTTCCATTGTTTCCTCAACAAGTTCTGGGCCTACGAGTTTTCTTTCACCAACACCATCCCAACAAGTTGGTGTGCAACATCTCTTTTCGTATAACGCTTCATATGGTTCCATCTGAATACTTTAATGGAAGCTATTTTTATAGAAACATTCTACCATAGGTAAATATTGATCCCACATACCTTGAATGTCAAGTGAGCGAGATCTCAACATGTCTTCTAAGGTTTTAATAGTCTGTTATGATTTTCCATCAGTTTTAGGGTGGTAGGCAGTGCTTAATCAAAGTTTAGTATTGAGGGATTTCTGAAGAATTTTCTAGAATCTTGATGTCAAAACGGGGATCACGATCAGAAACAATAGATAAGATTACTACATGAAGTCTTACAACTTCATTAATATATATTCTTTCTAGACGTTCAAGTGGTAAATCTTCTCCTATAGCAAAAAAATGTGCTGACTTGGTAAGATGATCAACAATGACCCATATGGAAGCATTCCTTCTAGGAGTCTTTAGTAGCCCCATGACAAAGTCCATTGTAATATTATCCCACTTCCACTTAGGTATGGGAAGTGGTTGCATGACTCCTCCAGGTTGTATCCTTCCAGCCTTCACTTGTTGACAAACCATACATCTTGACACAAAATCAACAATCTCCCTCTTCATGTTGTCCCACCAAAAATGTTCCTTAAAATATCTATACATCTTAGTGCTACCAGGGTGTATAGAGAAATTGGAGCTATGAGCATCATCCAACAATTCCATTTTTAGATCAGGTAAATCAAGAACACAAAGTCTCTTCCCAAATTTCAAAATCCCATCTTCATATATGAAGTCACTCAATCTCCCTTCATTCACAGCTTTAATCTTCTTTTGAAACTCCTCATCATCAGCTTGAGAACTTTTTATCCTTTCTAGTAAATTTGATTTGGAAACCATTTGAAAAATTATTGATGTTTCACCTTCCATGATTATTCCCATATCCATTTTCACTAGATCTATGAAAATATGATCCCTTTCAATTCTTATCTTGTTCAGATCTCCATGATAATTTCTACTCAAATCATCTAACACCTTATTTTCCTTCCCTGAGTGGTAGTTTATAGTGAAATAATAATCCTTGAGTAGTTCAACCCATATACTTTGCCTCAGGTTGAGTTCTTTATGTGAGTAAATATACATCAAACTCTTGTGATCGATATATATCACACATTTTTCATCATAGAGATAATGTCTCCATATCTTCAAAGCAAAGATTACAGCTGCTAACTCAAGATAATGAGTATGATAGTTTGGATCATTAATTTTTAGCTGCTGTAATGCGTAGGATATAATTGTATCATTATGCATAAGGACACAACCAAGTCCTTTCTTTGAAGCATCACTATAGATAACAAACCCATCATTCCCCAATGGTAGAGTCAATATATGAGCATTGACTAATCTTCTATTCAGTTCTTCAAAACATTCCTCACACTCTTTTTTCTAAAAAAAATTAACCCCTTTACATGTGAGATTTGTTAATGGGTTAGTCAACCGGGAAAAATTATGGACGAAATGTCGATAATAACCTGCTAAACCAATAAAAATGCGTACCTCAGTTATACTCGTCAGTGTTGGCCATTCTTGGATGGCCTTGGTCTTTGAATTATCAACATAGATTCCATCCTTAGTGACAATATGTCCAACAAAAGAAATATCCTGAAGTCATAATTCACACTTGATAAATTTCCCATATAATTCATTTATTCTAGGAATCTTTAGAATAATGCGCAAGTGATTTTCATGATCTTCATAGATTTTAGAGTATACCAAGAAATAATAAGTAAATACCACTACAAGGTCATTAATATATTCCTTTAATACTCTATTCATTAGATCCATGAATACAGAGGGTGCATTAGTCAACCTAGAAGGCATTATTATAAACTTGTAATGTTCGTACCTAGTTCAAAATGTTGTTTTCAGAAAGTCTTCCTTCTTCACACACAACTGATGATATCCAGATCGAAGTTCAATCTTTGAAAAATATTGAGCTCCAAGAAGATGGTTGAGTAAATAAACAATGCAAGGTAGGGGATACTTATTCTTTATTTTTATAGCATTGATTTCCCTGTAGTCAATGCACAAACTCATAGATCCATATTTCTTCTTAACAAAAAGGACAGGGGATCCCCAAGGAGAAACACTATGGCGAATAACTCCCATATTACTCAACTCTTCAAGTAGTTTCTTTAGTTACACTAATTACACAGTGGAAATTCTATAAGGGGCCTTCGATATGGGCCTTGAACCATGAATTAAGTCAATGGAAAACTCAATTTCTTGTTTTGGAGGATGTCAAGGTAAATCCTCTAGAAACAAATCAACATATTCTTGCACAATAGGTACATCCTCTGTTCGAACATTCTTTTCCTCACCCGTAGTTATTTCATTCTCTTCCTCCACAATAATTGAATTTAGTTGAGCTACTGGGGGTGGATCTAGATAAGAATTTGGTGGTGACGTTTCTGCTCTAAAGATAAGGTACTCCTTATCAACATAGAGAATTGTAACCTCCATCTTCTTACAATGAATTTTCACATCATGGTCTGAAATCCAATCCATACCAAGGATTATATCAAATTCAATCATGGGTATGATGATGAGATAAGCAGATAAAGAAAATTTATATTCCCTAATGGGAACTGATTCACAAAACTTTGTTACAATGATACTTCCCTTAGAAATTTTGACTAAAAAATCCATTGTTAAATAAAATAAGAAATATCTAATTTTCTTAGCAAACTGGGAAGATATGAAACAATGTGATGATCCATAATCAAATAAAGCATTGGCTAAACTTGATGAAACCATTAAATTACCTGCCACCGCATCTTTCAGAGGTTCAACTTCAGCAATAGTGATCACATAAGCTTAGCCTTTATCCCTTGTCCTTTTATGAGGAAATTTTCCTTGGCGCTTAAGATATTCATTTGCATAATGCCCCTTTTCTCAACAATTGTAGCATTCAACATTGACAGCCTCTTTCTTCCCCTTGTAATCACGAGCTTGGTGGCCTTTTTCACCACACTTGTAACAGACTCTCATTCCTTTCAGGCAAGTACCGGGGTGTTTC
Source organism: Viscum album (assembly GCA_963277665.1). Taxonomy (NCBI): domain Eukaryota; kingdom Viridiplantae; phylum Streptophyta; class Magnoliopsida; order Santalales; family Viscaceae; genus Viscum; species Viscum album. Next base: position 3,142,296 of record OY728140.1, read on the forward strand.
TTCCCACATTTACTGCAGGATGGATATTTAACTTTTCCCTTCTTCCTCTTATTTCCATTTCCAGAGTGTTCAGTATATCTATTCTTCTCCTGGTTTTCTTTAATGTCGTAAGACTTGGAGAATTATTTTTCTGTCTTGATAGCACATGAGACAATATCTTCATATGATAAGAAGGATTGTGAGACTAATTATCACTGTAGAAATGGTTTTAACCCATCAAAGAATCAATCAATCTTATTCCTTGGGTTACGTATATAATCTGATGCATGCCTTGTTAACCTTGTAAAGTCAGCCTCATACTTTGCGACATTCTCATCCTCCTTTTTCCTCAGACTCAAAAATCATCTTTCCATATCTACTCAATGGTCACGAGGAAAGTATTTTTCTAAGAAAATGTCTTTAAACTCCCTACATTCCATGTTTGATACTTCTTCATCTTCCTTTGTGTTTTGGATTAATGACCACCATTGATCTGTATCTCCCGTGAGGTGATAAAATATCATGAAAACTTTTTCCCTTTCGCTACTCCCCAAAGTATGAAATATTTTCTCTATGTAATTTATCCATTGCTCAAATACTAAAGGATTTTTACTCCCATTGAATGATGGTGGTTGTTGCCTCATGAAGTGGTCTAATATTGATCCTCCGTGTTATGGATCAGGGTGCTCCATACAGGTAAGGTTATTATTCATAACTTGAGTGAGTTATCTGAGTATGGTGATAAGTTGATCAGCACCAGTTGTATCACCAACTCCACTATAATTATCTTTAGTATGAGTGAAATCCCTACATGGATTATGTTCATTGATACGGTTTTCATTCCTTCCACTAGGCACCATTTCTAAACAATGTCATACACTAGATTAGTTTATAAATCGCAATACATAATTCCAAACTTGTAAAACAGTTAACATAAATTGAACAGTGTATGGATATAATCCATAATCATAAAAATGATTTTTTTAAGGAATTATATACTCATAAACCCTTCATAATGGTTTTTAAAGAAAATGATAATTATGCTAAGCATATCCCCCGTGAGTGTCGTAACCAAGAGTGCAGCAAGGCCCGTTGTCGTGCACCAGTTCCCCTTCGAGTCTAGATCAAAGCAGTGTTTTTGGGTTTTACCCCTAGGTACATCTGTGCCAGAGCTGCCTCTACCTGCTTATATCTAGACAGGGATGTATTTCTTGGAAAACTCACAAAATCTCTACAATACCAAAATTCTAGGAAGTTCTTCTATACTAATCCTCAAAGTATATATTAGGTTAATGTTCTCTAATCAATGTTTTTCTAAATCTATATTCCAAGGTTTGTACTAAACTTCCTAAGATACCAACTATAATGCCCTGGCCCTAGTTGCCCTGAGTCGGTGCATTATTATATAACATTGGCATGATCACAAAAGATCAAGTCTCGAAATACTGATTAGTTTAGTAGCCTTAGAAATACTAGATACATTCATAAGTTTTACATTACATTATAAAATGAAAAACTAAAACAACATAGTCTCCATAGGCCACACTCATATCCCTTAGAATATCCCTGTAGGCCAATCATAATATACCTCTTCACATCCTGGGAAAAATAAAACATAGAAAGGGGTGAGATCAAATTCTTAGTAAGGATAACAATATTGCAGAAATTTACATAAATAGGCATAAACATTTAAGGCAATGTAAGACTAAAAAAAGCCTTGTAAACTTAAAATTAAGCGTAATATAGAAAAGATAAAATCAAATAATTCAATTTACTTATTCATATGGATATTCTACTAGTTGAATAATCACATTCAATATCAATAGCCACTTTCATAATGATGGAATGCATAATGCCAGACTTCATAACCACATAGTCAAGGCCTTGTACCAAGACAACAAATAAGATTTTGTCAATTCCTTGTTCCAAGACACTAGATTGTCTCATGAGACCTACCGATGCATCGAGGAGCTATAGTGGGCTCCATCCTTCACTTACTAAGTCCAATGCATTCCTCATATGAAAAGGTTTAAACATAACATAAACATTCATATTAAAACTAGCATATGAAGTGTAAATACTTTATCTATAGACCATGAATGGAATAAAAATAACACATCCACAGTCAAAAATATCACAAACCCTTCAATACAACATGGAAGTTTTGTATCATAATAAATCAACTTCTAATAAGCTTACAATCCATCAAAGAATGTTGACATATATGAAATCAAAACTTTTTTAGAGAAATATCTCTTTCTATTTTGAAATCATTTAAAAGTCATATAATTATAAAATAAAATAAAAATTAAATATTATTATAATATTTTAAGGGAAGTTTTGACGATGTTATAATGGTAGAAAATATCTGCACCCTCCGTATAAGTTAAAAAAACATTCTTACCTTAATTTTGTCGAAAAGGTTATACGGTACCTTGTTTGGAAAACGACAGAAGGATTCCTTTCAAAAAAATTTATAAAAAGTCAAACACAGGTATAAATAACGTTAACCCATAGTCTAGTAAATAGTAAAAATGTTTTGGAATACATTTTTAAGAAACATGGATGTGGATGATAAAGAGGTCCCAGTAGATACTTACGTAAAAACAACCTCAGATAATATAGAGATTCTGAAATTAACCATTACCATGTAATTTTCCTTGGTAGAGGGTTGGTTAACCTCTTGTATAATGGTGAAATAATTGTTATTAAATTATACAATAACCATATACATTAATTTGATATCATATATGATCTTCTAATATTGTTTTGTTAATGATATTTCAGTAGTATCATTGTTTCGGGTGTTAACTGATTCTTTTTCCTTTATATGATTTGTTATGTTAGTAATGTTTGTTGTAGATATAATGTATCTTATTCATATTAAAAATGATATTAAATCTTTAAGCATTATTTTTAATCATCAAATGAAAATTAGTCTTGAATGGATACGATGGGGAATGAATTTCATCACGTTCGTGGAGACAGTAATCTGTACGTACGCACGAGCGACAATATCATTCTTCTGATATTAAAATCATATATAATTGGATGATATATCATATATAAATAATCATTATATTTTTATATTTATTATTTACATCATTTATACTCATTATTATACCCATCCAAATGATGAGGTGTTTGAATAACAAACTACACCACGACATGGAGATGGTAATCTATACGTACGCACGTATGGTGACTTTGTCATTTATAGGATGGATAGAATAATGAATATGGGTGTACAATTTTTATAACAACATAAAATTATATAGAAGATACTAGAGTTATTATTTTAGAATTGAAATAACAAAGAAATAGGAATTGGAAGAAGAAATGAACTTGAAAGAGGTGATGCAATATTTACCTCTTCTTCGGGTTCTTCCTTTTGATTTGATCAAAAGGGCTCCTTAGGTTGGATTTATGACCAAAGGAAGGCCTCTAGGATTTAGAGAGGAAAGTTTGGAGGATATTTGGGTAGGGTTTGTCTGAGCTAAATGTATTTGAAGGTGTGAATTTTAGAGAAGGGGATGTTCCCTTTTATAAGAGAGGTGAGTGTCACTTTAGGAAAAGCTTGAAATATTATTTTATAATAAAATCATTTTCAATTTATAATGGCTCTAAAATGAATTATTTAAAGTATAAGGTGGGTAGGGGTTGAAAAACTCTCAACCAATCAGTTTTATATAGGTTTAGGTCATCATATTAACCTTGTATTTTATATTTAACTCTTAGTTAAATAGTTTGACATTTACCATGTCTCTTTATACTTTTATATTATATGGTTAATCAACTTACTATAAACTTCCATGCGAACCCCAAGTGGTTCATTAATGACATATATAATATTATTTAATCCCTTTTTCTAAACCTTAGATTTTTAGAAATATAATACAAATTAATAATATAATTTTTTAAAAAAAACTCTTTTATGTTAATTTTAACACTATTTCATATTTTGTTTTTGTTCAATTCATAAAAGAATTATTAATTCAAAGAAAATTCATTTAACCAACCCTATCATGTCATATTAATCTATAAAATTAGTTTAATTCATTAAAGGTCTCAAATTAGATTTATTTGTATATTTATAATATCAATTATTTTTATCTTTCATTAATAAGGTAATTACTGCATCATCACTGTGTCATAAATAAATTTAATTATTTAATGTCTAAAAATTATAAATAAAATACAATTATGTAGGAAATATTTTTATACTTATAATGAATATTTATAGTAGAATTTTTATTGTGTGTAACCCTATATTAAAAATGGTTTAGTTATTAAACTTTCAATTTAACTCTTTTAACTCTTCTTTAAATAAAATAATAATAAATGTCCTAATCTAATCCAAGTGGACCAAAGATGTTCATATTTTATTCCTAAGGTTGTTTTTGGTCAAATTATACTTATACAATAAAATTATGACATGTGTTAGGGTAATTATGATATCATTTTTACCCTTAATTACCCAATTTACTTTTAACCGTGGTAAATAAAAGTAAAAAAGTTACTATTTACTAAAAAATTATTTTCATCTTATTGAAGCACATTTTACTTACTGATATTGACTGTGTCTCTCATATTTTTTGCAATTAAACTCACAGAAGTGGTAAAACTGAGTTTTATTCAAATTTGCAAATTCTCCTAGGAGGTGGGTAAAAGACGGTAGAAAGTTCGATAAAATTTTATAAATCTAAACTTATTATAAAATGACTCCCATGAATTAAGTTGAACATATATTGGTATTATGTATCTATTTTGACCAAAAATAAATTTAAATAAAATAATTAAATATTATATAAAAAGTCAGTTTTAAACAATAACGCAGAGTTTTTCACTATTCATCAAAAATTGAAAGTTTTCAGAAAAATACAAAAAATTCATGCTAATATAATTTCGATATTCAAAATCCAAAAATGAAGTCCATTTTGAAAGATAAAATTTATAAAATTTCAAAAAGTGGGCATTACTATTCATAACGGTAAGTTTGATTGGTTGTGGTTTGTTTGAACTCGAAGTTGCGTACAACACAAGCAATTGTATCATTCAAAGGGAAACGTACCGTGGAAGCATGGGGTGTTACATTCTTCCCTCCTTAAAATAATTTCTTCCTCTAAATTTCAAGAATATTACTGCATAAAAAGATTCGGGTGGTTCTTCATCATAAGTTCCTCGGGTTCGCAAGTTGCATCTTCCATCTTATGATTTCTCCATAGAACTTTTACCAGACGAGTCGTCTGGTTTCTCAGCACTTGTTCTCTAGTATCAAGAATTTTGACAGGCTCTTCACAATAAGATATATCAGGTTCCAGTTCAATTTTCCCATAGGTGAGTACATGCGTTGGGTCAGGCATGTATTTTCTCAACAGTGATATGTGGAACACATCGTGGACTTTGGAGAGACTTGGAGGAATTTCCAAATGGTAAGCTACAGCTCCAATTTGTTCTAGAATTTTGAAAGGTCCAATGTACCTGGGACTCAATTTACCCTTCTTACTGAATCGTATAATTCCCTTCCATGGAGATACCATCAAGAAAACAGGATCTCCTAACTGAAATTCCAAATCCTTCCTTCAGTTATCGGCATAGCTCTTCTTCCAACTTTGCGCTGCTTTGATGTGGGTGTAGATAACCTTCACCTTTTCCATTGCTTCTTCAACAAGTTCTGGGACTACGAGTTTTCTTTCACCAACATCATCCCAAAAAGTTGGTGTGTGACATCGCTTTCCATATAACACTTCATATGGTGCCATATGAATACTTGAATGGAGGCTATTGTTATAGGAAAATTCTACCATCGGTAAATATTGATCCCACATACCTTGAAAGTCAAGTGAGAAATATCTCAAAATGTCTTCTATGGTTTGAATAGTCTATTCTGATTGTCCATCAGTTTGAGGGTGGTAGGCAGTGCTCAAACGAATTTTAGTATCCAGGGCTTTCTGAAGACATTTCTTGAATCTTGATGTAAAATGGGGATCACAATCAGAAACAATCGATAAGGGTACTCCATTAAGTCTTAAAACTTCATTAATATATAGTCTTTATAGACGTTCAAGTGGAAAATCTTCTCTTATAGTAAGAAAATGTGCTGACTTAGTAAGACGATCAACAATGACCCATATGGCATCATTCCTTCTAGGAGTCTTTGGTAGCCCCATGATAAAGTTCATCGTAATATTATACCATTTCCACTCAGGTGTGGGAAGTGGTTGCATGAATCCTCTAGGTTGTTTCCTTCTAGACTTCACTTGTTGACAAACCATACATCTTGACACAAAATCAGCAATCTCCCTCTTCATGTTCTCCCACCAAAAATGTTCCTTCAAATCTCTATTCATCTTTGTGCTACCAGGGTGTATAAAGAAATTGGAGCTATGAGCATCATACAAAAATTCCCTTTTTAGATCAGGTAAATCGGGAATAAAAAGTCTCTTTCCAAATTTCAAAATCCCATCTTCATATATGAGGTCACTCAATCTCCCTTTATTCACAGCTTTAATCTTCTTCTGAAACTCCTCATCATCAGCCTAAGAACTTTTTATCCTTTCTAATAAAGATGGTTTGGAAACCATTTGAAAAAGTATTGATGTTTCACCTTCCATGATTATTCCCATATCCATTTTCACTTGATCCATGAAAATAGGATCCCTTTCAATTCTCATCTCAATAAAAAATCCATGATCCTTTCTACTCAAAGAATCTGCCACCTTATTTGCCTTCCCCAGGTGGTAGTGTATAGTGCAATCATAATCCTTGAGTAGTTCAATCCATCTCCTTTCCCTCATGTTGAGTTCTTTCTATGAGAAAAATATACTTCAAACTCTTGTGATCGGTATATATCTCATATTTTTCACCATAGAGATAATGTCTCCATATCTTCAAAGCAAAGATTACAGCTGCTAACTCAATATCATGAGTAGGATAGTTTTTCTCATGAATTTTTAGCTACTGTGATGCATAGGCTATAACTGTATCATTCTTCATAAGGAAACAACCAAGTCATTTCTTTAAAGCATCACTATAAATAACAAACCCATCATTCCCCGATGGTAGTGTCAAGATATGAGAATTGACTAATCTTCTATTCCGTTCTTCAAAACATTATTCACACTCTTTTATCCTAACAAATTTAACACCTTTACGTGTGATCTTTGTTAATGGGTTAGCCAATCGGGCAATATTCTAGACGAAACATCGATAATAACCTGTTAAAAAAATAAAACTGCATACCTCAGTTATACTCGTTGGTGCTGGCCATTCTTGGATTGCCTTGGTTTTTGAAGGATCAACAGAGATTCCATCCTTAGAGATATATGACCAAGAAAAGAAATCTCCTAAAGCCAAAATTCACATTTTCTAAATTTCCCATATAATTCATTTCTTTTAAGAGTCTTTAAAAAAATGCACAAGTGATTTTCATGATCTTCATAGCTTTTGAAGTATACCAAGATATCATCAATAAATACCACTCCAAAGTCATCAAGATATTCCTTGAAAACTCTATTCATTAGATCCATGAAGACAGAGGGTGCATTAGTCAACCTAAAAGGCATTACTGTAATCTCGTAATGTCCGTACTAGGTTCAAAATGTTGTTTTTAGAATGTCTTCCTTCTTCACACACAACTGATGATATCCAGATCGAAGGTAAATCTTTGAAAAATATTGACCTCCATGAATTCGGTTGAATAAATCATCAATGTGGGGTAGGGGATACTTGTTATTTATTGTTATATCATTTATTTCCCCGTATTCAATGCACATCCTCATAGATCTGCCTTTCTTCTTAACAAAAAGGATAGGGGATCCCCATGGAGAAACACTAGGGAGAATAAATCCCTTATTACTCAAATCCTCTAGTTGTTTCTTTAGTTCCACTAATTCCATAATGGCCATTCTATAAGGGGTCTTTGATATGGTCCTTGAACAACGAATTAAGTCAATGTAAAACTCAATTTCTCATTCTGTAGGATGTCCAGGTAAATCCTCTGGAAACACATCAACATATTCTTGCACAATAGGTACGTCCTCTATTCAAACATTCTTTTCCTCACCCATATTGATTTCATTCTATTCCTCCCTGATAATTTAACTTATTTGAGCTACTAGGGGTGGATCTAGATAATAATTTGGTGGTGACGTTTCTGCTCTAAAGACAAGGTAATCCTTATCATCATCAAGAATTGTAACCTCCTTCTTCTTACAATAAATTTTCGCATCATTGTCCGAAAGCCAATCCATACCAAGGATTATATCCAATTCAATCATGGGTATGATAATGAGATCAATAGATAAAGAACATTTATATTCCCTAATGAGAACTAATTCACAAAACTTTGTTGCAATGATACTTCCCTTAGGAGTTTTGACAGAAAACTCCCTTGTTAAATCAAATTGGATATATCTAACTTTGTTAGAAAACTAGGAAGATAAAACAATGCGATGATCCAGAATCAAGCAAAGCATTGGCTAAACATGAGGAAAAGATTAAATTACCTGTCACCACATCTTTTGGAGCTTCAACCTCAGTAGTAGTGATCACATATGCTTGGCCTTTCTCCCTTGTCCTTTTCTGAGGTAAGTTACCTTGGTACTTAGGATATTCATTTTCATAATGCCCCTTTCTTTACAATTGTAGTATTCAACATTAACAACCTCTTTCTTCCCCATTCAATCACGAGCTTGGTGGCCTTTTTCACCACACTTGTTACAAACTTCCATTCCCTTCAGGCAAGTACCGGGGTGTTTCTTCCCACATTTACTACAGAATGGATATTCAAATTTTCCCTTCTTCCCCTTATTTCTATTTCCAAAGTGTTCAGTATATCACTTCTTCTCCTGGTTTGATTTAATGTCGTAAGACTTGGAGAATTATTTTTCTGTCTTGATAGCACATGAGAAAATATCTTCATATGATAAGAAGGATTGTGAGAATAATGATCACTGGAGAAATGGTTTTAACCCATCAAAGAATCGATCAATATTATTCCTTGGGTTACGTATATAATCTGATGCATGTCTTGCTAACCTTGTAAAGTCAGCCTCATACTTTGCGACATTCTCAACCTCCTTTTGCCTCAGACTCAAAAATTGTCTTTCCATATCTGCTCAATGGTCACGAGGAAAGTATTTTTCTAAGAAAATATCTTTAAACTCCCTACATTCCATGTTTGATACTTCTTCATCTTCCTTTGTGTTTTGGATTAATGAACATCATTGATCTGCATCTCCCGTGAGGCAATAAACTGCCATGAAAATTTTTTCCCTTTCGCTACTCCCCAAAGAATGAAATATTTTCTCTAAGGAATTTATCCATTGATCAGCTACTAATGTATTTTTACTCCCATTGAATGTTAGTCATTGTTGCCTCATGAATCAGTCTAACATTGATCCTTCGTGTTGTGGATTAGGGTGATCCATACGGGTAAGGTTATTATTCATAACCTGAGTGAGCTGTCTGAGTATGGTGATAAGCTGATCAACACCAGTTGTATCACCAGCTCCACTATAATTATCTTTAGTAAGAGTTAAATCAATAAATGGATTACGTGCATTGATATGGTTTCCATTCCTTCCACTAGGTTCCATTTCTAAACAATGTCATACACTAGATTACTTTATGTATCACAATACATAATTCCAAACTTGTAAAACAGTTCACATAAATTGAACAGTTTATGGATATGATCCATAAAAAAAATTCTTTGAGGAAGTATATACTCATAAACCCTTCATAATGGTTTGTAAAGAAAATCATAATTATCCTAAGCATATCCCCCGGGAGTGTCGTAACCAAGAGTGTCGCAAGGCCAGTTGTCATGCACCAGTTCCCATTCGAGTCTAGCTCAAATCGGTGTTTTCGAGTTTTACCCCTAGTTACATATGTGCCAGAGTTACCTCTACCTGCTTGTATCTTGACATGGATGTATTTTTTGGAAAAATCACAAAATCTCTACAATACCAAAATTCTAGGAAGTTATTCTATACTAATCCTCAAAGTCTATCTTATGTTAATGTACTCTAATCAGAGTTTTTCTAAATATAGCATCCAAGGTTTGTACTAAACTTCCTTTGATACCAACTGTAATGCCCCGACACTAGTTACCCTGAGTCGGTGCATTATTACATAACATTGGCATGATCACAGAAGATCAAGTCTCGAAAGACCCATTAGTTTAGTTGCCTTGGAAATACTAGACACATTCATAAGTTTTACATTACATTTTAAATTGAAACACTACAACAACATAGTCTCCATAGGCCACACTCATATCCCTTAGAATATCCCTTCAGGCCATTCATAATATACTTCTTCGCATCCTGGAAAAAATAAAACATAGAAAGGGGTGAGCTCAGATGCTCAGTAAGGATAACAATATATCATAAACTTTCATAAATAGGCATAAATATTTAAGGGAATGTAAGAATAAAACAAAATCCTTTTAAACTTGAACTTCAGAATAATAAAGAAAAGATAAAATCAAATAATTCCATTTAATTATTCACATGGAAATTCTTCTAGTCGATTAATCACATGCAATATCAATAGCCACTTTCATAATGATGGAATGCATAATGCCAGACTTCATAACCACATAGCCGTGGCCTTGTGCCAAGACTAAAAATAAGATTTTGTCAAGCCCTTGTGTCAAGACACTAGTTTTTCTCATGAGACCTATCGATGCATCGAAGAGCTATAGCAGGCTCCACCCGTCACTTACTAAGTCCAATGCATTCCTCATATGAAAAGGTTTAAGCATAACATAAACATTCGTATTAAAACTAGCATACGAACTGTCAATACTTTATCTATAAACCATGAATGGTATTAAAATAACACATCCATAGTAAAACATATCACAAACCCTTAAATACAACATGGAAGTTTTGTATCATAATAAATCAACTTCAAATAAGCTTACAATCCATCAGGATGTTGACATAGATGAAATCAAAACTTTTTTAGAGAAATATCTCTTTCTATTTTGAAATCATTTAAAAGTTATATAATTATAAAAGAAAACATTTATTTTGAAAATATTATTATAATCTTTTAAGGGAATCTTCAATGATGTTATAACGGCGGAAAATAGCCGCACCCTCTGTACAAGTTAAAAAAACATTCTTACATTAATTTTTTCGAAAAGGTCATATGGTACCTTGTTTGAAAACGACAGAAAGATTCCTTTCAAACCATTTTATAAAAATTCAAACATGGTTATAAATTATGTTAACCCATAGTCTAGTAAATAGTAAAAAAAATCGAATAAATTTTTAAGAAACATGGATTATGATGATAAAGAGGTCCCAGTAGATACTTACGTAAAAACAACCTCATATAATAAAGAGATTGTAAGATTAACCCTTACCTTGTAATTTTCCATGGTTGAGGGTAGGTTAACCTCCTGTATAATGTTTAAATAATTGTTATTAAATTATAAAATAACCATATACATTAATATGATATCATATATGATCTTCTAATATTGCTTTGTTAATGATATTTCAGTAGTATCATCATTTCAGGTGTTAACTGATTTGTTTAAATTTATATTCTTTATTACGTAAGTAATGTTTGTTATGGATAGTATGTATATTATTCATATTCATAATGATATTAATTCTTGAAACATTATTTTTAATCATCAAATAAAAATTAGTCTTGAATGGATATGATGAGGAATGAATCTCATCGCGTTCGTGGAGATGGTAATTCGTACGTACGCACAAGTGACAATATCATTCTTTTGATATTAAAATTGTATATAATTGGATGATATATCATATATATAGAATCATTATCATGTTATATTTATTATTTAAATCATTTTTCCTCATTATTATACTCATCCAAATGATGAAGTGTTTGAATAATAAACTACACCACAACATGGAGACGATAATCCATACGTACGCACATATGGTGACTTTTTCATTTATAGGATGGATAGAATAATGAATATGGTCATACCGTTTTTATAAAAACATCATAGTATATAGAATATACTGGAGTTATTATTTTAGAATGGAAACAACAAAGAAAGAGTAAGTGGAAGAAGAAAAGAACTTGAAAGAGGTGATGAAATATTTACCTCTTCTTCGGGTTCCTCATTTTGATTTGATCAAAAGGGCTCCTTAGGTTGGATTTCTGACCAAAGGAAGGCCTCTAGGATGAAGATAGGAAAGTTTGGAGGATATTTGGGTAGTTTTTGTCCAATCCAAATGGCTTTTAAGGTGTGAATTTGAGAGAAGGGGAAGTTCCCTTTTATAAGAGATATGAGGGTCACTTTAGGAAAAGCTTGAAATATTATTTTATAATAAAATCATTTTCGGTTTCTAATGGATCAAAAATGAATTATTTAAATTATAAGGTGGGGATGGGTCGAAAACCTCTCAACCAATAGGTTTTAGACAGGTTTAGTTCCTCATATTAACCTTATCTTTTATATTTAACTCTTAGTTAAATAGTTTGACATTTACCATGTCTCTTTGTATTTTTATATTATATGGTTAATAAACTTACTATAAACTTTCAAGAGAACCCCAAGTGGTTCATTAATGTCATATATAATATTATTTAATCCCTTTGGCTAAAACGTAGATTTTTAGGAATAGAATACCAATTAATAATATAATATTTGTTTTAAAAACACTTTTATGTCAATTTCGACACTATTTGGTATTTTGTTTTTGTTAAATTTATAACAGAATTGTTACTTAGAAAAAATATCATTTATTCAACCCTAACATGTCAATTGAACTCAAAATGGTTTAGTTATTCAATTGAGAATTCAACATCGCTTCTAGGAGGAAGACAGGCAATTCCTCGGGAAACACTTCAGCAAATTCCCTCACAATAGGCATTTCTTCAAGGATGGTTTCTTCCTTGGACTCAATCATCTGAGCCAGATACGCATGCTCATAGGGCAGTAATATCCATGCTTGAGATGATGGAGCTAAAGTAGATTCATCTTCCTCTTTACACTTGTAAAGAATCAGGGGTCGATTCTCCATATGTAGTGTGATTTCCCTCTCCCGACAATTTATGTTGGCTCTATATAAGGAAAGCCAATACATGCCAAGAATTGCATCAAATTCCACCAGAGGGAGTATTATGAGGTTCTCTGGGAAATTCAATCCACAGATTATAATAGGGGAGGAATTATAATCATGGGATAGAATGATTTCCCCATTTTTCGTACTCACTGACATCTTCACTCCCATGATTTGTGGTGGTGTTGGGATTGTTCTACTAAACTTTTGAGATATAAAAGAATGCGTAGAACCTGAATCAAAAAGTACGTTGGATATTATTGAATGAATAACTAGTGTACCTGTCACCACTTCGTTGTCGGGGTTAACTTCAGCAGAAGTGATGGAAAAAGCTCTTCCTTGCTTCCTTGGAGGTTGTTGGTTGCCTCTAAAAACCCTTGGATTAGGGCACTGATTTGCAAGATGCCTCGGTTCTTTGCATTTGTAGCAATGAACAATGCGTTGAGGTTCAAACGGAGAGTTCCTCTCCTATTTTGTAGCTGTGGGTCTTTCTTGCCGATAGTTAACAGCTAGGTGCCCTTATCTTACACACCTAAAGCATTTCCTCATCCCCTTGAGGCAATTTCCAAGGTGCTTCTTTCTGCACTTTTGGCAAGTGGGGTGATGGATCTTCTTAGCACCGTTGGATTTATCCATCAGACCTCCATCATTGAATTACACCTTACGCTTCTTATCCCCATGATACCCTTGGGATTCCCTAATCTCCATTTCAACCTTGAGGTCACATCAGAAAATTTCCTCATAGCTGTCAAAGTCACGGATCCTTAATGCTTTCTGCAGGCTAGGCTTCAGCCCACCAAAGAAGCGGTCAACCTTGCATTCAGGGGTAACGAAAAAGCCAGAAGCGTATCGTGCAAGCCTTGTGAAGTTTTCCTCATACGCTCCAACTGATTCTTCATCTTTTTGCTTGAGGTAAAGGAAGTCCCTTTCCATCTTAAGTCAGAGGGTGCATGGAAAATATTTATCGAAAAACATCTTCCAGAAATCCTTCCATTCCAACTCCTCGATATCCTCCTCAAGCTTCTTATTTTTGATCAACGTTTACCATTGATCAGCTTCACCCTCCATACGATAAGCAGCCAGGAGAACCTTCTCTTGTTCAAAACATTGAAGGACAGAGAAGATCTTTTCAATGGAGTTGATCCATTGTTCAGCGATCGTGGGATCGGATGATCCACTAAAAGTAGGAGCCTTTTGTCTCATGAAGCTCTCGATAGAGACTTGTTATTTCTTAGGGGGGTTTGGACATTCCTCTTGACCTGTGTTTCTATTCAAATCTTGAGTTAGCTGAGAGAGAAGCGTGACAAAGTTCGCGATTCCCGCTCCCATTGGATTGGGCATCTCATTAGTACAGTCATCACACTGATCTTCACATCGGTTGTTAGCCTGAGTCCTCTTATTACAGGCCATTGGATGGAATAAAAGGAAAGTTAGGGGTAACACGTAAAGGGTAATCCAAAGACAAAAGTTTATGACTCATAAATTAAATTTTATTTTCTTAACTTATTAATCTATAGGCTTTAGTTTAGGCTTTTCATGATCTACTTTCTAATATATATTCTTAGGGGAAATTTTTTTAATTCCATTAATAAGGGTTCATAATAAGATTGTGAATTTATCAAAACATATCCCCTGGGATTTTCTTAACCAAGAGTGCAGCAAGGCCCGTTGTCGTGCACTAATTCTCATTCGAGTCTAGCTCAAAGCGGTGTTTTCGGGTTTTACCCCTAGGATACATATGTGCCAGAGCCGCCTCTACCTACTCGTATCCAGATAGGGATGTATTTGTTTGATAAACCACTTACTCAGTACTTACCAAAACTTAGGGATTTTTTTATTATACTTAGTCTTGTCTCTAAGGCTTTACTAGGGTTTTCTAATCCTAATCCCAAAAATAACTAAACCTATCCTCTGATACCAACTATGACAACCCTGATTTTATTACAAACATAAACATGATTTATTACATAAAACATCACTTGATACAACAAATAAGATCGAGAGGTTTAGTGTCTTTGGGTCTTAGGATCATTACATAAAAACTTAAAACATGAAATACAACATCTTTATTGAAAACTTCTTTTACATGACCACTACATTCCCTCGTACTTAGCATTGCATGAGATAACCTGAGGACATGCATAAAAAAAGGGTGAGCTATAAAGCCCAGTAAGAGAGTACACATAGAATAACATGAGGAGTACAATACATGTTAGATAATAGGAATATCAATAGAGTATAAGAGAAAATGAACATAAAGGCATGATAGATAATCATAACATGGAAATGTGGCAACAACACTTAATATGGAATTAGCATGAGCCAAGGCTCGTTGCACATGGAGCATGATTAAATCCTCATTGCACATAAATCACGAGTAAACCATCGTTGCACTTGAATTATTATGAGTCAACACTCATTACACATGACGTATCATGATACTATACTTTACCCAATACATTGGAGCGCTATAAGGGCGCACCCTTATTAAATATTTCATTTCATGCATAAGTGTGCCACATGGATCATAAAACATGGATTCATAAAACATAATCATTTATTACAAGATAAAGGAATGTGTAATTCAGACATGAAACTTTATAATCAATAAGTAAATGTGAATAAAGGTGAATACCCTTGATGGAGAAATGGGTATGGTATTCACTACACAATGGCATTGGCTTAGAAAATCGGTGTGATTTCGGCAGCGTAACGGCGTGACATAAGAATTCATAAAAAAGGTTAATGAGAGAGAAAGGGGTTCCTCATCATATTTGCATGTAATGGATAGTAAGGAGCTTATATAGATACATGTCTCAACAATTTTAATGGAAATTAGATTCATGTTACAAAAGTATTGCTTGAATGTAAATGAGGAGAGAGAAGTTCCTTTCGGAATTTTGGCATAGTAACGGGTGTACATGGGAGGAATTTAATGAGAGAGAAAGGGGTCTCCCATCATTCAAACATAAAGAGGGCAGTATGAGGGAGGTTTGAAACCATACCTCAACATTCATAATTGAAATTAAAAGGGCAAAACAACTTAATGAAAATTGGAAAAAAATGAGAAAGGAAGAAAAAACCCTTACTTGGAAGTGTGCTTCCAAAGGCTAGAGAGAGGCTTGATTGAGGATTCTTGGGAGATTAGGGAACCTTGGGAGGATTCTAGAGAGATTAGGGTAGATGTTGGACGAACTCCAAAGGCCTTTAGTGAGTAGGAAGTAGGATCTTGGATGGGTTTATATAGGAAATGTGAGGGAATTCTTTATTATTTAGGTTTGGGACCTCTTACATTAAATTAATCCAAACCACAAACCATCCCATGGTTTTTTCCCATGTTTTTTGAAAAAGGGAAGAGGAAAACAATATTTTATAAGGCTATAGTCCGAAATTCTTAAAATAATGGGGTTTCTTATGTGGAGGAGAGTCACACTCCCAGGGAAAACAATTTAAAAAGACAAGGTGTTCAATAAGTCTTGAAGGGTCCATTAATGCTTTGAAAAGTAAGTCAAAAAAACCCAAAATCACATTATTTTAATGGTAAAACATATATTGGTCAAACATAAAGCTTATAGTATTTTATTACATCACTATTGGGTCATTATGATGTCATAAAACACATTATATATTTAAACGGTATTTAATTTTTACCCAAAAATTTGACTGTCTCAGAAAATAATGAAAAATTCACCGTTGGATAATTTCGACATCCTGATTCCAAAAATAACATTTATTTTATCTAAATAATTTTCTAAATATGTTAATTTTCACTTTTAAAATAAAAACTGACATTTATCGAAAATTCACGGGTTTTGACAAAAATGGCTTTCAAACCTTAATAAAAATTATAATTGCATTAATACAATTATATGATCATTTATATATAAAAAAATTAATTTAATAATAATAATAATATTTTATTAAAATATTATTTAATTCAAAAATCCCTTAATTTAATAAAATATATTTCTTAATTAAATAATAACTAAAAACACCATTTGTACTTTAAAAACTATTTACAATGTATCAATAATGACAAGAAAGTATACACATTATTATATACAAAAATAATGTACATGAACATAGTACTAGAGATTTGTTACATAACCCCTTAAAACAGCCGCATAAGACCTAATGGTAAGGTGTGCAATGGTGACAGACTCTTGGGGGGGCTCGGATAACATCGCTCGTGTGGTAATCTCTATCAACTTCCACTTTTCCCGTAGACGGTCCTGTTCGAGCTTGACATGATGAAGCTCAGCTTGGACTTGGTCAAGAGAGAAGCCCAAAGATGCCACCTCTTTTCCAAGCTCCAACAAATGGGCTTCGTGTGGAGAAATTCTACTGGATGAGGTCATCGCTTCTTTTGTCTGAGTAAATTGGATTTGTTAATGCCCTATATTTATACTAATCATGTGATCACTGTTCAACGGCTATAAAAGTAATGGTCACAATTCTTAAAATAAAACCAAATAATTTTACATCTTATAAAAAATTTTGCATAAAGATACATTTAACTAGATCAAGAGGGATTTTCTATTAATGAAACTTTGGGTCATTACATACATCAAATCCCCCACACTTAAACTTCTTCACTCCTAGAAAAAACAATCAGAAAGAAAACACAAGTGGTCGTAGACAAATCAAAACATCAAAATTACAAGTTCAAAAATTTTCAATCTCTTTTAACCATAAAATATCATGCTTCATTTAAAACTTCAATTTTCGAAAATAATTTTTCTTCCACTCACATTATTTCCAAAAACATTACATGCACTCATGTATCATGCGACCTACCTCACCATCACTCTCATCTCTCAAAATATTTGATCAAAGTCATGCTCAATTCTCGTACACATGCATGCTTACCATAGGCTTTCCATGAATTTCACATATCTGCTAGTGTAAATCAAAACAATTCACCAATCTCAAGGACTTTACATGAGGTTCAAATGCCTCTGAGGTTGTGGGATGGTGGGTAAAAAACAATTTGACAATTTTTTGGTAAAAAGGAGGCTTGAATCTTGAAATAAATGCATGGTAAATGTAAATTCAAATGTCTCCCTCAAACTCTAGCTCCACTACACTTAAAACATTACTTGTCCCCAAGCATATGATAATACAATGATTCACTCTTTTTTTATTTTTTTAGAAAAAACTCACTCAAATAAGATGGGCAGGAAAAACTGGTGAGTTGGTGTGTCTAGTGGGCCACACACCGTGTAGTGTCCACAGTGTGTAGATGTACTTCGGAAATATTTAGAGTATATGGTGTTTCTAGTGGGCCACACACCGTTTAGTGTCCACATTACATGGTATCTAGTCGGGCGAGCCGTGTATAGGGTACACGGTCCAACCCTAACTCGAAGGGACTACACGTCATGTCCAGTGGGCCACACAGGATGTAATATGGAAACCATGTGCCACTTGTTCCTAGTCAACACAAGGAGTAATTTAAGACTTAGATAAACTCCAACACACAGCTTGGTTTGGTGGACCAGACCCGATGAATTAAACCTTGATTACACTGTTTGTACTACTGAAAACACACCATGTGTTCTAGTGTTGTACAGATAGTGTCATGAACCAAGTCGGGTCACCATCCAAAGTAATGCCCGACCCAGTCCATGGAAAGGCCCAAAGGGCGTTCCCAATCCCCACAGGCTGGCACAAGTGCCCAGGAATCAAAATAAACCTTGGGAACTATTTACTCGAATAAAAAAATGCAAATAAATCATCCAACAATACAAAATAGACCAAAGATGAAGTTCACAACCAAATGTGCCCTTAACCAAAAACCAAAATCTGGGTTTCATGTTTGAACTGAAAAAAAAAACAAGAGATACCACTTGGTAGGGTGACCAAAAACCAATACAAAAACCTCCACCTAGCGAGAGGACCCCACCCTCAAGCCATCTCCACAACGCCACACCAAGTAGTCCGCTAACTGCGTAGACCACCACTTCCAAACGCCTTACCTTTACCTGCATCTAACATGACCAAATCTACTTACACCCAAGGATGTAAGTAGGGTGTGAGAAATCTCCCAGCAGGATGCTACCAAATAAAAAGATTCCACATATAAAGATTAGATGATAATGCAGTTGCAAGTTTAAACAAGGAAGAGAAATTACTATTTTAACAATTCTAATGGAAATAGTTGCAATAAAAATAACTTTAAAGGAAAAGTGGGTTTTAAGAATAAAATGCTTTTACTCCTTTATAAATAAAAACACTTTTACTTCTTTAAAAATAAAACACTTTCACTTCTTTTAAAAATAAAACACTTTTACTTTTATGCCACACAAATCTACACCGTATGCCGATCGCAGGTGTGATGTAATCCAGGAGCACCAAAGTGGGAGATGCCTTATAGCTACTAGCAAAAGAAAGAAAGGGTGGGACCATAGAACATCATGTCTCGTTGAAACAAAAATAGGAAACACAAGAATATATGCTCTCGTTCAAGAGCCACTAGTAGGGAAACACATCCATAACCTATTGGTCTCCAATCCTCATCCAAAGTTTAGTTAGTGTTGTAATCTTCAAACCAACTACGTGAAATTAGGCCAAAGACACTCTCCTATCACCAGCACACTAGATCTAGTCCACCCACCTAGTACCCAAGCTTCCCATTTGTGCTCAAAAGTTCCAATCTCACATGCTTGTTAAAGTAAAATGCACAAAACACAAGAGTATTATCAAAATTCTAGGCCACACTATCACACACACAAAAAACCCATTTAGAAACATTACGCACACCAAATATTTTCCAAAACTCAACTTACACTACTCACACAGTCAAATAAATAGCTTCATAATTTTTAAAGTCCACACTACAATTATTTAACACTAGAAAAATTTATTAAAAGTTTTTTCTTAAACGCAATGCATGACTCAAGGTTCCAAAACCCACACAAAAACCCCTTGCTATAACCAGACTCATACTGACGCCACCACAAAACACAAGCCACAACTCTTGTACACACTAACAGAGTAACTGCATAATTTTTAACAAACACTAAAAACTCACAGAAGCACTACCAACAGATCAAAGACACATTAAATTGAAAACAGAAACTAACTGCGTGCATTAAAACTAATTAATAAATTTAATAAATAAATTAAAGAAGCAATAGAATTAATCAGATAATCCTTACATGCAGAACCACCTACCTCGGTGTAGGGAAAGTCTTGTGACTTGATGAAAACTCCCGTCGCACATCAATTTCACTGAAAGGGACCTATAACGGACCCAAAAACAAGGTAATTAACATCTGCATCAAAAAATAAACCAAATGCACCCAAACCATAACCGAAACAATTACTCAAAAAAAGGATGATCAACTGGGTTACTTTGCACCTATGACGAGGAGTTCGAGAGGTTGTCCAGAGGTCAATGGAGGCTATTGGATCTTTGGACTAGCTAAGGGGAGTGGTGCACTTGCGGATGGATAGAGGAGGGGCGGACCACCAAGGTGAATTTTAACTGAGCAAAGGGAGAGGTGTGTGTGGGTCCTCAACGCGAGGTTGGTCTTGTGAGGAGGCTATGTGGGGAAAGGTGTCGGTGTGAGGCTAGTTCGGCGAGGAGTGAGGCAGCCAGGAGGGTGGTCATGGCTAGGTGTGAAGCAGCAAGGAGGGGCGGCACGGCTGTCTGGAGGAGGGAGGAGGTGCGGCGTGATGCGGCTGTCCAGAGGAGGGAGGAGGGTGTATCCCAACGCGGAGGAGAGGAGGGCGATTAGGGTTAGAGGGGGAAGGTAGTTTGCACGCGACAAGAGGGGGGAGAAAAAAATATTGAGTGAATAGTGTATGCCACAGGGAGAGGGGAGAGCAGAGGGAGAGGAGAGAAGAAAGGAAAAGAAAGAAAATAAAATAAAGAAAAAGTAAAATAAAAGAAACTAAAAAGAAAAGGAAAATATGGAATAAAATAAAATAAAAATAAAGGGATGGTAAATAAAAATAAAATAAAACCTAAAAAGAAATTCTAACTTAAACTAATAATAATAATAATAATAATAATATTCATAATAATAATGATAATAAAATAAATAACAACAATAATAGTTATAATTATAATAATTTTATTTTTATTAGGTTAATTAACCATCCAAACACCGGGCAGCCCGCACGTTAAACTGGTGAAGCCACACGGCTTCACTCATGCCCTGCCCACCCGTTGGGCAATGCCAAGCCGACATTCATTTATCAGCACAAAAACAAAAAAAACTCTTATCGGATCAGCACGCATTTCAACAAAAAAAATTTAAAAGGTAGATAAAATTATGAGATAAACATTAAAATTAAAAACATACCTCAATGCGTAGTCTGAATGTGACAATTCTCCCCACCATGAAAACTTTCTTCCCGTGTAAAGTCAATTCGAAGCCTGATCAGAGAATAGAAATGGGTACTCCTTCTCAACCCATAAATTCTACTCCCAAGCCTCATTCTCTTCATTCCCATGCTTCCATATAATGAGAACCAATGGAATGGAATTCCCATGAATCACCTTCTCCTGAGAATCCACTATCTGCACTGGCCACTCAAAAACTGATAAGTCAGGATCTATCTCCAACTCCTCCCAATATAAAACATGTGACGGATCAGGATTTTACTTTTTTAGTTGGGATACATAAAATACGTCATGAATCAACGTCAAATGAGAAGGAAAAGATAAACTATATTCCACCTTTCCAATCCGCTCAGTAATCTCGAAAGGCCCAACAGACCTCGGCATCAACTTCCCCTACTTTCCCAAGTGGAAATGACCCAAGCGAGGGGTCACCTTCAAGAACACCTGGTCATCCACTGAAAACTCAAGATCCTGACACCTCTGATATTCATAAGACTTGTGGTGACTCTAAGCATTCAACAACTGATGTCTAATCAACTTTACCTTCTCATGCGTCTCTTGAACAAGGCTCAGGCCCAAAAGTGGGGTCTCACCTACCTCCGCCCAACACAAAGGAGACCAACAAGGCTGGCCCTAGAGGGCCTCAAAGGGTGCCATTATAATAGAGGATTGGTAACTATTATTATAAGAAAACTCAACCAATCCCAAATAGCCATCCCATAAACCTCCAAAATCCAATACACAAGTGAAAAGCATGTCCTCCAGAATCTTATTCGCCAACTCCACCTGGCCATTCATTTGAGGATGGTATGTCGTGCTCATCTTAATTTGTGACCCCAAAGCCTTCTAGAGACCTCTCCAAAATTTATAGGTAAAGTGGGGGTCCCTGTTATAAACAACCGTTGATGGTACACCATTAATTCTGACCACCTCCTGAACATACAAACAGCCCAGCTCATCCACCTTCATTGTATCTCTGATCAGGATAAAGTGAGACAACTTGAAAAAAATGATAAATCACTACCCAAATAGAATTATTCCACTGAGGTGTACAAGGCAAGCCAGCAATTAAGTCCATGGCGACCTCGTCCCACTTCCAAGTAGGAATGGGTAATGGCTGAAGCAGGCCAGATGGTCTATGATGCTCTGCTTTCACCTGATAACAAGTGTAGAATCTCAATACAAAGTCGGCTATGTCTCATCTCATTCCTGGCCACCAGAACTGGTGACGAACATCGCAACAGATCTTGTTAGTACCAGGATGGACGAACCACTGCGACTGGTGGATATCCTGCATCACCACCTTTCGTAGAGACAACAACACCAATGCACGGCCCATTAAGTATAAAATCATCTCGGAAGACAAAGACCAATCAGAAAGAGTCTCCCCACCATGAATAAACTACATAGATTGTTGGCATAGCTCATCACTAGGCTTCTCCTGCTGAATCAACTCCAGAAGAGCAGGAGTCAACTGAATTCTAGCCAAGAAAGTACCTATGTTGTGCTCCCGGCTCTCCAAGTGCATCGAGGAAAAGATCCCCATCAATGTCCACTCATCACTGGACCTCCTCAAATCCTGCATTGGTACTTTCCTACTCAAGGAGTAATCCACCATATTACCCATTCCTTGGGTATAGATAATGTCAAATTCAAATCCCTACAGATACTCGATCCAGCGGCGCTACCTCAGATTGAGATCCTTCTGAGAGAAAATGTAGGCTAGGATCTTATGGTCAAAGTATACCACAAATTTATCACCAAATAGGTAGTGAAGACAAGTCTTTAGGGCATGCATCATTGCTACCAACTCCAAGTCATGAGTCAGATAATTCTTCTCATGCGGCCAGAGCTGGCGAGAACCATACACCACCACATAGTTAACCTATATGAGTACACACCCAAGGCCCATACCTGAAGCATCACAATAAACCACATATTCCTTCCCATACTCTGGTAAGATCAACATAGGTGTGGTGGTCAACCGCCACTTCAACTCCTCATAGGATTCATGGCACTGCAGACTCTATTCAAACTTCACCCCTTTCCGAGTGAGTGCGGTCAGGGAGGAGGTAGGCCGTAAGAAATCCCGAACAAAATGCCTGTAAAAACCTGTTAGGACAAGAAAACTCCTGATCTCAAACACATTCATCATCTCTTCCCATGGAATAACTACATTGATCTTATCAGGATCCACTAAAACCCATTTTTCTGAGACGACATGCCCAAGAAACTTCACTTTCCTAATCTAGAATGTGCACTTCAAAAGTATGGCGTACAAGCTGTGATCCTGAAAAGTGCCCAAAACAATCTATAGATGATGCTCATGTTGCTCCTTAGATCCAGAATATACCAAGATGTCGTCCACAAATACCACGACAAAGGAGTAGAGATATTGGTGGAACACCCTATTCATGAGTGCCATGAAAACTGCCGGAGCATTTTTCAATCCAAAAGGCATGACCAGATACTCGAAGTGACCATACCTACTTCAGAAATCAATCATCAGGATGTCTGCTTCTCTCACCCTGAGTTGGTGGTAACCTGATCGCAAGTCAATTTTAGAGAACCACTTTCCCCCCTTCATATGGTCGAACAAATCATCAATCTGAGGCAAAGGGTATTTATTTTTTATGGTTACCTTATTCAATTTCTGGTAATCAATGCACAACCGGAGGGTTCCATCAGCCTTCTTTGTGAATAAAACTGGGGCGGACCAAGGAGATATGCTTGGGTGAATGAATCCTTTGTATTCGAAATGGTCCAAATATATATTTAATTTCTTTAATTCGGTGGGGGCCATGCGATCTGAGGGAAGAGATATAGGCTGTGTTCTCAGTGCCAACTCAATCAAGAACTCCACATCCCGCTCTGGGGGTAAGACTAAAAAATCATCTAGAAATACCTCTGGAAACTCATCCACTACAGGAGGTAACCCACTATGAGAAGATCTACTATTATCATCCAGTGCAAGCGATGATAACTAGTAAGAAATATTCCCCAACTCAGGAAGTGGAGGTCCCGCTCAACCTGACCGAGGATCTGTTTCCCCAAGAAATACTTGGGGGGATCTGATCAGGTTCCATAAAACTAACTCATCATCGATAATAGTCAATATGCGCTTGAAAGCGCACTAGTCAGAACATGCCGAGGATCACATCAAATAGGTCCATATCTAGGACCAAGAAATCCCACTCCATCTAGACTCCTGACATAGAGAGCGCGCATGAAGGACACCTAAGGACTTGCTCCCTCTTTTTCCCCAATGGTGTTACCAACTCCATGGAAAAAATATAACAGTTCGGTTGGTGGGATCACAAGGTTCACAATATGGGTAGATATAAAGGAAACTAAAGAACCACTATCAAATAAAACTATATCTATAGAAGATAAAATCAGAATGGTGCCTCAAATAGTCAAAGGTACTGCATCATATCCCACTGGTGCCAGATCCACAGCATGCAGATGCCTAGTCCCTGCCTTGGAATAACCACTCACCTAGGGCTCTGCCCTGATCTAGCTCTACCCCGAATACGATCTGGTCCTACCACTATGGCCACCGAACCAATATATCATCGTCCTGGTCAGCTTTGACTGAACTGATACTCCTTTGGAAGCCACAGATCTAGTCCCACTCTAATAAGGGTGGGTCACCCTGCAAAAGTGTTGCATGTGTCCCATAACTCCGGATTGATAACAAGGCTTGAGAGGGGAAGGAAATGCAGGCCAGATGCTTCTTGCCTTCCTGCACTGATGGAACACCACAGAACCTACACCAGAAGCCCCAGATGAATTTTTTCTAGGAGGATGACCTGAGTTTCCACCACTATTCTTCCCTTGCTCATCACGCTTCCTCTTCTTCTCGGATGAACATACACTGGAAAACCCTGACACTGATCCAGAAAACCCCAAATTTCCTCTCTTGTCAATCTCAACCATGCAAGCATGATTGACCACCTCAGTATAAGTTCCCATCTTGAACAAGAAAACTTGAGGGTAAATTTCTGGTCGAATCCCCTTATCGAACTTTCAAGCTTTCCAAGACTCATCTGAAATAATCTCAGGTGCATAATGCACTAGCTCAGTAAAGCATTTTTCATCCTCCATCATCGTCTGATCCCCTTGTGAATGATCCATGAACTCTCAGGATCCGGTGTAGGCCAGGAACTCGGGATAGTATTGCTTGTTAAATATAGACTTTAAGTCGTTCCAACTCATATGCTCATGCTTCCCAGCCTAAAGCACCAATTCCCACCACTTGCGACTGGAACCCTCTAGCTGAAATGAGGCACACTTTACCCTGACCTCCTCGGGCATGTTAAGGAACTCAAACATACTCTCTATCTTTTTAAGACATTCATCTACCTCTTGAGGTTATGAACTACCTTATAATGAAGGAGTTTTATTCTTCAGAAACTCCTGAGATTTATCCTTCTTGGAGCCGGACCCATCTCCTATAGCTGGAATACGAGCGAGAGCGAGAGTCAACCCTTTTTTTAAAGCCTGAACAGCTCAGACCATAGCATCTACAAATATATGATTAATCGGTGAGGGAGAACTCTCTACAGCTTCCTCCCGTGGGTGTGTGTAAGCTCTCTAGGGAGGCATCCTACTGCAAGGAGCAACAGTTACAGAAAGAACATCATTATTACATCATGTCTGAAGAAAAATAAAATTTCAGCTAGGAAAACAATCATCAGAAAACCAAAAATGAAAAAGTAACATCGATTCTAAACCACTCGTTACCTGCCTGATGTCCATGCATAGTCTACAGCCTGCACATCCCACCTAAAAGAGAATTCCAACAAGAATCCCAACACCCCATGGTGACTCAGGGTCTGTCACGAGGTGTGTTGGCTAGGCACCCTACTCGCAACTAGAATTATGAACCCCGACAGTCCTAGCTTCTGTCTAACAAGACTCATCCCAAATAAAATAACCCAAATAGTAAAACCACCTCTGATACCATTTTTTCATGAACCAAGTCAGTTCGCTATCCAAACTAACGCTTGACCCAGTCCGCAACAAGGCCCGGAGGGAGTTCTCGATATCCACAGGCTGGCACAAGTGCCCGAGTATCAAAATAAACCTTGGTAATGATTTACCTGAATAAAAAAATGAAAATAAATCATCCAACAATATAAAATAGACCAAAGATGAAGGTCACAACCGAACATTCCCTTAAACAAAAACCAAAATTTGGGTTTCACATTTGAACTGAAAACCAAACAAGAGCTACCACTTGGTAGGGTGACCAAAAACCAATACAAAAACCTCCACCTTGTGAGTGGACACCACCCTCAAGCCATCTCCACAACGCCACACCAAGTAGTCTAGTAACATCTTGGACCACCACTTCCAAGTGCCTTACCTTTACCTATATCTGACATGACCAGATCTACTTACACCAAAGGGTGTAAGTAGGGTGTGAGTAATCTCCCAGTAGGATTCCACCAAATAAAAATATTCCACATATAAGGATTAAATGATAATGTAGTTTCAAGTTTAACCAAGGAAAAGAAATGACTATTTGAACAATTCTAATGGAAACAGTTGCCATATAAATACCTTTAATAGAAAATCAGTTTTTAAGAATAAAACACTTTTATTCCTTTATAAATAAAAACACTTTTACTTGTTTAAAATAAAACACTTTCACTTCTTTTAAAAATAAAACACTTTTACTTTCATGCCACACCATATGCCGATGATGGGTGCGATGGAAAGGCTTTTCTCCTACCAGTGGTGGTAGAACACTGTGCATATTGAGCTGTTAAACAATGTAATATGAATCTTTCAGATGCAGGTGATAATGGTAAGCTATAGATTCAAGAGTTGGAAGAAATTTGACGTGGTTCATATGAGAACTCTCAGATCTATAAAGAGAAGACAAAGGTTATCCATGATATCATTATTCATCAATTGAAGTTCCATATTGGTGAGAAGGTCATCATGTACAAATCCAGGATAAAGCTCCACCCATGTAAGCTTCGTTCCCGATGACTTGGTCCTTATATTGTTACTGATTTTTACCCTTTTGGTGATATAAAGGTTTTTTATGAGAAGAGTGGATAGTGGATTATTGTCAATGTACAGAGGCTCAAACACTTCTATGAGGATTTTACAAATCATCTCATGGAGGAAATCCAACTGATAGATACCACAAATGACACCACTTAGCATGTTTTACCTTCTCCCTACCTATATTTATCTTCTATTTATTTAAAATACTTTCATTAAGGACAATGTAAATTTTAGGTGTGGGGGAGGGTGACATGTCATAGTTAGGAATAAACAAAACAAAAAAATAATTAAAAAAAATTAAAAAAAGAAAAATGTGTTTTAATTTTTGATTTCTTTATTTTGTGTTTTTGGATAAAAAATAATCTTAAAAAGAATATCCAAAGTCATTTTTCATGCTTGAGTCGATTGTGCGGAAAATTACATTATTTTTGGAAAATTGTTTTTCAAATAAATGTTGATATATAATCTTTTTCTAGAATTTTTATTTTCAAATCATTCTTAGGAGTTCAATGGATTTTTGAAACCCATGTCTCATTAGAACTAACCATTATTTTCATCCCTTACCCGAGAGATATTCTAAGCCCTTTATTGCATATTCTTCCTTTTAATCACTTCATTGAGAGTCTCAGGTCATGTAGAGAAACTAGAAATTTCCTTGATTTTGTTTGAAGCCATAAGATTCAAGTATTCTACATTCATTATAGATGAAATTGTTCATTGAAAAGACCTTTGTACAATTAACCTCTATTTTTTCCACCTTGAAATTTTATCCTTCTTATGCCTTAGAGACCATGAAATTCTTGTTAGATAACCACATTACAAGCTAATATATCCCTAACTACCCATCTATTTTGTATATTCTTTTGTTATTTTTCGCAAGTGTGGGAGAGAGGTTGTTTTAATGGGAATTCTATGGAGAGAATAATTGTTATGGGTTGATATAAAGGGTGACTATATTTTCCTTGGGCAATGGGTTCACAAACCATATTACATAATTGTTTTACACATGTTTCCCTCTTTATCTGCAAAAAAACTATACATTAAAAAAATAGTTCTGTACATTGAAAAAAAAACATAACAAAAGAAAAAATGGAGAAAAGAGGATTTTTACTCATTATTATTCAATGCTTGGTTGTGACCCACAAAAATGGACAATAGGGATAGTGAGTTGGTGGTGATATACTTTGTGATGGGTTGAGTGTGTACATTCATTGTGAACACTTGCTGAATTTTGACATGTTTTGTACATAAGAGATTAAAAACTCCTCTTCTCCCTCATATTTTTTAACATTAAATCCTAACAGACCTTGAACCTCATAACAACCTATTTGAAGTCCTCTTGAGTAGCGCACCAGTTTCTACCGGTTGAGAAATGAGAATATTGGCAAGAATATGGTAAGATCACATAAACTCTGGGAAAATAGCATAAATCAAATTTCATATGTTCCTTAAGTGAAGAGGTAAAATTTTTGATAAAAAAATTGAACTTCATGTTTGATTCCATTATTTTGTTTTTTATCACTATTAAAATGGGATCTGTTACTTTTTTTTATGATTTCAATGTAGGAGGAGATGATTTAGAGGGTCCATGATGAAGTGGAAGAAAAATGGGTCAAAATTGCATGGATCCATGAAGACCTGTCCACTGTTGTCCCTGTTTAGAAAATTACGTCAATCCAAATGGACTCATATTTTGTTTTATGGTCAAAAATTTAATGGGATACAACTCATATAAAGGAAATCAATCCAAATTCTGCCATCATGGGGACCAACTGACCAGATATGTCTAGAACACTGAATTTGTGAGAAGTCAAAAGTGGTGTTGTGTAATCTGTCAATATCTCTGGATCCACTTGTCCAATTGATGCCAAAATTTCAGTGGAGATATTCAGGAAGTGGGGATAAAACTTTACAGTTTTTTTAAAAGGTAAATTCAATTTTCTAATGGCCGAAATGCGTGGTACAAGTGGTTTAAAGAAATCTGTGTGCCCAAAATCACCTTCTAATTTTCCTATAAAATGTAACCTTGGGATCCCCATTTGGGAGTTCAACCAGGAGGAAATGTGCTACCATTTTGGAGTCCAAAAGGTGTCTCCCCAACATCCCTAGAAGTTCTGGATGCTATGGGAAGTGCTACTTCAATATATTCTTCTTTTGCCCCTTCTATGGATTTCTAAACCCCTTGTGATCACCCAGGGAGGAACGTGATGTAATCCCAAGCCTCATATTTGTATTATTTTAAATGATTTTTTTAATTCAAGGTTGTATGTTGTTTTTATTCATCCTATCGTTTTATTTAATTGAGTTACATACTGGTATTTTATACTCAAGCTCAAATGATCATGTTTGGGGGTACCCTTTCATGTGATGTTTCACACACTGTCCATCCCTTTTTCCTCCCTCATTCAATTGTGGTGTTTGTGTGGTTCATATTGACCAATTGAACTCACATAAGAACTTTCAAGGCCATGTACATTTATTTCATGGTATCACATGGAAATAACATACAAACTTGGACATCACATCAAGTTCTTCATGTGTTGCCTTGGTGTGTTTTGGTTATGAAGTCAAACACAAATCACCCAATCATCGGTGGTGTCTGGTGAATCATTGTGTGTTTTTGACTGAATGATAGGAGGTTTCCTAGTAGAAACTCAGTAACATTATGGTAATAGGTGTTATAAACCAAGGATTAAAATATCTATACTCTTTCTCTTGAAGTGATGAAGTATGAGCATCACGATACTCCCATGGGTTGATTACGTTTAATTAATCTTGTTCATTTCTACTTTGTTTTATCACTTTAGTTTTTTTGTTGTAATCTTTAATCATCAAACCCCAAGTTTTATTAAATTCCATTCCCCTTCTATTTTCAAAATCAAAACCATCTTTTTTAGTTAATGATCTAAGGCTCCGTCAAGAGACCCTATAGTTGTTTATATACTGCAGAAATTCTAATAAAAACTAAACTAATTTGATGCACTCGACAACGTGATCAAGGGTCTCATGGGTGTGTTTAAATTTGTTCATTTGGTTAAGTGCTGCAAATTAATTCCCAAAGGGTTCATTACCTAAGTATATATAGACAATTATTTTCCTAGGCAGAGGAGTGCATGGCTATTGGAAGGGTCTTCCCATGAGTTCTTCAATGATTCAAGGCCATATATTTTCTAGAGTATGTCTACATGAGTAATTTCATTAATCTCAATCATCCATGTGATTCACATGACCCTAAAGGGGTCTTGTGAGGGGTTATTTTATCGTGAGTTGATCTATTTATTGATATTGTATACACTGGTGAGAGTGAATACTTCATTAAGAGGATGCATGGCATGTGGGTCGCACATTTTCATTGTCTTCCATGCATGGAGAAGGTATTCATGAAACCGAGCAATGAAGCATCATGAGATCAAGGGTGATTCTCCTTAGCTCAGTATAACAAGGAATTTTTGTCCCAAACTTAATCTATGTACTGCATGGAAGGGGTCACAAGATCACCATGCAAACGCATGATCCATAAGGGATCGCATGGGGGAAAATCTACAGAGGTGCATTGGGGATGCCCATCGTTGTTGTATACACAGAGAAGGGTTCTCGGTTGAGAAATGTCTACCCACCATCAGTCATGGGGTCTACACCCTTAGTATTTTCTCTGCCTAACCAGGGACTCATGAGTCATTTCATATTGAAGCTATGGATTCTAAGGCTATGTTTGAGCATCGCGGGACTGAGGGTTTGCGCATGTCTACTGTTGTTTGGTTGCATGGACATGGACCTATAACACCGCATGAATGAGGTTCTACGTGTCCATTATTGTAAACTTGTGGACACCTTCATGGACATCACCTGATCAAAGGTGACTGATCAAGGAATTTCTGCATGATAGGGTCGTCAGAACCTCAACAACCCATCAATGATCGCATGACCTCCATGGGGTATTGTGATTAACTCTCCAACTGGGGCAGTCACATCCAGAGTCATTTGCGAATACTGAGAGACAATGTGGCTCTTGGTATCATGAGATCGAAGGAGGGACTATAAGCATGACAGAACTTTGTGTTTGGTGAAATCGTGAACCTTGTGGGTGTCACAAAAGAACCAAGCGTCACATGACATTCAGTTCATCATGCGATAGCCTAATCTTCAAAAGATCATGCGGCAGGCTCTCATGATCAGCTGAGGAGTTCTCCAAGGATGGTCTTCGGCGTGTTATTTTTTGCCTTCCTTCTTTTTTGGAGCACTCTTGGCTCCCCTTGTGTGCGTTTTCATTGATGGGATTAGGGTTTTTATTGGCAAGGGGAGGCCAAGTTTGATTCCACTCTTCGTGGGGAGGATTTAACGTTCACCAATGAGGCGATGGAGCCTTTTCCAAATCGGCATCACATGGCCATGAGCAGCTTCGTGTGAACCTAGTCATGTGATCTTCATTAATGACGTTGCATGATCAGATAAATCCAAGTTAATTCAGATAGAAAATAAACCAAATGCAGAAGGTATTTTGTTCGTAAATTACTTGAGATGTATTTATTGATTTTCTTCACTTCCATCACATGATCAAAGTATGATCATGTGACGGATTCGAGTGTTGATGGGAGATCTCAGAGAAGGTGACTGGATTTTGGGATTGGATCTCACAGTGGCTTGTTCTGGTTGTCTTGAACTCACATAGATATCATTGAAGTATTGAAGATGGCGGTGATGTTGATCACTGAGCGATCATGTGAGCAGTGTCTTTGAGTTTCCATTTTAAACTAGTGGTGCGGGAGGTTGAAGATGAGGTTTCACAGGAAAATTTTCCGATATAAAGTAAAATAAAAAACAAATTCCCGTTATAAGGTTGGGATAAACCATATTCCCAATCTACTATTGTGGGTGGAACTTTTTAAGAAGGCGCTAGATAGAAATGTCCCTTCTTTAAAGGAATAAATAAGAAGGCGCCTATGGATAAGGCGCCTTCTTTAGATTGTTTTTAAGAAGGCACCTACTCAAAAGGCAACTTCTTAAAAAATGAATTTAATAAGGCACCTTTTCAAAAGGTGTCCACCCTTGTATTTTTTTCAAAAAAATGTTTTTCTATATGTATGTATTTTTTTTGTTTATATATATTGTGATGGATTATCTAAATAATAATAAAAAATTGACTATTAATAATGTCTCATATGAAATATAAATAATGTAATAAATAATATATATAATTTGAAAGGTGTACACCCTTATATAATTTTATATTTCTTGTTTTTATATATAATATGATGGATTATGTAACTAATAATAAAAAATATGACTATTAATAATTTTTTATGGAAATATAAATAATGAAATAAATAATATATATTTCTTGATATCTAAAAAATTGTAATAATTAATAATCTAATCAATCTTAATTATTTTATTATTAATTTTGTTAATCATAATATTATTATTAAATATAAAAACATATAAAAATAGAAAATAATAAAAAATATTGTTATTAAGTATAAAAAAAGAAATTTGTTATTTATTAAAATAATTAATATTAAATCTTAATATTATTAGTATGAATATGAATATTACTTTAAATATTAATATTATATTAAAACATTATTAGTATTAAAATTAATATTAATTATTATTAGTATTATCAATATTATTAATATTATTATTATTTTTTATTAATACTATTATATTATTAATATTAAATTATTATTATTAATATTATATATTATATATAATATTTATTATTATTTTTATTTTTATTTTTATTATATTATCATTATTATTATATTCTTATTATTATTATATATTATATTACTATTTATTAACATTATTATATAAAAATATTATTATTAATATTATTAATATTATTAATATTATTAATATTATTATATTATTATTATTATTAAATTATTAGTATTATTATTATATTATTATTATTATTATTATATTTTTAATATTATATTAGTATTATTATAAATATTATTATATAAAAATATTATTATTATTATTATTTATTAATATTAATATATTATTATTATTATATTATTAGTATTATTATATTATTATTATTATTATTTATTAATATTATTATATTGTTAGTATTAATTATATTTCTATATAATATTAATATTAATTATTATTAGTATTATTAATATTATTAGTATTATTAATATTATTAATATTATTATATTATTAATATTAACAATATTTCTATATAATAATAATATTAATAATATTATTATTAAGATTTAATATTAATTATTTTTATAAATAACAACTTATATTTTTTATATTTAATAATAATATTTTTATTATTTTTTATTTTTATGTTTTTATATTTAATAATAATATTATGATTAACTAAATTAATAATAAAATAATTAATATTGATTAGATTATTAATTATTACAATTTTTTTAGATATCAAAATATATATATTATTTATTTCATTATTTATATTTGCTTTTAAAAATTATTCATAGTCATATTTTTTATTATTAGTTACATAATCCATCATATTATATATATAAAAAATAAGAAATATCAAATTATATAAGGGTGGATGCCTTTAAAATTATATATATTATTTATTTCATTGTTTTTTTAATATGAGAAATTATTAATAGTCAAAATTTTATTATTATTTAGATAATGCATCACATTATATATAAATAAAAAAAATAAATACATATAAAAAATATTTTTTTAAAAAAAATACAAGGGTGAACGCCTTTTGAAAAGTAGGGGTGTCCATGGGTCGGGTTGGGTCGGGTTGGGGTTTTTTTTGGACCCGACCCGATCAAAAAAAGTCGGGTCGGGTTGGGTCGGGTCGAAGAGGTTTTTAAGTTTAGACCCGACCCGACCCAACCCATCACGGATCGGGTTGGGTCGGGTCCGCCGATTGGGTTCCTGAAAAAAAATTCGCTCACCGCCGGTGCTGCTTCTTAAACCTAACCGAACCAGCAAAAATTCGCTCACCGCTGCTGCCCCTACGCCAGCGCCGATTGGGTTGACTCCAACCCGTTGGAGTCGGACGAAGCCGAGGCCCCGCATGTGGTGTCTGCCATCCCCGGGAAGGCAGCGCTTTCGTACCTGAGGAAGCAGCCGTCGAGCTGGAGCATGGCGGCGCTGGCCGCGTAGGGGCAGAGGGCGGGGGGCGACGAAGGGAGGCGATGACGCAGCGGCCGCAATCTGGGTTGGCGGTGAGGTTGTTGCGGGTAGGGGCGTTGGTGCGGGGGGGCGCCATCTTCATGTCGCGGCGGCGGTCGGAAGCTTCATACAACACACAACAGCAAAAATGGCGAGGCAACTCGGTGGCTACAGTGGAGCCCATGAGATTGTCGTCTCCGGATATGGAGCTCTTGTAGTGCGCTATCGCCGCCTGAATCGCAGCCTGCAGCTCTTCCATGGAGCTGTCGCCGGCGGAGGATGGGAGGGTCGCCGCCGCCGTGGCGAGAAGAAGGCCACTGTTCGTAGGCGACACCCTCATCGACACAGGCGCCGAGAACTCCCCCCGCCTCCCCAACTCGGCGTCAAACCGCCGTGGCGGGCTCAGATTCCCCGAAAACGAGAAGGCCTGCCGCCGAACCTGCGGCGGAGCGCCGCCCTCCTTCCCGCGATGCCGGAGCAGCAGCAGCGGCCTCGCCATCGCCACGTACCTCTTCACCACGCAGCCCACCTCAAATTTGGACTTCCTCCTGGGTTTCTCCTCCTCCCCCCCGCGCATAGCTTCCGGCCCTTTTCGCCCCATCGCCAACCCAAACAGCGAGAAGGACCTGGGCCTCACCCGCTCCTTGGTTCCGAATCCGTCGACGCCGCCGCACCCGCCCCTCGTTCCGGCGACCGTGCCGTTTTTGAGGAGTTTCCGAGGGTCTGGCGGCGATGAATCCGTGGCGTGGAGGGCGAAGCGAACCTGTCGATGGAGTTGGTGGAAGAGCGAGGTGGAGCGGGGAGATGGGAGAGGAGGTGGAGGTCATCGGAGAAGCGACAGGGAATAACAGCTTGAATTGAAAGGGAAAAAAATTGAAAAAAAGGTTGACGGGGGTGGGGGTCATCGGAGAAGCGACAGGGGGTGGGGGTCGGAGAAGCGAAGTGGGTGGGGTGGGGATCAGAGGAGAGGTGAAGGGGGTGGGGATAATGGAGAGGCGACGCGACGGGGGTGGGGATCGCAGCTGGAGAGGCGATGGGGGTGGTGCGGATCGTGGCGTCGTAGGTGGAGTCAGTGGAGAGGCAACATAGATGAGGGGGCTCGCTTCCCATGACGAACGAACCAGACCACAGGCAATGACGGTGGGGGAACGCGGGAAGGGGTCGTGGGCAGCGCACGATGGAGAGAAGAATTTTACTCCGTCGGGTTCCTTGGGTCGGGTTGGGTCATTTTTTCCCCAACCCGTGACCCGACCCAACCCGACCATGACCCAACCCGACCAACCCGACCCGTGAATATAAATTTTCAAACCCGACCCAACCCGACCCAACCCGGTCGGGTCAGGTCGGGTCCATCGGGTTGGGTCGGGTTTGGACACCCCTATTGAAAAGGCACCTTGTTAAGTGTATTTTTTAAAAAGGTGTCTTTTGAGTAGGTGCCTTCTTAAAAAAATTCTAATGAAGGCGCTTTATCTGTAGGAACCTTCTTATTTAGTCCTTTAAAGAAGGTGCTTTTCTATCTAGCACCTTCTTTAAAAGTTTTTCATAGAAGGTGCCTTCTAAAGAGACGTTCTTCCTTCTACCAGACTGCCCCCCGCACACAACGGTAGTTTGGGAAAATGTTTCATCCCAACCTTATAACGGTAATTTGTTTTTTATTTTACTTTATATCATAAAATTTTCCAGGTTTCACACAGTGTGAGACCGATTGATTTCAAAATTATGTAGCCACGAGATTGGCTCAAAATTTGAACTCACGGTCCATAAGACTGATGCAGAAGGTTGGGATTAGCAGAAGGAATGATCAGATGGTGCAGATCATCGAGAGGCATTATCAAACGGTCAGGATTTTATTACCATGAAAAACTCTCATCCTACATTGAAATGTCACTATGCCTTCTCTCTGGTATATAACTCATGGTGTGGTTGTTGCATCATCGAGTTGGCAATGGGGTCGGCATATATACCACACTCATCACTTCCACCCAGGCTTCGGCCCACTAAGCTTCTGGTTCGGGCTATGCGCGCATGTGGGATCACAAACTACAGGCCCTATACATTGGCCCGCCCACTTGTTGTGGGCACTATGCTCCTTTCACTGTCCACTGACTAGCCCAAGATGACTTCCACAGGGTGTGTTCGACTCTAGTCCCACATGGGCCTGTGGTTGAGTTGACTGAGCTAGCTGGTGGAGGCTTTAATTTTTGGTTAAGATAGTACTCACCACCAAGAATAAAATTTTAATTTGAGTTTCCTAAATTTTATCTCCTTTAAATCTACAATCCCAAGCTCATTCTTTAGTGGTGCCATGTAAGCTACATTTTTATTGTTAGGTAGTTCCTTAAATATATGAAATCTTCAACAAAAAAGTGTAAGATGCACAATTATGGGTTCCAATAGTTCCAATTGGTTGATCTTAAAAAAATCAAGTAGAGGGGTGGTTTATTGATTACTAAACATGTGAGGAAAAATGATGAATTTATTTGAATATTTGGGTAATGTCAATACCAAATTTGGTATTTCTCGAATAATTTAAGGAAGGCCCATTGGAATTCCAACACTTTGATAAATTTAAATCAAAGGTGAATAAGAGAAAGGATTGCTACTCTATTCACTGAATTATTTTTAATAAAAATTAAATGTTAATTTTAAAAACCATGATAGAATTTAAAAAGGGGGAAAACCTAACCTAAATCCAATCACTTCTCTATCATCTAATTTTAACAAACTCCAAATTCTCATACTTTCTAATATTGTAATTTTATTTACTTTTTCACAACTGAAAACTAGATTAAAACACTAATATCTAGAGATGAATTTTGGTTACCACTAATACGATGCCCCTAGGGGAAAACAAATTGCTTTTCCCACACCCTACGATAGGTGTGAGAAAAAACTGGCAACACTGTCGGGGATCTAATGTTAATCTGACCTTAAAATTTTCATGACTAGGACCTCCAAAGAGGAACTACTTGATTTCAACCCTGAGATAGAAATAACACTGTTAACTAGTCTTATGAGTCTTAATCTTAAAAAAATTGAAGAAATAAATTTGGATGACTCAAGTATTCATTCTAAATCTCCAATCATGGCAATCAATCCACAACAGACCTTGAGGGGCCTTTGTGCCCCGTAATTTTCCAACCAAAAAAATTGTTTTAACCATGCATGAACAACAAAATGATTTTGAGTTATGATTCAACATGATTTATGTACCACCTAAATTCCATGGCCTTACAGGTGAAGACCACAATCAACACACTCAAGAGTTTTTTATTTTTTTTCAAGTTTAAAGCCAAGACGAGTAGTTTAGAGAAATTCAAGTGGAGGGAAATCCCCTTTTCACTTGAGGTATCACCAAAGGAGTGGTTGTATAGCTTACAACCCAGAGTGATCCATGATTGGGATGATATCCAAAAAAGTTTCATGCAGAGGTTCTCCCCAACATCCTAGAGCATAGAAATTAGAAATGAGATATACATCATTCCAAACATTATTGGTGAGACTCTTTACGAATACTGGGAATGTTTCAAGAAGCTTTGTGTAAGTTGTCCGAATCAAATTGTGTAAGACCACAACTACCTGGTGTTCTTCTACCAAGGATTTCTAGATAAAAAATAGAAGCCTTTTGTATGCATCCTATGGGAGATATTTCATTGAAAAATCACCAATAGAATCTGTAAATATCATTTAGAATATATCTCAGAACTCATAACAATTAGAAACAAGAAGCATCAGTATAAGAGGTATTCATGAGGTAAGAACCTCTGACTCATCACCTATCCTTGAAACTAAATTTTAATAAGTAACAAGTATAGTGAGATAGATGGTTGTAAATAAAGTGAGTGAGAAACCATTTCCACTATAGGTATGTGGATTATGTTCATCACTAATCATTACACTGATCAATGTGCTGATATATAGGGTATGGAAATTTGTACAATTTCATTCCAGCAATGGAAATTTCCACAGAATCAAAAAAGTTGAGAAGGGGAATCCCAACAAGGATTTGTAGGTCAACAAAACCAAGCCATACCCCTTTTTTCTAATCAACCACATTTCTAGTAGCAATATCTAAACTCGTCACCATTCTAACAAACTTACAAATATCCCTTCCAGCAGTAATAATCCTTTTAACCACCACATTTCCAATGGAAGACTTTTGAGCATCCATCAACCAGTAAACCCTTGGATGAGAACCAAAATCTACAATCTGAGGCTGGTGGGTTAAAAGAAAATTTCAAAGATTTATCTAGTCAGTTAAAAACTGTTTTGGTTATTCTAACCAAGAGTCCATGTAATATTCCATCCTAGAAAGTTCCAAATCCAAAAGAGAATGTTAGTGAAATTACAACACGAAGTGGTAAAGAGCTTCCACCACCTGAACCAAGTAAGTTGGATGATTCTAAACAAACACTTAAAGATCAACCCATCCACTCAAAAGAGAAGCTATAAAAAAGGAACAAAGGCAACAAATTGAGAAAAAAGACAACAAGGTACCATTCCCTTCTATGTTAACTCAATAAATAAAGGGTTAAGAAGAGAAACTTCAAAGAGATATCTGGAAAACATTCTAAAAATTTGAAATCAACATTCCTTTGCTAGTGGAAATCCAAAAAATCAGAAAATATGAAAAGTTTCTCAAAAAAATACACACTAAATGAATGAAGTGGGATAGGGATGAAAGAATCATCTTTGGAAGAAGTGTCTCATCTATGATCACACCACTATTTCCCAAAAAATGTTAATATCCAAGGACATTTTCTATTCCCTACATTATGGGTTCTTTTAAATTTTATAATGCTTTGTGTGATCTTGGTGCATCTATTAATGTAATGTATAACTCTATCTTTACATATTTTAAAATATGTTAACTTAATCCTATAAGAGTTGTTGTCCAACTAGAAAAATGATCCATTTCTTTTTTAGTTGGAGTTGTGGAGGATGTGTTAGTAGGAGTTGAAGGACTAATTTTTCCATAATATTTTTATGTACTCACCATGGAGGAAGACAATGCACCAGGAAATTAACCCATTATTTTGGGATTACCATTCCTAAAAAAATCCAAAATCATCATCAATGTGCATGAAGGAGCCCTCACCATGGAGCTGGGGGACAACAAGGTGAACTTCAATGTTCTTGACTCTAAAAGGAACCCTTCAAACAATAATTCCCGCTTTAAAATTTCCAATGAAGAATATATTGATCCCATATAATAGTCGGGTTTGCTTCAAGAATTATTATCCTTAGGATATCACCTTATGATTAAAAACACCATGGAAGGAGAGAGTACTCAAAATCTAAAAAATCTACTTTTAAAACTAAAAAATAAATCACCACTGAATTATTTGATAATTTTTTAGTAGAAACTGATAGGATAACCTTTACAAAGAAAATTCAATATTTTGAAATAGGAAATTTGAATTCATTATCATCCATAGAACAACCCCCAAATCTTGAATTAAAACCCTTCCCATGTGATTTAAAATATGTGTATCTATTAGAGGGATAAAAGTTACCAATGATCATTGACAATAATCTATATGGGACCCAAGATCAAACTATGATTGACTTTATAAATAGAAATTTCAATACCATAGGATGGATTCTAGGAGATATACCCAGAATCAAACCTAAGATCTACTCCAATGGAATCTTTTTAGAAGAAGACTCTCGGCATTTTAGGAATCCCCAAAGAAGAATTAACCCCACCATCATGGAAGTTGTGAAAATATAAATTTAAAAAATATTAGCAGTCGACATAATTTTACCCTATTTCTTACTCCCAATGGGTCATCCCTATCCATGTGTTTTCCAAAAAAATAGGCTTGACCATTTTGGAAAATGAGAATAATGAATTAATTCACATAAGAGTTAAAAAATAGTTGGAGGTTATGTATTGAATATATAAGGCTGAAGTAAATGACCTGAAAAGATCACTTGCCAATCCCATTCATTGATCAAATGATAGAAAGGCTGGAAGGTAGGACACATTACAACTTTTTGGATGTTTTTTCTAATTATTTTTAGGTACCAATTTCCCCAGAAGACCAAGAGAAGAAAACCTTCACCTGTCCTTCTGGGACCTTTTCTTACAAAAGGATGGATTTTTCATTATGCAATGTCCCATGTACATTTCAGTTATGTGTGGTAATAATTTTATCTGATCACTTTGAGGACTGAATGGAGGTATTTCTCGATTGATATACTATTTTTGTAAACTCCTTTGATCATTTATTGGGGAATATTGATTTTTTTTAAAACATGCATAGAGAAAAATATGGTTTTGAACTTTAAAAAGTGTCACTTTATGGTTGAAAAATGAATAGTTATATGAAATATCATTTCAAAAAAATGCATTGAGGCTGATAAATTTAAAATCTAATTGATCAATTCTTTAACAAACCCCACTTTTTTGAGACACATCATATCATTTTTGGGGCATGTGGAATTTTAATGAATATTCATCAAGGATTTCAGTATTATTTATCTTCCACTTTCAATATTTCTCTAAAAAGTGGTTTAATTTTTTTAATGATTACTAAAGGGTGGAATTTGATGAGATGAAACATAAGTTAATTACCCCACCAATAATGTAGCTACAAAATTGGGAACATCCATTTGAGTTGCTTTATGATGCATAAAACCAAGTTGTAGGAGTGGTTCTTTCCCAAATAATTGAAGGATGTTGGGCAAAAATCCCTCAAGGTAACATTGCAGTATTTTTGGGTTGATTGTGTTTGTTGACAAAGCAGGTTTCCATGGAGAATTGTCGAGTTCCAGAGAAATTGTTGACAATCCATGTTGACAATGAACGATGACAAAGGAAATGACGATCTGGAGGCAGTACAAAAGAGCAGTACAAGGTGGCGCCGTTTCATAGTGTTTGCCAAATTTTTTGGGGTCCAAAATTTGGAAGTTTGGTGAGCATTGAGAAAAGTGGATATCCATGAATATCATATTTTTATATGGCAAAGGCATGAACTTCGCGAAGATGGGATGCATAGATTGAATTTCATGAAGACCAGAAAAATGGAGGTGGTGATGCTTCGCGATTACGTCAAAGCTTCGCAAACGGCAGAGTTGAAGCGCATCGCGGCGGTGAAGGGCTTTGCGAGGGAGATTCATGGCGAAGGTGCGAAGGAATGTTGACGGTAATGCTCTACGATTACGACGAGATCCACGATCGGAAAATTGTCGTGATGCTTCGCGATTGATACAGAATTCCGACGGAAACTTCGGAGCTTCGCGAATTGAGATGATGTGGCGTTGACTTCGTGCGGAAAGTTCGAGGGTCGGTGGAATCGCCTATAAATACAGGTCGAACCCCTCGAGAGAAGAAGAGAGAATTTTAAGAGAAAATCATTTGCTCTCGGTTCGTGAAGGTAGTTCTCGTAGCCTGTGTGCTTCACGAAAGAAGAGCTTCATGGCGGCTATTGTTGCTCTGCGAAAGTTGTGCACTCCTCTTTGGCTCAGTGATCTTCACGAGGGAAGTTTCTCTACAACGACTTGAGCCTCGTGGTAGTGCTTCGTGGCAGTGCTTCGCGAGAGTGCTTCGCGAAAAGGCAGGAGCTTCGCAAAGGCTTATTTGAGCTTTGCGAAATTGGGAGCTTCGCGAAGTAGGGTGCTTTGCGAAGGTACTTTCCAAAGGAATTTCCCATTGGTCAGTGGCAAAGGGGTATTCATCAGTGGATGAAATTTGGACTTCATTAGAGCATCTACATAAAGTGGAGTATGCATTCATTAGTGATAATGAAGTGACCTACAGGTCTATAAACTGTGATTGGATCCCTTACAAGTGTAGTGAGCATAGGAAGAGGAAAAAGGTGATCCTCTCCACCGGCAGTGAGCTAGAGAGAGAGAAACGGGGAGTGACTCTTGTGAAAGCAGTGAGATAACCCTAAACCTCCTAAAGGCAGTGATCCTAGGTATAAAAGTGATCTAGCTCGAACATTGTAATCCACATCTAGTGAAGAATAGTGGAATTTGGTACGACCGGAAACTTGTTGGCATATGATCCTTGGACGTAGCCTAGTGAGGGTGAACCAAGTAAAAATCTTTGTGTATGCCTGTTTGCTTCCCTGCATTACATTCAAAGTATCATCATCAGATAAAGAAGAAAAGAAGTGGTCATAATAATCACACGAGTGCAAACAAAGTGACCCTTATAATAAAGAGGTCAAGATCCAGTGGGGCAGGAAGAACATTGCGAAAGAATATCCATACCCTGATTCACCCCCCCCCCCCCTCTCAGGGTATATAGGCCCCTATTGGTCCTAACAAAGGAAAACCCCAAGTCATAACCTATGCTTCAAGAGCCTTGGATGACACTCAGATCAATTACAAAACCACTGAAAATGAGTTTCTTGTTATTGTATTTTCATTAGATAAATTCAGTTCATATTTACTTGGAACTAAAGTAGTTGTATTTTATAATCATGCATCACTTAGTTACTTGATGAAGAAGTTCAATGTCAAACCAAGGCTGGTGAGATGGATAATAATCTTATAGAAATTTAATCTATAGATTAAAGAAAAAGAGGTATATGAATACCAAATGGCAGATCACCTCAGTAGGCTACCCAATATTACTGAAACAAAAACTCTAGAGTTGATCCCACTCAGTGATCACATACCCTAAGAGAATCTCTACATCATAGAAGGTAACATACCATGGTATGCTGACATAGTAAATTATTTGGCCACATCTCAGGTACCTTATTCCCTTAACTCTGATTAGAAGAATAAACTTAAAGATGAATCTAGTTTCTATATCTGGTAGGATCCATTTCTCTGGAAAATTTTCAATGACTAAGTCATAAAAAGATTCTTGTCGACGAGTGAAATAGAATTTTT
Source organism: Viscum album (assembly GCA_963277665.1). Classification (NCBI taxonomy): domain Eukaryota; kingdom Viridiplantae; phylum Streptophyta; class Magnoliopsida; order Santalales; family Viscaceae; genus Viscum; species Viscum album. Next base: position 3,185,694 of record OY728140.1, read on the forward strand.
TTTTCAATTTTTTGATGCACATGATTATGGAGGCCACTTTGGACCTCAAAGAACAACTAAAAAAGTATTGGAATCTAGAATCTATTGTCCAACCTTGTTTAAATATGCTTATGATTATTATAAAAAATTTGAAAAGTGTTAATGTTTTTGGAAATATTTCAAAGAAAAAAGAGATTCCCCAAAAACTCATAATTTTTTGTGAAATATTTAAAGTTTGGGGAATTTAATTTATGGGACACTTTCCCATGACTTTTGGGAAATCTTATATTTTACTTATTGTTAATTATGTCTCCAAATGGGTGGAATCCAAATCCACCAATACTAATGATGCCAAAGTTGCATGTGATTTTATCAGTGCGAACATCATTTGTAGGTTTGGGATGCCAATATCCATCATCAGTGACTAAGGGACACATTTTATCAATATAATAATTTATGCTATGATTAAAAAGTATTGGGTACACCAAAAAACATCTACACCTTACCATCCCCAAACAAATGGAAAATTTGAATTGTCTAATCAAAATATTAAGGGTGTTTTGGAGAAAACAATCAAACCAAACCAAAAATATTGGAGCCAAAGTCTTGAATACAACTTATGGTAATACCAAAAATTATTAAATACAACTATAGGTATGATCCCTTACTGGTTGATTTACAGAAAAATCTATCATCTACTGGTGGAAATGGAGAACAACGCATATTGGGTAGTTAAAAAGGTAAATTTGGATTTGGAGAGTGCTGGAAAAGAGAGAAAAATTCAGTTACAGGTGATAGAAGAAATATAATATAATCCTTTGAAAGTTCAAGAATTAAAAAAGAAAGAACCAGGGTAACACATAAAAAACTGATTCAACCAAATACCTTTCTACATAGAGACCAAGTTCAGCTCTAAAATTCTAGACTGAAGTTAATTCCAATTAAAATTCATTATATGTGTGAAGGACCTTTTATTGTTACCAATTTATATTATTTTTGTTTCATTTAGATCAAGAAAAATGATGAATCAAACCTATTCATTCTAAATGGGAAAAGGCGGAATAAGTTCCATGGAAGTTTACCTCAAGAACCGGTGGAGGAGCTCAAACTTCTCCAAACCATATACTAATTTCTTCTCATGAGGTTAGTTTGATCCAAAGACATTAACCAAAGGTGTTTCTGGGAGGCAACTCGAGTTTTACTATTTTATTAGGATTTGGGATTCAGTTACCTCTTACATCACCCCTTTGAGATTTAATGGAATTATTCTTAGACTTGTATGAGTTTTTATGATTTTCAAGGACCATCATTAAAGTAGACCACAAGGTATCCCCAAATAGTGGAGGAAGAGTACCATATATTTTAATCAAAAGGGAGTTCACTTTTATGTTTATCTTTTAAACTCCTTAAATTTTTTTCTGAAAGTATGTTTTGATCTTTGAACAAGAAATTGCACACCCATGGTTGAATTCATTCTTTACTTGACTTATCTAAGAGACATGAGTTTCATAGGAATCCTATGATGACATGTTTTAGCTTTCAATGTTAATTATATTGAATAAGTTAAATAGATAATTGTATTATTATAGTTAATCATGGATATTGAAATGAGAACTCATGATTTTATATAATTAATTAATTCATGTAAATGAAATTTCCCTAACATTTTTTATGATTTGAATTTATGAAATTCCTGAGAATTGATTTGTTATTATTAATCATCCCTTGAATGATTTTATAAAATCATATTTCCATTACTAATAGGAATTATAGACTAAGAACTTCCTATTATATCTTGAGCATATTTATTGAGTGATCTTGGGGCATGCCACCTATTAGAATTTTCATTTGAACTTATCAAAGTCATGACTATATAAAAACACATTTAAGATGATTGATAAATCTTTTTAAAAGCCTTTATATTTAAAATACCACCTTTACATCAATCCTTGTTTATCCCATAGAAACCATTAATGACCATGTTAGGTATGATCCATGTTTCAATCCATTTTTTATCCATCCCTTCCCTAATATTAGTATTTTCATGATATTTTCAAGTTGAAGTGTGGGGGTGAAGAGAATCATGGTTGAAGGGATGATTTTCATTGTAAGGAAAAGGCGTGGGGGTGATTATTGTGGGAATAAAGTAATGTTTTTGATTTATTCATGATACTTCATTGTTTTCCCCTCTTGAATATAAAAAAAATAAAATAACAAAAAGAACCAAAAAAATGAGAAAAATGGGTTGTGATTTTGGAAAACTGAAAATCACCATAACTAGACCTATGATTTTTATCATATGTGTTTAGGTGGTGGATTTGAGGTTTATTCTAATATTAAATTTAGAAAAATAAAAAAAATGAAAAGGTTCATTAAAAAAAGGGTATAAAAGTAGAGAAAATTTCAAAAGGGTGCACAAATCTTTCAGCATGCTTAAAATTGATCATGATATTTACTTTTAATTTTGGGGAAGTTATAAGCTTCTACTTTTAAGGGGATAATTTCAAGATAATTTAACATTTAATGTCATTCATTGTGATTTAAGAGATAAACCACCTCCTTGAGCCGTAATTTCAAGCATAAATTCCTACCAACCTTAAGCCTCAGATACATTTGAACATAATTGAAAGCCCTCATGATTTTATGTGCATTCTTTCTTCACAAAGTGAATAAAGTAGTTCATTTATAATCCTATGGATAAGGATCATGTATTCATGATAGGACAATAACTCCACTTTAATATCATGAATGATGGATGAAAATAATCGGGTGAGGTAAATCATGATTTGGAAAGTTTAAAAATAAGGAATAGAGGAAATTTAATGAATTATAAGATATGTTCCATCATTTTCATAATGGGGAAAACTAAAATGATTTATTTGATTATTTCTTTGAAAATTGAGAAATTTAAATGATATTTTATGTGAAATTTGAAAATTTGATTTAACATTTAAAATTTTTCGATTGTATTAATTTGAAATTTGAATATTTATATAATTGGTTCGTTATGATATTCTATGCTGAGATTTTATACTTAAGGATAAGCATGGTTTAAGTATTGGGGTATCTGATAGATATAAATTTGATGCATATTTTTGAAAAAATTATGATGATTTTTTGATATTTTTCAATGTAAATACCCATGGTTTTCAATGGTTTTCATGATAGGAAAATAACTCCACTTTAATATCATGTAAGATGAATGAAAAGAATCGGGTGAGGTAAATAATGATTTGGAAAGTTTAAAAATAATGAATTGATGAACTTTAATGAATTATAAGATATGTTCCATCATTTTCATAATGGGGAAAATTAAAATGATTTATTTGATTGTTTCTTTAAAAATTGAGAAATTGAAATGGTATTTTATGTGGAATTTGAAAATTTGATTTAACATTTAAAATTTTTCGATTTTATTAATTTTAAATTTGAATATTGATATAATTGGTTTCTTATGATCTTCTATGTTGAGATTTTATGCTTAAGGATAAGTATGGTTTAAGTGTTGGGGTATCTGATAGATATAAATTTGATGCATATTTTTTAACAAATTTTGATGATTTTTTGATATTTTTCAATGTAAATACCCATGGTTTTCAATGTTTTAATAAATAATAGGTAATTTGAATTATGTAATGAAATTTGATTCAAAGGGTTAAATAAGTGGTGATTTTAAATTTAGAAATGAATTTGGATTTTAGAAACTGTTTCATTGAAATTTTGTTTAGTCATTTGAAATTTTATAAAGTGATGATTTTAAATTTAGAAATGGATTTGGATTTTAGAAACCATTTCATTGAAATTTTGTTTAGTAATTTGAAATTTTATAAAGTGTTTACATTTCAACTAAGGATCCCACACTCCACTTAAGAAACCGATATGATCACTCAGCCATGCGGGCTCTTAGGAGGGCTAGCCCAGTGGAAGGTTGCACATGGGGAACCACTCCTGTGTAGCGGGGTCCCTTGGTGACCAAATCCACAGGCGAAATAGGTTGGATGAAGCCCGAGTGAGAACCCACATGTGGTTACCAACCCCACATGGAGACGGCAGGACCAGTCCAATGGGACAGGGTGGTCCATTGTGGAAACGAGCACCCCCCAAAACTTGACTGACTTCGATACTGATTTCTCCTCATGCCTCGGCTTATAAACGAGGTTCCCCCAATCCCACCACTTCAATGTGGGATTGGGTCATCGTCATGCTCTACCGCACATTTATCACTCTTCCTCTACTATCATTCTTGCCTAATACCATTGATGATCACTTGACACCACCATGGTCACCCCCTGGAGAGCTATTCCACCACCAATGAGGCCCCCGATCACCATGAACACCCATTGGAGCCTCCTCCAGCCACTGTGAAGGCTGGAGGTGATAAAGTAGTGTAGTTGATTTGTTGTCGCTTCCTCCATGACCACCTTGGTCATGCCACACTATCACCACCTATCACTATCACCCCCATGTGATTTGAATACCATCCATGTATGTACCATCCTCACGCCACCACTTTTTCACCTCTTGACATCACCGAACACCACTTCCACACCAGATAACCACCATGGTCGCACCTTGGAAAGCTCAAGCTTGATCTTAGATCCTCTTCCATCACTCAATTTCACTTCATATCACCACACATTCCCTCATCCAACCACATTTGGCCCATTTTTATGATAAATTAGACACTTCGAGGTCCGGATAAAGAAGAATGAGCCACCTACCCCTCTGCTCACCATCATAGGTGCCACGTCCATACAGGTCATCACCTAGTGCATTGTTTCTATGCACTGCCACCGTCACGAATCCTTGTCACCATGACATTCATTGTACAAGCACTGACACCCCATGTCACACTTGATGCACCACATAGACTCATACCACATTTAAATCTAAAATCTCACCATCTACGGGTGTTTCATATTTCACACCTGTGGCGGGTGTGATTTCAAAATGATAATCCCTAGTTTTGGGGGGGAGGCATGAAGGCTGAGACCATCTACTCTCAACTTATAAAAAGAGATTCACCCAAATTCCAAGATATCATCTATTGAACACTATAATTCTAAGTTTAACACACACCCATGAAGAAGATAGGATCCACAACTGAGTAGGAAAACACCCATGGTGAAAAGAATAAGATACTCTTGATGCCTCTCTTCTTTTTCTTCATTCCTTATTTTCATTATTTTATTTTTACCATGTCTCATTGTTAATCTTTTTCAATGACCCCCTTTTGTGATGTTTGAGTTTTTAAATTATCTAATAAAAAATTCTTTTCTTTTTAATTGAATTGTTTTCAATTTAATAAATTTTAAATTTAAATTAAATATGATTATATTTTATTTAATTATTAAATATTAAATTTCGTTGATTTAAGAATTTATTCTACATTTTCTTGATTTTGGATTATTACAATTGGTTGATCTTAAAAAATCAAGTAGAGGGGTGATTTAGTTATTACTAAACATGTGAGGAAATAATGATGGACTGATTTGAATATTTGGGGAATGTCAATACTAGATTTCTTATTGCCTAAATAATTTAAGGAAGGCCCATTTTAATTTCCACACTTTGATAAATTTAAATCAAATTTGAATAATAGAAATGATTTTTAATCCATTCACCTAATTATTTTTAATAAAAATTAATGATTCATTTTAAAAACCAGGATGGAATTTAGAAAAGAGGAAAACCTAACCTAAATCCAATAACTTCTCCCTTATATTAATTTCACAAAATCCAAATTATATTCCTTTCTAATATTATTCTTTTATTTAATTTCACACAAATGAAAACTATATTAAAACACTTATCTTTAGATAAAAATTTTGGTTACCACTAATACTACACCCCTAGGGAAAAACAAATTTATTTTACCACACCCTTTGAAAAGTGTCTGCTAGGTATGCCTAAGAGGAGTATTCTATGAGAAGATATTTGTGGGGGATGTTTAAGATCTTTCATAAAATGAGAAGATTGTATATATAATATCTAAATAATCTAAACCTTTATAATTATTGAATGGATAGAATTGTTATGTATTGAATATTTATCTAAATAAATGTAATATTTGTTTATGAAAATCATAGTCCGTTATAGTTGGTATCAAAGAAGGGTTTGGAAAATATTTAGAGATTAGGGTTAGAAAAAATATTTAAAAGCTCTGGGGATAAGACAAATTATAAGATAAAATCATAAAGTTTTGATAATGATCATGAATGACCTAGGTTAAACCCAAGGTTTCATAGAAGAAGGTGTCCTGATTTAGACATTATATAAATGATCTTTCAGAATTATGTGGTTATACACTATGATTAATGTTTCTCATTATATGCTTTCTAATTTTAGCTAATGGTTGAAACATGAAGTAACCTTGTTTATTCTAAGTGAGACAGATAATGCAATGATTTTCCTCTATACCAACCAAACATTGTGGGAGCAGGAATGAAAAATATTTCACCTATTCTCACACAACTTTCTCAAGATATGAATCATGATGAGTTTCCAAATGATCAACGGAGGGAACAACGTATTGTTGAATTTTTCATGAGGAAACATCTACATTATTTTGGTGGGTCTTGTGATCCATTAGTGGATGGGAGATGGATCAATACCAATGAGAAAATATTTTATACTCTTCAATGATCGAGACATGAAAAAGTTACCCTAGATATTTATCATCTGGAAGGAGAAGCAGATCAATGGTGGAATCTTATCAAGAATATGTGGAAAGTGGAAGAGATTTAATCCATGGAATGGAATGAGTTTAAGGGGATATTCTTTAGTAATTACTTTCCTCATATTCTATGTACAAAGATGGGTAATGAATTTCTTGACTTGAATCAAAAGGATGATGAATCCATTGGTAACTAAGAGGAAACTTTTACAAGGCTTTCAAGGTATGCCTCTAGTTTAATTATCATCCCTAAAAGTAAAATTGATCAATTATTTGGTGGCCTAAAATAAATTCTCCAAAAGGCATTAGCTATAAGAGACTTTAATAACTATGATGAAATCATTCAATGTGCACTCAAAGTAGAAATGGAAATTCGATATTCCCACCATTCCCATGGTTTTGATAGGAAAAAAAAGATCGAGACTCATGACAACTCGAATAAATCACATGGTGAAAATAAATTTTAGTCATCTACGTGATAGAAATGTGGGAAGAAACATAAAGGGAAGTGTTTTAATGGAACTAGGAGGTTCTTTAAATGTGGAAAGTTGGGTCATAAATCCCATTAATGTCAAAATGTAATTAATGGGATCGTTATTATAATAGGGGAGGAAAGGATGAAAACTAATTCACCACCCACACTCTAGTGTTCCAAGTGCAAGGAGTTTTGGAATTATACAAATCAATGACCAAATATAAGGACTAATGTGGATGATAAGACACAACAACCTCTGAAGATAAAGGAAAAAAGGGAATCTTATGCAATCATAATGGATGGAGTGAATCATGATAATTAGGGAAACCTTATTCTCACCTCCTTAGATATGAGTTTCATGTTTGATTTTGTATGAATATATTTTTTTCCATCCTTTAGATAAATTTCATGTGATTGTATCCTTTTACATGGATTATGGATTAATGAAATCACATTTGATATTTTATTGATAAAAGGATGGACCTAATCTTCCAATCAAACTATTTTTGTATAATATAAGATCTTGTATAAGGAATAAATATTGAATTAACTTTTGGAAGTGTATATGTATCCATGTGAGATTAACATAAGAGTTATGGATACTATCATGGGTTTATGTGTTGAAACCCCTTTTTATGTTTTTATGTGATGGTATTTTATCAATATTAAGAGATGTTTATGGAAATATAACTTTTTGGTTTTATAAATGTGACAAAGATATTCAAGGAGGAATACATTTACACTTTGTGGACATATAATTAAAAGTATTGGTAACCATTAGGGTTCATTTTATTTTGATATTGAGGTAATTATGGGTTGAATTTAATCACCTTATGAGGCTAGAACACTTCATTAAGAGAATATTTCTCTCTAGATATTCTTTCCATAATATATATTAAGTAAGTGGTAAAGTTGCATGGATTACCATATTCAATTCTATCTGGTTGGGATCTAATTTTTACCTAAAATTTTTGATGAATTCCTCCACAATCTATTGATACAGAGTTTAGTTTCATCAATCCATATCATCCTCAGTCAGATGGTCAGTCTGATAGAATAGTTCAAACTCTGGAGGATATACTAAAATCTTGTTCTATGGATTTTAAAGGTGATTTGGATCAACACCTCCTTTTATTTAAGTTTTCTTGAAAAATATCTTTCACTCAATCATTGAGATGGATCCTTATGAAACCCTTTATGGAAAAGTTTTAGAACTCAAACGTACTAGAAATAAGTTACAGAAAGAAAGGTGTTGGTACCTGAGTAGGCTTATGGGATGGTAGAGAAGGTTATGATCATTCAATAATACAAAAGTACAACATAATGTCAAAATAAATGTTAGATTGATAATATTCTATGCGATCTAGAATTTTATGTTGGTGAGAAGGTATTTCAATGAATTTCTATGTGGAAGAAGGAAGGGAAAAATAAACCCTAGGTATATCAGTCCCTTTGAAATACATGATCATATTGGGATGGTATCTTAATGTTTTATGCTTCTACTGAATCTCTCTCAAGTTAATGATGTGTTCCATGTATCTCTCCTAAGGAAGTACATACTCAGTCCTTCACATGTACTAAACTCAGAGGTTATACCAATGGATCAAGATGTTTATTATGAAGAATAACCAATAGAGATTCTGGATCATAGAGATAAAGTTTTACAAAACAATACCAATCACCTATTTAAAGTTTTTTAATGAAACAACCAATTTAAGGAAGTTGCGTGGGAACCTAAGGATGTGATGAGGCAGAGGTATCCTCATATATTTGTATTTAAGTAAATAATTTTGAGGGATAAATTAATTTTAAGGGGGTATAATGTAACACCCCAAGATTTTTTGGTATATATATTTTTAAATAAATTTCATCTCTTTGATATCTTATATTTTACAGAACACCGATCTTAAATGAATTCAAAAATATTATTATTTTAACACAGCTATTATAAACTAGTCATTAAATTAGTGGTTGTGAATATGATAAACTATATTATTAAATATATATGAATTTAATGTTCAATAAAAATTTATTTATTCTTATTAAATAAACACGTAATTTTTAGTAAAGTCGTTTTATCCTTCAAATAAATTATTTCTTCAAAAAAGAGATTTTTATTGCTTTCTATGAGAAAATAAATATATTTAATTTTTTAAACTTTTAGAAAATTTATTTTATAAAGTTAGCTTAATTTTTTAAATCGTCATATTAAAATTATCTTAGGGTGATTTTTTGGTAATCTTCTATAAAAAAAATATTTACCGTAGTATCGGTAAAATAATGTAGCGGGTTAAAGTTAAAAGGTAAAAGCTTAAAATACCAAAATACTACAAAATTAAATGGTTGGTTGATGATTTTTATGACCCTAACCATCCTTTAAAACATTAATTATCAACCAAATTCATTTTAATTAATTCCACCCGAAAGTGGTTATCTTTAAATACAAAATAGTCATTATTTAATCACTTAAACTACCCCTCCTCAAGTATAAATACCCCACATTCCCTCATCACTTATCTTTACCATATATCTGAACAAAATCCTTCCCATTTATCTTCCCAAAATCCTTATACAAGTTATGGAGGTTTGGGTCTTCCAAAAATAACAACGCTAGTGTCCCTAAGAGGAGATCCAAAGGAGGATTCTTTTAGAGAAGGTAATCATATTTACTAACTCTTTCAATTTTATTTATTATTTTACTTCATATTAATATGTTTTATACCAATACTAAAGTAATTAATAGAGTATCATAAATTTACTGAGGTTTTATTATGTTTATGGTACAACCATTTTCCATCTCTTCTTCATCCTATGAAAATCGAAAATCTTGTTCGTGTGTACGTACAACTTACTATCTCCACATAGCAGTGTAATTCGTTTTTCATAATCACTTTACTTAGATGGTTGTAATTACGTAAATAATGTATATATATTATAATTATAATGTGATATTTATTCTGTAAATTAATATATGATCCACTTCATTACCCTTTTAACCATTTAGAAATGATATCATCACTCGTGTGTTAGTAAGGCTTACCGTCTCCACGAAGCAATGCAATTCATTTCCTATCCTAAAAAATAAATAATGGTAATAAAAATTAATTTAATGATTAAATATTATATTTATAATATTAATTTTATTCTTTAAATGATGTATCTATATCCTATTCAAGAGAACCAAGACTTTCATGACAAAATAAGCTTGAGAAAATAAGGTAATTAACACCTCAAATAGTGAAAATAGTGAAATATTATTAATGAATGGGTAGTAATATGTTATAAAAAGATCATATTAGATATTAAAAATATAAATAATGTTATGATATAAATTAATAAAAAGTTTAAAACCATTATACATGATTTTTGAACACATTTTAAGTAATTCAACCCTGAGGTAAGGAATTTCTTAACTCAATTTCCATTCATTGGGTTAAACTTCTACTTCATTGATTATGAAATTCTAATATCAAGTGTGAAATGAATTTTTATTATATTATGTTGTATTTATAATTATTTTATGTGGATTTATAGTGTATACTCCTAATTTATTCATTTGAATAATGCTCAGTTCAATTATATGATCTTTGTAAGGGTTTCTCATTTCACTTTTACTTTCATGAGAAAAACACCATATTCACCAATTATTTATTTTATTTGGTGTATATACTACTAATTTTTTATGTTATATCATGAATTAATTTATTTTCCTGGTATTTAATGTTTCACTCACGGGTCATATGATTCAACTAATTACAAAGTGGTAAGGGTTTATTTCAAAATCTCATTTTTATCCGGGACTGTTTATGTTTAAGTCTCCATTGGGGAATATTTCTATTCAATGTCTATGTTTTCCAAAGAAGTTTTAAAAAATATTTTTCTATCCTCCTAAAAATGTTTTAAATCATTTTTACCCATGTTTTAAAAAATAGTTTGAAATGAATATTTTTTCATTTAATAAATGTGGTTATTTATGACTTATCCAACAAAAATAGAGAAGAAATGTTTTTTTAACTTATATGCATTTAGGGAATTTTCCTGAGGTCATTATGCCTTAATTTCTTTAAACTTACTTTACAAGCTTAAAAGGTTATTTTTAAAGAGAATTTTTTTCTTTTATAATTATGTTTAATTTAAAAAAAATGTTTTCAAAACATAAAGGATATTCTTCCTCAATAATTATTTCATGTTATCTTTCAAAATTGTTTTCTATATAAGATAACATGATTTTATGTTAATTATGTTTTACTAGGAATATGATCCAAGGATGCCATCCTTACTCATTCTCTATTTGGTTTATTTTTATGATGGCATGATAATTGTGAAACCTATTTCTTTTCCATGGGTTATACTATGATCAAATGTTTATGAAACCCATTTATTTTCATTGGTTATAATATGATTAATGATTTATGTTCTTGTGGGACACATATATATGGTTTTAATTATGTGATGGGTGGGACCGATATCTCCCTCAAATGCATTGGTTAAATTTTTATATCTCATCAGATAATAATGAGAAACAAATCAATGGGCTTGATCCACTATGTGAACATGTGCGTCCTGATCCACTATAGGAAATAGGTGTGTCTTGGTCCACTATGTTGATGATCTTGGCAGTTAACCTTGATATATGAAATGGTTTTATATATTTATGATGGTACCACACTTTTATGAAATTATATTATGGATCATGATTGATTTATGATGATTTTTCACTCTTACATTCCATATTTTATGAAATGATAATGTTTATGCCATGAATCATGTTTATAATCTCGGGCAGGTTGGGAATGAACTTTGTAAGTTATGTTCACGATCACATAACCTTGTTCTTATCTTATTCTTTCATATGATCTTAGTTTTATATATCCTATGTTTATCCTTATTGAGAATCTGATCTCACCATTTCTTATGTTTCCTTCCCTGAGTGATGAAGAAATGTTTAGGTTGGGTATGCCTAATAGGAGTAATATATGGGAATATCTTTGTGGGATATGTTGAAGTTATTTCATAAAATAAGAATATTGTATATCTAATCTCAAAATACTCTAAACCTTTATGGTTCTAGCATGGATAGTATTTTTTATATATTGAATATTCATCTAGATAGATGTAATATTTGTGTATGAAAATATCGGGTCATTATAGGATTGTCATTAGATGAAACTGAACATAACAAAAACTGAAGTAAACTATACCGGAACCTAATGAACCAAAAAAAATTGAAATAAAAACAAAGAAAAAAACATGAACTAAACCAAAATAAATTAAACTAAAGATAATAAAAACAAAACAAATAAAAAAATTACCTACACCTAAATTAAATGGAATCAAACCAACCTTAATCAAACTAGACAAATCCAGCCTGAACTTACCAGTCCCAAATCAAAAAAAACTAATCTGAACTAAACTGAATTTAAAAAAAATGAATAAAAATAAATAAAATATAATTTAAAATAACTGAACTCACTTGAACCAAATAAAATATAATAAAACCCCATTAATTTATATAAGTTCAAACATGACAAAAAAATCCAATTAAACTGAGATGAACTAGATAAAATTGAAACAAAACTAAAAAACTAGAACTTAAAAGTCCTGATCCAACTAGATCTAAAATAAATCAAACCAAGATAAATTAAATCAAATAAAATATAAGAGAGGGTAATTAAGTGAAAAAAAACATAAAAAACTAACATAACCCAAATAGAGTATAAAAGAACTGAATCAAAATGGAATGACTTAAATTGACTTGATCAAATCAAACTGAATAAAACTAACTAGAATAAAATGAAACTAGATTATATCAAATATAATCTAAATAATATAAACTTACTCAAATCAATTCAATTTGAATCAATTTAAAAAAAAACATCACCAAACTTAATTGAGCTATAGATAATGGAACTAAAATGATCCAAATGAAATCTCACTAAATCAAACTAAACTAAATTGAACCAAATCATTTAATAAAACTTAAACCAAACCAAACCAGAATTATTATAATATATTGAAATGGTATAAAAACATATTTAATGAAAAAAATATGACTTAATAAAATTAACCTAACCCAGCATATATAAAATCAAAATAAACTGAACTGAAGTAAAGTAAATTAAATCAATCAATCTAAAAATTAAAAAAATAAATAAAAGTGAATTTAACTAAATTGAAATAATAAAATCAAAGCAAAAAAATATTTAAACTAACTTGACCCAAATAGACATAACCCCACCTGAATAGACCTAACCCAACATAAAATTTTATGAATCTAATTGAATCAAAATTATTAAAATTAAAATTAATTAAACATAAATGAAGTGAAATGATCCAAATTGACCTAACCTAAAAAAATGAACTAACCCAAAAATGAACTAAATGAACTCAACCAAATGAACCAAAATAAACCAAATGACTAAATGAATCGAATGTTTAACATTCCAATTTCTATGTCTTGATTATATGTTGTAACATTTCTTATACATTAACTTCCCTACTAATTAGCATTCTTTGGTTATGGTATGACATCGATTTTTTATTTTATTGCTTTCTAGTTAGTATTCCTTAATTATTTCCTTTCACATTTTATGACTTATTTGTCTTTACCATTATTTGTTAAAATCTAAAAAAATTAATTTTTATTCCAATGCATAATATAAAATATATTGAATAAATACACAAGAATAGATTGTTTGAGAATGATCGGTGAATGTAAGAGATAAAATTTCCTCCTTTAGTTACAAAATATATAAATTAAAATGCATTAAATATCATTTTCCTAGTAATTTTTAAATTTATTTTAGGGAAAAAATCTAGAAGAAAAATGTTCTCTAGTTAGACTACTGACAGTAGTGAGAATCATGACCAATCGAGTGGGGGTGATACTATAGGTGCTCAGGGAAATGAATTTCCCAGTAGTGATGGTGATTAATATGATGAAGGTGATAATGTTAATAAGGATATTTATGATGAGAGTGGGGATAGAGATGACCATAATGGCTATAGTGGTCATGTAGATGATTGTTTGGAGGGATATATCGATCCCCTCTATTTTTTAATTGATATTTATAACACTTACAACCATGTGGATGGTGTTTTATGGTTGAAATAGATTATATGTGTGTGTTTTGATATTTTTTAAGTTGTCAATTGATTAAATGTAAAATATATAATATATGTGTTTTTTTGAATGTGTATTGTGATGGTTTCGATATATGTTTCATTTATATCTTATTATATATTATTTTTAGGTAGTTTATAGTGGGTACGGTTGGCTAGAATGTGTTTCCTGGAGGAGGGGGATATACCAACTGTTCTTAAGAACCATTGGTGTGATTCAATTTTGATGGCTCTATACCAATAGTTCCTAAGAACCATTGGTATAACCCTATCCTATGGTATACCTCCCAACAGTTAGGGGAACTATTGGTATAGGTTATACCAATGTTTCTCAGGCCTATACCAATGGTTCAAAACTGTTAGTATAGCCCTATTTTTAGTGGTGTTTATCCATATCAATTAGAATATTATTCTTTTTCCTCGTATTTAATGGTCAGTGAGCAAGTACTTTTTATATGGGTTTTTAAAAGAAAAAAATGATTGAAATAGGTTTCATTTTTTTATTTTTTAAAATGTTTTTTAAATGCATTGAGGGAATCAACGCATTTTGGAAATCTCAAATGCATTGATTCCCTCAACGCCTTTGGCCCAGTTAAGGATGAAAGGAATTAGAGGCCCTAATGCCTTCTATACACACTTTAAAAAAAATCAACTACTTCTCTTTAGTTTAAACATTTTTATTTTATTTTTTTTATTTTCTTATATATATATAATAAAACTTTTCATGTAATTTAACTATAATTATATACAGTGCTACTTTTATTAAAGTAATCTGAAAATATAACTAAAACCATCACTCATGGATCCATCTTATAAGAGAGGGTGTTCTTAATATCTTTATGGATTTTCAAAATTGTATTTTGGTTCCCCTTTTAAAACACTAAATAAATAATATATTATTGTTATTAACACATTATAAATAATTTTTCATTAATTAAAAAGTAATTAATGAATAATTAATTAATAATTCGTAAGTTTTAGTTATTAATTAATAAAAATTAAGAATAATTGGTAATTAATTAATTAAAATTAATGGTAAAAAATCAGGGGTTAATAATAATATTAACTAATTTAGAATTAATTAATAATTATTATTAATTATTAATAATTAATAATTAATTAATACTAAATAGTAAAAATTGGTAATGAAATATTAATTATTAATTATTAATTATTAATAAACTTAATAAAAAATAACTATTAATTATTATTAATAATTATTAATTAATTACAATTAATTGATAATAAATAAATATCAGTAATTATTTAATAATTATTTTTACAAATTAGGATATATTTAATTTGTAATTATAAATTAATTAATTAGTAATTAGACATTTTTTAATCCACTATACCTAATATAGAGTAATTAATGGTAATAAGTGATTATTTAATAATAATTAGCAATTAATTAATAATGACTAATGGCTATTTATCAATAAATTACTTAAAAATGGTTGTTAGTTTTTAATAATAATTAATAATCTAAAATGGATTGACCTATGAGTTTGAATAACCAAGCTCATGATTCTTTTTATTAAAAATTAAAGATTTACAGAGGGTTTCAATGTAAAATAAAGTGGCATGTAAAGCCATGAAAAATAATAGAACAATAAAAATCATTATCTATCCAGAATGAGAATATTCACCAACTCTCTTCTAAACATGAGTAACCTACAAAAACATATTACCTTTTACCCATGTTATGTGGTTCAACCCAACCACACAAATGTTAACCTCTTCTCCATTTTCTATTCTTCTTTCTAGATTTTTCCAGGACATCTATATCCAAAAATTCTTATAGGTTCATCCTGAATATTCTAGGGAGCAACAGAAGCATGTTCAGCGATGGCCAACGAAATTTTTCCATCAACTTCTTTGGATTTATCCTTATAACTTGATAAAAAAATAATTCCTGAAATATATGAAGATGAGATCTCACATGTAATTTATAATTAATTTAGATAGGTCAAGAATTACATCGTCTTATAATTATTTCTCTATTATCAAATGTGGTTGAGCCTTTTTTTTGAACCATCGTTGTTATTGAATAATCAAGGGAAGATTCCCTCTATTATTGATCCACATGTGTACAAAGAAACTTTGAACATCGATGTCAGTCTCTCTGGGAGCTAGTGCGGATGTCCCTACACCTTGTGTCATTCTTAGTTGATCATTCCTTAGAATCCCAATGAGGACTATTATATTCTCTTGGTTTTATCATAATCTAATACAGAGGATGAGGATCTCGACTGCTCAAAAGATTTAGAGTGTTCTTGAGAATATATCTAGACTGAGATAATTCTCTAGTGAGCCAAATGTTGTGCACAACAATTATCTTTTCAAAATGGAAATTCACATTTTATATAATTCTATTATCATGTATTTATAGAGTGGGGGTTAGAATATTATTTGAAAAATTTGTTTTCATTAGGATAATACACCTAAAGTCCAATTTTAGTGTCTAGAAACATTCCAAGGCACCCATAGAGAAAATATTTAATGTCACAATGAAATTAAACCTCTTATGAATGCTTATTGTGTAATATAATCCATTTTTCATGATATCTCACTTCAATGAAGTTGCATAACTTGTGTCATAAACATATATGATCTACTCTATTTCTTTGAATTTATAGAAACAAACCTGTTGATATGTACCACCATAGCCATGGACTTATCATGCTATTCAAAATCCATCAAAGGGACTGATATATTCACTTTAAATAGAAGGAAAAATCCACTACATAATTATTCATTAATGTAATGTCACATGTGATGCACCCAACATGTCCAAATTCACTATGAATGATCATCATCATGATTTATGAGACATATCTAAGTACATGAGTCATGAACAACATTAATAATAATATTATATTCAAATGATTATTACACACATCTATATGTAGGATTATCCAATGACATATGAAACATGTGGAATTTAATTTAGCGGATCCATTCTCATAACCTTCCTTCTTAGAGATTTCCAAGGGAGAATAATATGAGATGGTGTCTCAATGTCTTATAGGACTCCTCCCCCTGATGTCATGTATCATCTATGTCCCTTAAGATGATGTCATCCAGCCATATAACATAGGTTTATGGTATAATGTCTTAGTATCTGAAGTATATCATCATAGCGGGGAACTATTATATACTTTTAATGTGAAAAGTATACAAGGACATTATCACATACACTATCACATAGAAGAATTATCATGATGTGATAAGATTTTAATTAATATTCAAATCTTGAATTTAATAGTAATTGAAAGTATAAAGGTAGTTGAATCTTGGGAAAAAACTCCAATGAATCCTTGCTACTTTCACCATCAACCTTCACCTCTCTAGAATCTTTATGATCATTTTCACAAGTATCCTTCACTGTCACCTCCTTACAAGGAGTACTTTATTGCTTAAATATATCATTTGACATCACTTCCATGATAGTGGATTCATTGTGACTCAAACCAATCCACGATATCATCATTGAGGCCCAAAGGTAGCCTCTTATTATTAATATCCTTTGATGGGATTGGTCGGATTGAGTTTATATCTTTTGCCTCATCATATTCCCCATATGTGACATTGCTAAAATAGTCCTAGATAACCTTCATTGATTTAGAAAAATGAGGAGGGTAGGAGGTCATACCTCGATAGGATTCCTCATTCACAATCAACAATATAGAACCTAGTTTTTCATTTTAGTTCTCCAATGACACATTTTTTTCTTAGTTGATCTAACAGCATGTGCATCCATAAGTGAGGCATCATGAGCCTGGGCTTTATATCCAAAATAAATAAGGTTAGGGACAACTCTTGCATCCATTGCATCAATGCCACTATTAACCATATTAATTGATGATGGCATCCCACCAAGAATAGTATACATCCTGTGCTCATACATATCTGGACTGAGAAGTCACAAGTTCATTTCATAGGGACATCCAACTTAGGTTGGTTTTGGACATCCAAATTGACAACCATATTAAGTTGGTTCACTCTTTGTTAACTTCTAATAGATTTATCATCCACCTAAATCTTAGTTGTCGTAGAAGAAAAATAAAATATCAATTTCCTCCATGAATTGTGAAGTGATATTTATAAAGGTATGTTCCTTGATAGCAACCTTTTCCATCAAACTCTTGCATTTACTGCCTCCGGTTTTTTGATTGGTAGAGTCATCATACAAAAACCACTTTCTATACTTTTTACCATCCAATGGAGATTCCAAAGAAGAGTAGGTAAGTAATTAATAATAATTCATATATTACTAATTAAGACTAATTTCTAATTAATGACGCGTTATTGATAATTAATAAGTACTTAACAAATAATTATTTAATAATTCATGATTTTTATATTAATTAATAATAAATAATAATAATAAATAATTAATTAATTATTATTCTTGGTAATATGTTAGTAGTTAAAAATTAGTAATCAATTAAAAATTAATAAAAATTATTAAAAAAATTTATTCGAAAAATACTAATAAATATATAAAATTATTATTTAGTTGCTAATTATTAATAAAAATTATTAATTAATTATGAATTATTAATTAATTATTATTAATTAATTATTATTAATTAATTTTTTTTATTACAAATTGAATAATTTCCAATTATTAGTAATTTTTATTAAATAATAATTATTATTTATTTATTTATTATTAATTAATTTAAATTTATTAATAATTATTATTGATAATAAACAGTTATTGTTATTAAGTTAATGAATTTTTGATATTTTATAATTGATTTTAAATTAATTGATATTATTATTAACCACTCACTTATTACCATTAATTATATTTGATTAATTACCAATTTTTCATAATTATTATTAATTAATGACTAAAAATTATTAATTATTAATTAATTATTCATCATGTACTTTTTAATTAATTACCAACTAGAAATAATTATTTAGTGCTGAAAAAGGGGAAGTCGAATCCCACATTGGAAATCCATAAGGAATTCAAGGTGATGAGAGTTTTAGTTATGTTTTTATATTACTTTAATAAAAGTAATGTTAGATATAATAATAAATAGTTTTTAATAAAATTTTTGTTATATATATATATGAAACAAGAAAAAAATAATAAAAAAATAAAAAATAAGGTAGTTTTTAGTGTGAAAAAAGGTGTCACAACCTCAAACTAGAGTTCTTAACACACTCAATCAGTGTAACAACCCCAATTCTAGTAAGCTTGAGTTGGTGTCTACTTTATTATATTTTCATAAGATACAAGGGAACATGTCACCAATGATCTATCTATTTAGTAGTATTAAATAAATAGATACATATATTATTCCCATATTATATTATAAATATAAAAAACATAGAATAAGAAACATTCTCACATCCGTGATATTATTCTTAATATCCTACTTTATATCCTGGGAAAAAGAAAAAAATAAAGGGTGATCTAAAAACTTCATTAAGGGTTACATGCAATGGAATTTATCGTGAATCAATAAAGAATAATCAATATTGAAAGGTAAATAACTAAAAACACATGTCATTTAATCAATAAATTGATCACAAAATGCATTCATGGATAATAGAAATGCAGTAATATCATGGATAATAGTAACTTAATTCTCGATGAAATAAATTATTAATGTTGGAGTCATGATCTTAGACATCATGATATATTTTCCATTAAGGTTGTGTTCCAAGACGGTTTAATCACTCAGTAGTTGTACACCAAAACCCCATTTAATAAGTTCAATCAATTTGTTTGTCTCGTGAGAACTATCGATGCATCAAGGAATTATATATAATTGGTCCCCACCTCACTACATATTCAATGCATTCCTCATATATTGAAAGAACAATTTAATTCATAAACAATATGCATTATCAATAGGTATACGTATTAAGTAAAGAATATGGAATGTTAATATTTCCTCAGTAAATCAAATAACTTTCATAGTAAAACACCATATGTAGAAATGGTATACAGTTTAGGTAATAATCATATCCAAGATACAAATAATATGGATATTTAAGAGAAATATAATTTCCAATTAAAAATGATCATAATAAAGAAAAATTTTCAAGAGATATTTAATGAACAAAAAATTGATAAGAGATAAAATATAACCATGAATTCATCAAAAAAGTGGATTTTGTAGTAAAATCAAGTCTTTTGGAGAATAGAAGAAAATTGAAGTGAAATTTTTAAAATAAATTTTAATTAAATAATTTTATTTGTAAAACCATTAAAAACTTATAGAAAAATATAAATAGTGTAAAAAGGTTATTGTAATAGGAAAATATGTTAACTTCATATATGTTAAAAAGAAACATTCCTTTTGACTTTTTAAAATGAAAGTAAAAAATAACCCTTCTAGAAAATATTAGAAATATTTATTTAAAACCTTTTTAAAATTCAAGGATGTTATAAAATGTCATTAATAAATCATTTGAGTAAATATAAAGTACTTTTGTAAAACAATTTTGACAAATATATATATGAAAGAAAAATATACCTGATCAAAAGAGAAATAAGATCGACTTTTATTTTAAACATTTATTTCCTTGATTTAATTTCCAAAGAGAAGAAAATTTGGAAAAAACATGTAAAATCCATAAATATCTAAACGATAATAAAATATATGGATATTATGAAGGATAGATTGTTATATTCCTTCAATGAAAATAAGAGTAATCCCAAAAAAATGAGATGATAAAATAAATTCTTACCTCTTTGGTAACTTTTAAATTGTAAACCCTTGAAAGAGTAAACATGAATAAAAAAATTAATCAGAATTAATAAATATATATTGATATTAAATACATAAAAATGGAATTATATATACCACATAAAAATAAATATGTTCATAATACCAAATATGTCTCAATGGAGTAGAAATTGAGACAAAATCCATTGCAAATATCATATCATTGAAATGAGAATTATTCAATGAAGAGATAATGTATAAAAAATGTAAATAAACACATTATTAGTGGAAATATAAAATAAAACAATAAAATTTAATTTCACATATAATCTTGACACAATAGAATCAATGAAGAAGTGAAATAACCTAATGAAAGAAAATTAAGAAACTCCTTGCATCAAGTTTAACTTGCCCCATTAGTGATTTTAACCACATGTATAATAAATTTGTATTTATTTTTAATAAATATGAGAACTATATACTATCTATAATATCATATATTATCTATTTATAATATATTATTACCCATTGATTGGATGGCGGAGCAAGGGGGTCTCCTCTACCGAAGTGAAGGCTGTGCGTAGGGTGATGTTGTTCAATGCAATAAGGAAAATCCAAACCTGAATATCAATATGATATCTAGGAACAAGGAAATGTTTGCTCATTGTGCATCTCACAAGAATAACACTTTGTATTGTTTGAATCTTTCGGACTGATCTGGTGTGAAGAAGAAATTTGCTGATGTCGTGAGAGCTGCATCGAGTTTCTCTGATTTTGGAGTTCCCTCGCCTGGACGAATCATAAAGAAGGGGAAAACGGAACATGTATCATAGAATTAAGAGGTCGTTGAGGAAAGGATCATGATCTGAAAATTTTTGATAATTTCTCGTGTCTTGACCCCTAGGGGTGAGGGAATGTGGCACTTCACTAATCTGATTGACAGAATTTCTGCTGTGTGGAGGTTTGGTGATTGGAAAATGACATCAATGGGGAAAGGATACTTTCACATTGTGTTTACTTCAGATGAGCACAAAAGAAGGGCCTGGGGTTTTGGTTATATATCCTTGAAGCCATGAATTCTAAGAATTCAAGAATGGGACCAGAAATTTGATCCATTTAGTGTAAAAAACACACATACTCAGGTATGGATCCGCATATTTAAACTCAATTAGATGTAATGGAATCCAAGAATTCTATGGGATATTGCATCCTCAGTTGGAAATCCCATCAGAATTGATAAGAAAACCGAAAACTCAAGGTATGGTCACTTTTCAAGAATCCTTGTTGAAGTTGATATGGCAGGTACTTTGGTGGAGGAGGTGGTTCTTACCACGAGGGATGACAGATTTAACTTAAAAATTGTTTATGAAAGGAAGCCTAAGTTTTGTGATGGTTGTAGCCTATTTGGAAATCTCTTATGTGAGTACAATCTCTCAAAGGTCTGTGCAAAATTCAATTTGAAGGGTCATGTTGAGGAAGCATGAAAAAGAGGTCTGGAAAATTTCAAGATGGATCATGATCCTACTTCTGCAAACTCTGGTGCAGGCTTCAGATTTCATGGTGAGGAACCTAAACTGGAGTCACAGCATGCAGATGGGTTGGATCCTGATCTGGTTGCACTTGTTGACATTGTTGAGTTGGAGGTGGCTAACAAAGAGGTTCTCCTCCAGCATGCACTTAACCCTTTTATAGTGGTGGACATGCAGGACATCTGCATTGGTTTACAAAATGAGGACTCAATAAATCATGATGCTTTGAACCCGGAGAGTGTTCCTGAAGACATCCCAGTGTCCTATGGGATTGCCCAGCCGCATCAATAGGTTGTGGCCACTGAACAGGCTTATAAGGCCCCATCCAATGATGGTCTGGAACAGAATGAGAAGATCTGCATCTCAGTCCAGGAAATACAAGACTCAGACTAGGATTTTGATGGAAAGTAGGAGAAATTTAGTACTGTAAGGTGTGGTGCTGATGAAGAAGTCTCTGACTCACAAACTCCTATTTCTTCCTTGCATGGACATAAGGCAAAAATCAGCATTTTAGGGAAGGACCTACATGGTTTTGTCCAGCCTCTTGGTGGACAGCAGGAGAACTTCAGCGCTCATGTATATGGCTCTGATGAAGTTGTCCCAGACTCACAAGTGGGTGGCGCTGGTTTTTTGAATGCAGCTGCCTTGCCTACTGCATTTTGGGCTGGACAATATTCTCATAAAGGGGACTCCTTTACTCAGGTACAGCCTGTGAAATCAGCAAAAAGGTGAGCTTTAGGAGCTGCATACATAGGCTTTGTTCACTCTCCAAACAAATTATCACCTCTAAGTGGGAAACCATGGGTGGAAGATGATGAGGAAAGTGTTCCATCTAAATATATAACAAGTGAAATCAGTGGGAAGGATGACTTTCCCCCTACCCTTATGAAAACTGATGAATGTTCTGATGATAAGGCCTCTAAAGGAAAGGCTAAAGGGAACACTAAATCCAATAAACTGGACAACATGAAGAAAGGGGGGCCTCAGACCAGAGGCAAGTCATCCCTCAATAAATGATGATTTTTTTCTAGAGTTTCCTTGGGCTTGGGAACCCTCTCATGGTCAAGGTTCTCAGTCACTTTCTTATGACCAATAAACCTTTAATGATTGGTGTTGCTGAACTAAAAATGAAGTTCTCAAGCTATAAAGCTTTCAAATGGTCTTCAATAGGATACTCACCAATTTGACAGCATGTTAATGACAATGGGGATGAGGATTTATGGGTTCTCAAGCATGAAAGCATTCATGTTCTTTCCTGCACTGCTAATCATCAGAGTGTCCTAGTTGATATGGTGTTCCAAGATATTGTTATATCTATAGTCTTTGTCTATGCCTATAACTCCTATCTCAAAAGAAGAGAGATTTGGAAGGATATGACTTATATTTCTGAATAAATTTCACACAGCTGGATGGCGTTGGGTGACTTCAATATTGTTCTCTAACAAGAGGAGAAAACTGGTGATAACTTCAATAGGTTGGTGCTTTTGAATTCCTTTATTGCATTGATAACTGTAGGTTGGTTTAAGTGCCCACGGTGGGGGGTGATTACACATGGAGCAGGTACACCATTAATGGGAGGAAAGCCGAAAAAAATGATAGATGCTTGGAATGCATTGATGAAGGGAATGAACCCCTGATTATTTCTGGACTCATCTTACCAAAGCTTCACTCTGATCATAATCGCATCCTGATTGATGTATGTGCTAGAAATATGAGGTCTTCTCCTTTACCTTTCTGACTCAATAACTCATGGCTTGTTGTGCCTAGATGTAGTGAGGTGCTCCTTGATGCTTGGAAAGCTGAGGTTTCTGGCAGCCCACTTTTGGTTCTTTCCAGTAAGCTTAAAAATGCCAAAGAATTGATTAAATAGTGGAGCAGGTCATACTTTTCCAATCTAGAAAATGATATCAAGGATACTGAACAACGACTTCTTCAATGTCAAAAAATGGACTCTCCCCTTTAATTATTTGGGGGTACCTCTTTTTTGGGAAGGGTGAAAAGAATCTACCTTGAAAACGTTTCTTCAAATATCATCTCCCAGATCACCACATTGAAATGGAAAACCATGTCTCTAGCGGGGAGGGTCTGCCTTATTAATTCGGTGATCACCTCAATGTTTGTTTATGCTTTATCTATCTTTCGATGGCCCATAAATCTGCTCAAGGAGCTGCAGGTTTTTATCAAAAAATTTATATGGACTGGATCCATTCATGAGAGGAAACTCATCACTGTTGCTTGGAAGGATTGTACAAAGCCCATTGACATGGGGGGCATGGGCGTTAAGGACCGTATGATCTTCAATGATGCCTTCCTTAGGAAATTCACATGGAAATTGCTCACATCCAATGACATGTCGCTGGAATTCCTTTCGCATAGGTTTCTTAGGAAGTTTCAGAATGGATCCTCCTTGCATGTTTTCTCTTCTATATGGCCAGCAATTAGACATTCCTATTTAGAGCTCATGTGCTTTTTGAAGTGGTTGGTGTGTAGGCAATCTACACTCAATGCTTGGTCTACGCCTTGGTTGGGAAATCCCCTCAATGTACTGATTGTGGTGCCTCCCTCCATGAGGAACCTTACTATTGTTGATGCAACATCATCTATTGATTTTCATAAATGATTACCTATAGATATTTGTCTTAAATTTCAGGGCTATAGTTACACTGATTCTGACATCTTGGTTTGGACTCCCGACACCAATAGATGCTTCTCTCCTAGGGAATGTTACAGGAACATGTGTGATGATGTCTCCTCTATGCCTATGTGGCTGAAGATGTTCCAAGTCTGTTACAGTGCACTCTCATGTTACCTACTGCTCTAGAGGCTGTAGAAAAATAGGTTGCTGGGGCACAATTTTCTCCAAAAAACTGGAATCCAACTGGCCTCAACATTCGGTTTATGCCTTCGAGCTGAGGAGTTTATCTCGCATCTCTTCTTATCTTGCATATCTTGCATGTTCTGGTCACACTTGCAGGCTGCTTTCAGTGTGCAGATTGATCTACATGGAATGGAGGCATTTATGACATCTATCCAACCCGCACAACTTAGTGAACAGATTGTGGAAATGTTCGTCACGGTTGTTACAGCTATCTTCAAATTGATATGGGAATCCAGTAATTACACTATTTTTTAGGGACAATGGACATCCTTATAGGTTGGATTGTACATGGTATACCAGGATGTCCTGACTGCCTCCAAACTACATACCGGCACTAGGAAAAACGTTATTGCTGACTTTGTTATTCTGAGAGATTTTGGTGTAACTGGAAGAGTCAAAAAACCTCTTGTTCTTAAATCCATTAGATGGATTATACCCATTTCAGGATGGCTGAATGTGAATGTTGATGGGGCGTCTTCAGGTGCACTAGGGGATTTGGGATGTGGTGGCGTCTTCTATACTCATCGGGACTTCGTTAAAGGATGATTCCACCACTATATTGGTAATTGAATGGTGATTGAAGCAGATCTATGGGCTATGATCAAAGAAATAAGGTATTCCACTCACTATGGATGGAGGCACCTATGGGTGGAATCTGACTCCACCACTGCGGTTCACATTCTAAAGACCTGATCCTGATCGGTACCATGGAAAATGCTTCCTTCCTGGATCAACTATCTATGGATTCTTGAGCGCATACAACTTGATGTCACCCATATCTATAGGGAGGCCAATCAAGTTTCTAAGGCACTTTCAAAGAGGGAAATTGTGGAGGCCTCCTCTGGATGGTCTTTTATTTCCCTTGAATTTATTTCACATTTTTTCGATTTGGACATGTGTGGGACTTCTTACTCATAGCTTTGTAAACTCCCATGTAATGTCACACTCTCTGTTTTTAATAATAATTTTTTAGGAATGGGATTTCCAGGCTCCTGAACCTGTTTGATCTATATTATTACCCGTTTGTTAACAATATTTTATTATTATCATTGTTTCTGGTGTTAACTTCTTCATTTTTCATGTATGTTTTAATTTGGCAGTTATGGTCTTCTATCTTGATCATAATTATATCATATAAAAAAATTAATCATGGTATAAATATAATAAATATTCATTATATACATATTTAAATTCATTCATGAGAAATGGACAAGAAAATGAATTTCATCGCTTCGTAGAGATGGTAGGTCATACATAAACACGAGCATTGTTATAATTTTTTTACAAGTGAAAGAGTAAGGAAGTAGATGGTATATTATACTTCCAAAATTACAATTAGTTATATATAATATATATTCATGTGTTCCATCATTATAAAAGATAATGAGAGGCCATAATGGAAAAGAAATTACATCAGTTTGTGAGCCGGTAGTCTATCGTACACAAAAGCGATAGTTTTGTTTCCCATTCTATGAAGAATGAGATGGATACCTGTTACGACATAAACATAATAACATCAAATTATATGTTATATAATGTTTTTATTCTAATTTAATTGTTATGATATAATTGAAGGTAGTAAAATAAAAATAAAAATGAAAGTGCTCAGTTTACCTCTTCTTTGAAAGAGTTCCTTTATATCTCCTCTTAAGGGATATGGGGTTGGTATTTTGGGAATAAAAAACCCTATATAACTTGGATAATAATTTTTAGAACAGTTTTTTGTAGGGTTTAATTAATCTAAGTGGCTTTATGTAGTGTATAGAATAGAGGATAGTTAGTGCCATTTATAGTGAGCGAAAGGATACCCATGGAATTAATTAAATGGTTTAAATATAATAAATTCATTTTCATTTAAAAGTGGAACCATGTCTTTATAATTTAAAATATAATAAATTATATGGTTTAAATACCTTCAAATAATAAAATTTTTACATTTCTATGTGGTATTATAAACCTTATTTTTGGTTTAAACCCTTCATTAAACAATTTTAACCATAACTACAGTAACGACTTTTGAATCTTAAAGGGTTATAATCTTACATATAAGGTAAAACATTTCTCATAAATTTACAAGGGATTAAATTTTCATCCATTTTTTATCCAAATTATCCTTTTTCAATATTTTTATGATTTTTAAATTATTTAGTAAAATATTTTTTCATAAAATATCATTACTATCATTTTTGAAACTATTCATTTAATTTGACTTTAAGGACATCAATGAAATTATTTAATTAGAATATAATACTTTTAAACATAAATAATAAATTATTATTAACTATAAAATTATTTTTTAACCATAATTCATCACAAAAAAATTTCTTTTAATCTTTTTAAAATTATTTACTTTGATTTTTCCATTGATTGCACAGGCATTGTGTCAAAGTTGCAGAAGCATTTAAGGTAATTATTTCATCAATAAAAATTAAAAAAATACAGTCATAAAAATAAATTAATTAAGTTCAATATAAACTTTTATATTCATTAAATACATATATTTACTCACATCTATGTCAGGAAAAAATTATTTAATATGTTATTTTGACTTTTTTAGCCTTGCCCAAGCATTTAGATAAGTCACCTGTTATATTAATCAAAAGTTAATATTTATCCATAAATTTTATCAATAATATTTCATATATATTAACCAAGTATATAAAATACTTATTCCTTCCCAAATATTATTTTTAGAACAATAAATTTGACATTCTCTGTGAAGCCTAAGCGCTGCGTCGACACTGAAAATGATTTCCATATTTATCAAGAAATAATTTATAATTTTTATGTTTTGAATTATTTTTGTATGATATTTTTATTATATTATCATAAATATTCGTTCCATAAGTTTAATAAATTATTATATCATATTTATTCTTTGGTGATATCATAAAAGATAATGTATTTCATAAAAATTATATTGTTTACTATTCACCAAAAATTTAACTTCTTTATAAAAATATAAAAAATTAATCCAAGGTTAAATTTGAATGGATGAATCCAGAAATTAATTTCATTTCATAAAATTCAATTTATATAAGTGATAGAAATTAATTTTAATATAAATTCGTAAAATGCAATGAAAAATATTTTTTATAAAAATACATTTTTAAGCCCAAAAATGAACTTATATTAAAATAATGTAAAATGAAAATCTTAATGAAATTTAATTAGATTATTTTAAATAAAATGGATATTATATTATAAAAAATCCAAAATATATTGGGACTTTTAAATTACTCTATCTAAATGAATGAAAAGGTTGTTTTACAAAAAAAAAATTGTTTTTCACTATTCACTAAAAAATAAATCTTTTTAGAAAAATACCAAAAATTAAACTTAAGATAATTTTAATGTTATGATTTCAAAAATGTTATAACTATCATATAATAATATTTAAATAGTTTTTTGTGGTTCATTTAAACTTGGTGTTGTGTATGAAGAAAGCTATCAATGAACTTAGATTTATTTGAAGAGATATATATGATAAAATCTAGGGGTATTACATTATACCTCCCATATAATAATTTCACCCTTGAAATTAAATTACACTGATAAAAAAACTAAGGATTCTTATACCTCATCAGATCCTTAGATTCCCACATATTTTCCTCAATTTTATGATTTTACCACAAAACTTTGACCAGGTGAGTGGTCTTATTTTATAGAAATTTCTCTCTATGATCCAGAATCTCAAGTGATTATTCCTTATAAGACAAATATTTATCTAATTGTATAACCTTTTAGTTCATTGCATTTGAAGGATAAGGTATTTACTCCCAAATAGATATACATGAAACATATTTTGAACTTGAGAGAAATTTGGTGGAAGTGCCAAGTGATAAGATACCATCCTGATATGATCAAAATTTCAAAGGGACCGATATATCTAGGGATCAAGTTTCCCTTATTTCCAAATATCATAGCCTTATTCCAAGTATATATTCATAGGAATGCTTTTTCACCAACTTTGAACTCTAGATCTCATCGATGATTATCAGTATAACTTTTTTTAAACTCCAAGCTTTCCTTATGTGTTTTTTAATGGATCTAACCTTCTCTATCATTTAATTAGATAGATCAGGTCCCAATAGATTTATTTCTCCAACTTCTTCCCAACACATTGGATTTATGCACTTCCTTTCGCAGAGGGATTCATAGAGATCCATATTAATTCTCAAGTGAAATCTATTGTTGTATAAAAATTCTACCAAATGAATGTATTGATCCCAACCACCTTTGAAATCCATAAATCATTCTATTGACATGTATTCTAGAATTTTAATGGTCCTCTCAGACTGAAAATCTATTTGAGGATGATAAGAAGTACTAAAACTTAACTATGTTTCCATAACCTGCTGAATGATTCTCTAGAAATTTAAGGTAAGCCTCAGATCTTGATCATATGCGATTAAGAGTGGTACTCCATTAAATCTCACAACTTACTTAATATATAACTGGGTAAGGTAATTAATAGATAAATCTTCTCTAATAGTGATAAATTGTGATGATTTCATAAGGTGGTCAACTATAACCCAAATAGAATTATACCCTTTAGATGTTTTGGGGATTCTAATGAAAAAATGCATGTTAATGTTTTCCCATTTCAATTTTGATATGGGTAGCGGTTATAACATCTGCTTATACTTATTTTTATCATCCTTAAATTGCTAAAACACCAGAAATCAGGATACATACTATGAAATATCCCTTTTCATGTTATCCCACTAGAAATACTCTTTCATATCTCTATACATCATCATACTTTTGGGATGAATAGAGAAATATGAATTATGAGCTTCATTTATGCCTTCTTAATCTTCTCATGGATGTATGGTTGAACATTCATATGATAAAGATAATATTTTTCCCCTTTCTTCAATATTTAAAGATCCAACTTCTAAAAATCCATAAATATTGGATATCTTTAAATCTTCATCATGGACAAACTAGTATGGTCTTTCCAACTAATAACATCATCCACCTTATTTGGCTTCCCATGGTGGTAATGTATTGATCGATTATAATATATAATCAACTAAAACCATCTTTTATGGAACATATTCAACTCTATATGTGTAAATATATATTTCAAGATTCTATGATCAATATATATATTACACCATTCACTATATGGATGATGCCTGCATGTATTAAATAAAAAAACTATTGTTTCCAGCTCCAAATCATGAGTCAGGTAATTTTATTCATGAATTTTCAATTTGCGGGGGGATAATCTATCACCATATCATTCTATATAAGGACTCATCCCAAACCCTTCTTTGATGCATCATTATATATTACAAACTCTTCTCCATTGTAGAGTTGTGTAAGAATAGGCGCACTGATCAACCTTCTCTTCAGTTCTTTGAAACTCTCCTCACATTAATCTATCCACAAGAACATGGATCCTTTTCAGGACAACTTGGTGAGTGGATTAGAAGGTCATGAGAAATATCTCACAAAGTGCTAGTAGTATCCAGGCATCCCAAAAAACTATGGATCTTGGTTACCATGGATGGTCTATTCCATTACTCAATAACTTCTATCTTTAAAGGATCCATCAATATAACCTCACTTGAAATTATATGACCTAAGTATTTGAATAGTTTTAGACAAAATTAAAAATTGGTAAATTTGGAATATAGCTTCTCCTTACTCAGGATCATCAGCATAATCCTCAAATGTTCTTAATGATCTTCCTTGATATTCTAATATATAAGAATATCATCTATAAACCACAAAATGATCAAATTAATCTCTAAATACTATATTCATTAAATCCATGAATATAGAAGGAGCATTGGTAATTCCAAATAGAATTACTATAAATTCATAATGACCATACCTCTTATGGAAGTCTATCATGGGTATATCCACATTCTTAACCCTTATTTGATGATATCTAGATCTAAGATCAATCTTGAAAAAATATTGAGCTCCTCATAATTGATCAAAAAAATCATCTATGTGGGGTAGAGGATACTTATTCTTAATAGTTATTTTGTTAATTTCTCGATAATCATTAAAAAGACACATTGACCCATATTTCTGCTTAACAAAAAGAAGAGGTTCACCTTATGGTGAATCACTAGGCTAAATTAATCTCTTGTATAGACTATCCTAGAGTTTATTATTCAATTACTCAATTGGGGACAATCTATATATATTGTTTGAAATAGTTATAGAACCAGGTTTGAGTTATATTAAAAACTCAACTTCATGATATGGTGGAAGACTAGGAAACTCTTCTAGAAAGACATCAAAAAACTCACATACAACAGGAATATCATTAATGTTGAGTTTCTCCCCACCCATCTAAGATAAATATTCGTCATGAATATGTAGTAAAATCCATGTTATGGGAGTAATTTACATTATAAGTTTAGGTTCATCCTCGCACAGATAGACTATCATAGGTTGATTTAGAAAATCAATTGTAACTTACCAAATCCAAGAATATATTTTCAAGGGACTTAATCCACTGCTCAACTGCCAATATATTAGTAGTTACATTAAAACATAGGTGAATCACATTTTGGGAAAACAGGTTGCTCCATACATGAAAGTTTATTCATCATTACCTAAGTCAAATGTCTTAATGTGTCCATAGTCTGCTCAGCTCCAACACCATCTATATTTTATTATATAGCAAGGAAATCCCAACATTAACTACGTGAATTGATTCCCTTTCTTCTATTAGGTTTCATCACAAAATAATGGAATACACTGAGTTACCTAATAATCATAATGAATATTAATCCATAAAATAAAAATCCCTCTAATGGTAAAAGTTCTAAAATACTATGAGGGATTATCATAATTCTCATGTTAGTTATGCTCATCTAAAATCTAGTTCTCAAGGTTTCTACTAAACTTTCTCTAATACCAACTATAATAGCCCCAACTCCAATAACCCAGAGCTGGTGTCAACCTTGTTACATAGTCATAAGCTACAATCACATCACCAAGGATTGATTAATTTAGTAGTCTTGAAGAACTAAATACATATATGATTCCAATAATACATTAGAAATATAAAAAAAATATAGCATAATAAAAATTCTCACATCCTTGATATTATTATTAATATCCTTCTTCATATCCTATAGAAAATAAAACAAATAAAGGGTAAGATTAGATGCTCAGTAAGTGTTACGTACAATGATATTTATCATGAATAAATAAGGCATAGTCAATATGGAAAGATAACACATGTCATTTAATCAATAAATTGACCAAGAAATGCATCCATGGATAATATGAATGTATTAATCTCATGGATAATAATAATTTAATTCTCAATGAAGGAAATTCTTATTGTTGGATTTCATTATCACATACATCATGATAAATTTACCATAAAGGCCTTATACCATGATATTTCAATCGATGGGTAGGTATACACCAAAAATAAATTTAATAAGTTTGTCTAGTTGTTCTATCTCATGATACATGTTGATGCATCGAGGGGATATCTATAATAAGGACCCACCCATCACTACATATCAAATGCATTCGTCATATATTGAATGATAAATTTAATTCAAAAACAATATTTTTTGTCAACAAATATCTGTATTGATTAAAGAATGTAGAATTTTAATAATTTCTCGGTCAATCAAATAAATTTCATATTAAAACACCATATATATAAATGGTATATAGTTTATGTAATAATAATATCCGTGCTAAAATAAATATAGATATTTAAGAGAAATGTAATTTCCAATGAAAATTTTCACAAGAATGTGAATGTTTCAAGAGAAATTTAATTACCACAAAATTAATAATAGATAAAATGACCATCAATTCATTATAAAAGTATATTTTGTAGTAAAATCAAGTATTTTAGAGAATATAAGAAAATGGAAGAAAAAAATTAAAATAAATTTTCATTAAATTTTTTTATTTTTAGAACCATTGAAAACTTGTAGAAAAATCTAAATAGTGTAAAATAGCCAGGGTGGCTAAAAAATCCATTAATTTCATATGCATTAAAAAGAAACATTCCTTATGAATTTTTGAAAAGAAAGTCAAAAATGACCCTTTTCAATAATATTATAAATATTTCTTTAAATACTTGTAAAATATAAATTATAACATAAAATTCCCTTAATAAATAATTTAATTAAATAAAATTTACTTTTGTAAAATAATTTTGAAAAATGTGAATATAAAAGAAAAGTATTGTCGATTAAAAGAGAAACAACATCGACTTTTATTTTAAACATTTCTTTGCTTGATTCAAGTTCCAAATAGATGAAAATTTGGAAGAAAAATGGAAACAAATTAAATATCTAAAGGATGATAAAATAAATGGAGTTTATGAATTACAGACTATAATATTCCTTTAACGAAAATAAGAGCAATCCCAAAAAATGATATTTTAAAATAAATTCTTTACTCTTTAGTAATTTTTAAACTATAACCCCTTGACACAGTAAAATTGAATAAAAATTTTAACCATCATGAATAAATATATATTCATGTTAAATACATAAAATGGTAAATATATACATCACCTAAAAAAATAGGTTCATAATACCAAATATGTATCAATGGAGTGGAAATTGAGACGAAATCCATTACAAAGATCATATCATTGAAATGAGAATTATTCAATAAAGATATTATTTGTAACAAAATTTAATTACACACAAGATAAGTGGAAATAAAAAATATAATAATAAAATTTCATTTGACATATAATCTTGACATACTAGAATTGATGAAGATGTGATATAACCCAATGAAAGGAAATTGAGTTAAGAAACCCCTTACCTCAAGTTAAACTTTCCTCATAAGTGATTTTAATCTCATATATAATACATTTATATTTATTATAATTATATAACATAACAATATACATATATATAATATCATATATGATCCATTTATAACATATTACTTCCCTTTTGTTAACAATATTTTTTTATTATCATTGTTTCAGGTGTTAACTGCTTCATTTTTCATGTATGTTTTGATTCGAAAGTTATGATAATTCTATATATATCATGTTTATATGATATATATACTTTTAATCATGGTATAATCATCATAAATATTTAGTATATACATACTTAAAATCATCCATGAGAAAAATATAAGAAAAATGTATCATATCGCTATGTGGAAATGGTGGGTCATACGTATGCATGAGGGACGTTATCATTTTTTAACAGGTGGAATGGTAAGTAATTAGATTATATATTATACTTACATAATTATAATTTTTCTTTAAGTATAATTTATATTAATTTTTTAAATAATTATGACAAACCATGTGAGGTGGTAATGGTAAAAAAATTACATCAGTTCGTGAGGCGGTAGTCTGTCGTACACACGAGAAATGATTTTGTTTCCCATTTAACAGAGAAGGAGATGGATAAATATTATTAAATAAACATAATAATATACTATTATATGTAATATAGTGGTGTTACTATAATTTAATGGTTATTATATAAATTAAGGTGGTAAAAGAAGAATAAAAATGAAAGTGCTCAGTGAATATGATTAACTATTCTTTAAAATGGCTCCTTTAGATCTACTCTTAAGGGACTTGGGGTTGGTATTTTGGAAAGTAAGAACCTTTAAAACATATATAAGGAATTTTAGAAGAGTTTTTTTAGTGTTTATATAAGCTAAGTGTCTTTAGGTGGTGTATATAAGAGAGGACAGGTGGTGCCTTTTTATAGCGAATGAAAGGACACACATGGAATTAATAAAAATATTTAAATATAATAAATACATTTTCGTGTGGAATTGGAACCATATGTCCATAATTTATAATATAATATAGGATATGTTTTAAATACCTTCAATCAATAAAATTTCGATAGGTTTAATTGGTATTTTAAATCTTATCTTTTGGTTTAACACCTTGGTTAAAAAATTAACTTTAACCACAATAACAAATTTTTCAATATTAAAGGGTTATGATTTTAATTATAAGTTAAATATTTTCACATAAATTGATAATGTATAAAAATTTTGACCATTTATTATCCTAATTTTTATTTTTCAATATTTTTATAATCTTTAAATAATTTAGTAATATATTATTTTTCATAAAATATCATTAATGTCATTTTTGACACTATTTGATTAATTTGACTTTAAATAAATAAAGAAAAATATGGAATGAAAATATTATACTTTTAACCATAAATAATAAATTATTATTAACTATAAAATTATTTTGGAACCATAATTCATCACAAAATCATTAGTTTTAATGTTTTTAATATTATTTACTTTTTATTTTTCCACTGTCAGCACAAGCATTGTGTCAGCGTTGCATAAAAATTTAAGATAATTATTTAATAACTAAAAATTAAAAACAATCATAAAAATAAATTAATTATGTTCAATATAAACTTTTATATTCATTAAATAAATATATTTACTCACATCTATGTCATGACATCTTATCTAATATGTTATTTTGAATTTCTAGCCTTATGCAAGTATTGCACAGGAATTTGGATAATTCAATTGTTATATAACTCCAAAATTTTTATCTATCCATATAAATAATAAATAATAATTCATATATATTAAAAAATTTGATCAAAGACTTATTATTTCTCAAATATTATCTTCAGGACACTAAATTTGACGTTTCCAGTGATGTGTAAACACTATGTCGGTACTAAAAATGATCTCCATATTTATCATGAAATGGATTATAATTTATATGTTTTAAATTATTTTTGTATGATATTTGTATTATATTATCATAAATTATTCATTCCATAATTTTAACAATTTTTTATATCATATTTATGTCTTGGCGATATAATAAAATATACCATATTTTCTAAAAAACTGTATTTTTTATTATTCAGCAAAACTTTAACTTCTTCATAAAGATATCAAAATTTACTCAGATAAATTTGATTTTATGAATAAAAAATTTAATTAAAATTCTTAAAATTTAATTTCTATAATTTTAATAAATTACTTTTAATATAAATTCATAAAATTTAATGGAAAATAGTTTTTTAAAAAAATGTGTTTTTAAGCCTAAAAATGAACTTATATCAATTCATGTAAAATGCTGATCCTAATAGAATTAATTATATTATTTTAAATCAAATGTATATTATATCACTTTAATAAAAAATAAAAAATATATTTTTTAAATTAATTTTTTAAAGTAAAGAAAAGGTGGTTCTATAAAATTCAACATTTTTCATTATTCACAGAAAAATAAATCATTTTATAAAATCCCAAAAAATAAAATTGTGCTAATTTTGATATGATGATTTCAAAAATGATATTAATGTCAAATAATAATGTTTCAATAGTTTTTCACAGTTTTTTAAACTCAGTTTTGTGTGTAAAGCAAGCTATCAAAGAAATTATATTTATTTAAAGAGAAATATATCATAAAATATCAAGCTGTTATAGTTGGGCCACCCCACGGGGTGGTCCATACAATCTAAAAATTTAATATAATGGCTCAGTCCTAAAAAATAAAGTACTTAAACCTACCCAGATGGGACCCATGGACTTTAGGATCATCTGATAGACCTAAAAAATTATATAAATTTAAAATTTGACAAAAACCATAAAGAATAATGAAGAATTAAAATTTCATCCAAGCATCAAATAGACTAAAAAAATTAGCACCAAAATTCTAAATTATAACCAAACCATCCATAAAATTATCCATTCATGCAACGCCATCAAACAATGTTGTGGTAAGATAGTCTTCTAATACATTTATATTTAACACCTATATTCATGTCACCTTATAGAGGAATAAAAAAAAACCTTACCAAAGTGCAGTGCCCAACATCTCTTGTTGTACAAGCCATTTCCATATAACACTACCTAGAAGTTGAAAAATCAAACCATAAGTAAAACCGTTTGAAAATAATGAACTAAACCATTTATTTTAGAACTTAAAAAATGTGTAAAATTAATTTTACTCTTCAAATATAAAAAATTATTAGCATTGAATGGAATATGACCTTCAAATTCATATCATAAATAAAAAGTGAACAAACCTACAATCTTAGTTATCTAAATTCCTGTAAAAAATTGGAATAGAAAGACAGAAATAAATAGTATTATCTAGTGAAAAATGAAGCATGAAGACAAAATAGGATCATTCATCCTTAGCATCTTTGATTTTGAGTTAAAATAAGGATAAATTTTAATTAATTCAAATAAACTCAACAATTGACTAATATTTTCATGTTTAAATCCATGTAATGTTATTGAAACTGATTCTTTACATTATTTTTATGTTTTATTAAAGTTAGTGGATTTCAAGTGTACTTTTTTATTTTAATAAAACATATCATCCTTGATACTTTTCATTGCCTATTTTTAGCTTCCTAATGGATGGAAATTTGCATCATTTCAAATGTTTGTGGACTAATTTATTCTACTTCAAAAAAGTTTTGTTTCTTGGAAATTTTATATTAGTATAGAAAATGAACCTGATAATTTTAGTTTTTTGAATAGTCAAGTTACACCCAAAGTCAACAACGTTTCATTATTTTAAAATATATCTTGGTAGCCTTTATGCTTCATCAAATAAAATTTAAGCTTATTGAGGATAGAACTCTAATGTTTCCAGCATTGATCAAGATTTTGTGTATGTATTCCATTATAATTTAAAATTATAAAATATGTTATTTTGTTTTCAAATTTACAAATTTTTTCCGACCATAATTATTTTTTATCATGTTTTGAATTAAAAATACACTTAACATACTAAATTATAAACTTCCAACTATCAAAATAAAAAGGAAAATGTATTCAAATCAAGAAACTGTGAATACAAACAAAAAATTTAACTTATAATTGATAGATTCTATATCATCATCTCCTCCATGGATATATATAAAATTAATATCTTCTTTAGACACACCATCATCCTCAATATCATGATAATCATCTTCATCTGCAATAAAAAAATAATTTTATTCATAACTATAAAAATTAAAGAACAATATAATTAATATATGAAAATTGAAAAACAATATGGTGTATCTATACATTTTTCAAATGATTGAAATTAATTTAACCAATTTCTAGTATAAATGAGATCTTGAAGATAATTATTAATGATTGAAGGCTGATACTTGTTAAAAATACAACCTTCAATACTAAAAGAGGATTCAAAAGAAACTGTTGTTATTAGATTTCTTAAAATATCACATTCCATGTTTTCAAGGACTCCAAAGTGATTCTTGTGATATTTCTAATATTGAATCATGTCTATATTCTCAAAATAGTCCAATTGTAATTTTTCATCATCAAAATAAAGTTATAAATGTGAATTTCTAGTTTTTGTTACATGTTGACTCTCATATTGTAAATATTATTATATCAATAAAATAATGCATATGATTAAAAAATAAATAAATTTATATATTTATAATAAATTGATTTAAATAATAATTACATAAAATAAATACATTAACATCCCATTACTAGCTTTTAGGTACTTTTAACCCCTTGTTTTGATTATCCTTTTTTCAGATCTTGTTTTAGGTCATTTCTGGGGAGTTTTTGTAAATTTTAAAAGTTTTTGGGCCTGAGCATGGTTGGTACATAGTTATGGAAAATTGTGTGGATTTTACTAGGAAATTTTTTACCGTAAAATGGGGTAATGTATGGGTTGTACATTTAGTGAAAACCCTGCAGCCTCCCCATTAAATCGCGCAGTATGGGGTAGTGGGTATTTTCATGGTTAAAACACAATTTTTCAAACCATATAGAAAAACCTTTCACCCATATTATTAAACTAGGGAGGATAATTTTATTGGAACATGTATTATTAAACCACACATCCAAACTATTAAACTCTTCCAAAAGCCCAGTGAGGGTGCAATATTAGGTGCATGGTTAGTACTAACCATTCAACCTAACCCAGGAAACTGTGTGATGGGATTTTTAATCCCCTGAAAATTATAAATAAAGTCACGAACCCCAAATTATAAATTCTAATCATACCCTAATATAACATAATCCAAACCTTTATCTTTTAGAGTATCTCTAGAGATTATTTTGGATTCTCTAACCCCTTTTCTCTCAAATCAAAGTGTTGATGGATGTGATTGATCATTCTTAGGTAAGTGAAATCTATTTGATTTGGAATCCTCATTTCTTCTCTTCTTTTATTATTTTATATTGATTTAACCCTATTTTATTCGTGTATATAAACCTTTATTTAATTTATTTTAATTCTAGTGAATACTCTTTGATCTTCCTCACCTTTGACCCTCCATTGGCATTTCCTATTTTGGGTGACTGATTGATCATGTGACCAAAATTATTTGGTTTCATAAGTATTTTCCCTACACATGAAACCTTGATTTCTTTCATGATTTGAAATATATTTTCAATTAATTTATGAACCTTGATTTGGTTGTTTTATATAAGTAACGTAATTGTTAAATAAAACCCTCTTTCAAAGGCTTTGAAAATATTGGGAAAATTTTGATAAAAATAGAATGAAATAAAAATTTATTTGATGAAATGGTTTGATGATGATTTTTGGGAAAATTTTACTTAAATTAAAAATGGTTTTGAAAGGGATGAAATTTATGTAAACCTATGATTTGGTTTTAAAATTGAAATATCTTGTTGAAACTTGAAATTGGGAATATGAATTGTGAATAATGAATTGAATTGAAAAGGTTGAATTTACCTTGTTTGATTGATTGATTGATTTAAATCATATATGATCCTATGTATTTATTGGGTGACTAGGGTAATCACACTAAGACTATGAATCCCTAGAAATTGAATAATGATGAAAACTCCAACTAAACCAAGTTTAACATGACTTTCCCCAGTGGGGTGTTGATTAATACTATCGTGATGCCTAAGGCCTTAGGTAAATGGGCACACATTGAGTTGTGATTGATTGACTAGTTAGTGCAAGGATCCTATAGCTAGGAACTAAAAAACCTGAGGTAATATGACCATAGTGCTTTGTTTTTTTTAATTATCACATTCCAATATTTTTTGAATTGATTTATTAATGTCCTTTATTCTTTATGAAAATTTTTATTTAATCATATTTTGGTATACTTTCCATATTATCATTTTTTAAGGAATGTTTTGATTGAAATTTTGGAAATGATTTTCTATGACTTATTTTATTTCATATTAAAACATGAATTATTTATTTTTTAATAAAATTCTTTTAGAACAGTTGGAAAAATCCTACTAGGCTGTGTTTTCTCACACCCTACCTTTGACTTCAAGAGTTTTTATATTATGTTATGTTAGGTCTAGGAAAAAGGGAAAGTGCCACTCAGAGGTGGTGGGTGTTCTTGATTCATGGGAACTTGCATGGTAGCAGTGACTGGTGGAGTTGTGATCCACTTGTTACATAGAGATTCTGAGTTTTCATCTTGATGAACATTATGTACCCTTTTGGATGATAAATTACTTTGGTATCTTTATTTTTCTAGTTGTGGTACTCTTTTTACCTTGAGGAGTGTTTGGAATACTAATTGTTCATTGTTTTATCTTCCATTGTTATATATATCTTATATTTATTAGAGAGAAATCATCCCCACTGACCATTTTTTGATGCCCTGGTGTTAGTCACTATCCCAGTGGGATCATGAACACCCTATGGGCCATATCAGTGCCAACTCAGGTATCAGTGTATCGGGGTATTAATTTTTTTCATGAAAAATGTTATTTAAGGTGGTTGAACATATTTCTTTGATGTCGGTATACAGTCTGGGTTTTCCTAATGGACAATAGGTAGGATATTCGGGTCTTAAGGGGGTATTTTATGAGTGAGTGTTTGGCCAGATCTCAACGTAGTGATCCTTAAGTCACCATGGATGTTTAGGAAAAGGGACTTTGAGAAATAAATTTATTTGATTCTAGTATTTTTATAAAATATGATCTGAGTATTTTTAAATCCCAAAAAACTGAATTCTATCTGATGGAATTGATATTCCTATATCACTTCATTGTGTTAATGACCTAGGTATCTTTGCTAATGTTTTTTATTTCCTGTTGATTTTGTATTGTATCATTCCCCTAAGAAGGTTCTTTAACATACCTTGAGAGAGACATATAGATGAACTATGTAAATAGAACCCTCCAAACGATTATAATCTTATTGAGATAGTGTTGCATGTAGCCTAATTTCTGGTATAGGTAGCCAAAATCATTCTTGTTCATGCTCCAGTAGTGGAACCTATAAGGGATAAAACTATGGATCATGTTCAGGAATTTCTTCAGTAGAAACCTCCAAATTTACATGGCTAAAATGATCCTTAGGT
Source organism: Viscum album (assembly GCA_963277665.1). Classification (NCBI taxonomy): domain Eukaryota; kingdom Viridiplantae; phylum Streptophyta; class Magnoliopsida; order Santalales; family Viscaceae; genus Viscum; species Viscum album. The sequence goes on from OY728140.1 coordinate 3,227,331, forward strand.
TATATAGGATTGGTTGAAAAATATTTAACTTATTTTCAAGTTATTGGAAATTCCAAACATAATAAAGGTGAAATGTGTTACCTTCAAGATTTAATGGCTTAGCAGGAGGTGGTGGGATTCGATGGTTATAGTGAAGAAACATAAAGTATTGGAGTAAAAATACTTCAGATCTCTTTTTACATAGCATTTATATCTTGATTCTATGGTTTTGGAAAATTTTATGGAGTTTCGTAGCCTTTAACAATGTGATAGAACCATGACTTTGTATGAAAACTACTCTTCTAGACTTTTTCTGTTTTCTCTTGAGGTAGTAATGAATGAGAATCTGAAGGCCCACAAATTTTAGATGGGTCTTCAATCTAATATATGATCTAAGGTTTTCATACTAAATATCACTTCTTATGTGGACATGTTCCATAGGTCTTTGATGGCTTAGAATGACCTACCCGGTAATTTAGGTTTGATGGGAGTTCTTTCTACACCTAAAGAAAGATATTTTAGTTCTTATAAAAGAAAAAAGGATGTGTGCTGAGTATCATCATTGTTCATGATAGCATGCATCATCTAGTCCTTCTATAGTTTCTGGAAGAGGAACATTGACTTGCTTTCAATGTGTCAAGGTTGGGCACTCAAAGCGATTTTGTACTGAGACATTGAAGATATTTGATTCATGTGATCAATCAGGCTTCCTACAGAAGTTATTTCATGTCTTTTATACCCTGCATAATGGTACAATATTTTCAACACCAAAAGTTACTATGGTGAAATCATATTATTCAAAAAATAAGTTGTTACATCCAATGGAATACGAAATGAAGATTCTTCACATATTAGATGAGTATCAAGAGTAAGCTAATGTGGGTCCAGTGATATTGATAGGTACCATCACTATAGATTTATCTTTAGTAACTAATTTATTTTATATAGGTTCATATCATTATTTTATTTCGACTAATGTTATGAATCTATTAAACCCTTCTATGGAGCTTGTGTCTTATTTAGTGGATATTGTTATTCCCCTTGGAATGAAGAGGGAGTAGGGTCTCTAGTGCCCATCTTATGATTTTAATTTATTTGAGATCGATCACATCTAGGATTTTCTAGTTCTTGATATGAAACCTTTGGATGTCATTCTTGGGGTGGATTTTATGATTTCTCATAAATCCTAGATTGAATTTTATCTTTAGCGAGTATTCATTACTACCCCTGATGGGATGTTCCATGTTATCCCAAGAGAATGGGACCTAAGGTCAAATAGAGAAGGAAATACTCTTTCAAATTTAGGTAGGGTTATATATGTGTTTTATTTTGATTTGTAATAGGAATCCTTGAGGGGTTATCTTCCTTTGATGGTTTTGAGTTTCCCAATGTGTTTCCATTTGATTTTGTAGCTTACCACTCATAAGAGAGGTAGAGTTTTCAAGTTATTTGGTACCAGATACCCAGCATATCTCTATTCCCTCTTACCATATAGCACTAGCTAAATTGAAAGATTTGAATACTTGGTTGGATGATTCTTTGGACAAAGGATTTATTCTTCTGATTGTGTTTCTTTGGGTGGAACCTATTATTTTTTATAAAGAAAACTGATGGAACACTTCACCTTTTCATTAATTACCAAAAATTAAATTAAATTACGGTAAAGAACAAGTATCCATTGCCTCATATTGATGATGTTTTTGATCAATTGAAAGGGGATAAATGGTTCTCGAAGATTGATCTTCAGTCTGGTTATCACTAGAATAGAATCAAAGAATATTATATCCCAAAGATGACCTTCCAGAGTATGTATGACATTTTGGGTGCCTTGTTATACCTTTTGGTCTAACAAATTATAATGAAGTTTCTATGGAACTGAGTAATAGGATATTCTATGAGTATATTCACTTGTTCATTGTAGTTTTATATAACATCATAGTTTACTTTAGAATCAAGGAAAAGCAGGTGTGTTATCTGAGTGCAGTTTTGAAAATTTTGAGAGATCACCAACTTTATTCCAAGTTATCAAAATGTAATTTTTGTATTAAATGGGTGAATTTATTGGGAAACATAGTCTCATAACATGTTATTTTAGTCAATCCTGAGAATTTTAAGGTTGTTATGATGTGGGAACAACCACATAATTTTTTTGACATTCAAATCTTATTAGGATTAGTGGGGTATTATTTTTTGTTAGTTAAATATTTCTCAAAGTTGTCTTATCTAATGAATAATATCAGTCATAAAGGAGAAAAGTTATTATGGGATTCAAAAATTCGGCATTCTTTTGATGATTTGAATCACATTTTGACTTTTTCGCCAATTTTGACTCTTCTAGGTGTTGGGAATGGATGTGTGGACTTTTGTGACACATCAGGTTTGGGTTTGGGTTGTGTTATCATACAGGTTGATCATGTGGTGACCTATGGTTCCTAATAGTTTAGGCCACATGAGAAGAAATATCCTACTCATTATCTCAAACTCATAGTTGTGATGTATGCTCTTAAAATTTGGTAGTATTACATTTTCAAATAAATATTTACCATTTATTCTGATCAAAAAATTCTGATTTATATCTTCTCATAAAAATATTTGAATCTACATTAGATATAGTGGGTGGAGTGCCTCCAATACTTTTATTTTAACATTTACTACACCCCTAGTAAGGTTGAGTTCATTGTTGATACCTTGAGCAGGAAACTTCCAACCTTGGTCATGAAATAATCATCATAAAAGTTGAATTTGAAGGCTTCTATACATTTAGGAGTTTGTAAGTGTGGGACCAAATTTTTTTGACATGTGTTCAGTGGACCTCCTCTCTTCTTGAGATGATTCTTTAGGATCAACAGATTTTGATGAGTTTCATGGAACTAAGAAATCTTTTTATAGTGGTGAGACCATTTTTTAGTAGTCTTTATCTTATGATATAATTCTATGTTTCCATAGATGGTACATCGTACCTTTTCCTGTGATAAAATTTTTGATTTGGGATTTCCATAATTCTCAGTGGGAGGTATACCTGGGAACCTTGAATATGTTATATGATATATGGAAATGATTCTATCGGTCTGGTATGAGATGAGGTATTTCCAAAAAATTTCTCATTTTTATACCTTTTAGTGGGTTAAGGCCAAGCACTAGAAACCTTTGTGTTTTCTTTGACCCATTTATGTGCCGACTTGGAAGTGGGATAATAATTTGATGGATTTTATTGTCATGTTGTTGCATACCCATTGAGGAAAGAATGTGATGTGGGTAGTGATCGATTGTCAGACAAAATCAGTTCACTTCATCCCCATTCTTGATATGACCAAAGTTGAGGGCTTAGAAATTTTGTATGTGCAATATATTATCAGATTGCATGGATTTACATCTGTTATAGTTTCTGATAGGTATCCTCGGTTTACTTCTCATTTTTTGAGAGTCCTCTAGGAAGTGATAGTATCCCATGTTAGTTTGAGAATAACATACCATCTTTTGATGAATGGTCATATGGAACGAGCTATACAGATTCTTAAGTATGTTATTCATGCTTGAATTTTTTATTTTGATGGAGCTTGGGATAGCCACTTGGGACTAGTTTAGTTTTCCTATAATAATTGTTACCAGTATTCTTTTAGGATGGAACCTTTTGAGTCATTTTTTGTCCATCTGTGTAAATCTCAATTCTATTGGTCCTAGCTTGGGGAAACATACCTAGTTACACCTAGTTTGGGCTAAGAGAAGATGATAAAGATTTATATGATTCATCATAGAATGGTAATGGAACAAAGCTGTAATAAAACCTATCTTTATCATCATCACCACCTTTTGGAATTTTTATTTGGTGCCTAGGTATTTTTAAGAGTTTCACCTCAGTTGGGTCACTGACATCTTGGAAAATAGGGGAAGTTTGCTCTGATATATGTGGGGCTATTTGAGGTTGTTGAGAAGATTGGAAAGGTGGATTAACATTTGTATTTTTCACCTCAATTGATGTCAATTAATAATGTTTTTCATGTTTTTTATCTCATAAAGTATCTCTTTGGTCCATATTATATTTTGTGTTGGGAGGACCTTGATGCGGAACATGATTTATCCATGACAGAGCAATTAATTTAGATTGTTTATTCTAATATGAAGGTTCTTCATGGAAAGTCTATACCTATGGTTTGTGTGATTTAGCAGCATAGTTCTGATTCACATAATACTTGGGAGTGTGAGTCACTAATGATAGAGTAGTGGCCTCATCTCTTTAACAGGGAGTCTTCTTGATAGGCTTTATAGGGAAATAAATAGTTTATGGCGAGGAGATGGTGACATCCACTTACCAGATTTTAGGTACTTCTAACCCATTTTTTATCATCCTTTTTCAGATCTTAGTTCGGGTCATTTATGGGGATTTTTAGTATTTTTTGTAAGTTTTTTGTCCTGATCATAGTTGGAAAAAGTTTAGGGAAAAACATGTAGGTTGGGCCAAGAAACTATGTGCCTTATATGAGGTTCTAGGGGGTTCATATTTAGTGAAAACTGTGTTGTCTCCCCCCATAAATCATGTGGTATGGGATAGTGGGTATTTTCATGGTTGACACGTGGTTTTTCAAACTAGGAAAATAAATAAGGCACCCTTCTCAGTAGCCTAGGTATGAGTGCACGATTGGTGAATAGTTTGTCAAACCATCCAACTTTTCCAAAAGCCTAGTGAGAGTGCACAATTACGCACACGGTTAGTACTATTCATGTGACCTAACTTAATAAACCATGTGACCGGATTTTTAATCCCCTAAAAAGTATAATTAAAGTCAAACCCCCCCCCCCCCATTATAAATTCTATTCATCCCCTAATCTAACCTAATCCAACCCTTTTGTCTTTTGGAGGCTCTCTGGAGAGGATTTTGGCTTCTCTAACTCCTTTCATCTCAGATCTAAGTGTTGGTGGTTGTGATTGATCTATATTTGGTAATTGAAATCACATTGATTTAGAATCCTCCTTTCTTCTATTCTATCCTTCATTGAGAGTGAGGATCCCCATGTTTTTTGTGGATATAAACCTTGATTTGAAGGATTTTAATTTTCTGTATTCCACTTTGATCATCCTCACCTTCAAATATCTATTGGTGTTTCCCATTTTGGGTGATTAATTGATCATTTCACTAAAGGTATGCGGTTTTGTAAGGATTTTCCCTACACATTAAACCTTGATTTCTTTCTTTATTTGAAATGTATTTTCAATTGATTTATAAAACTTTATTTTATTGTTTTATAAAGGGATAAAATTTTGAAATAACACCCTCTTTAAAAGGATTTGAAAATATTAGGAGGATTTTGAGAAAAGATGTATGAAAATGGAAATTAATTTTATGAAATGATATGGTAATGATTCTTATGGAAAATGGCCTTAAATGAAAGATGATTTTTAATGGCGCGAACTTGACGGAAACCTATTATTTGGTTTAAAAATTGAAATAGAATGTTGAAACATTAAATTGCTCATTTAAACTATAAATGATGAATTGAATTGAAAAGGATTATTTACCCATGTTTAATTGATTGATTTATTGGAAGAACATGTGATCCTGACTAGTCAATGGTTGATTAAGACAAGAATGTTAGTACTCTGACTCTCTAATAATGTATTGATGATAAAAACTCTAACTAAATCAAGTTTGGCATGACTTTCTCTGATGGGGTATTGATTGATTCTATCCATTCAGCCTAATCCTTGGGTACATGGGCACACATTGAGCTATGATTTATTGAATAAGTAGTGAGATGATACTATATCCGGGAACTAAAAAACCTTAGGGAATATGACCATGGTGATTTGTTTTGTTTTGATTATAACATGACATTATTTATTGAAATGATTTATTTATGTCCTTTCTGCTTTATGAAAAATGTTCATTTAAGTCTATTTTGATATACTTTCCATCTTCCCATTTTGAAGGCACGTTTTGATTAAAGATGTGGAAATTATTTTTCATGCCTTGTTTTATTTAATATTGAAGCATAAATGGTTTATTTGTTATAGAATTTTTTATGGAACATTTGGTGAAATCCTACTGGGTTTTTTTGGCTCACACCCTACCTTTTCCTTAGTTAATTTTTAGATTATGTTATGCTAGGTCCAGGAAAAGGGAAAGTGTCACTCATAGGTGGCAGGTGTTCTCGATTCATGGTACCTTGGTTGGTGACAGTGACTGGTGGAGCTGTGATCCACTCATTACATGGAGATTCTAAGTTTTTATCTTGATGGAAATTATGTCTTATTATGGCTGATGTATTACTTTGGGATATTTATCTATATTTTTGTCGTATTCTTTTCTCCATGAGGAGTGTTTGTAATGATAACTATTCATAGTTTTATCTTCCTTTTTTATATATATTTTCTTATTCTGGTGGAGAAATTATTCCCTCTGGACGTTTGTTGATGCCCTGGATCTAGTCACCAACCTGTGGGGATCAGGAACACCCTTTGGTAAATGTCAGTGTCAGTTTGGGTATCAATGTACCAAAGTATTTAGGCTGGTTCATGAAAATATATTATAGTTAAAGATCCTCCATTGGAATGTTTAGAGGAATTTATAAATGATTGAACTTGAAAACTATCACTTGATCCATAATTAGAATCCTTTTTTTCAGAATTTTCATACAAATTAAATAACAAAATTTTCACATTTGTAACCTTTTATTCATAAGTAAAAGGATTAAGTCTTGAATAACAAAACTTTAACAAATCTAGATTTATTCTTGGATCAAGAACTGTTCCGAGAGAAAGAAAACTAATATATTTAGTCCAATATTTTTAAAATTTATTTTTAATTCCAGAAGCCATGTCCTTAACAAGATCATATTTACTTGTCAAGTTCTCTCTCAGCAAACATTCAATTTTTCAAACTTTCATAAATTAAATAGTCTGATATCAAATTATTCATCACGTAAAATGGATGTAAAAACTCACATATAATTGATTCCCCTCTCCACTCCTCTTCTAATGGTAAATATTGATATTTAGAATCACTCAAAGAAATATCATAAAAAACTCATTTATTCTTAATAGAACTTTCAAGAATAATAAAATTTTAATTCCCTCTAGTTGACACATTGAGATGCAATCTAACTTTAGTGTTAACACCACCAATATGATTAATAGATACTTGAAAATATTTCATCATTACCTCAGATTATTTGACATATTTTACACTTTATTTAATTTTAAGAAGTAAATGCTTGATATTTTTAAACCTTATTAAACAATAAGGTTCAAGATGTGAGCACAACATCTCACATGGAAATAAATGTCATCACATGACAGATAATTTTAATTATGAAAACGTTTTTTTAAATATTGTCTAAGGTAAGTGAGAAAAAAATTTCAATGCCCCAATATTTCAAAGAAAGAAAAACTTTCTTTGTCAATTCAAATATTATATTGGGAACATCAATTTTACAGAAACATAATAAATTTCCATTCAACTTTCAATTATTATCAACAAAGTGAGCAGTTAAACATATTTATCCTTCACTATTGCAAGTAGTCCAACAATCTAATGTTAAGAATATTATTATAGTACTAGAATCTATTTATTTTTTTTAACTTTTTCTTATGAATCAAATAATATTTCATAACATCATATGTTTTGTGCCTCTACTATATGTCTTGAAATCAAAGTTAAGAAAATTAACAAGTTCTATGATTCTATTATAGTTAACAAAATGAAACGAGATATCATACTCTATGATACACATAGATAGGAATTCTAGAACCATTTTTATCAAGTTTTCTACATTTGAAACTCCCTTCATGATCAATAATCATTTTATACAAATCACCATAATGTTTTTTCTTCTTACAACTGATCAAATGATGAGATAATATTGAAGTACCATATTTGTTTCCCTCATAAACAAACAATTTGTAAGAACCCAGTTTTTCTTTGAGGTACAAAACCTTTAGTTTTTTTTAATTCTTTGTTTTTATCATTTTATGAATTCCTAATGTGGCTATAGAGGAAACATGGGTGTCTAGGGATTTTTTGAATCCCATATCCCTAAATTTTAGAGTAAAAAACTAGGCCACATGGTTAGTAAAAACTATAAAACCTAGTCTCCACAGTTAGACAAACTGTCTGGGGTGCTGCAAGGATCCATATAGGGGAGAGAATGGGATGTTCACGGTTTTTCTAACCATGTGTTGTAGGTTGTGCGGGGTATGTTACCTAGTTAGAGGGGGATGCACAAAGAGAGCATGGTTAGATAAATCATGCTCCCCAATTGTGCAAGTCACTATCCTTCGATAGTAGTTGGTGCACGGTTTGGCCAACCATGTTGTCAAACCATGTGTTGATTTAAATTTTGAGTGAATTGACTAAATTACACCTCTCTCCTTATAACTCTTCCTCATTTTATTTTCTCCTACAGTGGATGGAATCCTATCCTTGTCTCCCATTTAATCTTTCTCCATCACCTAACCTAGGATTTGAAGGATTTACTTCATTTGATATTCGATAGATCCACTATTCATCTCATTGGATCCCTCTAAATATGATCTTTGATCCACTTTCTTCTTTCTCTAATTTATCTCACAATATTGTTTCACTATTCTTGTATGAGAACTGATGCCCTATTTTTAGGGCATTCACCTATTCTTCTATTTTCTTTCAATACAGGCCAAACCAAGGGTTGATACTAGATGAGGTATCTGATACGAGCATAAGGTAGGTAGTCTATGACTTTTCCCTCAAGGTCTCACATTTTTATAAACTATTTTCATTATGCACACACAGTTTTTGCTTCTAAAATTATTATTATTTTAATTTAAATAATTTAAAGTGTATTCTAAGGAACTCTTTAACCTATGGACATCATTTGAGGTTGATACCTCAATAAAGACCACCCAATTTAGGGTTAATCATTTTTTATGACTTTATTTACCAATATTGAAAATACTTGAACAGCATTTGGGTGCGCTTGACTTGATCTTTGGTAAGACAAGTTTTTCATATTAATAAATAAATATTTAATGCATTAAATGTTAATTATATAATTATATATATCACTTGGCATTGATAATTTATAATTTAATTGGAAGTTGGTTTCATGTCCTTATTAACCATTTCACTTAGGATGAAAGGTAATGGAATTAAAATAATGATTTTCAATTTGGAATGAGTATTATATGGCCTATGATGACTTATAAATATGAATGAAATGAGTATATTGTGCTTATTGCAGATGGACCTTTTTCATCTTAATATTATTGGTCAGATTTTAGATAGCCTTGTATTCCAAAGGGAATTCCTTGATAACTCAAAGGAAACCATTCCAATTAATTGAACTAGTTTATAAGGGAGATAACCACCTTAGAACATGTTATTTTTCTATTAGAATATTCCTAGAATGATTCTATATGATCCCTTCACTTTCTCTCTAGAAATTAGAATGTGTCAGATACAATCCTTGGATTCATCTTGATGTTTATAGACATGCAATGTCTTAGACCATTCTCCTTGGGTCCATTCATGATTAGTTTGGTATTTACTATGGACATGCTCCATATACTCGGTTAGAAACTATTATATTGGAATTACTTGGGGTTACATCTTGTATTACACTTATTCCCTTATATTGGTATTCTTGGTTGTATACTATGAGCTAGCTCAAACTTCTAAGGCCAAAGATGCCTTGGTTTTACCTTGGATCCTTTGTTATTATCATGAACTTCTAAATTACTGTTGGTGCTTTTATATGGAATTATAATTATAAACCTGATCCATAATAAACTAATAAAATAATTAAATCTTTAGAGACACCAATTGAGGCTGATGCGGGTATGGGTTAATTATATTGTACAGTTTTACTTTCTATATACCTGCACACTGCACAGTTTATATTCATGGACTGGATTTGTATAGATGTTATTGGTGGTGGACTACTAAGATTTATCTCACACCCTATATGGGCCTCCATTTTCACCCAAATAGATTATATGATCATAGGTGTGGACAAAGGGAAACATCCTGCTTTTGAAACCTGACTTCTTGCATTAATATGGGATCCTGGTAGCAGATGATTAAGCCAGTGCTCAAGATGCTTAGATAGTTTTTCCCTTTTTATTATTTTTTATATCAAGTATTTTATTGTCTTCCTACTACCATGTACATATGTTTTATCCTTTTGGTAGATACATTCCATCATCTTTTGTATATGATATAGTTTACAGCTTTTGATGAATATTTATCACTTTGGTTATTATGCTTGTTTCTTCTACCTTATTAATTATTATTATACTTTTGTTGTTTATTAATATTTTGTCCACTTTTATGATCAAATCTAACTAGAGGGCATAGTCTCCCAAAAAACACACCCTGGCCCCTCACTGCTAGTCGGTAGCCTCTATCATATGGGTAGGCATGCTTGAGGCCATATGGATAATCGATCTCGGTTACTCAGGAGTAAATCGGGTCTTGGATTTCACAAAGTAGTATCAAAGGGGATTATTTTATTATCTTATTATTTGTTAAATTTAGATAGGATATTAAGAATGTATTATAACATGGTCATAAGTCATTTTTGGGAGTATCTAACCCATGTTCAAGGTAAACACCAAGTTTTCTATGATTGGAAAACTGTTGTTTTTTATTCCACCTATTACAGTTGATATATCTTCACTATTGGGTGATTCACATGAATTGTGATATTTGTACCCCTGGTTACATGAGTTGATCTTTTGTTGTGTTTATATGAGTACCAATTTTAATTTATAAAGATTATGGGCCTTTATAAATTGGAAAGGGTGACTAATAGAATCAAGTCATCGTATTTTACCCATTACATTCTGAGATTTAATATAAGGGGGATGGGAGCAATTACATGGGTGTCGATCTCATTTTATAAAGTGTATGATTCTTTACAAACCTGGGATGGTAATCCATTTAAATTAACCTTTTATTATGTATATATTCACATATAGACTTAAGAATATAAATTTGGAATTATAAATAAAATGGTTTCTAGTAAATGGGAAGGGGAAGTGAAACTTAAGGAGGGTTTTCCTCCCTAACTTTCAATTGAACCCTCCTATATACTAGAACACCTATGTTTGAAAACTTAAAGAATTACCAATACCCTAACCTTATATCCAGGTATTTGGGATAGTATTCCTTGGGTAGATATCATGTGTGTTTATCTTGATACTATAAGTGAAAGTTGTTTGTTGGCCCTTGGGTATTTTATCATTATGATTAAGATCTATTTATATAATTAATTGAATCTTGTTATGAGGTGTGATTAGAATATTTAGATCTATTAATCCATTAAGTCCTTGATTCATGCACCATGTGGTTGGTGACATTCATTATCCATAGATGGAGGGCTATGATCCACCAGTGTTACCTCTAGGAGTGCCGCCTGTGGCACCACCTGTTGTTCCCAAACTGGGAACTGACACTCAACTTCGAGTGAGTTTCCTACACTTGATGTAGTCTATAAAAGGTTCTCCATGGCCTGAACCTATGATGTTTTATCTTAATCGTGAGTTCTAGTAGCATCATCCTCCCATCTTATTAGGGGGTGTAGGTCCTTGGGATACTAAGTCATGGATAGAATCCATTTTATCTATCTTAGAGCATCTAGAGATGCCTCCATAGAGGAGTGTCAAGCTCACCACCTATATACTGGTTGATTCTACCAAGTTCTGGTGGGATGTGGTTACCCTGGATGGTCATCATCAGGGTATGGTATAGGTGCCATATAGATTTCCTTCTATGATTACTTTTTCCCTAAAATTCATAGATCTAACTGAGCTAGGGAGTTCATAAACCTAGAGAAAGGTGTTATGTTTGTTATATGCTATTCATTATTCTTCACCGAGATTCAATGTTTTTCACCACTTCTTATCTATGATGAGTTGTCGTGAGAAAGACACTTCAAGGATGATCTCATGTATACCATCTACTCTCGGGTTAATTTCTTCCTCATATCTATCGTTTCTAAGATCGTGAACCAAGCTCTTATCCCTGAGTGAAACTTGAGGGAAGGCGATAGTACAAGGAACCTAGGTTCGGTTTTGAGATAGGGTAGTAATTATTAAAGTATTAGGAATCATATCCTTGAGGTTTCTCATTAGAATAGTGGTGGATAGAGTACTCGCACTAGTATCTTGGTTGTATGCTATCAATGTGGATGATAGGGGCATGTGAAGACATATAATGATAGAGGCCCAATATATTGTCATGATTGTGGCCGGATGGGTCATCTTTAAAGGTTTTTTCAGACCAGTATGCCAATTTCTAATGGAAGAGAAATCGTGCTAGCTCTACCTTTAGGATTAAGATCATTGACTCTGTATCAAGTAAGAAGCTAGAGTAGCACCGTCCAAATAGGCCAAGGAGGAGGTCATGGCTGAGGTAGCCATACTTCTATTTTTTAATGCTCTTAGATCAAACATGCCCTGGGTAGTCCAGATCTATCTTATGTTTGTGGATCAGTCTAGTTTCACACATTATAGTAAATACATGAGGAGAATATTGTAGGTTCATCTACTATATGAGTTCATATCCTAGTATCCTCTACTATCATATCTTCTTTGTTCGATATAAGTTCCTTGTGCTCCTTTATCTATGTATTGGTTATGGAATGTATTATGCTTGAATTTTTTTACTTTTGTGGGGTGATGACCCTGGACACATTGTTGGGTGTATGGTCAGAGGGTATTCTCCAATGCAAGGACTATCCTCTTGAGATTGGAAGTTATCACTTATTGTGTAATTTATTTATCCTTGAGATTATAGGGTTTGATAACATAATTGGTATGTATTGGATCATGTCTTATCATGCCCACATTTATTATTATCACTGAAGGGTGAATTTCACATTGCCTAAGGGAAATAGATATGTGCATATGGGAGAATGGGATATCTGATCCAATTAAGATGAACCAGATAATAATTGGATGAGAGGAGTGATGGCCTAGATTTCCAAAACTTTCTTGGATGATCGAACAGTATTTATGAAAGATTTTACTCTGGTGGTGGATCGTTTTAGGTATTTTTTCCTAGAAAACTTATCTGAACTACCTCCTTAGAGAGAGGTAAAGTTTATAATCGAGATCATTCTAGGAGAAACTCCAGTATCTATTCCTCTAAACAGGATGACACCAACTGAGCTCCAGGATCTCAAGAGACAGTTGGAGTATTTAGAATATAATGGTTTTATATGAACCAGTGTTTCTCCTTAGGGTTTTCATATCTCTTTTTTAAAGAAGTTGCATGGAACCCTATGACTTTGTATGGATTATATATGGTTGAACCAACTTATGTTTAAGAACTTGTATCCTTTTCCTAAAATAGATGATCTCTTCAACCATCTCAGAGGAGCTAGAATGTTCTCAAAGATCAACTTGAGTTCAGGCTATTTGTAATGACTCTGATTTTTCATGTATTGTTTTTAGATATTATATGGAATATTTTTGAGACCAGGCATTAGGATTTATTCTGATTTCGAGTCCTAGTAATCCCAGAATAAATGTTTGAAATATATTAAATAAATTAGATAACATGTGCACACAATTTTCTTTAAAAATGGAATAAATTATAAACAAATTCTTGGATCAATAATATAAGATCTTCATTGAGTTCAGAGTGTGGGTTTTACGCTAGGTTCAATATAACCTTGGAATGCATTGGGTGTTCAGGTTGAGGTTTGATTGTGGGAGAATGTTTAAAAAAATTAAATTAATTAATTAATTAATTTTATTACTTGACCTAATAATGATTCTATAAATACATGGCTATGGGAAAATCCCAAGGTTATCCACATAACTCTAGAGATATGTACGAGCTATTGGAGGAACTTTCATTAGCGAATGACAACCAGATGAAATATCGACAACCAGTGCATGATAGAATTCAAGGATCTCTCCTATGAGAACAATGAAAATTCTTTCTTCATCAGTGATCGATCCAAGTCGAGGTAAGGAATTGATTTATTGGGATTTATTTCCATATTTTTATTTCTATGAAAAAAATGAATCAATCGACCAATGGATTGATTCAAAAATTGATCGTATGGTTGGACGGGTTATCTATAGGTATTTATTGGGAGAAATGTTTATTTATTTTTGGTTCTCTGTTCATTATTATAACATTAATGAATTTATTCCAACTGAACATGGATGTGGATCATTCCTCTTTGCATGTTTTCTGGATTTATCCCATCATTCTTGTGCATTCACCACTAGTGCTTCATTTGAATGGTGGTTCGATCAAAATAATAATAAATAAATCATTTACCACTAGATTCTTAGAACAATGGTTCGATATCATAGATCAAAGCTCATTACAACATGGGGATTATCCGACGATGGAAGATGAAGTGGATCAGATGGATTTGGGGAAACCTAATTTCATGTTCTTCGGTGCGCGATGATTAATGATGCATGAGGATGTTTTCCAAATGGATTTTATGGATGGATTACATTTTTCAATTATGGAAATACTCAGCTGATGATGTTCCTTATTTTCTTGATGAGTGGTGTGTCCAAATCGATAGCTGGAGTAGCAAGAGGAGATGCATGAAACAGATCTGAGATTTTGGAAAATCCCATAACACACGGCATGTAATCTAAGATTACATGACATGTGGGACCCCTAGTGTGGTGTTAGGATTTCCATGAGAAGTTAAGTATTGCAAGGTGTGTGACCCATGTTACACGACATGTGACACTACCTGGTAGATCAGCATATACCACAGAGAATACATGGACACTACTAGAATTACACAATCATGGACACACCGTGTACTTTGACATAGACACAGTCAGGCCATGTGTACACTATAAAAGTTGTGTAATTGGACATGGTCAAGAGTAAACGAGTTGGAACACGTTTTATACTCTAACACAAACACAAACACGGGCATGGGTGGTGTTACACGAGCATAACCTAGTGCCAAAGGGACACACCATGAACTACTAGTACACATCATGTATTAACTTTAATAATTCTTAGAGCCCTTTTCCTCTTCAGCTTAGAAAATTTTAGTTAGGTTGAATACCCTTGATCTATTCCCATAGGTTTATCATGGAATCTCATCCTACACATAGGATAGTGATCCCTTTAGTGGGACTTCTTAGATAGAGTCATTATAATCCCTCTATGAGGATCAGAGTGAGGTCAACTATCATCATATTTCCCTAGGTGGAGTTATTATTATCATTTTGACCAACACTATGCAGGTGATGATACCCTACTTAGCATGTTATTTTAGATTGAGTTGTTGGTATACCCCATGGAATTGGGTACAATCCTCATCTGTGTATTTTTATCTTCATACTTCCAGCATATACTTCCTATGGAGAGACCTAATGATTAGTACATCTCAAAATAACATCATTAGTGATATAAAACTCATGGAGTGTGTTCTCTTAAACCAGTGTTATGTGGAACCTACAGGCATGAATTTCTAGGCTGGAATTATAGTTGTGACTTTACCTAAAGATTGTGTGTCTTTGTTGAGTATATCTATATATTATAGTAATATGTGTTGTAGACATATGTCTATGTAAATATGAATGTTATTCATATTGATATATGCTTAGTGATTTTGGGGCATCTTACTGGGTATTATTATACTCACCACTACATGGGATTTTCCCACACATGTCATGTATTATGCAGATGATCAGCCTTTTGATAGAGTCATAGAGGGACCATAACTGGGTAGTTCTTAGTGTTCTGGATATATCGAGGTGTGTTCCTATGGTTATGTTGACATTAGTACTCATCTATACTTTCAAGTTGGAATTTTTTCCAGACTCTTTATAGTAGGCTTGTATTTCAAACATTTTACTTTCCAATGCTTTTTTTCATACTCTGGTTGTTGGATTTTAGATGTATGCATGCATGTTTTATCATTTATTTTACATTTCAACATTTTATGGTCTTGGAGATGTGTACGTGTGTATAGGTACATTAGACTAATGCCTCCCATATGAGAGATATATCTTCTCAACACTAGTTTCTAGCCCTTGTCCTATTGGAGGTGGGATTGGGGTAGTCGTGATATGGTCCCCATTGGGATGGATTGTGATAGAGTGGTATTAGAGGAGTCTATTCTAACATAGGACCAAAGTCTATGAGATTGGTTTGGGGAAACAGTGTTAAGTGTTTCAAGTTTTCCTTTCAGGATATGGACTTTAGTGTTGGTACAGTGGTCGATGTATCCATACAACAAGACTTTGATTACCTGCCTTTGAACTCAGTATATGTGGACATAGGTTTTAGGAAAAACATTGGTACATGTATCATATTGTAATGAGTTTTGGTTTCCATGTCCTTCTTGAGTCAACTATATAGATATAATCATTGAGCATGGTACATCTTGTCTATTTCAATATGCCTCCGTAATGTATTCCAGATAGGATTCAACATCAGTATCACGAGGATGATACCCTCAATGATGAGTAATCGATACATGGGTATGTTCAAGATGTGTTACCTATAAGTTGTGCACTATTTATACCACTACCTGTATAGAAGAATATGTCACCCAAAGTACCTGCAGATGAGGTGCGTAGGTTGAGCACACTTTATGATTTTTAGTGATAGTGACCCATCAGGATTCAAGGTGAGCCTGACCCACAGGAAAATAAGGAATTTCTTGAGACAGTGACATGAGTTTCATCTTGTTAGGACATTGAAAGATCATATGGTGATTCTGGAAGTGATTCTTCTCCTTGGCTCTGTAGAATTATGGTGGGGTTTAGTGACCCAATTTTATGATGAGGAGACTCTAGCATGGTCAAAGTTCGAGTGCTTTTTCAGATAGGATTTATCTCCAGCCACACTAAGGGATGTATGCATCTAGTATATTATACATCTGCAACAGGGCAGTATGATAGTAACTGGGTATTCATCAAGGTTCACCAACCAATCTTGGTACTCAATGGATATGGTTTGTGATCAGTTATTTCTATCTTCAACCTTTGAGTGAGGACTACATAGAAAAATATGATCCATCTTTATACCTATGTTCATTCCTACCTGTATTGGGGTTCTTGAGTGATATTTGGTGGTCGAGAGGTTCCTAGATAAGTAGACAAAGAAAGTTGTTACCGGAAGTGGGAACTCCGGGAAAATACTTCAGTGGTAGTGATCTAACATCAATCTCAAGGACCTGTACATGTGAGGAATTTTAGGAGATGGTTCTAGGATATAGGTTCTATGGTTCAGGGCTCACATGATGGGTCTATTCATCCCAGGGAAAGGTGATGATACTCTTGTGATGGAAGGGGAAACCTTGCATGAGATTGTCTGACCCATCGTATGAATGATTGAAATATAGTGGATGGGTCACCTAGGTAGAAGAAGTGGAATTAGAAAATAGGTTCATAAGGAGGAAGATGCGGAAGAGGAGATGGGGGAGAAACTGGAAGTGCCTGTTCGTTGAAACTAAGTACACGACGTGTAGTTTTAATTACACGCCATGTAATCCCGTGTTGTACAGACAGAAAGAGCGGCTCCTCCGGATGAGTTCCTCATTTTTATTTTAATCAAAATTAAAATTAAAAGGTTGTTTCTGTGACATGAATCGAGAAACGAAGGAGGAAGAATAGATCTCGTTAATTCAGATTTATAGAACGATTTAATTTGAATTGAATCAAATATGAATGCGTAAATTATCAACGAAAATTAAATAACTATAATCAACATTGTAACCTCGCTCTGATACTATTTGAAGGTTCCGGGTGCAGCGGAAGCGTGTGGGTGGAAGTGCCCACTTGGATTTTTGTCATTAGCAATGACCAATCCGGGATCAATACGACGATAAACGCCGGTCTCCACGGATCGAATCACAGAAAAATACAAAGAAGATGGTTTGTCCCGGAACCACAAACAAGGATCGTTACAGGTTGATTATATTAATTTAATTAATTATAAAGAAATAACTTTTGGGTGTTCTTTCTTCGTTGATGTTCTCGATCACGTTGTCGATATGATCTGTCGTTGCGTCACAGAATCCAAGTGTAGACTCCCTCTAGCGGTGATCCACACGTGTACCTCGTATCTCTAGACGTCGACAAAGGATTATCCGGGTGCTAGCGTGGATAAGCCTTTGCTTGCATTGTCCGCCTTAGACCGTCTTGATCCGATGGAAGAGGATCTCTCTCGGTCTTGAGAGCGTTCTTGGAGGAAGTGGTTCTTTCGGTCTTGAAAGAATTCTCCAGAGATGTTGTGCACAACGATTCTCTTGTGTGTCGGAAAAGAGTTGGGGTTGTGAGGATATTTATAATCGGGTGTGTGGGGTTATAGAGTTATGACAATAAATAAACACGTTATGCGTTTTATTTATTTCATTGACTCTTTATTTAAAACCCCCATGTCAAATAAATAATTCCTTGACATGCGCCCACGCTGATTATAATAAATATCATTTAAAACAATATTATATTCTCAAAATCCCGACTGGAAAAACTACACGGCGTGTAATAATAAATACATGGCGTGTACTTGTTTTTCATTGAAAACTACAAGGCGTGTACATTAAATATACACGGCGTGTATATCTTGTTTTCATTTATTCATTTCCTTTCCAAAATAAAACTACACGGAGTGTAATAATAAATACACGGCGTGTACTTGTTTTATTTTATTTTTCTTCCATCATTTAAAACAACTTAGGCTTCCTTGAATAATTAGTAAACCACATACGTGAATAATCTTTATTCAACTTGATATACTTGGATACACTTAGTGTGTGACCCTCTAGGCCTCTTTCTTGTTGGCATTAGGCAGGCTTGCCTAAAGTCCAAGATTACTGTCTAGCAACGGGTCAAGGCACCCAAGAGAAAGAAGTTGACGCCGCATTGACGTATCACCTCATACGAACGCTTACTGTGTAATTTAATCCCTTTGTCTCGATATCTCATCAAGCAGGTTTCATGGAAGTGTCATAAACCTATATGCTTGATCCATCGTTCTTTGACTACCTGAAATAAACTCGTCATTTACACCATGGCCATGGAATTTAATGCGACAGTTCTATTTCAATCAAAGGGCCGAGATATCAACTTCCATAAATGGAAGGGACAAATCATTCCTCGACTTATCCATTAACAACATGTCATTCATGATGCACCCAACATACCCTACTTCCCGACAACTGTCTGCGTGACGGTTTTCGTCAGTAAATCTAAGTGCGCGAGTCATGACATGAGTTAATGATAATATTTCAGTCTAAGGACCATTACACACGCTCGCAGATAGCAATATCCGATGACACCAAGACATGCGGAATTACTACTGGCGGGTCTGTTCTCATAATCTCCCATCTTGGAGATTACCAAGTGCGAACTCTATGAGAGAGAGTCTCGTCTTCTTACGTGTACTTGCACATGACGGTCTGTATACTATGTGTCCTATCATAGTATGTCATCCAACCGCAGAACTTTATTTAAGAATATTGTTATAGCATTTCAAGGTTCTCATCATAGCGGGGATCTGCTATGACCTTATTAATGCAACAAATATTCCAGGACATTATTATATTATAGTCATGCAGAATAATGAAGAATATATAATAAGTGAACATTTCTGTAATCAAAGTACAAAACAGTTGGTTCTGAGGACACCAACCCTTACACCATCCTCTCAACCAATGTGATTTCTTAAGTTTCATTGGCCAAGTTACCCAACGAATGCCTACCTTTGGAAATTAGGTCAATGAATCATGGATGTGAGAGTCGTTGTGCATTTCTGGCTCCAAAAACAAACCCATTGGAGACCATTCAAAGATATTGTACCTAAAATTAGTGACTTTACACCATTTATCTCTCTTAAATCAACTCAGTCAGGTAAAAATGGTTCTTTGAGGGAAACAAAATGGAAAACTTGACATGAAATAATTAACTATAGAACCTCCTTCAAAATAAAAAAGGATATACCATTCATTCCCTATCTAGCCATTTCATTCCTAACCCTAAACCCAATATTCATCAAAAACAAAATGGTGAACCTGAAGTGAATCCTTAACTATGGTGGTGGTGTTAGCCCTATTTAGACCCCTTTCATGTCCAAAATGGAAGAGGTCCAATAAAGACCATTAGTTATGCATGTGGTCATGAGTTTATACTTTGATGATGTTTTTTGTCGGTATTTATCACATAAATTATAGGCACACGAGCATATGAAAATTTCTACTACTACTCACCAAACCCACCATCCAAATAGGGTAGAAAACTATAGGTAGATGTAAATTCCTACTCACCAATATGAAGCATGCCAGAAAAATTTAGTAGAAACCAAATACAAGAAGATGAAAATTCTTATGGATTCATGTAAAGACCATTAGTCAAATATGATGGAAACTAACAAAAAGATGAAAATTCATGCTCATTCATGTCAATCCCTCCAATAAAATATGATGGAAATTAGAGAGAATAGTTGGCGTATCCGAGTTATAAATATAGGGTAGATTCGTACCTCTTCCCCTGCACAAGATAACTGTTAATACCCACTAGAAAGAAATGGATAACCAAAGCAGGTACGTGTCCTGCTCCAACATCAGAATGGAAATATATTCTTGTTCCTTATAAATATGTATCTCAATACATCCTAGAAATGATGGAGTATCATAGATCAATCCCTGTCCATATCCTACGGACTTATCAAGATGTAATCACATCTTTGGAAATAGCAAGGAGTTAGGCCCACAACCTCACCTCCCCAAGTGGGGTGACTCATCCACATAATGAGGTGGTAACTCTAGAGTAGACCTATGTCCACTACGACAAAAAAGGTCAAGGGAAGCACCACCTTTTATCAGCACTAAGAAAAAATCATTGATAAAGGTAAATATTTATCAGCACTAATTAAAAGCGCTGTTAAAGGTTTCTTTTATCAACACTAGAAAAGCGCTGATAAAGGTTTACTTTATCAGCATTAGGAAATTGCTGATAAAGGGTGTGCTTTATCAGTGCTTTTCTAGTGCTGATAAAACCATAGTCCCATTTTATAAAATCGGGTGCATAGTGTCCTCTGTTTATCGTACCCTCAAGCTCTCACAGTACTATACCCCTACGACAACTCCCCCCAATCTTCTCTTTTTCGGACCTCCACCATTATCCCTACTCCGCCGCTAGCCCTACTCCTTATCCTCCCCCTCGAACCCTTTCCACGGATCCTCCTCCTTGAGAACCCTACTTCTCCTCCTCCCCGTTGGACTCTACTCCCCCCAAACCCTACTCCTCCATTTATCAATGGTTGGAGGCTCCGCCTGTTCACCTCCCCCTCTGGAGGTCGTGCCTTCCCCTCCTGACATCGCACAGAAGGCTCCCTGACTGCTCGATGTTTCTTCTCTCCCTCCATCACGGGTGCAATATACTCTAGGTAAGTCTCAAACTTCTCCTTTTAGGTTTATTTTTGGTAATTTATCTCCCTAGTCTACATGTCTTCATCATTTTAATTCTCATTTGGCCAATGATTCAATGAATAATTGGTGAATGGTCACTGCACATTCCATAGTTGGAATCATGGATCACTCCATGTGAAAATGAGACATGGGTAGTGGTAGTCTTTTTTAGATACAGCGTATACCCCTATGGACACATCATGTCCTCCTTTGAGGATAGTTTTGAGATCTATTTCCTTTTATTTTAGTTTTGTTGTGAGATTTTTGAGTTTACATGGACTAGTATCAGTGGATTGTGTTCCCTTGGTTCTAGCCTATGAGGGCTTGATGCAGCTTCATGACCTTGTCCAAGAATGTTGGACCCTCTATATCTTCTTAATGATCAGGTTAGTGTTGGTGAGTTCCATTATTCTTGATTGATTTGTCTGAGTCCACTTATATGAGTTTTATTATAGAATTCGGTCCTATTCATTAGAACTCATACCCCTCAGCGACTTATAACATGTATCAATTCAAGGGACCCAGAGTGATCCTCATTTCATTCATATTGTCCCTATATTGGGTTTGTAGAATTGTAATCACCAACACTTACATGGAAATTTATCCCCTATATTGGGGGATGTTTCAAGTAGGGTCTATTGTCCCCCAGCAAGCCTTAGGAATTAACCCCCTCTCTTTGTATAGAGATATGATCTTTCATATGGTGTATTAGTCTAATATAGCATGTATCTTGGATGAACCCTCTCATTTTTCAATATACTAATTCTATATTGAGTGGACTTAGTTCAATTTTATGGGGGTTAGAATGGAATATGATCCTGAGCAATGGACCATAGGTCACTTAGTGAAATCGAGATTGTATCCCTCTGAGAGGCCGGAAGCAAACCATATTTCCAATGTGTTTTCCCTATGTTGGGTTTGTTGAATTGGCATAACCAACACTTACACAAGTGTTTATCCCCTATCTTAGAGGATTATTGTAGTATACTCTAGTATCCCCCCATCAGGACTTGGGCATTTACCCCCTATATTTATATCATGATCTCATATTTTTGATATGGTATTAGTCTGATGGAGTGTATATCTCGAGTGAACACTCTCAGTTTCCTATGTGATTATTCTTGGCTAGATCGGATGAGTGTGACCTCTAGGATGAGTGTCATCATTGGAATTGTAGCTTGGTTATCATTTCCTCTTAGAGGAGTGTTACCTTGAAACCCTAAGTGGATCTACAATTAGAAGTGGTTGAGACATTTTTTGACTCAGAGTCTTTTATGAGTATATTTGGGATATTCTTGGTTATCATTATGTCTCATATCTTGTTTGGAATACCTGTGTTTAGTGACATGAATACTCTCTATGCTTTATGTATGGTGTTTTTGGGGTGTCCTATTGGACATTCTAATACTCATATCTACAAGGGATCTTTCCATACATGTCGTGTCTTATACAGATGATGAAAAATTTCACAGAGTCCTTGGTGGACTAGGATAAGGTAGAGATTAGTTTGGTATACACAGACTGAGGTGTATACCAATGGTGAATTAATATTTTTCCCCTCCTTGTATGTAGGTCATACATTATTTTTATAGCGAACCAGCCTTCTCTTATATTACTATTACATAATTTCAAAGATAAACAACATAATAGTATTTAACAAAGAGGATCCAAAGGCTTAGTGTCTTGGGAAAACTAGGACCACACATAACAAATACAACATCTAGCATAAACATTTATTTAATTTCTTCTTCTCTAGCTTCTTATTGGCACTTGTCTTATCCTTAGTACATGTAGCCACCTAAGGATATACATCAAAAGGGGTGATATAGAAGGCCAGTAAGAGGATAGATAAGAACAATATATCATGGGGTGAGCATAATCATAACATAGGCAAAAGATCATGAACATGAGAGGAGCATAAATAAAAGACTTGAAATGTGGCAATGCATAAAAATGAAACATCATGTCTTAGTGGTTAACTACCACACATACTTGTGAACCAAGATAGAATCTTTTTCACACATCATTTCACATTTACTCATGATATTCATCACTTTACCCAATGCATTGGAGCATTGTATAATTCCGGGTGCACCCGTCACATTTAAACATTCATATTGCGCTATATAATTCCGGGTGCACCCGTCACATCATAACATTATAACTTATCATGCATGCCAAGATGAACATATAACATAAATGAACATAATGAACCCATGAAAAGGAATGGGTTTCATCTCATAAGAACACATTCATAAACATTGGGTTTCCAAAATAATGAGGGAATAACATACGTGTTACAAGAACCATCAATCTTGAATGAGAGGTAAAAAGTGTGTTCTTGAAAGAAGAGTTCTTTTGGAAAAAATTTGGTTTTTCATAAATACCAGTGAAAAACATGTATATCCCAGAAAATTAAATACAATGATGAAAAAATGATCTTTTAGGAGTAACTATATCAAAAATGGAGTGAAAGAGGGAGAACCCAAAGAAAGAAAATTGGGTTCGAGATTTCCCCTTACCTTGTACCCGAATGCTTCCTTCTCTTTAATTCCATGTATAATGACATTATATTCATTAATTCGAAATCCAGAACCATTTTTACATTAATAGGGTTCATTATGGTTTCATTATGTCATATTATGTTCCTTTGAATGACTTATAGAGTCTAAAAACATTGTTCGGGGATGTTCGTTTTTATGGTTTTTCTTGGGTGGTTCACTTGTATTCTTAAATTGAAGTTTGGGTAGAACATTAGTAAACATCCAAAAAAGATATTACATGTCATTAATGATATTACATAAGTTTAAATGATCTTATAATTAATTATATTAGATCCATGTGGATGAATCATTAGATAAGAATTAAATGATGGTTATTTGGGTCAATTTGGGCGGTTTTTGGATCACAACGAACTTGTTTTAACTTATCACTTAGTAATATGGACATAGGTTATTTCCAGAACTTTAAGTAGAAAATAATACATATAAAATATTCTAGTTCAACCATAAAAATGGTTTCATGACCAGATCTGAAGGTATAAATGGAAGAAGAAAGCATGTCGTTCTTGAAGGTGATAAATTAACACCTCACGAACAACGTTCTGTTTAATAAAATAAAAGGAAGAGGGAAAGGGGGTTGGATAATATAATATCCCATTAGAATCATAAAATTACAGTATATGTATAATACTGGAGTTAAAATAAAATTTTGATGAAGATAGGTGGGGAGAGATCAAGAGATGAACTTGAACTTGAAAGGAAATTAAAGGAGAAGAGGGAGAGAAATTACCTCTTGAATCCTTCTCTCGATAACCTCCTTAAGGTCCTAAGATTGGTCTTTTGATGAGACCAGAATCTCTTGGAATTTGGAGAGGGTCTAGGGAAGGTGTTTTTGCAGAGTTTAGAGAAGGCTTGGAGCTTGAGAGGTGTGAGTAAATGAGGGTGTGAATGGTGGCTTTTATAGTGGAGGAGAGAGGGGTTTCCTTAATATAAAATTCATTAGTTTATTAATTTCCCTTAATACAAGGAATAGTGAGTCTTTAACGACCAAGAATAGTAATTTTATAATGTAATCCAGAAACAAGTGGGCTTACTTCAGCAGAACATCACACATGACCCTATAATTAGCTTATTTAGCTTATTTTATAAATTATGGTATTTCACTATTCATCAAAAATTCAAGTATCTCAGAAAAATACAAAAATTTACCCCAACCATTTTTCAATGTGTAGAATCCAAAAATTAATTCCATTTTTCTAAAATAATTTTATAAATATTATTAATTTAATATTTAATTAAAATCATAATTTACTTAAAAAACAGTTTTTAAGATTAAAATTGATTTTATTATGCTTTTAAAAATTACGTAGGGTCTTATAAAATTATCTAAAAACTATAAGACATTGATTAAATAATTTATGAATACATTTTAGGGAAATAAATTTTCTTTTAAATTAATTAATTAATTATAATTATTTATTTATAACTTAGAAAATACCAAAATGTTTACTAAGGTCAAATTGTCACTTTCTAAGATGTCTAAATTTAATTATTCATGGATAAGGTTACTCTTATGTTGGATGATTTACTATTAATAAGGTTCATATTACTATTCATAAGGGTATGTTACTATTCCTAAGGGTAGGGAACTATTCACAAAAAATTATTTTTGTTTCATTAGACTCCAAAAATCATTTTGAACACAACCGTGTATGTCGGATTTTCAAAATTCCAAACATAGAAGTGACAAAATTATGTTTAAAGGTCACTTATCACTTAGTAGTTAATTATGTTGTGTTTTCATGTTATTTTATGACAAATATAAGAAGAGAATTTACATTAAAAAACTTTTGGTCGTTACATTCTTCCCCCCTTAAGAAATTTCGCCCCCGAAATTTCACTTTACACAAACAGGTGAGGGTGTTTCTAGTTCATTGCCTCTTCTGGTTCCCAAGTAGCTTCCTTAAACTTATGGGTCCTCCACAACACTTTGACAATATGGGTTGTCTTGTTGCGTAGAACCTTATCTCTCCAATCTAGAATCTTTATTGGCTGCTCCTCATAGGAGAGATCATCTTCCAGTTGCACCACCTCTAAGTTTAGTACATGTGAGGGGTCTGGTATGTACTTCCTCAGTAGTGATACATGAAACACGTCATGAACTTGAGCCATATTTGGTGGAAGTGCAAGACGATAGGTCACGGCTCCTATGCGGTCAAGGATCTCAAAGGGGCCAATATACCTTGGGCTTAGCTTCCCTTTCTTCCCGAATCGCATGACTCTCTTCCATGGAGATATTCGAAGGAGGACTTTATCTCCAACGTCGAACTCCAAGTCCCTTCGACGGTTGTTAGAATAGCTCTTTTGCCAACTTTAAGCAGCTTTTATGTGATTCTGGATGACTTGAACCTTTTATGTCATCTCTTGAACAAGATCGGGTCCAAGTATCTTTCTTTCTCTAACTTCAGCCCAACAGGTTGGAGTTCTACATCACTTTCCATACAGAGCTTCATATGGAGCCATATGAATACTCGAGTGGAAGCTATTTTTGTATAAAAACTCAACCAATGGGAGATGCTGATCCCAACCTCCTTTGAATTCAAGAGAGAAGGCTCTTATCATATCTTCAAGCATCTGAATAGTCCTTTCAGACTGGTCATCAATTTGGGGGTGATAGGCCGTGATGAAATTTAATTCAGTACTGAAATCATGTTGAAGGCTCCTCCAGAATTTAGATGTGAACCTTGGATCATGGTTAGAGACAATTGAGAGTGGAACACCGTGCAGTCTCACCACTTCCTTCACATATATCTTTGCAAGTTGATCAAGCGAGAGATCTTAATGAATAACGATAAAATGGGCAGTCTTGGTGAGTCGGTCAACCACAACCCATATCACATTATTTCCCTTTGATGTATTCAGGAGACCCATGACAAAGTCCATAATAACATTTTCCCATTTCCACATGGGTATAGGCAATGGCTGCATCATACCTTTGGACTTTTGTCACTGAGCTTTAACTTGCTGACATACCAAGCACCTTGATATATATTCCACAATCTCCTTCTTCATGTTAACCCACCAGAAGTATTCTCAGAGATCACGGTACATCTTGGTACTCCCAGGATGGATAGAGAAAGTTGAGCTATGTGCATTATCCAAAAGCTCCTTCTTTATCCTGGGTGATGAAGGCACACAAAGCCACGTTCCAAACTAAATCACACCATCATCGTTGATATGGAACTCTTGTATCTTCCCTTCCTTTACTACATTCACCCTATTTTGTATCTCCACATCATCCCTTTTTGCTTCCTTAATATTCTCCTGGATAGATGGTTGCGCAATCATTTGGGCAAGGTAGGATGTATCCCCTGCCCTTATGATTTCCAAATCCATCCTTTGCATATCCAAGAAGATTGGGTCTTTCTCAATCCGTAACATGGATAGAGTAGCAGGTTCTTTTCTGCCTAGAGCATCATCTACCTTGTTCGCCTTTCCAGGATGATAGTGAATAGAGCAATTTTAATCCTTGATTATCTCTAACCATCTCCTTTGATGCATGTTGAGCTCCTTTTATGTGAATATATACTTTAGGCTCTTGTGGTCGGTGTATATGTCACACTTCTCGCCATAAAGGTAGTGCCGCCATATTTTCAAGGCAAAAATCACGGTTTCCAGCTCTAAATCATGTGTTGGGTAGTTCTTCTCATGGGTCTTCATGGTTTGTGAGGCGTAGGCTATCACATTATCATTTTTCATGAGTACAGAACCCAAGCCTTTCTTTGAAGCATCACTGTATATCACAAAAATTTATCCACTTTTCGGTAGTGTGAGTACAGGGGAAGTGATCATCCTTCTCTTTATCTCCTTGAAGCTTCCCTCACGTTCTTCTGTCTAGACATACTTTACCCCTTTCCTTGTTAACTTAGTTAGCGGGCTTGACAATCGTGAGACGTTTCTCACAAAACGTCAGTAGTACCCAGCTAATCCAAGAAAACTATGGATTTCTATGACACTAGAGGGCCTGGGCCATTCCTCAATCGCCTTTGTCTTTGAAGGATCCAAATAAATTCCCTCACTTGTGATCACATGTCCCAAGAACATGACTTGATTCATCCAAAAGTCACACTTGATGAACTTGGAGTACAACTTATCCTTTCTTAATGTCGCCAACACAAGTCTTAGATGTTCTTCATGTTCCTCCTTGCTCTTGTAGTAGATGAGAATATCATCGATAAACACTACCACAAATTTATCGAGGTAATGTCTAAAGACTCTATTCATTAAATCAATGAAGATTGCAGGGGCATTAGAAAGTTCTAAGGGCATCACCAGAAACTCATAGTGCCCATACCTTGTACAGAAGGTAGTCTTCTGAATATCTTCCATCTTCACCTTTACCTGATGATATCCAGAATGAAGATCCACCTTTGAGAAGTATTGATCTCCTCTTAACTGATTGAACAATTCGTCAATCCTTGGAAGAGGATACTTGTTCTTTATGGTGATCTTGTTTAGTTCTCGATAATCGATACATAGTCGCGTTGTTCCATCCTTCTTCTTCACAAAGATCACCGGTGCACCCTAAGGTAATGCACTAGGCTGTATGAACCCTTTGTCCAGATGCTCTTACAGCTGCTTCTTTAACTCCTCCAGTTCGATAGGATCCATCCTATAGGGACACTTCGAGATAGGAGTAGCTCCAGGTATGAGTTCAATTGAGAACTCTACCTCACGATTCGGGGGAATTCCAGGTAAATATTTGGGAAATACATCGTCCTATTCCCTCACGATGGGCATTTCCTCAAGGTTGGGACTTTCCTTTGACTCAACCATTTGGGCGAGGTATGCTTCTTCATAGGGAATCAACACCCAAACCATTGAATGATTTTTCAAAGGAGATTTATAATCTTCCTTGCATTTGTAGAGGAGCATGGGATGGTTTGGAATATGAAAAGATATTTCCTTTTCCCGACAGTTGATATGTGCTCTATATAACGAGAGCCAATCCATTCCCATTATAGCATCGAATTCCACCAAGGGAAGTATCATGAGATTTTCCGAAAGAATCTTCCCACATACGCCAACATGAGAAGAGTCAAACACTTGGGTTGCAATGACTACACCACTTGGTGTTTTTACAGATATCTCTACTTCAAGGTTTCAGGGATTCGATTCTATAGTTCTAGAAAACTTTCAAGATATAAAGGAATGCATAGAACCAGAATCAAATAATACTTTTCCCATTCTTGAGTGAATAGGAAGTGTACCTTGTATGACTTCATTATTATGCTCCACATCCGCAGCAATGATGGCATTAGCCTTCCCTTGTTCCTTTTCCTTTGGTGGCTGTTGACGCTGATTACCCTTGAGAACTCGAGGTTTGGTGCACTGGTTTGCATAGTGCCCTATCCCCTTACAGTTGTAGCATTGAACCATGAGTGGTTCTCTCCTTTCATCAGCTACATTCTCCTTACTTTTTGTGTCTTTTCGACACTCTTGAGCATGGTGTCCTTCTTTACCACACTTGAAGCATTTCCCCATCCCTTTGAGGCAGTTCCCATGGTGCAACTTCCTACATTTTTGGCATGTGGGTAGTTGATTTTTCTTCCCACCTTTGTCATTAGATCCCCTATCTTGAAACTCCATCGTTCGTTTCTTATCCCCATAGCCATGGGACCATTCTCCAAACTCCATCTCCACTTTGAGAGCACACCGAACAACTTCTTCATAACTCCCAAAGTCTAGAATTGCAAGAGCCTTTCTAAGGTGTGGTTTTAATCCACTAAACAATCAATCAATTTTTCTATCATTGTTGATAAAAAAACCCTAAGCATACCTTGTGAGCCTTGTGACATTCGCTTCATAGGTTATGACAGATTCTCCTTTTTTTTATTGAGCTCTATGAATTCTCTCTCCATCTTCATGCGAAGAGTTCATGGGAAATACTTATTAAGAAACATTATCTTAAAGTCTTCCCATTCCATATCTTCAATTTCCTCCCATGGCTTGGTTTTCTTAATCGTAGCCCACCATTGGTCAGCTTCTCTATCAAGACGATAAAGGGCTAGAGTAACCTTCTCTGTCTCAGAACAGTGAAGCATAGAAAATAGCTTCTCCATGGATTTGACCCACTGTTTTGCAACTAGTGGATCAGAAGATCCACAAAATTTCGGTGGTCATTTCTGCATAAAACATTCAATAGCCAGTTGATCCCTCTTTGGTGAAGGAGGACGTTCCCCATTATTATGGTTATTATTCATAACCTGAGATAATTGGGTTATCATTTCCATGAAGTTTTGAACTCAACCTCCCAAATCATTAGGGATGTCGTTTGGGAAATCGTTGCATTGGCCCTCGCATGAGTTGTTGGCATGATTTCTCCTGGTTCCCACCATTTTCTAAAATAGAAAAGGATAGAACAAAACATAACTAAACAAGTCATGAATAAATAATTCATTTAAACAATTTATACCAAAAACATAACATATGGGATCCCTAGGTAAATATTCTTGTGTGCATATTTTTACTTAGTCTCATGCTATAGGTTTCCTCTAGGGTTCACTAATACTAATTCCCAAATTAACTAAACCTTGCCATTGATACCAAATATAGATACCCGGCCTTCTATTACATTACTATTACATCATTTAAAAGATAAAAAACATAATAGTATTACACAAAGAGGATCTAAAGGATTAGTGTCTTGGGAAAAATAGGACCACACATAACAAATACAACATCTAGCATAAACATTTATTTAATTTCTTATTCTCTAGATTATTATTGGCACTTGTCCTCTCCTTAGTACATGTATCCACCTGAGGATATACATCAAAAGGGGTGAGCTAGAAGCCCAGTAAGAGGATAGATAAGAACAATATATCATGGGGTGAGCATAATCATAACATAGGCAAAAGATCATGAACATGAGAGGAGCATAAATAAAAGACTTGAAATGTGGCAATGCATAAAAATGAAACATCATGTCTTAGTTGTTAACTACCACACATACTTGTGAACCAAGCTAGCATCTTGTTCAAAAATAATTTCACATTTACTCATGAGATTAATCACTTTACCCAATGCATTGGAGCGCTGTATAATTCTGGGCGCACCTGTCACATTTAAACATTCATATTGCGCTATATAATTCTGGGCGCACCCGTCACATCATAACATTATCACTTATCATGCATGCCACGATGAAAATATAACATAAATAAACATAATGAACCCATGAAAATGAATGGGTTTCATCTCATAAGAACAAATTCATAAACATTGGGTTCCCAAAAGAATGAGGGAATAACATACATGTTACAAGAACCGTCAATCTTGAATGAGAGGTAAAAGGTGTGTTCTTGAAAGAAGAGTTCTTTTGAAAAACATTTGATTTTTCATAAATACCAGTGAAAAACATGTATATCCCATAAAATTAAATACAATGATGAAAAAATGATCTTTAATGAGTAACCATATCAAAAATAGAGTGAAAGATGGAGAACCTGAAGAAAGAAAATTGGGTTCGAGATTTCCCCTTACCTTGTACCTGAATGCTTCCTTCTCTTTAATGTACTGTATAATGACATTATATTCATTAATTAAAAATCCAGAACCATTTTTACATTAATAGGGTTCCTTATTGTTTCATTATGTAATATTATGTTACTTTGTATGACTTATAGAGTTTAAAAACATTGTTTGGGGATGTTCGTTTTTATGGTTTTTCTTGGGTGGTTCACTTGTATTCTTAAATTGAAGTTTGGGTAGAGCATGAGTAAACATATAGAAATAATATTACATGTCATTAATGATATTACAGAAGTTTAAATGATCTTATAATGAATTATAGTAGATCCATGTGGATGAATCATTAGATAAGAATTAAATGATGGTTATTTGGGTCAATTTGGGTGGTTTTTGGATCACAACGAACTTGTTTTAACTTATCACTTAGTAATATGGACATAGGTTATTTCCAAAACTTTAAATAGAACACAATACATATAAAATATTCTGTTTCAACCATAAAAATGGTTTCATGACCATATTTGAAGGTAGAAATGGAAGAAGAAATCATGTCGTTCTTGAAGGTGATAAATTAACACCTCACGAACAACGTTCTCTTTAATAAAAGAAAAGGAAGAGGGAAAGGGGGTTGGATGATATAATATCCCATTAGAATCATAAAATTACAGTATATGTATAATAATGGAGTTACAATACAATTTTTATGAATATATGTGATGAGAGATCAAAAGATGAACTTGAACTTGAAAAGAAATTAAAGGAGAAGAGGGAGAGAAATTACCTCTTGAATCCTTCTCTTGAGAACCTCCTTAAGGGCCTAAGATTGGTCTTTTGATGAGACCATCAGATCTTAGACATGGGGTAGGGGCTAGGGAAGGTGTTTGGGATGATTTTAGAGAAGTCTTGGAGCTTGAGAGGTGTGAGGAAATGAGGGTGTGAAGGGTGGCTTTTATAGTGGAGGGGAGAGGGGTTTCCTTAATATAAAATTCATTAGTTTATTAATTTCCCCTAAGACAAGGAATAGTGAGTCTTGAATTCCCAATAATAGTAATTTTATAATTTAATCCCGAACCAAGTGGGCTTACATAAATAGAAAATCACACATGACCCTATAATTAGCTTATTTAGCTTATTTTGTAAATTACGGTATTTCACTATTCATCAAAAATTCAAGTATTTCAGAAAAATCCCAAAATTTTACCCCAACTATTTTTCGACGTGTAGAATCCAAAAATGAATTCCATTCTTAAAAAATTATTTTCTAAATATTATTAATTTAATATTTAATTGAAATCATAATTTACTTAAAATAACAGTTTTTAAGATTAAAACTCGTTTTATAGTGCTTTCAAAAATTTTGTAGGGTCTTATAAAATTATCTAAAAACTATAATACATTGATTAAATAATTTATTTATACATTTTAGGGAAATAAATTTTCTTTTAAATTAATTAATTAATTATTTATAACTTACAAAATACAAAAACGTTTACTAAGGTCAAATTGTCACTTTCTAAGATGTCTAAATTTAATTATTAATGGAAAAGGTTACTCTTATGTTGGATGATTTAATATTAATAAGGTTCATATATACTATTCATAAGGGTATGTTACTATTCCTAAGGGTATGTCACTATTCACCAAAAATTATTTTTGTTTCATTAGACTACAAAAATCATCTTGAACACAACCGTGTATGTCGGATTTTCGAAATTCCAAACACAGAAGTGAAAAACTTATGTTTAAAGGTCACTTATAACTTATTAGTTCATTATGTTGTGTTTTCATGTTATTTTATGACATAAATATAAGAATAGAATTTCCATTAAAAAACTTTGGGTAGTTACAATTTTCTATTTTTTGGTTGGATTGTATTTCAGATCTTTTTATTAAATCCATTAATTTATGTTGTTCAATTAGTAGACCAACCTATAGTGGTTTGGGGGAATTCAACATGTAATACTAATATTTGGATTGCTATATTAGTGTTCTATTATTATTCCTATGCTTTGAGTCCATATCATAATCTTTTAAGGTAGTGGTCTTCTGGGATGCAGGGTTAGCAGCACCCACCCACAATAGGTGTGTGATGCAAGTCTCATCTCAGGAGGCACTATCATTCATAGGTACCTCAAGGATAGACCATTACTCCTAGGAATTTTAAACACCCGGACGATTGTCGTCTATCGACCGTTCAAGGTTCCGGTGCTCCGCTAATATGTATAGCAGCACTCTGGTCGAATCCTCAGCGATGATACTTTGTAATAGTCATTTGTTTTTAGTTGATTGTATTCTGATTGGGGGGTTTGTTTGCAGAGCTTAAATGAAGTGATTAATGATTTGTTTTTGATTTAACAATTTGATAAATATTGGGGTGAGTTCATTTTTAGGGAGTTAAGCTTGTGATATCCTAGAGCTTTGCTTTATATTGCAGTTAATTTAACACCCACTTCACAAGATAATGTTGATTGGAATTACTAAGTGTTAAGGATTTAATCAAAGACTTAAATTAACTTAGGGTTATAATATCAATCAGAGCTTGTTGATGGTAGTGTATTTATAGTTACAATAATCCATGGAAACCACACGTTAAACAAAACAATTCATTAATCCATGACATGTTAAGTCCAACATACACAATGTTAAATTAAAGAATATTCATCCAGAAAATACTCTCAATCACTTAACATCCCTAAATTTTGACTCACCCAAATAATATATTTACTCATCCATTGATATTAATATTAATCTGTATTATATATTTATGATGATTAATTAACAAGAAAATAAAAATAAAGGGATAAGAAAAGAGTGGTAAGTCGAACACACACACACGAACAATGATGAGAATTAAAAGAAATGAACTTTCGATTGAATGAGGAAGAAAAATAAGGGAAGGGGATTCAACTGTATTTAAACTATTTTAATAAAATTAATATTAAACTAAAAAATTTGGATTATAATAAGAGATACTAAAGAAGAAACTTGCATTAAAATAGAATTACAAAACACAAACTTATAAGTTTACAAACGAAGAACAACACAAAAGTGAAAGGAAAAAAAGAGAGGAGGAAGGGTATCTCAAGTGAAAACATGAGTATTGAAGGTCCTCCGAAGCCCTTGTAAATGCTTTGGTCGTGGCAATATGTTCTCTTATCTTCTGAAATGCCAACCCCTTTGAAGGAGAGTAGGGGGGTGCATTTATAGCCCAAGGAAGTGAACTATTTGCATTCCAAATATTTCCCTCCATATGTCTTGATGATTTGGACATCCATACAACCGAATCGAGAAATATCTCCTTCTTAAAAGTTGTAGATAATAATTTTTTCCTACCTCTCTAAAAATTTGGAGTCATTTGGACTTATTAAGAAAAGGTTATGGCCGGTTGATTAAACAATTTTAATCTATCCATTTCAATCCAATCTTTTTGAAGTCCAAAATGTGAAAGGGTTTTTGAATAGTATGATGCCTTCAAATATGAATTATTTCTTCAAAAAATTAAGCCACCTATATCTCCTCTTTCATACTGCAAAATCTCAGCTCGATTTGATTATTAGATCATGAGATATGTCATGAATAGTGTCTGGATTTTAATTCTCAGCCAGAATGGTGGGATGGATTAAAGGCATTTGTTGGGCCCCTTGTTCTTGGATTTGGGCCCTGAAATTTTTATTCTTGATTAGTTTGTATAATTAAGAACACATGGTGGAGTTTCACAAAATATGGGATTCATGAGTGAGACCAGTAACTCAATCATCATGGTTGGTCCAGTTTCTTCACAAATTATTTGGGTCATCTTGTGTGGTCCATATGAGCCTTCAAATGGAAGAATTGGCCCATGATTCCTTATAATGATATGTTATAAATTGAATAAGGAATCCTAAAAAACAAGAACCACACAATTTGAATCAGTATGGTGAGATTTCTAAATAAAATAGTAAATTGACTCAATTGGACTACTAAAAATGTTCAAAAATTATACATAGTATTAAAACATTAATATTTCACACAAATTATGCACATTTCATATAAAATCAGTAAAGGGGGTATATAATAAGTCATTAAAATATTAATAACATCAAATCCCCCACACTTAGTCTTGTGCATGTTCTCATGTGCAACAAATATAAAAACATAACAAAATCATTTTCACTCACCAACAAATATTAAAATTTTGTTTTCTCCAATAAGGGGAGGTTTAGACTATTTCACTCATCCATTTTGAATTTCACAACAAGTTGTTACAGAAACAATGTTCCAAAACTAATTCATTTTTTCATGCTCAAATTTAGAAATGGAAAATGTGGACACTCAAAACTCACACCTCTCAAGATGATAAAATTCATTTGTGGAGGTTCACTCTTTCACCAACAAAAAGTAAAAATATTAGAGTTTGAAAGAGCTCTTAGCTTAAAATCCCTATCCAAAGTGCACAATAATCAAGAGGTCTTTTTAAGGGGTTTTCTGTGGCTAGGGGACGGTAGGAATATAATGTCCAAGGGAGAGAAGAAGAGGGGTAAAACACCAATATATAAAAAGCAATGCACATTTTTTTTGAAATAAAACATGGAAGGAAATGAAAACACATATTTACAAGGGAATGATTATCTGAAGAAAGACACAATAGAGGCCTAAAATTTGAAGGGGATGAGAAGATGAAATATTTACAAACCACAAAACTTCTTCAAATGAAATAAGAATATAATGCAAGTGTTATTTTTTTTCTTTTTTCTCTTTTTTCGAAAGTTGAACTTGGAAAAGATCACACACTCATATCCCAACACATGATTGATCTCCTCATGATACTAATTGTAATAGTTATAACAAGATCAAAGGTTGAGGAAGAGTGATTTTTGACCTACCCAAGAAACAACCCAATTTTTTTCTTTTTATTTTCTGATTTTTTTGAACACTTATCAATAACATTTACAAAATTACATAAATGAAAGTACATTACATTCCCCAAAACACATTGAATGACAACCTCTCCCCACACTAAAATGGATGATTTCCCTTAAGCATATGATAACATGGTGAAATCAACAAAGTGTACCCAAAATGAAATCCATCCCCTCCCCCCCACACTTAAATTTCATAAAAAAATATGCAATGAAAATACATATTGATATTGGGGGGGAAAATGTATTGGGCTTGTAATGTGGCTATCAAAGAAAAGGTTTTCATAGGCTCGAAGGGGCATTCAAAATGAGGATTAATGTAAGGGAAATGGGAGGCTATTTGGCTATTGTGATTTTCATGTGGTTAAGAAAATGCCTCTATCATTTTAATGCACACTAAAGTAGGAAATTCAGCTCGAAGGTCCACAAACTCAACACTCACAAATGGGGGTGAAAACACACATTTTTAAAAGATGTGCATATGTGGCCTTGGGATGAAATCAAATGTTGTTACTCACGGTTCGAGAAAAGAATTTTCCAAATCAAAAATTGAGCATTCAAAATTTATTAATTTTGACACAAAATTCTTTATCCAAAGTCATGATGAAAATACAAAAATTTTGAGATGAAAACATGTCTGTTAACTCTCCAAAATAGTTGGAAAAAATTTCAAAACTTGATGGTGAGTAATAATGACTCTTGATTTTTTTGTATTTTTTTAAGTGATTGTTTTTTTTAGTTTTTTAGGTCTTTGTTTTTGTTTTTTATAAAGATACACCCACAAAAAAGAGAAAGTTAAAAAGAAAGGTTTTGATAAAGAAAGTGGTAAAAAGTGAAAGAGAGAGGAAGAAGAAGAAAGAGGTAGAGAGAGGAAGAGATAGAGAGAGTTAAAGGGAAAGAGGTGCCCCCTAGTTTGGATTTGGTGGGTCACCATCTCTATTTAGTGGTAGGTCGACTGGAGAAGTTGGGGATCTAGTTGAAGTTGATGATGATACAGGATTGTGCAATCCCCTCATGGTGATGCTTTAACCTATGTCCATTAACTGTGAATGTCCTTTTGGAAGAGGGGTCTTGGACTTGAACTGCACCAAATGGGTAAACATTAGTAATAACAAAAGGACCTTCCCAATGAGAATTAAGATTACCTGGGTGAATCCGAAATCGAGAGTTGAAGAGAATTACCTTTTCACATTCATGAAATACCTTTCTCAGGACGTGTTTATCATGGAGTGCCTTGGATTTTTCTTTTTAGAGATTATAATTCTCATAAGAATCAAGTCAAAGCTCCTCCAGTTCATCTAATTGCAAAAATCTTTCTTCACCGGATTTTTCAAGATCAAAATTACAAGTTTTCACTGCCCAAAATGACTTATGTTGTATTTCAACTGGAAAATGACATTCTTTACCAAAAACTAGCCTAAATTGAGACATCCCAATGGGTGTTTTATAGGCAGTTTGATAAGCCCAAAGTGCTTCACCAAGTCTTTCAGGCCAGTATTTTCTGGTGGGTTTTACAATTCTCTCAAGCACTCTTTTCACTTCTCTATTAGAAATTTCATCCATGCCATTTGTTTGGGGGTGATATGAAGTTGAAGTTTTATGTACAACCCCATTCTTTTTCAAAAGAGATTCCATGGTTCTATTATAAAAATGGGTTCTTAAGTCACTGATCAAGGCATGAGGTGGGCCAAATCTGTAGAAGATGTGTGTCTTTAGGAACTCACTAACAGTATGTGAATCATCCTTTCTAGTGGGTTTGGCCTCGACCCACCTAGAAATATAATCAACCACAACAAGGATGTATGAGAATCCATTGGGAGGGGAAATGGTCCCACGAAATCAATGCCCCAAACATCAAAGATCTCACAGAAAATTAAAGGCTTTTGGGGAATTTCATTTCTCTTGGAAATTGTGTCAAACTTTTGGAAAGTGGGACATGATTTACAGAACTCATGTGAGTCCTTGAAGAGTGAAGTCCAGAAGAATTAAAAGTCTAGGACCATTCGGGAGGTCCTTTGTGGTCCAAAGTGGCCACCTCCAGGAACTGAGTGACAGAATTCTAAGATGGAGGAATGTTCATCTTTATCAACACATGTCCTAATTACCATGTCAGTCCCAGTTTTCCAAAGTTTATTTTCTTCCCAAAAATAGTATTTTGAATCAATTTTCAACTTAATTTTTCATTCCTTTGAAAAATTTTTAGGAAAAACACCAGAAACCAAGTAATTTATAGTTGGGGCATACCATGGTAACTTAGGAGTGAGATATGAAAGGTGCTCAGTGGAGAATTAAGGATCGATGATTTCAGAATGAGAAGAATTAGAAATTTTACTCAAGTGATCAGCCACATGGTTTTATTTTCCTAGTCTATCTTTTATTTCAATGTCAAACTCTTGGAGCATTAGGATCCATATTATTTGCCTCAGTTTGTAATCACTTTTCTTGAGTAAGAACTTTATATCAGAATGTTCTGTGAAGATGATGATTTTGGCACCTAAGAGATAGGGCCAGAATTTATCTATGGAAAAAACCACTTATAAAAGTTCATTTTCAGTGACAGTGTAGTGAGATTGAGTTTCATCCAATTCTTTTGAGGCATAATAGATGACATGAGGAATATTTTCTCTTCTTTGACCAAGAACAGCCCCAACGGCTCTATCAGAAGCATCACACATCAACTCAAAGGGTAAAGACCAATCTGGGGGTTGGATTATTGGGTCGGATGTTAGAGCATTTAGGAGTTTAACAAAGGCTCTCTTGAAAACCTCATCGAAATGGAAAGGGACTTCATTTTGGAGAAACTGAGTGAGTGGGAGGGAAATTTTACTGAAGTTATGGATGAATCACCGATAGAAACCAACATGACCGAGGAATGAACAGATGTCTCGAATAGAGTTGGGTTCAGGAAGTGATTGGATCACTTCAATTTTTGCAGGATCAACTTCAATACCCTCTTTTTAAACTATGTTCCCTAGAACAATCCCATTTGCAACTATGAAGTGACATTTTCCAAAATTCAATACAAGGTTACACTTGACACACTTTTGAAGGACTAGAGAGAGTGAATTCAAACAAGATTCAAATGACTCGCCATAAATGGTGAAGTCATCCATAAAGACTTCCATGCAGTGTTCAATGAATTCTGAAAAGATACTCATCATACATCTCTGTAATGTTGCAGGAGCATTGAAAAGGCCAAAACACATTCTTCTATATGCATATGTTCCAAAGGGGCATGTGAAAGTAGTCTTTTCTTGTTCCTAAGGTGCGAATGGGATTTAGAAGTAGCCGGTGTATCCATCAAGAAAGCAATAGTGTGACTTTTCGGCTAATCGTTCTAGAATTTGATCAAGGAATGGAAGAGGGTAGTGATATTTTCTTGTTTCAACATTCAATTTCCTATAATCGATGCACACACGCCATTTGTTTTTCACTCGAGTTGTGACTACCTCTCCATGTTCATTTGTGAAAACAGTTATCCCACCCTTCTTAGGTACAACTTGAATTGGACTAACCCATTCACTATCAGAAATTGGGTAGATAATACCAGGTTGAAGAAGCTTGTTGATCTCTTCCCTAACTACCTCAAGTATGAGTGGATTGTGTCTTTTTTGTGGTTGTCTAATTGGTTTGGATGACTCCTCAATATGGATGTGATGCATGCAAAGGGAAGGCTTGATTCCAGGTATGTCATCTAGGGTCCAACTTATGGCCTTTTTGTTTTCCTCTAACACTTGAAAAAGTTTGGACTCTTCAATTTTAGTAAGTGAAGCAGAGATAATGACAGGATATGAGTGATCACAGAAAAGGAATACATATTTTAGGTGTTCATAAAGGGGTTTTAGATCAGTCTCATCTTTCATTTTTGGGTTATACAACATATTAATGGAATAAGGGACTTTAGTTGCTTCAGATTCATTTTCCTTAATACTATCCAAGGTGGAGCAGTAGAGATCAAAGTTGATGTGGGATTCAAGAGAGTTTTCAAGATCCTCTAGATTGATAGAGTCTATGAATTAAAGGTCCACATAAACTTCACCATTTATGACTTTTTTAATCATGGTGTAGATTTCACAAGATCCTTTGTCATTAGAACATGAAGAATGTGGTGGATTGGGGTTCGATTGACTCTTAGAAGTGTCCTCAGATGCATGGATTGAGAATGCAGAGTGATCCTCAGATGGGTATCGCATGGCTTGGAAAATGTTGAACTTGACCAGTTGGTCACCAAATTCCATGGATAAGATGCTTGAATAGACATCAATCTTGGTGCTTGCAGTCATGAGGAATGATCTTCCTAGAATTAGTGGAGATCGAGAAGAGGTCGTCTCACCTTCCATGTCAAGGACATAAAAATCAGCAGGGAAGATAAGATCATTGACTCAGACAAGGACATCCTCAACTATTCCCTCAGGACTGGTTGTGCTTCGATTGGATAATTGAATGACAACACTCGTTGGATGTAAGAGAACTAGACTAAGGTTGGAGAATATATATTTGGGCATTACATTAATTGAGGCTCCTAGGTATATGAGTGCATCATCAAAGTTGGAACTTCCAATTTGGCATGGAACTGTAAAGGTCCCTAGATCTTTGCACTTAATGGGTATGGAATCTTGGGTTGAAATATTTTCAAAGGTCCTAAGTTGCCTCTTGTGGGTGAACAACTCCTTGAGAAACTTGGCATACTTAGGAATTTGTTTTATGGCATCTAAGAGGGGAATATTGACTTCAACACATCCAAACATGTTGAGCATTTCAGGATCAGGTTCAAAGGACTTCCTTGGTTTAGAAACATCTTGAGGAAAAGGAATTGGATTCCTAACTGGAATGGAAGGAGGTGAGGGAATGGATTCAGGTTCCTTTTCAAGTTTCTTTTTATTTTAATTTTCTAGGTCAACATTCAAAAAAGGTTTGGAGGACTTATCTTGAGGCATAGAAATTTTCTTTCCCGGTCTAAGTGAAATTTCACTTACATTACCCTTGGGGTTGGTTAATGGTTGAGCTGGAATTTGGGAAGAATTGGGTGGTTGCTGCTGACTAAGGTGGGATGCAAGTTGACCGATTTGGGTTTCAATGTTCTTGAGGCTGGAATAGGTGAAGGAGGCAAGATCTTCCACTGCACTTTCCCATGGT
The DNA here is from genome assembly GCA_963277665.1 of Viscum album. Lineage (NCBI taxonomy): Eukaryota > Viridiplantae > Streptophyta > Magnoliopsida > Santalales > Viscaceae > Viscum > Viscum album. The sequence continues at coordinate 3,268,765 of OY728140.1, forward strand.
TGCTTGGAAGAAGAGGCTTGTCCCGGATTGGGATTACCTAGATTTTAGTTCTTGGGAAATCGATTGTATTGGTTTTTGAATTGGGAAGGCTCACTAGGATAATGGAATGCAGGAGGAGGACTGTTCCTTTGAGGTTGATTAATAAAAGGATAAGGTTGTTGGAAATTACCAAAACCTTAACCATATTGAAAATGGTTTGGGTTTTGAGGAGGGAATTGAGGGGGATGAAAGATGGGATTAACATACCTCATGCCTTGGTTATAGGAAGAAGAGAAGGGCTCAGAGTGAGGTTGGTTGAAGTTTCTAACAAACTGACCTGATAGTTGAGGGTTGGTGTTCCGCTGAGCATATGCTGCATTGAGCTCCATTGGTCCAGATGAATCAGATTGATCCTCTTGAAGTTGTGGACATGTGTCTATTGTATGAGATGAAGAGTTGTAGATTCCACATTTTTTGATAGGTCCAGGAAACATTGTTTGTGGAGAATATGAGGTTGGGGATTTGGTAGCCACAACTAGTTGTCGCACAAGACCTGTAAGTTCACTCATCCACTCGGTCATCTTGTTCGGCTCAATTGATTGATTATCTTGGGATTTTTTGCCTTAAGAATGTGCTCAAGTATGGAATTTTTGTGTGTTTGCAGTCATGTTACTTATGAGATCTCTTGCAGCTGTGGGAGTTTTATTAAAATGATCATCGCCACTTGCGGCATCAATGAGAGTTCTCTCCATTACCAATAACCCCTCATAGAAGTATTGAATCAAGATTTGGTCAGGGATTTGGTGGTGTGGGTAGGTTGCAACAAGCTTTTTGAACCTCTCCCAGTACTCATGGATTGATTCACTTAGGAATTGACAAATACCACTTATTTCCTTTCGGATAGAAGTAGTATGAGAAGCAGGAAAGAATTTTTCTAAGAAAATTCACTTCATATCATTCCCTATGGTTATGGAACCAGGAGGGAGGTAGTAAAGCCATCACTTTGCAATGTAAACTAGTGATAAAGGGAATGATTTTAGTTTGATTTTTTCCTCAGAAACCCCTTGAGGCTTCATAGTAGATCACACTACTTGGAACTCTTTATGGTGGAGATGTGGATCCTCACCGGCTAGCCCGTGGAAATGAGGGAGAAGATGAATCAAACCCAATTTGAGTTCAAAGTCAGCCTCTATGTTTGGATATTAAATACCAAGAGGTTGGTAATTCATATTAGTGGCAGCAAGTTCATTAAGTTTTTGTTCCCTAGTATTGTCCATATCTAATTCAATTGGTTGGACAAGGACTGGTTCTTGAATTATTCGATTATCTCTTATGTTCCTCCTAAGTTGGTGAAGTGTTCACTCAATTTCAGGGTCAAAAAAATCTGAGGGATTTTTTGGGAGGCTATGGGGCATTCAAAAAGATTTGGAAGAAATATGAAGACATTTTTTTTGTTTTTTTTTAGTTTATGATTTTTATGAGAAGGCGGGTTTTTCTTTGTGTTTTTTTTTTCATTTTTTTTTTGAAATTTTGTTTTTTGTTTTTTTGATTTTTTTACTATAACCAGAAACTAATGAATAATTAAAGCACCATCCCCAGAAATGGCGCCATTGGAAATGCATGGCCGATTGTTTCCTATCGACTGGTCAAGGTTCCAGTGCTCTGCTAATGTGTATAGCATCACTTGGGTCGAATCCTCGGTGATGATACTTTGTAATAGTCGTTTGTTTTTAGTTAATTGTATTCTAATTTGGGGGTTTGTTTGCAGAGCTTAAATGAAGTGATTAATGATTGGTGTTTGATTTAACAATTTGATAAATATTGGGGTGAGTTCAATTTTAGGGAGTCAAGCTTGTGATATCCTAGAGCTTTGCTTTATATTGCAGTTAATTTAACACCCACTTTGCAGGATAATGTTGATTGGAATTACTAAGTGTTAAGGCTTTAATCCAAGACTTAAATTAACTTAGGGTTCTAATATCAATCAGAGACTCTTGATGGTAGTGTATTTATGGTTCCAATAATCTTTAGAAACCACACGTTAAACAAAACAAGTCATTAATCCATGACATGTTAAGTCCAACATACACAATGTTAAATTAAAGAATATTCATCGAGCAAATACTCTCAATCACTTAACATCCCTAAATTTTGACTCACCCCAATAATATATTTACTCAGCCATTGATATTAATATTAATCTGGTTTATATATTTATGATTATGAATTAACAAGAGAAGAAAAATAAAGGGATAAGAAAAGAGTGGTACATCAAACACACACACACGAACAATGATGAGAATTAAAAGAAACAGACTTTCAATTGAATGAGAAAGAAAAAGAAGGGAAGTGGATTCAACTGTATTTAAACTATTTTAAGAACATTAATATTAAACTAAAGAATTTGGATGAGAATAAGAGATATTTAAGAAGAAACTTGCATTAAAATAGAATTACAAAGCACAAACTTACAAGTTTACAAACGAAGAACAACACAAAATTGAAAGGAAACAAAGAGAGGAAAAAGGGTAACTCAAGTAAAAAATTGAGTATGAAAGGTCCCCCCAATCCCTTGTAAAGGATTTGGTCTTTCCAATATGTGCTCCTCTCTTCTGAAATTCCAACCCCTTTGAAGGAGAGGAGGGGGATGCATTTATAGCCCAAGGAAGTGGACTGTTTTCATTCCCAATCTTTCCCTCCACTTGGATCAATGATTTGGACATCCAGACAGCCGAATCTCGAAATATATCCTTCTTAAAAGTTGTATATAATAATTTTGGTCGACCTCTCTCAACATTTGGAGTAATTTGGACTTATGAAGAAATTGTTATGTCCGGTTGATTAAACAATTCTAATCTGTCCATTTCAATAAAATATTTTTAATGTCCAAAATGTGAAAGGGTTTTTGAATAGGAATATGCCTTCAAAGACAAATTATTTCTTCCACAAAGTCGACCACCTATATATCTTCTTTCAAACTGAAAAATATCATCTCTATTTGATGATTACATCATGAGATATTTCATACATAGTGTCCGCATTTTAATTCCTGTCCAGAATGGTGGGTTGGACTTCAAGGCATTAGTTGGGCCCCTTGTTCTTATATTTGGGCCCTGAAATTTTTATCCATGATTATTTTTGATAATTAAGAACACATAGTGGAGTTTCAAAAAATATGAGATTCTGGAGTGAGACCATTAACTCAATCATCATGGCTGGTCCAGTTTCATCACAAATTTTTTAGGTCATCGTATGTGTTCCATATGAGCCTTCAAATGGAAGAATTATCCCATGATTACTTATAATGATATGTGAGAAATTGAATAAGGAATCATATAAAACAAAAACCACACAATTCGAATCTGTAGGGTGATATTTCTAAATATAATAGTAAACTGACTCAATTGGACTACTTCTAAAAATGCTCAGAAATTATACTTAGTATTAAAACATTAATATTTCACACAAATTATGCATGTTTCATATAAAATAAGTAAAGGGGGTATATAATAAGTCATTAAAATATTAATAACATCATAATTTAATATTTTTTTGATGGTTATAGATGTATCACATTTCATTTTTTTAACATTCATGCTACAGTCAGAGAGTTAGTCGATGAATAGCCTAGGCATAGGAAGGAAATGGAGAAAGGAGGTCTATACAACACTAAAGTGATGGAGGAGATCGAGGAGTACCATGAGGTGGATGGAACTTTGGTTTGATTCTAAATATAATACCCCTAAGTATACTGCTCCTATATTGGGAAGTTAGTGGTTAGAATCTTGGATAGTTGTAATCACTAGAGTCTTTTTACCAGGAGGCTCTAGGAGTGTTTGGAGGTACAATCTATGTTCGTTATACTTTTCTTGTAGTACTATTAGAAATAGGTACAAGAAAATATTTTTACTAATTTTTTCAATTATTTTCTAGGTATATGGTAGGCATTGGTAGATCCCCATGTTAGTGATGTTTAGTATGAATTTGGACTTGAAAGGAAGATAAACAATTTCCTCATTGAGATGTGTTCTTGAGAGATGATCCAAAAACATATGGGCAAGTCAGTGACTCCTAAAGTGGTTACTATATAATCATTGTATATGGGGTCCTTTTAATTGTGTGTTTGAGGCCCTTTTTATATGCTAAGGTGTCATATAAATTCCTATTTTTAGTGAACTAGTGTGAAATAAAAAGGGTGTGTTCCAAGCAATAGGATCTCATATAGGATTCAAGTGCGGTTCTAGGTACGAGTTTGTGGAAGGTGAGGGAGAGTTGTTGCATATCCTTTAGATGTTCATGATAGAATTTATGTTCACTAACAATAATTTTCTATTTCTTATGTTAATTTGGTTAACAAAACCTATGATATTCTATAGTAATTTGGGATAAACCTAGGTTATTTGTATCCCCTGTGAACCCCTTTGTGTTTGAAAATGTATCTACTATATTAATTTTCTCATCAAAATTGTATCCTTGTTTTCATTTTATTTGAGTTTGGTCACTAATTTTGTGCTCTTTAATGTGATTATTTTATTATGAATGAGGTGGATGGTAGGGGTGGTTAAAAGGATGTTTAATGTTTTGCTGCTAGGGTAGTGGGTGCTAAAACTATTTGTAAGGGGGATAGAAAGTGTGTTGATTTTGATAGGGGTATATCCTATTTCTGTTGATTTCCAAATCTTTATTTGAAATGGTTAGGCTCTATTAATCTCTATTTTTATAAGGAATTGGTTCTCTTCTACTATATTTGGAAGTACTATTTTGTGTATTTGAATCATAAATACTAATATTTGAGATTAAAATAGGATGGAGATGAATAAAGATTGGATGGATGCTAATAGTTTGACTATAGAGTATGAGAATAGAGTGAAAGAGATCATCAAGTTTGCAAAGGGTCTCACAAAGAATCCTTCTCGAATCCTTTGTTCGTGTTTACATTGTTGTTATTCTAGACTAATTACTCTAGAGGATTTGGAAGAACATTTGATAGGAAGGGATTTGGTTAATCGATAGAGGTGTCAAATCCCTTTAGCCTTTGAAAAAAAGAAATAGATTTCAATAAACATGTTATATTTTGTTTGTAATATAGATCTTATTATCTCATGTTATTATCTTATCATTACTAAATTTATGTAATCTAAATTAACTGTTCAACCACTTTGGCTGATAATGACTTCTACACGTTCTAGTGCTCCTAACCTCGAGGCTGAACAAGTCTCTCAAGTTGTTGTTGCTACTACTGCTGCTCCTGCTGCTACTCACAGTGCAGAGAAACAACAAGTTTCTGAAACTGTTGTTACTCCTAGTGTTGAGGTCCAACAACCATCATCACATGTCATTGATACTATTTCATATGAACATATATATGATGTTATAAATTTATATATGAGGTATGTTTTCATGAATTGATTTTCTAAAATCTGATATAATGTTCTAATTATGACTAAATGCATTTTATATTATTGGCAGGAGTATATATGAAAAATAGTTGAAGGTATTTTCCCATGAGCCAAAATTCGGACTCATTAGTCCTCATACTACATAAACAAAACTAACAAAATTAGAGCCATCAAAAAAGGATGAAATAGTGAAATGCTTGCTGAAAACATTTGAAAGCAATATTACAGATGACAGACTCTTCTTAATACCAACCATGCAGGGGTAAAACTCTACGATTAAATCATATAAATTATATTTTCACTTATTTTATTATATATTCCTTTTTGAGTTTTTAGGAAACATTGGCTGCTAATTGTGGTGAACTTAGATACTCCAAAGATTTATTTTCTGAATGCAAGGATATCAAACAAAACGACCACACATGATGGAGTTTGTGAATCTGTAAGACACTAAATCCTGCATTTTAGGTCTAAACATCTAGTTATATAATTTATATTATCTTTTATTAAGGATTCTGTTATGATAGGTTGGTGTATCAATATCTTCTAAAATAAGGAATGAAGACAGGATCTAAGCATAAGGAAGCGAGAAAATACTACGTCTGGACCGGTATCAGGGTATATATAATAAAATTTCACCATCCAAACACATATCAAAACAAGTTACTTATTCTCCTAATGATCAATGTTTTTGCAGTGTCCAAAACAAAAAAACCATAATGATTGTGATTATAATGTTTGTAAATTTATGAGAGAGATCATTTTCCATCAACAAACTAGCATCCCTAAAAGGTATTTCCAAAAACAACTATTATTTCATTTAAATTCTTTATAAATTCTTTATTTATATATTTCGCAGTACTAATATGACTGTTGAAATGCCTCATATTCACAATACGATATAGATTTGTTCAGAAATGAGTGGGCTGCATACCTGATGGAAGATTGTACACAAATAGAATGAAGATCTGACTTGGGGACGTGTACAATTGGTGACCATTTTTGAGAGGGGATAAGGAGATCACAAGATGAAACATTGTTGTATAAAAATGTTCATAGGAAAAATTTAATTTTTATTAAATAAAACAACCTTTCTCTAATGATTCATTTTTACATTTTAATAGATGAAATGCACCAGCAACATAAAAGAATGATGAACCACTTTTCTTTGGGCTTTGGATAAGAAAAAACAGTAAAATCTCAAAAATACCTTCATATCTGAACAAATTCATTTTTATTGTATTGATACTTTATTAGAATGATCCATGGGTCATTTGTGATGTGTACGAGTCAACCTCACCTCAATATGAGGCACGGTGTGGCTGGTATCACTCAAAGTGTTTCTATTTTCTTTAAAATGGACAGAATTTTAAGTGAAAACAACAACTGACGTACGGAAAACCCACCAAACGTATTCAGATTGTGTTGATACTTTATTAGAACAATATATGGGTCATTTTTGACATGTATGAGTCAAACCCACCTCAATATAAGGCACAGTGTGGTCGGTATCACTCAAAGTGTATCTCTTTTGTTTAAAATGGATAGAATTTTAAGTGAAAACAACAATTGACGTATGGAAAACTGACCAAATGCATTAATATTGTGTTGATACTTTAGGATAAATATAATTGGGTCATATTTAATATGTACGAGTCAACCTATCCTCAGTCTAAGTCATGGTGTGGCCGATATCACTCAAATTGTCTCTCTTTTGTTTAAAATGGACAGAATTTTAAGTGAAAACAAGAACCGACATATGAAAAACTGAAAAAAAGCATTCATATTATGTTGATAATTTAGAATAATTATACATGGGTCATGTGTGATGTGTATTAGTCAACCCTGCCTCAATCTAAGACACGGTGTGGCTGGTATCACTCAAAGTGTCTCTCTTTTTTTTAAAATGGACAGAATTTTAAGTGAAAACAACAACTGACGTACGGAAAACTGACCAAACGCATTCAGATTGTGTTGATAATTTAGGATAACAATCCATGGGTCATGTGTGATGTTTAAGATTAAACACCACCTCAATATAAGGCATGTTGTGGCTGGTATCACTCAAAGTATCTCTCTTTTATTTAAAATGGATAGAATTTTAAGTGAAAACAACAAATGACATACGGAAAACAAACCAAATGCATTCGGATTGTATTGATACTTTAGTATAATAATCGATGGGTAATTTTTTACATTTAAGAGTCAACCTTTCCTCAATATAAGCCACATTGTGGCCGGTATCACTCAAAGTGTATCTTTTTTGTTTAAAATGGACAGAATATTAAGTGAAAACAACAACTGACGTACGGAAAACCAACCAAAATCATTATGATTGGGTTGATACTTTAGGAGAAATATCCATGGGTCATTTGTGATGTGTAAAAGTCAACCCTGCCTCAATCTGAGGCATGGTGTGGCTGGTATCACTCAAAGTGTCTCTTTTTTGTTTAAAATGGACAGAATTTTAAGTGAAAACAACAACTTCCGTACGGAAAACCAACCAAATGCATTTTTATTGTGTTGATACTTTAGGAAAAATATCCATGCGTCATGTGTGATGTTTAAGAGTCAACCCTGCCTCAATTCGAGTCATGGTGTGGCTGGTATCACTCAAAGTGTCTCTCTTTTGTTTAAAATAGACATAATTTTAAGTGAAAACAACAACTGACATACAGAAAACCGATCAACTGCATTCATATTGTGTTGATACTTTAAGATAATGATCCATGGGTCATTTTTGACATGTATGAGTCAACCCCACCTCAATCTAATGCACGGTGTGGCTGGTATCACTCAAAGTGTCTCTCTTTTGTTTAAAATGGACAGAATTTTAAGTGAAAACAACAACTGACGTACGGAAATCCCCCTTCCTACCATACACACCAAAATTATTCATTTTTTCCTAAAGAAACATATAATATTGAAATAAAAACTATTCTAAAACCATTTTAAAAATTCCAATGATCTTAAAATCCGTGAAATTCATTCCATTAAAACCATTAAATCCCCCACCCCCTGGACACCGCCCCACCCCCTAGACACCACCCCACCCCCCTAGACACCACCCCACCCCCCTTGGACGCCCCCATGGACACCCACCCCCCACCACCACCACCCTAGACAGCCCCCCCCCCCACCACCACCCCTGGACGCCCCCAACCCCCTAGACGGCCCCCACCCATCCTAGACACCACCCTACCACCTAGATAGCCCCCCCCCCCTCACCCCCCTCGACACTCCCACCCCCATGGACAACCACCCACACCCCCCTGGACACCATCCCACCCCCTTGGACACCCCCCCAACCCCCTAGACCCCCCACCCCTCCTAGACAACACCCCACCCCCTTGACACCCTCCCCCACCCCCACCCCCCCGGACACCCCCACCCCCTGGACACCCACCACCCCCACCCCCCGGACACCCCCACCCCCTGGACACCCACCACCCCCGGGAAAGCCCCCCCCCCCCAACCCCCACCACATCCCCCCTGGACACCCCCATGAATATCCCACCCCCCCTAGACACCCACAACCCCCTGGATGCCCCCACCCCTCCTAGACACCACCCCATCACCTGGACACCCCACACCCCCCCCCCCACCCCCATGTACACCCCCCCCACCTCCCCTGGACACCACCCCACCCCCTGGACACTGCCCCCCACCCCCCTGGACATCGGCCCAACCCCTGGACACCCCCACCTCCTTGGACACCCCCAACCCCTTGGACACCCCCCCCTCCACCCCCTGGACAGCCCCCCACCCCTTTTAGACACCACCCCACCACCTAGACACCCCCCCCCCACCCCCATGGACAGCCACCCCCACCCCTGGACACCACCCCACCCACCTTGGACAGCCCCCCAACCTCTTGGACCTCCCCCACCCCCCTTGACACCACCCCACCCCCTGGACACCCCCACCCCACCCCCTAGACACCCCCACCCCTAGAAGGCCCCCTACCCCCTGGACACCACACCAACCCCTGGAAACCACCATGGATAGCCCCCCCCCCCCACCCCCACTAGACACCCCTATCCCCCCGGACACCCCGCCCCCCTTGGACAGCCACCCCAAACCCTTGAACAACCCCTAACCCCCTAAATTCTGAATTGAATTATTTATGTATTTAATTAACTTATGAATTATGTGTTAATGGTGTATGGGTATACTTTTTGAATGGGTATACTTGTTGTATGTGTATTCTTGTTGTAAATACCTTATTAATTATGTGTTAATTTTGTATGGGTATACTTGTTGATATGATGATTTTTTTTGGCAGGTCTTGTTTGGGTGTGCTGCTACAGAATTTTATGTTATAGAAAGTAGGATATTTATCAACACTTGTTTAGTGTTGATAAAGGGTACCTTTATAAGCACCTTTTTAGCACTGATAAAGGCTCCCTTTATCAGTGTGTTTTTAGCACTGATAAAGGCTCCCTTTATCAGCACTTTTTTTGCACTGATAAAGGGAACCCCCCCCCCCTATTAGCACTGAGCTTTACAGTGCTTTTGTAGCGCTGTTAAAGCCTATTTTGAGCACTGATAAAGCTCATTTTTGTAGTAGTGATCCCTACTCCTGACCTGTAGGGCCTTTAGAAATATTCTTTGATAAATGGTAAATAGGCTCAGACATGAATACTTGTTCCAACTCGGGGACACTGGAACACTTCGTTGGCCACTCCAAGGCAGGAAAATATCCCTGCTATAACTCAATAATCTCTTCAGAATATCCCACCAACAACATGGGATCCACTTTAATAGGCACTCATATATGAAGGTTTTTACCTCCAATGAATGGCCCTAGTCTCCCACAAGAGGTTCCCAAAAATGAATCGTTCCAAAGGCATCTGGAAAATGAAGAACATACTCAAGACCCTGCTCTGCTGGAATCTGGAGTTAAATAAGACATCATGAACCTACCCTTGTGGCCCACGATCCTTCTAATCCATTAAAAAATTACATAATTGGTGTTAGAAGTTTCTAAGGTCCTCCCCAAAACATTATTACTAGAAAATATGAAGGTCCTAGCCAAAGCACCTACCATGAATTCCTCCTTCCTAGTAATAAGCTTATCGATCACAAGAGCTTATCTCATGATGAGTGTCATAGTATCCCTACTCATGGATAGAAGATCAAATAGAAATAATTTCCTCCCCTTATTTTGTCCACCCTAAAGGTCCTCCCTAGGGTATACGCTACATAAATTCTCCCTGTAGTCAGGCATCAATCTATAATGGTAGTCCTCTCCATGATGGAATTTTCTATGAAGGTCCTCCTCAAAGTGACATCAAATAGAAAGAAGGTCCTCCCCTTACTGTCCCTAGGGTATACTCTAGAAATTATCACTACAGTCGGACATCAATCTATGATGGTATTCCTCTTCATGATGGAATTCACTATGAAGGTCCTCCCTGTAGTGACATCAACTAGCAAGAAGGTCCTCCCCTTACTATCGTACGCCCTGAAGGTCCCCCCAAGGTATACGGTATATAAATTCTCCATGTAGTTCGACATCAAGATGTGATGGTATCCCTCACTATAATAGCACATGTTGTGATGGTCCTCCCCACAGTAAAATTTCATATCGACAAGAAGATCCTCCCCTTACTCAGTTAAATATGAGGAAGCCCTCATATTCTAAGGCACTTGTAAATATGGGACTAGACATGGTTGATACCCTATCAATAACGAGATACATCCTTTCTCAACCAAGAAATGTCCTGGGACAATGCTCATCCTTGGAACCACCCCTGGACCCCTCACACACCAACAAGACCCCTTCTAGCCCCTCTATATATGACAAAATTATCCAGAAGAATTCAAATAGGGAAGATCAAGTAAAGGAGTCTCCAATGGAAGAACAAAATTATTTGTTACTTGTGATAAGAAAATTTTCCATGTAAAACATACCAGTTATGTTTTGGACCTTGACCACTTCTCAGTTCGATATACCTAGAGAGTTTTTAGAAGAGTTTTTTTTAGTAGAAAGGTTAGGGCAAAGCCCTTATTTTTAAGGAAAATAAAAGGGAAAGATATATGGATAGGGTCATAAAAGAAATCATTCCCTCGTTCCAATCATAAATAGAGGAAACTCAAATGTCAAAGTCACATTCATAATCACCATACCAATCAGAATCACAATCTAGAGGACCATAAGACCAGATAATCATATTTGTCTTTAGATATGAGTAATATTTCATACATCCTACTTTCTTTGGAGTAACGGGTTGAAAATATTCAGCATCCACAACAATGTTTTTTCCTTTGTACAAATCCTGACTATGGGTTGGTTTTTTTTGGAGATTCATCCTCTACATCATCCCACCTTCCTTGGATGCTCTGTGTCTCCTTTAGTTTAAAAATTTCCTCTTGAGTTTGTGAAATATTTTCACCATCACTTGGAGATTGTTTCTCCTCGATCACAAGACCAACACCTTCATGTGTCTTCCCCAAAATCACTCCTGATTCCATGTTACCCTCAGTTTGGGCATTCAAACCAAGCTCGGGCACCAAAGTCAGGGCCACCCTTGTCCCAGATCCATTCTCAGGCCTAGATTCCTTTGTGTGCACCAGAAAACCTTGTTCGGTATCCTTCACCACTTGAGTCTCTTGTGAAAGCTATTGGGAGTCATAATCCACTACTTCAGTACTCATGTACTCATTACCTCTATCAGTAGGGGATTTTCTTCCACCAACAGACTTATGTGGAGTTGTTTTCCTCCTCATCTTCCTCCTACAGGAAGTCTCAAAATTCCCTTTTGCTAAACAAAAAGTGTGTACAACATTTTAGAAGAGTTTATACACAAAATTTGTCTCAATCTCTGGAAAACTCCCCACTGCCTGAAAGAAAAAAAATAATTATAATGGGTATGCATACCATGTCAAAATAGTGGGATAACATCATCATCAAATAAAATTGGATTCCATTCTATCTCTATAGAGACCACAATCAGAGAGGTGGTGAAAATATCTCCAACTAACCTACCTCAATTCACTACATAAGTCGTGTCATCTAATTTTCAATGCCTATCATGGCATTCACATCTAGGGATATGGATAACATGGATATTTTCATTTGAACCCATTAGTTGTTCATAAGAACCCACCAAAAGTGACATCTTGTAATTTCATTAACCCAAAACAACTATTAAGAAAAATCCCTACTCAGGAAAGGCAGCACACTCAATAAGAACTGACCTTGATTAACTCTCAAAAGTGTCAGGACCAATGAGATAAAGCCATCAAAAAACTCCTAAACCAGGAAAAAAAGAGCATTCATAAGGCTTATCATATAAGGGGATCCAATCATCAAGCATTCCTAATTTCCTTAGAAACAAACAGTTCACGTGTAAACTCAACATCATATCCGGCTCATGCTCAAATAGGGATGTGTGAGATCAAGAGAGCTACAACAGCAACAGTAGCCACAGTACAGGATCAACCCTAACCTGTAGATCTGGGGGAATTTTTAACATATAATACCCTCGTGATATTGAAAAATCTAAGTTTTGTACAACCTCAAGGAAGCGGGAACAACCCCATGTCATATAAAGGGTAAGATTAGATGCTCAGTAAGTGTTACGTACAATGATATTTATCATGAATAAATAAGGCATAGTCAATATGGACAGATAACACATGTCATTTAATCAATAACTTGACCAAGAAATGCATCCATGGATAATATGAATGTAGTGATCTCATGGATAACAATAATTGAATTCTCAATGAAAGAAATTCTTAATGTTGGATTTCATTATCACATACATCATGATATATTTACCATAAAGGACTTATACCATGATAGTTTAATCGATGGGTAGGTATACACCAAAAATCAATTTAGTAAGTTTGTCTAACTGTTATATCTCATGATACATGTTGATGCATCGAGGGGATATCTATAATCAGGACCCACCCATCACAACATATCAAATTCATTCGTCATATATTGAATGATAAATTTAATTCAAAAACAATATTCTTTGTCAAGCAATATCTGTATTTATTAAAGAATGTAGAATTTTAATACTTTCTTGGTCAATCAAATAAATTTCATATTAAAACACCATATGTATAAATGGTATATAGTTTATGTAATAATAATATTCATGGTAAAATAAATATAGATATTTAAGAGAAATGTAATTTACAATGAAAATTTTCACAAGAATGTGAATGTTTCAAGAGAAATTTAATTACCACAGAATTAATAATAGATAAAATATGACCATCAATTCATTAGAAAAGTATATTTTGTAGTAAAATAAAGTATTTTATAGAATATAAGAAAATGGAAGAAAAAAATTAAAATAGATTTTCATTAACTTTTTTTATTTTTAGAACCATTGAAAACTTGTAGAAAAATATAAATAGTGTAAAATAGCCAGGGTGGCTAAAAAATCCATTAATTTCATATGTATTAAAAAGAAACATTCCTTCTGACTTTTTGAAAAGAAAGTAAAAAATGACCCTTTTCAAGAATATTAGAAATATTTCTTTAAATACTTGTAAAATATAAATTATAACATAAAATTCACTTAATAAATAATTTAAGTAAATAAAAATTACTTTTTTAAAACAATTTTGAAAAATATGAATATAAAAGAAAAGTATAGTCGATTAAAAGAGAAACAATATTGAATTTTATTTTAAACATTTCTTTGCTTGATTCAAGTTCCAAATAGATGAAAATTTGGAAGAAAAATGGAAAAAACTTAAATATCTAAAGGATGATAAAATAAATGGAGTTTATGAATGACAGATTATAATATTCCTTTAACAAAAATAAGAGCAATCCCAAAAAAATGATATTTTAAAATAAATTCTTTACTCTTTAGTAATTTTTAAACTATAACCCCTTGACACAGTAAAATTGAATAAAAAATTTAATCATCATGAATAAATATATATTCATGTTAAATACATAAAATGGTAAATATAAACATCACCTAAAAATAAATAGGTTCATAATACCAAATATGTATCAATGGAGTGGAAATTGAGACGAAATCCCTTACAAAGATCATATCATTGAAATGAGAATTATTCAATAAAGATATTATTTGTAACAAAATTTAATTACACACAAGATAAGTGGAAATAAAAAATATAATAATATAATTTCATTTGACATATAATCTTGACATACTAGAATTTATGAAGATGTGATATAACCCAATGAAAATAAATTGAGTTAAGAAACCCCTTACCTCAAGTTAAACTTTCCTCATAAGTGATTTTAATCTCATATATAATACATTTGTATTTATTATAATTATATAAAATAACAATATACATATATATAATATCATATATGATCCATTTATAACATATTACTTTCCTTTTGTTAACAATATTTTTTTATTGTCATTGTTTCAGGTGTTAACTGATTCATTTTTCATGTATGTTTTGATTCGAAAGTTATGATCATTCTATATATATCATGTTTATATGATATATATACTTTTAATCATGATATAAGCATAATAAATATTTATTATATACATACTTAAAATCATCCATGAGAAAAATATATGAAAAATGTATCATATCGCTATGTGGAAACGGTGGGTCATACGTATGCACAAGGGACGTTATCATTTTTTAACAGGTGTAATGGTAAGGAATTAGATTATATATTATAAGTACAGAATTATAATTATTCTTTAATTATCATTTATATTAATTTTTTCTATAATTATGACAAACCATGTGAGGCGGTAGTCTGTCGTACACACGAGAAATGATTTTGTTTCCCATTTAACAGAGAAGTAGATGGATAAATATTATTAAATAAACATAATAATATCCTATTATATGGAATATAGTGGTGTTAATATAATTTAACGGTTATTATATAAATGGAGGTGGTAAAAGAAGAATTAAAATGAAAGTGCTCAGTGAATATGATTAACTATTCTTTAAAATGGCTCCTTTAGATCTACTCTTAAGGGACTTGGGGTTGGTATTTTGGAAAGTAAGAACCTTTAAAACATATATAAGAAATTTTAGAAGAGTTTTTTTAGTGTTTATATAATCTAAGTGTCTTTAGGTGGTGTATAGAAGAGAGGACAGGTGGTGCCTTTTTATAGCGAATGAAAGGACACACATGGAATTAATAAAAATATTTAAATATAATAAATACATTTTCATGTGGAATTTGAACCATATGTCCATAATTTATAATATAATATAGGATATGTTTTAAATACCTTCAACCAATAAAATTCCGATAGGTTTAATTGGTATTTTAAATCTTATCTTTTGGTTTAACACCTTGGTTAAAAAATTAACTTTAACCACAACAACAACTTTTTCAATATTAAAGGGTTATGATTTTAATTATAAGTTAAATATTTTCACATAAATTGATAATGGATAAAACTTTTGACCATTTATTATCCTAATTTTTATTTTTAAATATTTTTATAATCTTTAAATAATTTAGTAAAATATTATTTTTCATAAAATCTCATTAATGTCATTTTTGACACTATTCGATTAATTTGACTTTAAAGAAATAAAGAAAAATATGGAATTAAAATATTATCCTTTTAACAATAAATAATAAATTATTATTAACTATAAAATTATTTTGGAACCATAATTTATCACAAAATTATTAGTTTTAATGTTTTTAATATTATTTACTTTTTATTTTTCCACTGTCAGCACAAGCATTGTGTCAGCGTTGCATAAACCTTTAAGATAATTATTTAATAACTAAAAATTTAAAAAAAACATCATAAAAATAAATTAATTATGTTCAATATAAACTTTTATATTCATTAAATATATATATTTACTCACATCTATGTCATGACAACTTATCTAATATGTTATTTTGAATTTCTAGCCTTATGCAAGTATTGCACAGGAATTTGGATAATTCAATTATTATATAACTCCCAAATTTGTATCTATCCATATAAATAATAAATGATACTTCATATATATTAAAAAAATTCGATCAAAGACTTATTATTTCTAAAATATTATCTTCAAGACACTAAATTTGACGTTTCTAGTGATGTGTAAACACTATGTCGGTACTAAAAATGATCTCCATATTTATCATGAAATGGATTATAATTTATATGTTTTAAATTATTTTTGTATGATATTTGTATTATATTATCATACATTATTCATTCCATAATTATAACAAATTTTTATGTGATATTTATTTCTTGGCGATATAATAAAATATACCATATTTTCTAAAAAACTGTATTTTTTATTATTCACCAAAACTTTAACTTCTTCATAAAGATATCAAAATTTACTCAGATAAATTTGATTTTATGAATAAAAAATTTCATTAAAATTCTTAAAATTTAATTTCTATAATTTTAATAAATTAATTTTAATATAAATTCATAAAATGTAATGGAAAACAGTTTTTTGAAAAAATGTGTTTTTAAGCCTAAAAATGAACTTATATCAATTCATGTAAAATGCTGATCCTAATATAATTAATTATATTATTTTAAATCAAATGTATCTTATATCACTTTAATAAAAAATAAAAAATATATTTTTTAAATTAATTTATTTAAAGTAAAGAAAAGGTAGTTCTATAAAAATCATTCACTGAAAAATAAATTATTTTAGAAAAATCCTAAAAAATAAAATTGTGCTAATTTTGATATGATGATTTCAAAAATGATATTAATTTCAAATAATAACGTTTCAATAGTTTTTCACAGTTTTTTTAAACTCAGTTTTGTGTGTAAAGCAAGCTATCAAAGAAATTATATTTATTTAAAGAGAAATATATCATAAAATATCAAGTTGTTATAGTTGGGCCACCCCACGAGGTGGTCCATACAATCTAAAAATTTAATATAATGGCTCGGTCCTAAAAAATAAAGTACCTAAACCTACCCAGATAGGACCCATGGACTTTAGGATCATCTGATAGACCTAAAAAATTATATAAATTTAAAATTTGACAAAAACCATAAAGAATAATTAAGAATTAAAATTTCATCCAAACATCAAATGGACTAAAAAATTAGCACCAAAATTATAAAGTATAACCAAACCATCCATAAAATTATCCATTCATGCAACGCCATCAAACAATGTTGTCGTAAGATAGTCTTTCAATACATTTATATTTAACACCTATATTCATGACACCTTATAGAGGAATAAAAAAACCTTACCAAAGTGCAGTGCCCAACATCTCTTGTTGTACAAGCCATTTCCATATAACACTACCTAGATGTTGAAAAATCAAACCATAAGTAAAACCGTTTGAAAATAATGAACTAAACTATTTATTTTAGAACTTGAAAAATGTGTAAAATTAATTTACCTCTTCAATTATAAAAAAATATTATCATTGAATGGAATTTGACCTTTAAATTCATATCATGCATAAAAAGAGAAAAAACCTACAATATTAGTTATCTAACTTCCTGTAATAAATTGGAATAGAAAGACAGAAATAAATAATATTATTTAGTGCAAAATGAAGCATGAAGTCAAAATAGGATCATTCATCCTTAGCATCTATGATTTTGAGTTAAAATAAGGATAAAATTTAATTAATTCAAATAAAATCAACAATTGACTAATATTTTCATGTTTAAATCCATGTAATGTTATTGAAACTTATTCTTTACATTATTTTTATGTTTTATTAAAGTTAGTGGATTTCAAGTGTACTTTTTTATTTTAATAAAACATATCATCCTTGAAAATTTTATATTAGTATAGAAAATGAACCTGATAATTTTAGTTTTTTGAATAGGCAAGTTACACCCAAAGTCAACAACGTTTCATTATTTTAAAATATATCTTGGTAGCCTTTATGCTTCATCAAATAAAATTTAAGCTTATTGAGGATAGAACACATATGTTGCCAGCATTGATTGAGATTTTTTGTATGTATTCCATTATAATTTAAAATTATAAAATATGTTATTTTGTGTTCAAATTTACAAATTTTTTCTGACCAAAATTATTTTTTATCATGTTTTGAATTAAAAATACACTTAACATACTAAATTATAAACTTCCAACTATCAAAATAAAAAGGAAAATATATTCAAATCAAGAAACTGTGAATACAAACAAAAAATTTAACTTATAATTGATAGATTTTATATCATCATCTCCTCCATGGATATATATAAAATTAATCTCTTATTTAGACACACCATCGTCCTCGATATCATTATAATCATATTTATCTGCAATAAAAAAAATAATTTTATTAGTAACTATAAATATGAAAGAACAATATAATTAATATATGAAAATTCAAAAACAATATGGTGTATATATACATTTTTCAAATGATTGAAGTTAATTTAACCAGTTTCTAGTATAAATGAGATCTTGAAGATAATTATTAAGGATTGAAGGCTGATACTTATTAAAAATACAACCTTCAATACTAAAAGAAGATTTAGAAGAAACTGTTGTTATTGGATTTCTTAAAATATCACATTCCATGTTTTCAAGGACTCCAAAGTGATGCTTGTGATATTTCTAATATTGAATCATGTATAGATTCTCAAAATAGTCCAATTGTAATTTTGGATCATCAAAATAAAGTTATAAATGTGAATTTCTAGTTTTTGTTACATGTTGACTCTCATATTGTAAATATTCCTATATCAATAAAAGAATGCATATGATTAAAAAATAAATAAATTTATATATTTATAATAAATTTATTTAAATAATATTTACATAAAATAAATACATTAACATCCCATTACCATCTTTTAGGTACTTTTAACCCCTTGTTTTGATTATCCTTTTTTCAGATCTTGTTTTAGGTCATTTCTGGGGAGTTTTTTTGTAATTTTTAAAAGTTTTTGGGCCTGAGCATGGTTGGTACATAGTTATGGAAAATTGTGGGGATTTTACTAGGAAATTTTTTACCATAAAATGGGGTAATGGATGGGTTGTACATTTAGTGAAAACCCTGAAACCTCCCCATTAAATCGCGCAGTATGGGGTAGTGGGTATTTTCATGGTTAAAACATGGTTTTTCAAACCATACGGAAAAACCTTTCACCCATATTAGTAAACTAGAGAGGAGAATTTTATTGTCACATGTATTATTAAACCATGAATCCAAACTATTCAACTCTTCCAAAAGCCCAGTGAGGGTGCAATATTAGGTGCATGATTAGTACTAACCATTCAACCTAACCCAGGAAACTATGTTACGGGATTTTTAATCCCCTGAAAATTATAAATAAAGTCACGAACCCCAAATTATAAATTCTAATCATACCCTAATATAACATAATCCAAACATTTATCTTTTAGAGTATCTCTAGATATTATTTTGGATTCTCTAACCCCTTTTCTCTCAAATCAAAGTGTTGATGGATGTGATTGATCCTTCTTAGGTAACTGAAATCTATTTGATTTGGAATCCTCATTTCTTCTCTTATTTTATTATTTTAGATTGATTTAACCCTATTTTATTGGTGTATATAAACCTTTATTTAATTTATTCTAATTCTAGTGAATACTATTTGATCTTCCTCACCTTTGACCCTCCATTGGCATTTCCTATTTTGGGTGACTGATTGATCATGTGACTAAAATTATTTGGTTTCATAAGTATTTTACCTACACATGAAACCTTGATTTATTTCATGATTTGAAATATATTTTCAATTAATTTATGAACCTTTATTTGGTTGTTTTATATAAGTAATGTAATTGTGAAATAAAACCCTCTTTCAAAGGTTTTGAAAATATTGGGAAAATTTTGATAAAAATAGAATGAAATGAAAATTGATTTGATGAAATGGTTTGATGATGATTCTTGGTAAATTTTTACTTAAATTAAAAATGGTTTTGAAAGGGATGAACTTTATGTAAACCTATGATTTGGTTTTAAAATTGAAATATCTTGCTGAAACTTGAAATTGGGCATATGAATTGTGAATAATGAATTGAATTGAAAAGGATGAATTTACCTTGTTTGATTGATTGATTGATTTGAATCATATATGATCCTATGTATTTAGTGGGTGACTAGGGTAATCACACTAATACTATGAATCCCTAGAAATTGAATGATGATGAAAACTCTAACTAAACCAAGTTTAACATGACTTTCCCCAGTGGGGTGTTGATTAATACTATCATGATGCCCCAGGCCTCAGGGAAATGTGAACACGTTTATTTGTGATTGATTGACTAGTTAGTGTAAGAATCCTATAGCTAGGAACTAAAAAACCTCAGGTAATATGACCATGGTGCTTTGTTTTTTTTAATTATCACATTCCAGTATTTTTTGAATTAATTTATTAATGTCCTTTATGCTTTATGAAAATTTTCATTTAATAATATTTTGATATACTTGCCATATTATCATTTTTTAAGGAATGTTTTGATTGAAATTTTGGAAATGATTTTCTATG
Source organism: Viscum album (assembly GCA_963277665.1). Taxonomy (NCBI): domain Eukaryota; kingdom Viridiplantae; phylum Streptophyta; class Magnoliopsida; order Santalales; family Viscaceae; genus Viscum; species Viscum album. The sequence goes on from OY728140.1 coordinate 3,289,556, forward strand.
TCTTATTTTATTTAATATTAAAACATGAATTATTTATTTTCAAGGAAATTCTTTTAGAATAGTTGGAAAAATCCTACTAGGATGTGTTTTCTCACACCCTACCTTTAACTTCATGAGTTTTTATATTATGTTATTTTAGGTCTAGAAAAAAGGGAAAGTGCCAATCAGAGGTGGTGGGTGTTCTTGATTCATGGGAACTTGCATGGTAGTAGTGACCGGTGGAGTTGTGATCCACTTATTACATAGAGATTCTGAGTTTTTGTCTTTATGAACATTATTTCCCCTTTTGGATGATAAATTACTTTGGTATCTTTATTTTTCTAGTTGTGGTACTCATTTTACCTTGAGGAGTGTTTGGAATACTAATTGTTCATTGTTTTATCTTCCATTGTTATATATATCTTATATTTATTAGAGAGAAATCATCCCCACTGACCATTTTTTGATGCCCTGGTGTTAGTCACTATCCTAATGGGATCATGAACACCCTCTGGGATATATCAGTGCCAACTCAGGTATCAGTGTATCGGGGTATTCAGTTTTTTCATGAAAAATGTTATTTAAGGTGGTTGAACATATTTCTTTGATGTCGGTATGTAGTCTGGGTTTTCCTAATAGACAATAGGTAGGATATTCAGGTCTTAAGGGGGTATTTTATGAGTGAGTGTTTGGCCAGATCTCAACGTAGTGATCCTTAAGTCTCCATGTATGTTTAGGAAAAGTGACTTTAAGGAATAAATTTATCTAATTCTAATATTTTTATAAAACATGATCTGAGTATTTTTAAATCCCAGAAAACTGAATTCTATCTGATGGAATTGATATTCCTATATCACTTGATTGTGATAATGACCTAGGTATCTTTTCTAATGTTTTCTTATTTCTAGTTGATTTTGTATTGTATCATTCCCCTAAGAAGGTGCTTGATCATACCTTGAGAGAGATAGATATAGATAAACCATGTAAATAGAACCCTCCAAATGATTATAATCTTATGGAGATAGTGGTGCATGTATTATAATTTTTGGTATTGGTAGCCACAATCATTCTTGTTCATGCTCCAGTAGTGGAACCTATAAGGGATAAAACTATAGATCATGTTCAGGAATTTATTTAATAGAAACCTCCAAATTTACATGGATCAAATGATCCTTAGGTTATATAGGATTGGTTAAAAAATATTTAACTTATTTTCGAGTTCTTGGAAACTCCAAACACAATAAAGGTGAAATGTGTAAACTTCAAGCTTTAATGGATTAGCAGGAGGTGGTGGGATTCGATGGTTATAGTGAAAAAACATGAAGTCTTGGTGTAAAAAGAATTCAGATCACTTTTTACATAGAATTTATATCCTGATTCTATGGTTTTGGAAAATTTTATGGAGTTTCTTAGCCTTTAACAAGGTGATAGAACCATGACTTTGTATGAAAACTACTTTTCTAGACTTGTTCAGTTTTCTCTTGAAGTAGTAATGAATTGGAATCTGAAGGCCCACAAATTTTAGATGGGTCTTCAATCTAATATATGATCTAAGGTTTTCATACTAAATATCACTTCTTATGTGGACATGTTGCATAGGTCTTTGATGGCTTAGAATGACCCAGCCGGTAATTTAGGTTCGATGGGAGTTCTTTCTACACCTAAAGGAATATATTTTAGTTCTTATAAAGTAAAAAAGGATGTGTGATGAGTATCATCACGGGTCATGATAGCATGCATCATCTAGTCCTTCTATAGTGTCTGGAAGAGGAACATTGACTTGCTTTAAATGTGTCAAGGTTGGGAACTCAAAGAGATTTTGTACTGAGACATTGAAGATATTTGATTCGTGTGATCAATCAGGCTTCCTAGAGAAGTTATTTCATGTCTTTTATACCCTTCATATTGGTACAGTATTGTCAACAACAAAAGTTACTATGATGAAATCAGATGATTCAAAAAATAAGTTGTTACATCCAATGGAATACGAAATGAATATTCTTCACACAGTAGATGAGTATCAAGAGTAAGCTAATGAGGGTCCATTGATAGTGATAGGTACCATCACTATAGCTTCATATTTAGTAACTAATTTATTTTATATAGGTTCATATCATTATTTTATTTCAAATAATGTTATGAATCTATTAAATCCATCTATGGAGCTTGTGTCTTATGTAGTGGATATCGTTATGCCCCTTGGAATGAAGAGGGTGTAGGGTCTCTAGTGCCCATCTTATGATTTTTCTTTATTGGAGATCGATCACATCTAGGATTTTCTAGTTCTTAATATAAAACCTTTGGATGTCATTCTTGGGGTGGATTTTAAGATTTCTTATAAATCCTAGATTGAATTTTATCTTTAGCGAGTATTCATTACTACCCCTGATGGGATGTTCCATATTATCCCGGGAGAATGGGACCTGAGGTCAAATAGATAAGAAAATACTCTTTCAAATTTAGTTAGGGTTATATATGTGTTTTATTTTGATTTGTAGTAAAGATCCTTGAGTGGTTATCTTCCTTTGATGGTTTTGAGTTTCCCAATGTGTTTCCATTTGATTCTATATCTTACCACTCGTAAGAGAGGTAGATTTTTCAAGTTATTTGGTACCAGATACCCAGCATATCTCTATTCCCTCATACCATATAGCACTAGATAAATTTAAAGATTTAAATACTTGGTTGAATTATTTTTTGGACAAAGGATTTATTCTTTTGATTGTGTTTCTTTGGGTGGAACCTATTATTTTTTACAAAGAAAACTGATGGAACACTTCACCTTTTCATTGATTACCAAAAACTCAATAAAATCATGGTAAAGAACAAGTATCCATTGCCTCATATTGATGATTTTTTTGATCAATTGAAAGGGGATAAATGGTTCTCGAAGATTGATCTTTAGTCTGGTTATCACTATATTAGAATCAAAGAATATTATATCCCGAAGATGACCTTCCAAAGTATGTATGACATTTTGAGTGCCTTGTTATACCTTTTGGTCTAACTAATTATAATCAAGTTTCTATGGAACTGAGTAATAGGATATTCTATGAGTATATTCACTTGTTCATTGTAGTTTTTTATGACATCATGGTTTACTTTAGTATCAAGGAAAAGCAGGTGTGTTATCTGAGTGCAGTTTTGAAAATTTTGAGAGATCACCAACTTTATTCCAAGTTATCAAAATGTAATTTTTGTATTCAATGGGTGAATTTATTGGGAAACATGGTCTCATAACATGGTATTTTAGTCAATCCTAAGAAGGTTAAGGTTGTTATGATGTGGGAACAACCACATAATTTTTTTGACATTCAAATCTTATTAGGATTAGTGGGGTATTATTTTTTGTTAGTTATATATTTCTCAAAGTTGTCTTCTCTAATGAATAATATCAGTCATAAAGGAGAAAATTTATTATGGGATTCAAAATGTCAGCATTCTTTTGATGATTTGAATCACCTTTTGACTTCTTCACCAATTTTCACTCTTCTAGATGTTGGGAACGGATGTGTGGCCTTTTGTGACACATCAGGTTTGGGTTTGGGTTGTGTTATCATATAGGTTGATCATGTGGTGACCTATGGTTCCTAATAGTTTAGGCCACATGATAAGAACTATCCTACTCATTATCTCAAACTCATAGTTGTGATGTATGCTCTTAAAATTTGGTAGCATTACATTTTCAAATAAATTTTTACCATTTATTCTGATCAAAAAATTCTTATTTATATCTTCTCATAAAAATATTTGAATCTCCATTAGATATAGTGGGTGGAGTGCCTCCAATCCATTGATTTTAACATTTACTACACCCCTAGTAAGGTTGAATTCGTTTTTGATACCTCGAGCAGGAAACTTCCAACCTAGGTCATGAAATAATCATCATAAAAGTAGAATTTGAAGGCTTTTATACATTTAGGAGTTTTTAAGTATGGGACCAATTGTTTTTGACATGTGTTCAGTGGACCTCCTCTCTTCTTGAGATGATTCTTTAGGATCAATAGATTTTTGATGAGTTTCATGGAATTAAGAAATCTTTTTATAGTGGTGAGACCATTTTTTAGTAGTCTTTATCTTATGATAGAATTCTATGTTTCCATAGATGGTACATCGTACCTTTTACTATGATAAAATTTTTGATTTGGGATTTCCATAATTCTCAGTGGGCGGTATACCTGGGAACCATGAATATGTTCTATGATAAATGGAAATGATTCTATCGGTCTGGTATGAGATGAGGTATTTCCAAAAAATTTCTCATTTTTATACCTTTTAGTGGGTTAAGGCCAAGCACTAGAAACCTTTGGGTTTTCTTCGACACATTTATGTGCCGACTTGGAAGTGGGATAATAATTTGATGGATTTCATTGTCATGTTGTTGCATACCCATTGATGAAAGAATGTGATGTGGGTAGTGATAGATTGTCTAACCAAATCAGTTCACTTCATCCCCATTCTTGATATGACCAAAGTTGAGGGCTTAGAAATTTTGTATGTGCAATATATTATCAGATTGCATAGATTTACATCTGTTATAGTTTCTGATAGGTATCCTCGATTCACTTCTCATTTTTTGAGAGGCCTATAGGAAGTGATAGTATCCCAGGTTAGTTTGAGAATAACATACCATCTTCTGATGAATGGTCAGATGGAATGAGCTATACAGATCCTTAAGGATGTTATTCATGCTTGAATTTTTTATTTTGATGGAGCTTGGGATATCCACTTGGGACTAGTTCAGTTTTCCTATAATAATAGTTACCAGTATTCTATTAGGATGGAACCTTTTGAGGAATTGTTTGTCCGTCTGTGTAAATCTCTATTTTATTGGTCCTAGGTTGGGGAAACATACCTAGTTACACCTAGTTTGGTCTAAGAGAAGATGATAGAGATTTAGATGATTCGTCATAGAATAGTAATGGAACAAAGCTGTAATAAAACCTATCTTTATCATCATCATCACCTTTTGTAATTTTTAGTTGGTGACTAGGTATTTTTAAGAGTTTCACCTCAGTTGGGTCACTAACATCTTGGAAAATAGGGGAAGTTAGCTCTGATATATGTGGGGCTATTTGAGGTTGTTGAGAAGATTGGAAAGGTGGATTAACATTTGTATTTTTCACCTCAATTGATGTCAATTCATAATGTTTTACATGTTTTTTAGCTCATAAAGTATCTCTTTGGTCCATATTATATTTTTTGTTGGGAGGACCTTGATGCGGAACATAATTTATCCATGACAGAGCAGTCAATTTAGATTGTTTATTCTAAGATGAAGGTTCTTCATGGAAATTCTATACCTATGGTTTGTGTGCTTTAGCAGCATAGTTCTGATTCACATAAAACTTGGGAGTGTGATTCACTAATGATAGAGTAGTAGATTCATCTCTTTGACATGGAGTCTTCTTGATAGGCTTCATAGATAAATAAATAGTTTATGGCGGGGAGATGGTAACATCCACTTATATGAGGTTCTAGGGGGTTCATAGTTAGTGAAAACTGTGTTGTATCCCCCCATAAATCATGTGGTATGGGATAGTGGGGATTTTCATGGTTGACACATGGTTTTTCAAACTGTGAAAATAAATCGGGCACCCTTCTCAGTCGCCTAGGTATGAGTACATGATTGGTGAATAGTTTGTCAACCCATATAGTCAAACCATCCAACTCTTCCAGAAGCCTAGTGAGATTACACAATTAGGCACATGGTTAGTACTATTCATGTGACCTAACTTAATAAACCATGTGACTGTATTTTTAATCCCCCAAAAATTATAATTAAATTCATAACCCCCCACCCATTACAAATTCTATTCATCCCCTAATCTTACCTAATCCAACCCTTTGTCTTTTGGAGGCTCTCTGGAGAGGATTTTGGCTTCTCTAACTCCTTTCCTCTCAGATCTAAGTGTTGGTGGTTGTGATTGATCCATATTTGGTAATTGAAATCACATTGATTTAGAATCCTCCTTTCTTCTCTTATATCCTTCATTGGGAGCGAGGATCCCCATATTTTTTGTGGATATAAACCTTGATTTGAAGGATTTTAATTCTTTGTATTCCTCTTTGATCATCCTCACCTTAAAATCTCTATTGGTTTTTCCCATTTTGGGTGATTAATTGATCATGTTACTAAAGGTAGTAAGTTTTGTAAGGATTTTCCCTACACATTAAACCTTGATTTCTTTATTTATTTGAAATTTATTTTCAATTGATTTATAAAACTTTATTTATTGTTTTATAAATGGATAAAATTTTGAAATAACACCCTCTTTCAAAGGATTTGAAAATATTAGGAGGATTTTGAGAAAAGATGGATGAAAATGGAAATTAATTTTATGAAATGATATGGTAATGATTCTTATAGAAAATGGCATTAAATGAAAGATGATTTTTAAAGGCATGAACTTGATGGAAACCTATGATTTGTTTTAAAATTTGAAATGGAATGTTGAAACTTTAAATTTTTCATTTAAACTATTAATGATGAATTGAATTGAAAAGGATTATTTACCCATGTTTAATTGACTGATTTATAGGAAGAACATGTGATCCTGAGTAGTCAGTGGTTGATTAAGACAAGAATGTTAGTACTCTGACTCTCTAATAAAGGATTTATGATGAAAACTCTAACTAAATCAAGTTTGGCATCACTTTCTCTGATGGGGTATTGATTGATTCTATCCATTCAGCCTAATCCTTGGGTACATGTTCACACATTGAGTTATGATTTATTGAATAAGTAGTGAGATGATCCTATATCTGGGAACTAAAAAACCTTAGGGAATATGACCATGGTGATTTGTTTTGTTTTGATTATAACATGCCATTATTTATTGAAATTATTTATTTATGTCATTTCTGATTTATGAAAATGTTCATTTAAGGATATTTTGATATACTTTCCATCTTCCCATTTTGAAGGCATGTTTTGATTGAAGATGTGGAAATTATTTTTCATGCCTTGCTTTATTTAATATTCAATCATAAATGGTTTATTTGTTATAGAATTTTTTATGGAACATTTGGTGAAATCCTACTGGGTTTTTTTGGCTCACACCCTACCTTTTCTTTAGGTAATATTTAGATTATGTTATGCTAGGTCTAGGAAAAGGGAAAGTGCCACTCATATGTGGCAGGTGTTCTTGATTCATGGGACCTTGGGTGGTGACAGTGACCGGTGGAGCTGTGATCCACTCATTACATGGAGATTCTGAGTTTTTATCTTGATGGAAATTATGTCGTATTATGGATGATGTATTACTTTGGGATCTTTATATATATTTTTGTCATATTATTTTCTCCATGAGGAGTGTTTGTAATGATAACTATTCATAGTTTTATCTTCCTTTTTTATATATATTTTCTTATTCTTGTGGAGAAAATATTCCCTCTGGATGTTTGTTGATTCCCTAGATCTAGTCACCAACCTGTGGGGATCAGGAACACCCTTTGGGACATGTCAGTGTCAGTTTGGGTATCAATGTACCAAAGTATTTAGGTTGGTTCATGAAAATCTATTGTAGTTAAAGATCCTCCATTGGAATGTTTAGAGGAATTTATATATGATTGAACTTGAAAACTATCACTTGATTCATAGTTAGAATCCTTTTTTTCAGAATTTTCATACAAATTAAATAACAAAATTTTCACATTTGTAACCTTTTATTCACAAGTAAAAGGATAAAGTCTTGAATAACAAAACTTTAACAAATCTAGATTTATTCTTGGATCAATAACTACTCCGAGAGAAAGAAAACTACTATATTTAGTCCAATACTTTTAAAATTTATTTTTAATTCTAGAAGCCATGTCCTTAACAATATCATATTTACTTATCAAGTTCTCTCTCAGCAAACATTCAATTTTTCAAACTTTCATAAATTAAATAGTCTGATATCAAATTATTCATCACGTAAAATTGATGTAAAAACTCACATATAATTGATTCCCTTCTCCACTCCTCTTCTAATGGTAAATATTGATATTTATAATCACTCAAAGAAATATCATAAAAAACTCATTTATTCTTAATATAACTTTCAAGAATAATAAAATTTGAATTCCATCTAGCTGACACATTGAGATTCAATCTAACTTTAGTGTTAACACAACCAATATGATTAATAGATACTTGAAAATATTTCATCATTGCCTCAGATTATTTGACATATTTTACACTTTATTTAATTTTAAGAAGTACATGCTTGATATTTTTAAACCTTGTTAAACAATAAGGTTCAAGATGTGAGCAAAACATGTCACATGGAAAAAAATTTCATCACATGAAAGATAATTTTAATTATGAAAACGTTTTTTTAAATATTGTCTATGTTAAGTGAGAAAAAAATTTCAATTCCCCAATATTTCAAACAAAGAAAAACTTTCTTTGTCAATTCAAATCTTATATGGGGAACATCAATTTTACAGAAACATAATAAATTTCCATTGAACTTTTAATTATTATCAACAAAGTGAGCAGTTAAACATATTTATCCTTCAATATTTCAAGTACTCCAACAATCTAATGTTAAGCATATTATTATAGTACTAGAATCTATTTATTTTTTTAAAATTTCCTTTTGAATTGAATAATATTTCATAACATCATATGTTTTGTGCCTCTACTATATGTCTTGAAATCAAAGTTAAGAAAATTAACAAGTTCTATGATTCTCTTATACTCAACAAAATGAAACGAGATATCATACTCTATGATACACATAGAGAGGACTTCTAGAACCATTTTTTTTATCAAGTTTTCTGCATTCCAAACTCCCTTCATGATCAATAATCATTTTATACAAATCACCATAATGTTTTTTCTTCTTACAACTAATCAAATTATGAGATAATATTGAGGTACCATATTTTTTTCCCTCATAAACAAACAATTTGTAAGAACCCAGTTTTTCTTTGAGGTACAAAACCTATAGTTTTTTTTAATTATTTATTTTTATCATTTTATGAATTCCTAATGTGGCTATAGAGGAAACATGGGTGTCTAGGGATTTTTTGGATCACATATCCCTAAATTTTAGAGGAAAAAACTAGGCCATATGGTTAGTACAAACTATAAAACCTAGTCTCCATGGTTAGACAAACTGTCTGGGGTGCTGCAAGGATCCATATAGGGGAGAGAATGGGATGTGCACGGTTTTTATAACCATGTGTTTTAGGTTGTGCGGGGTATGTTACCTGGTTAGAGGGGGATGCACAAAGAGAGCAAGTTTAGATAAATCATGATCCCCAATTGTGCAGGTCACTATCCTTCGATAGTAGTTAGTGCACGGTTTGGCCAACCATGTGGTCAAACCATGTGTTGATTTAAATTTTGAGTGAATTGACTAAAGTACACCTCTCTCTTTATAACTCATCCTTATTTTCTTTTCTCCTACAGTGGATAGAATCCTATCCTTGCCTCCCATTTAATCTCTCTCCATCACCTAACCTACGATTTGAAGGATTTCCTCTATTTGATATTCGATGGATCCACTATTCATCTCGTTGGATACCTCTAAATATGATCTTTGATCCACTTTCTTCTTTCTCTCATTTATCTCACAATATCTTTTTACTATTCTTGTGTGAGAACTGATGCCCTATTTTTAGGGAATTCATTTATTCTTCTGTTTTCTTTCAATCCAGGCCAAACCAAGGGTTGATACTAGATGAGGTATTTGATACGATCATAAGGTAGGTAGTCTATGACTTTTCCCTCAAGGTCTCACATTTTTAAAAACTATTTTCATTATGCACATGCAGTTTTTGCTTCTAAAATTATTATTCTTTTAATTTAAAACATTTAAAGTGTATTCTAATGCCCTTTGTAACCTATGGACATCATTTGAGGTTGATACCTCAATAAAGACCACCCAATTTAGGGTTAATCATTTTTTATGACTTTATTTACCAATATTGAAAATACTTGAACAGTGTTCGGGTGCGCTTGACTTGATCTTTGGTAAGACAAGTTTTTTATATTAATAAATAAATATTTAATGCATTAAATGTTAATTATATAATTATATATATCACTTGGCCTTGATAATTTATAATTTAATTGGAATTTGGTTTCATGTCCTTATTAACCATTTCACTTAGGATGAAAGGTAATGGAATTAAAATAATGATTTTCAATTTGGAATGAGTATTATATGGCCTATGATGACTTATAAATATGAATGAAATGCTTATATTGTGCTTATTGCATATGGACCATTTTCATCTTAATAGTATTGGTCATATTTTAGATAGCCTTGTATTCCAAAGGGAATTCCTTGAGAACTCAAAGGAAACCATTCCAATTAATTGAACTAGTTTATAAGGGAGATACCCACCTTAGAACATGTTCTTTTTATATTAGAATATTCCTAGAATGATTCTATATGATCCATTCACTTTCTCTCTAGAAATTAGACTGTGTCGGATACAATCCTTGGATTCATCTTGATGTTTATATACATGTAACCTCTTAGATCATTCTCCTTGGGTCCATTCATGATTAGTTTGGTATTTACTATGGATGTGCTCCATAGACTTAGCTAGAAACTATTATAGTAGAATTACTTGAGGTTACCTCTTGTATTACACTTATTCCCTTATACTGGGATTCTTGGTTGTATACTATGAGCTAGCTCAAACTTCTAAGGACAAGGATGCCTTGGTTTTACCTTGGATCCTTTGTTATTATCATGAACTTCTACATTACTGCTGGTGATTTTATATGGAATTATAATTATAAACCTGATCCATAATGAACTAATAAAATAATTAAATCTTTAGAGACACCAACTGAGGCTGATGCGGGTATGGGTTAATTATATTGTACAGTTTTACTTTCTATATACCTGCACATTGCACAGTTTATATTCATGTACTGGATTTGTATAGATTTCATTGGTGGTGTCCTACTAAGATTTATCTCACACCCTATATGGGCCTCCATTTTCACCCAGATAGATTATATGATCATAGGTGTGGATAAAGGGAAACATCCTTCTTTTGAAACCTGACTTCTTGCATTAATATGGGATCTTGGTAGCTGATGATTGAGCCAGTTCTCAAGATGCTTAGATTGTTTTTACCTTTTTATTATTTTTTATATCAAGTATTGTATTGTCTTCCTACTACCATGTACGTATGTTTTTTCCTTTTGGTAGATACATTCCATCATCTTTTGTATATGATACAGTTTACAGCTTTTGACGATTATTTATCACTTTGGTGATTATGCTTGTTTCTGCTACCTTAATCATTATTATTATACTTTTGTTGTTTATTAATATTTTTTCCACTGTTGTTATCAACTATAACTAGAGGGAATAGTCTCCCAAAAAACACACCCTGGGCCCTCACTTCTAGTCGGTAGCCTCTAGCATATGGGTAGGCATGCTTGAGACCATATGGATAATCGAGTTCGGTTACTAAAGAGTAAATCGGGTCTTGGATTTCACAAAGTAGTACCAAAGGGGATTCTTTTATTATCTTATTATTTGGTAAATTTAGATAGGAGATTAGGAATGTATTATAACATGGTCATAAGTCATTTTTGGGAGTATCTAACCCATATTCAAGGTAAAAACTAAGTTTCCTATGATTGGAAAACTGTTGTTTTTTATTCCACCTATTATAGTTGATATATCTTCACTGTTGGGTGATTCACATGAATTGTGATATTTATACCCCTGGTTACATGGGTTGATCTTTGGTTGTGTTTATATGAGTACCAATTTTAATTTATAAAGATTATGGGCCTTTATAAATTGGAAAGGGTGATTCATAGAATCAAGTCATCGTATTTTACCCATTACATTCTGAGATTTAATGTAAGGGGGATGGGAGAAATTACATGGGTGTCGATCTCATTTTATAAAGTGTATGAATCTTTATAAACCTGGGATGGTAATCCATTTAATTGAACATTTTATTATGTATATATTCACATATAGACTTAAGAATATAAATTTGGAATTATAAATAAAATGGTTTCTAGTAAATGGGAAGCGGAAGTGAAACTTAAAGAGTGTTTTCCTCCCAAACATTCAATTGAACCCTCCTATATACTAGAACCCCTGTGTTTAAAAACTTAAAGAATTACCAATACCCTAACCTTATATCCAGGTAGTTGGGATAGTATGCCTTGGGTAGATATCTTGTGTGTTTATCTTGAAACTATAAGTGAAAGTTGTTTGTTGGCCCTTCGGTATTTTATCATTATGATTAAGATCTATTTATGTAATTAATTGAATCTTGTTATGAGGTGTGATTAGAATATTTAGAGCTATTCATCCATGAAGTCCTTGATTCATGCACCATGTGGGTGGTGACATTCATTATCCATAGATGGAGGGTTGTGATCCACCAGTGTTACCTCTAGGAGTGCCACCTGTGGCACCACCTGTTGTTCCCGAACTAGGAACTGACACTCAACTTAGAGAGAGTTTCCCACACTTGATGTAGTCTATAAAAGGTTCTTCATGGCCTGAACCTATGATGTTTTATCTTAATCATGAGTTCTAGTAGCATCATCCTCCCATCTTATTAGGGGGTGTAGGTCCTTGGAATACTGAGTCATGGATAGAATCCATTTTAGCTATTTTAGAGCATCTAGAGATGCCTCCATAGAGGAGGGTCAAGCTCACCACCTATATATTGGTTGATTCTGCCAAGTTCTGGTGGGATGTGGTTACCCTGGATGGTCGTCATCAGGGAATGGTATAGGTGTCCATCTATATTTCCTTCTATGATTACTTTTTCCTTAAAATTCATAGAGCTAACTGAGGTAGGGAGTTCATAAACCTAGAGAAAGGTGTTATGTTTGTTATGTACTATTCATTATTCTTCACCGAGATTCAATGTTTTTCACCGCTTCTTATCGATGATGAGCTGTCGTGAGAAAGACACTTTAAGGATGAGCTCATGTATACCATCTACTCTCGGGTTAATTTCTTCCTCATATCTATCATTTCTGAGATCGTGAACCAAGCTCTTATCACTGAGTGAAACTTGAGGGAAGGTGATAGTATAAGGAACCAAGGTTCGGTTCTGAGATAGGGTAGTAATTATTCAAGTATTAGGAATCATATCCTTGAGGTTTCTCATTATAATAGTGGTGGATAGAGTACTCGCACAAGTATCGTGGTTGTATGCTATCAATGTGGATGATATGGGCATGTGAAGACATATCATGATAGAGGCCCAATAGATTGTCATGATTGTGGCCAGATGGTCATCTTCAAAGGTTTTTTCAGACCTGTATTCTAATTTCTAATGGAAGAGAAATCGTGCTATCTGTACCTTTAGGATTAAGATCATTGACTCTGTATCAAGTAAGAAGCTAGAGTAGCATCGTCCAAATAGGCCAAGGAGGATGGCATGGTTGAGGTAGCCATACTTCTATTTTTTAATGCTCGTAGATCAAACATGCCCAAGGTAGTCCAGATCTAGCTTAGGGTTGTGGATTAGGCTAGTTTCACACATTACAGTAGATACATGAGGAAAAGATTGTAGGTTCATCTACTATATGAGGTCCTATCCTAGTAGCCTCTACTATCATATCTTCTTTGTTCGATATAGGTTCCTTGTGCTCCTTTATCTATGTATTGGTTATGGAATGTATTATGCTTGAAATTTTATACTTTTGTGGGGTGATGACCCTCGACACACTGTTGGGTGTATGGTCATGGGGTATTCTCAAATACAAGGACTATCCTCTTGAGATTGCAAGTTATCACTTATTGTGTAATTTATTTATCCTTGAGATTATAGGGTTTGATAACATAATTGGTATGGATTGGATCATGTCTTATCATTCCCACATTTACTATTATCACTGAAGGGTGAATTTCACATTGCCTAAGGGAAATAGATATGTGCATATGGGAGAATGGGATATCCGATCCAATTAAGATGAACCAGATAATAATGGGATGGGAGTGATGGCCTAGATTTTCAAAACTTTCTTGGATGATCGAACAGTATTTATGAAATATTTTACTCTCGTGGTGGATCATTTTAGGGATTTTTTCCTAGAAAAATTATCTGAACTACCTCCTTAGAGAGAGGTAAAGTTTATAATCGATCTCATTCTAGGAGAAACTCCAGTATCTATTCCTCTAAATAGGATGACACCAACTGAGCTCTAGGATCTCAAGAGATAGTTGGAGTATTTAGAATATAATGTTTTTATCTGAACCAATGTTTCTCCTTAGGGTTTTCTTATCTTTTTTTCAAAGAAGGTGCATGGAACCCTATGACTTTGTATGGATTATAGATGGTTGAACCAACTTATGTTTAAGAACCGGTATCCTTTTCCTTAAATATACGATCTCTTCAACCATCTCAAAGGAGATAGAATGTTCTCAAATATCAACTTGAGTTCAGGCTATTTGTAATGACTCAGATTTTTCATGTATTGTTTTTAGATATTATATGGAATATTTTTGAGACCAGGCATGATGATGTCTTGTTATTCCGAGTCCCAGTAAGCCTAGAATAAATTTTTGAAATATATTAAATAAATTAGATAACATGTGCACACAATTATCTTTAAAAATGGAATAAATTATAAAAAAATTCTTGGATCAATAATATAAGATCTTCATTGAGTTCAGAGTGTGGGTTTTACCCTAGGTTCAATATAACCTTGGAATGCATTGGGTGTTTAGGTTGAGGTTTGATTGTGGGAGAATGTTTAAAAAATTAAATTAATTAATTAATTAATTTTATTACCTGACCTAATAAGGATTCTATAAATACATGGCAATGGGAAAATCCCAAGTTTATCCACATAACTCTATAGATACGTAGGAGCTATTGGAGGAACTTTCATTAGAAAATGACAACCAGATGAAAGATTGACAACCAGTGCATGATAGAATTCAAGGATCTCACCAATGAAAACAATGAAAATTATTTCTTCATCAGTGATCGATCCAAGTCGAGTTAAGGAATTGATTTATTTGGATTTATTTCCATATTTTTATTTCTATGAAAAAAATGAATCAATCGACCAATGGATTGATTCAAAAATTGATCGTATGGTTTGATGGGTTATCTATAGCTATTTATTGGGAGAAATGTTTATTTATTTTTGGTTCTCTATTCATTGTTATAACATCAATGAATTGATTCCAACTGAACATGGATGAGGATCATTCCTCTTTGCATGTTTTCTGGATTTATCCCATCATTCTTGTGCATTCACCACTGGTGCTTCATTTGAATGGTGGTTCGATCAAAATAATAATAAATCAATCATTGAACACCAGATTCTTAGAACAATGGTTCGATATCATAGATCAAAGCTCATTACAACATGGGGATTATCCGACGATGGAAGATGAAGTGGATCAGATGGATTTGGGGAAACCTAATTTCATGTTCTTCGGTGCGCGATGATTAATGATGCATGAGGGTGTTTTCCAAATGGATTTGATGGATGGATTCCATTTTTTAATTATGGAAAGACTCAACTGATGATGTTCCTTGTTTTCTCGATGAGTTGTGTGTCCAAATCGATAGTTGGAGGAGCAAGAGGAGATGCGTGAAACAGATATGAGATTTTGGAAAATCCCATAACACACGGCATGTAATCTAAGATTACATGACATGTGGGACCCCTAGTGTGGTGTTAGGATTTCCACAAGAAGTTAAGTATCACAATTTGTGTGACCCATGTTACACGAAATGTGACACTACCTGGTAGATCAGCATATACCTCAGAGAATACATGGGAACTACTATAATTACACAATCATGGGCACGCTGTGTACTTTGACATAGACACGGTCAAGCCATGTGTACACTATAAAAGTTGTGTAATTGGACATGGTCAAGAGTAAACGGGTTAGAACACGTCGTATACTCTAACACAAACACAAACACGGGCATGGGTGGTGTCACACGAGCATAACCAAGTGCCAAAGGGACACACCGTGAACTACTAGTACACATCGTGTATTAACCTAGAGAATTCTTAGATCCCTTTTCCTATTCAGCTTAGAAAATTTTATTTAGGTTGAATACCCTTGATCTATTCCCATAGGTTTAGCATGGAATCTCATCCTACACATAGGATAGTGATCCCTTCAGTGGGACTTCTTAGATAGAGTCATTATAATCCCGCTATGAGGATCAGAGTGAGGTCAACTATCATCATCTTTCCCAAGGTGGAGTTATTAGTATTGTTGTGACCAACACTATGTAGGTGATGATACCCTACTTAGCACATTATTTTAGATTGAGTTGTTGGTATACCCCATGGAATTGGGTACGATCCTCATCTGTGTATTTTTATCTTCATACTTCCAGCATATACTTCCTATGGAGAGACCTAATGAGTAGTACATCTCAAAATAACATCATTAGTGATATAAAACTCATGGAGTGTGTTCTCTCAAACAAGTGTTATGTGGAACCTACAAGCATGAATTTATAGGCTGGAATTATAGTTGTGACTTTACCTAAAGATTGTGTGTCTTTGTTGAGTATATCTATATATTCTAGTAATATGTGTTGTAGAAATATGTCTATGTAAATATGAATGTTATTCATATTTCTATATGCTTAGTTATTTTGGGGAATCTTACTGGGTTTTATTATACTCACCACTGCATGGGATTTTCCCACACATGTAATATATTATGCAAATGATCAGCCTTTTGATAGAGTCCTAGAGGGGCCATAGCTAGGTAGTTCTTAGTGTTCTGGATATATCGAGGTGTGTTCCAATGTTTATGTTGATAGCAGTACTCATCTATACTTTCAAGTTGGAATTTTTTCTAGACTCTTTGTAGTAGGCTTGTATTTCAAACATTTTACTTTCCAGTGCTTTTTTCATACTCTGGTTGTTGGATTTTAGATGTATGCATGCATGTTTTATCATTTATTTTACATTTCAACATTTTATGGTCTTAGAGATGTGTACGTGTGTATAGGTACATTAGACTAATGCCTCCCATATGAGAGATATACCTTCTCAGCACTAGTTTCTAGCCCTTGTCCTATTGGAGGTGGGATTGGGGTAGTCGTGATATGGTCCCCATTGGGATGGATTGTGATAGAGTGGTATCAGAGGAGTATATTCTAACTTAGGACCAAAGTCTATGAGATTGGTTTGGGGAAATAGTGTTAAGTATTTCGAGTTTTCCTTTCAGTATATGGACTTCAGTGTTGGTACAGTGGTCGACGTATCCATACAACAAGACTCTGATTACCTGCCTTTCAACTCGGTACATGTGGATATAGGTTTTAGGAAAAAACATTGGTACATGTATCATATTGTAATGAGTTTTGGTTTCCATGTCCTTCTTGAGTCAACTATATAGATATAATCATTGATTGTGGTACATCTTGTCTATTTCAAGATGCCTCCATAATGTATTCCAGATAGGATTCAACATCAGGATCATGAGGATGATACCCTTAGTGATGAGTAATCAATACATGGGTATGTTCAAGATGTGTTACCTCTAAGTTGTGCACTATTTATACCACCACCTGTATAGAAGAATATGTCACACAAAGTACCTGCAGATGAGGTGCGTGGGTTGAGCACACTTTATGATTTTTAGTGATAGTGACCCATTAGGATTCATGGTGAGCCTGACCCACAGGCGAATAAGGAATTTCTTGAGATAGTGACATGGGTTTTATCTTGTTATGAAATTGGAAGATCATATGGTGATTCTCGAAGTGATTCTTCTCCTTGGCTCTGTAGAATGATGGTGGGGTTTAGTGACCCAATTTTATGACGAGGAGACTCTAGAATGGTCAAAGTTCGAGTGCTTTTTCAGATAGAATTTATCTCTAGCCACACTAAGGGATGTATGTATCCAGTATATTATACATCTTCAACAGGGCAGTATGATAGTAATTGGGTATTCATCAAGGTTCACCAACCAATCTAGGTACTCAATGGATATGTTTTGTGATCAGTTATTTCTATCTTCGACCTTTTATTGAGGACTACATAGAGAAATATGATCCATATTTATACATATGTTCATTCCTACCTGTATTGGGGTTCTTGAGTGATCTTTGGTGGTCGATAGTTTCCTGGCTGAGTAGACAAAGAATGTTGTTACTGGAAGTGGGAACTCAGGGAAAATAATTCAATGGCAGGGATCTAAAATCAATCTCAGGGACCTGTACATGTGAGGAATTTTAGGATATGGTTCTAGGATATAGGTTCTATGGTTCAGGGCTTACATGATGGGTCTATTCATCCCAGGGAAAGGTGATGATACTCTTATGATGTAAGGGGAAATCTTGCATGAGATTTTCTGACCCATCATATGAATGATTGAAATATATTGGATGGGTCACCTAGGTAGAAGAAGTGGAATTAGAAAATAGGTTCATAAGGAGGAATAAGCGGAATAGGAGATGGGAGAGAAACTGGATGTGGTATACATTTCGACTTGTTATAACCACCACCCCCATGTGGTCCATGCCAGGATTAAGGAGATAGAGGATAGGGGAAAGGGAAACTATAGGCGATCAAGGATTGTGACTCATAGGATCTAGGGATGATATGAGGTACATTTTTTAATTTTCTACCTTAGTTATAGTACTGATAGACATAGGTTCTAGTCATTCCTCTATTTCACATATCTGGTTCAAGACTTAGAGATTCTGGTTGATCCATTGGCTCGACCCTTGCAGGACTCCAACAAGAGGTGACTAAGGGATTATTCACTTATTCAAAAAGTGTGATAGGATGCTTGAAAGTGATATTTTTGTATTGGATATCTTTTTAGCAGTGATGAGTCATTAAGGAATCATCTTAGGTATGGAATGGTTATCAAAAGTCCATACCCAGATCAATTGTTTTAGGCGAAGGATGTGATATGTTTGTAGTGATGGGATGAGTTTTTCCTTTGTATGTGAAAAGGAAAACCTTGAAAAGCAGGATGTAATCAAGCATAGGATAGTGTGTCTTATTACTCACTATTTTTCTATCATGACCCACAGTGAAGTGGATTATATGAGTTTTTATTTCCCTGCAGTGTTAAAGAATTATGAGGATGTCTTTCCTAATAATGTTACAGACTTACCTCCCTATTAAGAGATAAAATTATTCATTGATCATTACTTTGGGATGACCCTAGTATATTTTCCTATATATTGGATGGCTCCCATGGATCTTCGTGATCTAAGGGTGTAGTTGTAGGACTTTCATAGGAAGGGATTTTTTAGACCTAGTCTTTCACTCTAGGAATCCCCATTATTGTTTTCCAAGAAGATATATGAGAGTTTGAGGTTATGTGTAGACTAACTTCACTTAAACCCTGCGGATATAAAGAATAAGTATCCGCTTCCTAGGATATATGGCTTGTTTGGCCAGTTGATAGGGGCATGATGGTCCTTGAAGATTAACCTCAGATCATGTTATCACCAGTTGCGAGTATGGGACAAGGATATAATAAAGATGGAATTAAGATGTCTCTATGATCATTGTGAGTACTTGGTGACACCCTTTGGCATTAGGAATTCCCCATCAGTGTTTATGGGACTCATGAACAAGAGTTTCTAGTCCTTCTTAGATCAGTTTGTGGTAGTCTTTATTGATAATATCGTAGTGTACTCGGTGTTCAAGGAGGAGCGCGCGAGACACTTGAGGATGGTTATGGATGTACTCCGAGAGAACAATCTTTATAGAAAGCTCCTGAAGTTCCAGTTTTGGATTCAATAGGTCCACTTTCTAGGATATGTTATCTTATTAGATGGTGTGTTGGTGGACCCAGCAAAGGTCGAGGTATTGTTATCTTGGGATCCACCCAAGAGTGTGATGAAGGTGTGGATCTTCCTTGGGTTGGATGGATATTATAGGATATTTATACCTAATTTCTCTAGGATATCATCTCCCATGATAGCTTTGACCTAAAAGGGTAGTCCTTTTGTGTGGATATATATGTTCCAATAGGATTTCTAGGAGTTGATATAGAGATTGATGAGCACTCCCATCAAGAGATTTCCATAGGAGGGTGTTGAGTATGTAGTGTTCTACAACACATTAGAAATAAATATTTGTTTTTTTTCTGATGAAAAGGTAGGTGGTGATTGCCTATGGTTCATGCTAGCTAAGACCACATGAGAAGAACTATGTGACCCACAATATTGAGTTAAAAGTGGTAGTCTTTTTAATAAAGATGTGGCAACACTACCTGATGGTTGAGAGGCTTATCGTCTATTCTGACCACTAGAGTCTCAAGTGTATCTTCTATTAGAAGGATCTCAAATTAAGATAGAGGTGAAGTCATGAGTTCCTCTAGGATTATGAATTCTATATTTTCTATACTCCTAGGAAGGGTAATTTGGTAGAAGATGTTATCAACATAAGATATTGTTCATAGTTGTTGAATGAGGTATTAGAGCAGTTATCCTCATTGTGGTTATCGCTTGTGGATGGAAATAGAGTATCTTACCTCCATTAGATGCTTGTTACCCCTCCTCTTTTCAATGATTCAAGGAGGCACATCTTGGGGATACTGAATGTAATACTCTACGTACTCAGATATCCACTCAAAATTCCCCTGATGAATTTTTTGAAGGTGGGGAGAATGTCGTTCTTTTTAGAGGACGCATGATGCTACCAATGACATTGCAGACCGCCGCTCGGCATAGCGACCCACAACTTCACAAAGAACCCGCAAAAATAAATAGTTTTGGGATAGAGACGGTTCCATTAGTGCCTGAAAATGAAACCAAATTCATTTGTGGGAATGATGTGGTGATTTCCTCCCCTGTGAATGAATATTACCCATGAACTATATAGCTTGTCGGATGAGTCAGTTCCATCAGCTCCCAAAAATGAAATGAAGTTTTCTGTGGGGCCGAGATGGTTATTTCCTCACTCACAAATGATGCCCCCCTTTTTTGAATGACATCCTCGCTAACTATCCATCCAATTGCCCGAAGGCCTTCATTTTTTATTGATTTTTGATAATCCACCTTTCAGGGGGTGATGTGGAACCCTTACAAGGCCCGTAGGCATTAGTATTACATGTCTCATAGGCCTTAGAGGAATTAATTGCTCGTAGTCTTCAAACATTACATACAACACAAACTAACTACTTGGAACTGCTCTTCCCCAGCATCTTCCTTGTGAAGTCAACTCTCCATCTTCGCATGGCAGTTCGGCTAGGAATTCTTGTGCATGCACAGGCTTGTCCTGATGGTAGGTGTCATACCCTCTCATTCTTACAATATGTTTAGATTATGCTGTGGTGAAAGATCTTTTTCTCATTCTCCATGTAGAGCTTGTTCCTTGTAGGTTGTATAGATTGCATCTGCACTTAAGGTGGCCCAAAGGCCTTGAGGTGGCCCGAAGGCCTTACTGACCCAAAGGCATGGGTGGCCCGAAGGCCTTAAAGTACTAGGGGACCAAATCGGTGTCCCAAAGGCCCAAATGGGGGCATATTCCCAGCTACTACAGTGTCAAACAATACTTTCCATAGTTCTCACTATAGTACCTACTACAGTACTGCACAGTTCCTGCTACAGTACCTGCTAAAGTACTGCTATAGTAACCTGGAAATTGTGCCTCCACTTGGATTTGATCCTAGGTTTCTTGGATGCACTTATGGAGTCCTTACAAACTGAGCTAAGGATCATGTGCCATCCTCGCTAATTAAGTCATTCAAGGATCGGAGTATCTTCCTAGGCTCCCACAAAATATGGTATGCATCCCACCGTGGACTACCGGACATGTTGGTACCCAATCCCTCCATTATTCTATAAATATAACCTAAGGGGACCGAGAAAGAGAGCCACACATGGAGACCTAAATTGAAAAGAGCTGAATTTTATGAGCATCGAGGCACTATAAAAATCAGATCCCTTCACCGACTTCCAGCAGGTAAAACCCATCGTATAGCATTAAGTAGAAAATCATAAATCATCTGGTGGTCCACGAACCCAAAATCCCTTTGCATGAACAATATCGTGAGATGTATAACTGATCTCCCCTTTGCTAATAAGAATCCCGCATAGTGAAATTATATGCGAGTGAAACCCTTCTCCATGTAGAAAATCACAACGCAGGAGGAACTCCTCCCTATGTAAAAAATCACTACACAGGTGGAACCTGGTCTCGTGTAGCCAAACGCTAAATGGGAAGAACTCAAGTACACATAGCATAATGTTATGTGGATAGTAGACTCACCCATTTATTGGCATGTTATGTGGATTGAACCCTATCCCGCATAAGAACATGCTACATGGAATGGGGAATCCAAGGAAGCTCTACTCTCTAACTCCCATTATTCTCTTTTTTGTGTCATTGTTCCCCATGTTTTCCCCTCCATAAACTAGTCTAATGGCATCAAGACGCGGCCTATTCCAAAACCACCTAACATATATGATAAAATCATCAGTCACATCAGCATGTCCTCTCAAGTTTTCATACCCATGGTAAGCGAAGTCACTTGGGTGACCCCCGTAGCAGGACAGACCCTTGAAATATTATCAGGTTTAAATTCCCATGGTAAAGAGAATTCTAACCTTTGGGTGCTCACCTAAACCTCTCCGTTTTGGGTGGTGAGGGAAGGGATCATGCTTTCCTTTCCCTTTGACAGATAATGAGTTCCTCCCCCTAGAACCAATTTTAGGGCACTCCTCCTGAGGTAAGCCCCGAGATTTTCTTGTAGGACCTATCCTACTTAATTTCTTCCTCTATCTATCCCAGTTTCTAAAGTAGAAAAGGACATGGGCAGACTTAAATCTCTCACTCTTTCACTTTGGGATTAAACAACTCATTCATCAATGGATCGAATGGATGGTGTAATTTTTAGATCTACTGCTTCCTCTTGTTTTTCACACCAATCATGAATCACATGAGCTTAGAGGTTAGTAGCGATTATCACATCCACATAATTCCAAATATTTGGGCCTCCTCTAAGGTTTAATGCCCAGTATTACCAAACTATGTGGGCTTTGATTCTAAACTAACTGGTATACATAGGAATTCCCCCTGTAGTCCAAACCCAACACTCAAATTTACCCTAATGTTCTATAGGCCATATTCATGGTGGGGTCACATCTTCCTAGGAGACCACATTTCCTCCAGGTCCCTCAGACCGACTTGGCATAATTCCCCAACCATCCTTCACCAGGAACCTTTCACCTGGATTTCCTTATTGCATGATATTAAATTGTATGGTTGGGTCCTTATCACATGACCTTAAAAGGTGGTGTTCCTCATTAAGTGGCACCAAACTATGTGGGTTCTGATTCCTCTCATGAGGATATGTAGGAAGCTCATCTTATGGTTTCGATCCCAACATCAAAATAACTTTCATCCCCCCTAGATGATGGTAAACTCTAGAGTGTTGCACTATGTGGATTAAAATCAATTTCATCCAAATAAGCGGCCAAAAAAACTATAACCTATCCATAAATGGTACCATTAATGAAGAACCTTAGATATATACAGATCCCTCCATTGATGGAGAACCTCATATATATACAGATGATTCTGAACCCATGTGGAGTCATAATAGATTTTTTTCTTCAAGATAATATTCATATTCATACTTGGGAATGAACAAAGGACTTGTGAACATATCTTAAATCTATAAGAGATTCCTGAAATAGGAAATGGTTTCCCTCAAAAGGGATTGATGATCCCAACTTCCCATCCTCTCAACCAATGTGATTTCTTAAGTTTCATTGGCCAAGTTACCCAATGAATGCCTACCTTTGGAAATTAGGTCCATGAATCATGGATGTGAGAGTCTTTGTGCATTTCTGGCTCCACAAACAAACCCATTGGAGACCATTCAAAGATAGTGTACCTAAAATTAGTGATTTCACACCATTTATCTCTCTTAAATCAACTCAGTCAGGTAAAAATGGTTCTTTGAGGGAAACAAAATGGAAAACTTGACATGAAAGAATTAACTATGGAACCTCCTTCAAAATAAAAAAGTATATACCATTCATTCCCTATCTATCCATTTCATTCCTAACCCTAAAACCAATATTCATCAAAATCAAAATGGTGAACCTGAAGTGAATCCTTAACCAAGGTGGTGGTGTTAGCCCTATTTAGACCCCTTTCATGTCCAAAATGGAAGAGGTCCAAGAAATACCATTAGTTATGCATGTGGTCATGAGTTTATACTTTGATGATGTTTTTTGTCGGTATTTATCACATAAATTATAGGCACACGAGCATATGAAAATTTCTACTACTACTCACCAAACCCACCATGAAAATAGGGTATAAAACTATAGGTAGATGTAAATTCCTACTCACCAATATGAATCATGCCGGAAAAATATAGTAGAAACCAAATACAAGAAGATGAAAATTCTTATGGATTCATATCAAGACCATTAGTCAAATATGATGGAAACTAATAAGAAGATGAAAATTCCTGCTCATTCATGTCAATCCCTCCAATAAAATATTATGGAAATTAGAGAAAATAGTTGGCGTATCTGAGTTATAAATATAGGGCAGATTCGTACCTCTTCCCCTGCACAAGAGAACTATCAATACCCACTACCAAGAAATGGAGAACCAAAGCAGGTACATGTCCCTGCTCCATCATCATAATGGAAATATATTCTTGTTCCTTCTAAATATGTATCTCAATACATCCTAGAAATGATGGAGTATCATATATCAATCCCTGTCCATATCCTACGGACTTATCAAGATGTAATCACATCTTTGGAAATAGCAAGGAGTTAGGCCCACAACCTCACCTCCCCAAGTGGGGTGACTCATCCACATAATGAGGTGGTGACTCTAAAGCAGACCTATGTCCACTACTACAAAAACGGGCAAGGGAAGCACCACCTTTTATCAGCACTAAGCAAAAAAGCATTGATAAAGGTAAATATTTATTAGTGCTAATTAAAATCGCTATTAAATGTTTCTTTTATCAGCGCTAGAAAAGCACTGATAAAGGTTTCCTTTATCAGTGCTAGAAAATCGCTGATAAAGGGTGTGCTTTATCAGTGCTTTTCTAGCGCTGATAAAACCATAGTCCCATTTTATAAAATCAGGTGCATAGTATCCTCTATTTATCGCGCCCTCAAGCTCTCACAGTACTATACCCCTACGACAACCCCCCCCCCCCTAATCTTCTCTTTTTCGGACCTCCACCGCTAGCCCTACTCTGCCGCTAGCCCTACTCCTTATCCTCCCCCTCAAACCCCTTCCACGGATCCTCCTCCTCGAGAACCCTACTTCTCCTCCTCCCCGATGGACCCTACTCCCCTAGAACCCTAATCCTCCATTTATCAATGGTTGGCGGCTCCTCCCATGCACCTCCCCCTCTATAGGTCATTCCTTCCCCTCCTAATATAGCACAGAAGGCTCCCTGACTGCTCGATATTTCTTCTCTCCCTCCATCACAGGTGCAATCTACTCTAGGTAAGTCTCCCACTTCTCCTTTTAGGTTTATTTTTGGTAATTTATCTCCCTGGTCTACATGTCTTCATCATTTTAATTCTCATTTGACCAATGATTCAATGAATAATTGGTGAATGGTCACTCCACATTCCATAGTTGGAATCATGGATCACTCCATGTGAAAATGAGACATGGGTAGTGGTAGTCTTTTTTAGATACACCGTATACCCCTATGGACACATCATGTCCTCCCTTGAGGATATGTTTGAGCTCTATTTTCTTTTATTTTAGTTTTGTTATGAGATTTTTGAGTTTCCATGGACTAGTATCTGTGGATTGTGTTCCCTTGGTTCTAGCCTATGAGGGCCTGATGCAGCTTCATAACCTCATCCAAGAATGTTGGCCCCTATATATCTTCTTAATGATCAGGTTAGTGTTGGTGAGTTCCATTATTCTTGATTGATTTGTCTTAGTCCACTTATATGAGGGTTATTATGGAATTCAGTCCTATTCATTGGAACTCATACCCCTCAACGACTAAGAACATGTATCAATTCAAGGGACCCAGAGCGATCCTCCTTTCATTCATGTTGTCCCTATATTGGCTTTGTAGAATTGTAATCACCAACACTTACATGGACATTTATCCCCTATATTGGAGGATGTTTCAAGTAGGGTCTATTGTCCCCCAGCAAGCCTTAGGAATTAACCCCCTCTCTTTATATAGAGATCTGATTTTTCATATGGTGTATTAGTCCGATGGATCATGTATCTTGGATGAACCCTCTCATTTTTCAATATACTTATTCTATAGTGAGTGGTCTTAGTTCACTTTTATGGGGGTTAGAATGGAATATGATCCTGAGAAATGGACCATAGGTCACTTAGTGACATCAAGCTTGTATCCCCCTAAGAGTCCGGAAGAAAACCTTATTTGCAATGTGTTTTCCCTATGTTGGGTTTGTTTAATTGGCATGACCAACAGTTACACAAGTGTCTATCCCCTATCTTGGAGGATTATTGTAGTAGACTCTAGTATCCCCCCATCAATCCTTGGGCATTTACCCCCTATATTTATATCATGAGCTCATATTTCTAATGTGGTATTAGTCTGATAGAGTGTATATCTCGAGTGACCACTCTCATTTTCCTATGTGATTCTTCTTGGCTAGATCGGATGAGTGTGACCTCTAGGATGAGTGTCATCATTGGAATTATAGCTTGGTTAGCATTTCCTCTCAGAGTAGTGTTACCTTGAAACCCTAAGTGGATCTACAATTCTAAGTGGTTGAGACATTTTTTGACTTAGAGTCTTTTATGAGTATATTTGGGATATCCTTGGTTATCATTATGTCTCATATCTTGTTTGGAATACCTATGTTTAGTGACATGAATACTCCATATGATTTATGTATGGTGTTTTTGGGGTGTCCTATTGAACATTATAATACTCATCCCTACAAGGGATCTTCCCATACATGTCATGTCTTATACAGACGATGGAAAATTTCACAGAGTCCTTGGTGGACTAGGATAAGGTAGAGATTAGTTTGGTATACACAGACTGAGGTGTATACCAATGGTGAATTAATATTTTTCCCCTCCTTGTATGTAGGTCATACATTATTTTTATAGCGACCCAGCCTTCTCTTACATTACTATTACATAATTTCAAATATAAACAACATAATAGTATTACGCAAAGAGGATCTAAAGGCTTAGTGTCTTGGGCAAACTAGGACCACACATAACAAATACAACATCTAGCATAAACATTTATTTAATTTCTTTTTCTCTAGCTTCTTATTGGCACTTGTCCTATCCTTAGTACATGTATCCACCTGAGGATATACATCAAAAGGGGTGATCTAGAAGCCCAGTAAGAGGATAGATAAGAACAATATATCATGGGGTGAGCATAATCATAACATAGGCAAAAGATCATGAACATGAGAGGAGCATAAATAAAAGACTTGAAATGTGGCAATGCATAAAAATGAAACATCATGTCTTAGTGGTTAACTACCACACATACTTGTGAAACAAGCTAGAATCTTGTTCACACATCATTTCACATTTACTCATGAGATTCATCACTTTACCCAATGCATTGGAGTGCTGTATAATTCTAGGCGCACCCGTCACATTTAAACATTCATATTGCGCTATATAATTCCGGGTGCACCTGTCACATCATAACATTATAACTTATCATGAATGCCAAGATGAACATAGAACATAAATGAAAATAATGAATCCATGAAAATTAATGGGTTTCATCTCATAAGAACACATTCATAAACATTGGGTTCCCAAAATAATTAGGTAATAACATACATGTTACAAGAACCGCAATCTTGAATGAGAGGTAAAAGGTGTGTTCTTGAAAGAACAGTTCTTTTGGAAAACATTTGGTTTTTCATAAATACCATTGAAAAACATTTTTATCCCAGAAAAGTAAATACAATGATGAACAAATGATCTTTACGGAGTAATCATATCAAAAATGGAGTGAAAGAGGGATAACCCGAAGAATGAAAATTGGGTTCGAGATTTCCCCTTACCTTGTACCCGAATGCTTCCTTCTCTTTAATTCCTGTATAATGACATTATATTCATTAATTAGAAATCCAGAACCATTTTTACATTAATAGGGTTCATTATGGTTTCATTATTTCATATTATGTTCCTTTGGATGACTTATAGAGTTTAAAAACATTGATCGGGGATGTTCATTTTTAGGGTTTTTCTTGGGTGGTTCACTTGTATTCTTAAATTGAAGTTTGGGTAGAACAAGAGTAAACATCCAAAAATGATATTACATGTCATTAATGATATTACATAAGTTTAAATTATCTTATAATTAATTATATTAGATCCATGTGGACGAATCATTAGATAAGAATTAAATGATGGTTTTTGGGTCAATTTGGGCGGTTTTTGGATCACAACGAACTTGTTTTAACTTATCACTTAGTAATATAGAAATAGGTTATTTACAAAACTTTAAATAGAAAATAATACATATAACATATTTTGTTTCAACCATAAAAATGGTTTCATGACCATATCTGAAGGTAGAAATGGAATAATAAAGCATGTCGTTCTTGAAGGTGATAAATTAACACCTCACGAACAACGTTCTCTTTAATAAAATAAAAGGAAGAGGGAAAGGGGGTTGGATTATATAATATCCCATTAGAATAATAAAATTACAGTATATGTATAATACTAGAGTTACAATACAATTTGGATGAATATAGGTGGGGAGAGATCAAGAGATGAACTTGAATTTGAAAGGAAATTAAAGGAGAAGAGGGAGAGAAATTACCTCTTGAATCCTTCTCTCGAGAACCTCCTTAAGGTCCTAAGCTTAGTATTTTGATGAGACCAGAATCTCTTGGACGTGGGTGAGGGGCTAGGGAAGGTGTTTGGGCAGAGTTTAGAGAAGGCTTGGAGCTTGAGAGGTGTGAGGAAATGAGGGTGTGAAGGGTGGCTTTTATAGTGGAGGAGAGAGGGGTTTCCTTAATATAAAATTCATTAGTTTATTAATTTCCCATAATAAAAGGAATTGTGAGTCTTTAACGACCAATAATAGTAATTTTATAATGTAATCTCGAAACAAGTGGGCTTACATCAGCAGAACATAACACATGACCCTATAATTAGCTTATTTAGCTTATTTTGTAAATTACGGTATTTCACTATTCATCAAAAATTCAAGTATCTTAGAAAAATCCCAAAACTTTACCCCAACAATTTTTCGACATGTAGAATCCGAAAATGAATTCCATTTTTCAAAAATAATTTTCTAAATATTATTAATTTAATATTTAATTAAAATCATAATTTACTTAAAAACAGTTTTTAAGATTAAAACCGATTTTATAATGCTTTTAAAAATTACGTAGGGTCTTATAAAATTATCTAAAAACTATAATAAATTGATTCAATAATTTATGAATAAATTTTAGGGAAATAAATTTTCTTTTAAATTAATTAATTAATTATAATTATTTATTTATAACTTACAAAATACCAAAATGTTTACTAAGGTCAAATTATCACTTTCTAAGATGTCTAAATTTAATTATTCATGGATAAGGTTACTCTTATGTTGGATAATTTACTATTAATAAGGGTCATATTACTATTCATAAGGGTATGTTACTATTCCTAAGGGTAGGTCACTATTCACAAAAAAATTATTTTTGTTTCATTAGACTCCAAAAATCATCTTGAACACAACCGTGTATGTCGGATTTTCGAAATTCCAAACACAGAAGTGACATACTTATGTTTAAAGGTCACTTATCACTTAGTAGTTCATTATGTTATGTTTTCATGTTATTTTATTACATAAATATAAGAATATAATTTCCATTAAAAAACTTTGGGTCGTTACATTCTTCCCCCCTTAAGAAATTTCGCCGCCAAAATTTCACTTTACACAAAGAGGTGAGGGTGTTTCTTTTTCCTTGCCTCTTCTGGTTATCAAGTAGCTTCCTTGAACTTATGGTTCCTCCACAACACTTTGACAATATGGGTTGTCTTGTTGCGTAGAACCTTATCTCTTCGATCTAGAATATTTATTGGCTGCTCCTCATAGGAGAGATCATCTTCCAACTGCACCACCTCTGAGTTTAGTACATGTGAGGGGTCTGGTATGTACTTCCTCAGTAGTGATACATGAAACACATCATGAACATGATCCATATTCGGTGGAAGTGCAAGAAGATAGGCCATGGTTCCTATGCGGTCAAGGATCTCAAAGGGGCCAATATACCTTGGGATTAGCTTCCCTTTCTTCCTGAATCATATGACTCTCTTCCATGGAGATATTCGAAGGAAGACTTTATCTCCAATGCCGAACTCCAAGTCCCTTCGACGGTTGTCAGCATAGCTCTTTTTCCAACTTTGAGAAGCTTTGATGTGATTCTGGATGACTTGAACCTTCTCTGTCATCTCTTTAACAAGATCGGGTCCAAGTAGCTTTCTTTCTCAAACTTCATCCCAACAGGTTGGAGTTCTACATCGCTTTCCATATAGAGCTTCATATGGAGCCATATGAATACTCAAGTGGAAGATATTTTTGTATGAGAACTCAACCAATGGGAGATTCTAATCCCAACCTACTTTGAATTCAAGAGAGAAGGCTCTTAGCATATCTTCAAGCATCTGAATAGTCCTTTCAGACTGGCCATCAGTTTGGGGGTGATAGGCCATGCTGAAATTTAATTCAGTACTCAAATCATGTTGATGGCTCCTCCAGAATTTAGATGTGAACCTTGGATCATGGTCAGAGACAATTGAGAGTGGAACACTATGCAGTCTCACCACTTACTTCACATATATCTTTTCAAGTTGATCAAGTGAGAGATCTTCCCGAATAACGATAAAATGGGCAGTCTTGGTGAGTCAGTCAATCACAACCCATATCGCATTATTTCGCTTTGGCATCTTCAGGAGACCCGTGACAAAGTCCATGGTAACATTTTCCCATTTCCACATGGGTATAGGCAATGGCTAGATCATACCTTTGGACTTTTTTCACTGAGCTTTAACTTGCTGACATACCAAGCACCTTAATATATATTCCACAATATCCTTCTTCATGTTATCCAACCAGAAGTGTTCTCGGAGATCACGGTACATCTTGGTACTCCCAGGATGGATAAAGAAAGTTGAGCTATATGCATTATCCAAAAGCTCCTTCTTTATCTTGGGTGATGAAGGCACACAAAGCCGCCTTCCAAACCGAATCACACCATCATCGTCGATATGGAACTCTTGAAGTTTCCCTTCCTTTACTGCATTCACCCTCTTTTGTATCTCCACATCATCCCTTTGTGCTTTCTTAATCTTCTCCTAGATAGATGGTTGCGCAATCATTTGGGCAAGGTAGGATGTATCCCCTGCCCTTATGATTTCCAAATCCATCCTTTGCATATCCAAGAAGATTGGGTCTTTCTCAATTCGTAACATGGATAGAGTAGCATGTTCTTTTCTTCTTAGAGCATCAGCTACCTTGTTCGCCTTTCCAGGATGATAGTGAATAGAGCAATCGTAATCCATGATTATCTCTAACCATCTCCTTTGATGCATGTTGAGCTCCTTTTGTGTGAATATATACTTTAGGCTCTTGTGGTCGGTGTATATGTCACACTTCTCGCCATAAAGGTAGTGCCGCCAGATTTTCAAGGAAAAAATCACGGCTGCCAGCTCTAAATCATGCGTCGGGTAGTTCTTCTCATGGATATTCAACGGTTGTGAGGCGTAGGCTATCACATTATAATTTTTCATGAGTACACAACCCAAGCCTTTCTTTGAAGCATCACTGTATATCACAAAACTTTATCCACTTTTCGGTAGTGTGAGTACAGGGGAAGTGATCAGCCTTCTCTTTAGCTCCTTGAAGCTTCCCTCACATTCTTCTGTCTAGACATACTTTACCACTTTCCTTGTTAACTTAGTTAGCAGGCTTGACAATCGTGAGACGTTTCTCACAAAACGTCAGTAGTACCCAGCTAATCCAAGAAAACTACAGATTTATATGACACTAGAGGGCATGGGACATTCCTCAATCGCCTTTGTCTTTGAAGGATCCACAGAAATTCCCTCACTTGTGATCACATGTCCCAAGAAAATGACTTGATTCATCCAAAAGTCACACTTGATGAACTTGGAGTATAACTTATCCTTTCTTAATATCACCAACACAAGTCTTAGATGTTCTTCATGTTCCTCCTTGATCTTGGAGTAGATGAGAATATCATCGATAAACACTACCACAAATTTATCGAGGTAATGTCTAAAGACTCTATTCATCAAATCCATGAAGATTACAGGGGAATTAGTAAGTTCGAAGGGCATCACCAAAAACTCATAGTGCCCATACCTTTCACAGAAGGCAGTCTTCTGAATATCTTCCTTCTTCACCTTTACCTGATGATATCCAGAACGAAAATCCACCTTTGAGAAGTATTGAGATCCTCTTAACTGATCGAACAAGTCATCAATCCTTGGAATAGGATACTTTTTCTTTACGGTGATCTTGTTTAGTTCCTGATAATTGATACACAGTCGCATTGTTTCATCCTTATTCTTCACAAAGAGCACTAGAACACCCCAAGGTATTGCACTAGGATGTATGAACCCTTTGTCCAGATGCTCTTGCAGCTGCTTCTTTAACTCCTCCAGTTCGATAGGATTCATCCTATAGGGACACTTAAAGATGGGAGTAGCTCCAGGTATGAGTTCAATTGAGAACTCTACCTCATGATTCTGGGGAATTCCGGGTAACTCTTTTGGAAATACATCGCTGTATTCCCTCACGATGGGCATTTCCTCAAGGTTGGAACTTTCCTTCGAATCAACCATTTGGGCAAGGTATGCTTCTTCATAAGGAATCAACACCCAAACCATTGAAGGATTTTTCAAAGGAGATTCATAATATTCCTTGAATTTGTAGAGGATCATGGGATGGTTCGGAATATGAAAAGATATTTCCTTTTACCGACAGTTGATATGTGCTCTATATAATGAGAGCCAATCCATTCCCATTATAACATCGAATTCCACCAAGGGAAGTATCACGAGATTTTTCAGAAGAATCTTCCCACATACGCCAACATGAGAAGAGTCAAACACTTGGGTTTCAATGACTACACCACTTGGTGTTTTTACAGATATCTCTACTTCAAGGTTTCGGGGCTTCGATTCTATAGTTCTAGCAAACTTGCAAGATATAAAGGAATGAGTAGAACCTGAATCAAATAAGACTTTTCCCATTCTAGATTGAATAGGAAGTGTACCTTGTACGAATTCATTATCATGCTCCACCTCTGCAGCAATGATGGAATTATCCTTCCCTTGTTCCTTTGTCTTTGGTGGCTGTTTATGCTGATTAC
Source organism: Viscum album (assembly GCA_963277665.1). Taxonomy (NCBI): domain Eukaryota; kingdom Viridiplantae; phylum Streptophyta; class Magnoliopsida; order Santalales; family Viscaceae; genus Viscum; species Viscum album. The sequence continues at coordinate 3,322,820 of OY728140.1, forward strand.
CCTTGATAACTCGAGGTTTGGTGCACTGGTTTTCCTTGTTCCCTATCTCCTTACAGTTGTAGCATTGATCCATGAGTTGTTCTCTCCTTTCATCAGTTACATTCTCCTTCCTTTTTGTGTCTTTTCAACACTCTTGAGTATGGTGTCCTTCTTTACCACACTTGAAGCATTTCCCCATCCCTTTGAGGCAGTTCCCATGGTGCAACTTCCCACATTTTTGGCATGTGGGTAGTTGATTTTTCTTCCCACCTTTTTCATTAGATCCCCCGGCTTGAAACTCCATCTTTTGTTTCTTATCCCCATAGCCATTGGACCATTCTCCAAACTCCATCTCCACTTTGAGAGCACACTGAAAAACTTCTTCATAACTCCCAAAGTCTTGAATTACAAGAGCCATTCAAAGGTGTGGTTTTAATCCACTAAAGAATCTATCAATTTTTCTATCATTGTTGATAACAAAACCCGAAGAATAACTTGCAAGCCTTGTGACATTCGCTTCATAGGTTGTGACAGATTCTCCTTCTTTTTTCTTGAGCTCTATGAATTCTCCCTCCATCTTTGTGTGAAGAGTTCGTGGGAAATACTTATTAAGAAACATTATCTTAAAGTCTTCCCATTCCATCTCTTCAATTTCCTCCCTTGGCTTGGTGTTCTTAATCAAATCCCACCATTGGTCAGCATCTCCATCAAGATGATAAACGGCTAGAGTAACCTTCTCCATCTCAGAACAGTGAAGCACAGAAAATATCTTCTCCATGGATTTGACCCACTGTTCTGCAACTAGGGGATCGGAAGATTCACAAAATGTCGGTGGTCATTGTTGCATAAAACATTCAATAGCCAGTTTCTCCCTCTTTGGTGAAGGAGGACATTCCCCATTATTATGGTTATTATTCATAACCTAAGATAATTGGGTTATCATTTCCATAAAGTTTTGAACTCAACCTCCCAAATCATTAGGGATGTCATTCGAGAAATTTTTGCATTGGCCCTCGCATGAGTTGTTGGCCTGATTTCTCCTGGTTCCCACCATTTTCTAAAATAGAAAAGGATAGAACAAAACATAACTAAACAAGTCATGAATAACTTATTCATTTAAACAATTTATACCAAAAACATAACATATGGGATCCCTAGGTAAATATTCTTGTGTGCAAATTGTTACTTAGTCTCATGCTATAGGTTTCCTCTAGGGTTCACTAATCCTAATTCCCAAATTAACTAAAACTTGCCTTTGATACCAACTATAGTGACCCAGCCTTCTCTTACATTACTATTACATCATTTCAAATATAAACAACATAATAGTATTACACAAAGAGGATCCAAAGGATTAGTGTCTTGGGAAAACCAGGACCACACATAACAAATACAACATCTAGCATAAACATTTATTTAATTTCTTCTTCTCTAGATTCTTATTGGCACTTGTCATATCCTTAGTACATGTAGCCACCTGAGGATATACATTAAAAGGGGTGAGATAGAAGCCCAGTAAGAGTATAGATAAGAACAATATATCATGGGGTGAGCATAATCATAACATAGGCAAAAGATCATGAACATGAGAGGAGCATAAATAAAAGACTTGAAATGTGGCAATGCATAAAAATGAAACATCATGTCTTAGGGGTTAACTACCACACATACTTGTGAACCAAGATAGCATCTTTTTCACACATCATTTCACATTTAATTATGAGATTAATCACTTTACCCAATGAATTGGAGCGCTGTATAATTCTGGGCGCACCCGTCACATTTAAACATTCATATTGCGCTATATAATTCCGGGTGCACCCGTCACATCATAACATTATCACTTGACATGCATGCCACGATGAACATATAACATAAATGAACATAATGAACCCATTAAAAGTAATGGGTTTAATCTCATAATAACTCATTCATAAACATTGGGTTCCCAAAAGAATGAGGGAATAACATACATGTTACAAGAACCGTCAATCTTGAATGAGAGGTAAAAGGTGTGTTCTTGAAAGAAGAGTTCTTTTGGAAAACATTTGGTTTTTCATAAATACCAGTGAAAAACATGTATATCCTAGAAAAGTAAATACAATGATGAACAAATGATCTTTAAGGAGTAACCATATCAAAAATGGAGTGAAAGAGGGAGAACCCGAAGAAAGAAAATTGGGTTCGAGATTTCCCCTTACCTTGTACCCGAATGCTTCCTTCTCTTTAATGTCCTCTATAATGACATTATATTCATTAATTATAAATATAGAACCATTTTTAAATTAATAGGGTTCATTCTTGTTTCATTATGTCATATTATGTTCCTTTTTATGACTTATAGAGTTTAAAAACATTGTTCAGGGATGTTCGTTTTTATGGTTTCTCTTGGGTGGTTCACTTGTATTCTTAAATTGAAGTTTGGGTAGAACATGAGTAAACATCAAGAAATGATATTACATGTCATTAATGATATTACAGAAGTTTCAATGATCTTATAATGAATTATATTAGATCCATTTGGATTAATCATTAGATAATAATTAAATGATGGTTATTTGGGTCAATTTGGGCGGTTTTTTGGATCACAACGAACTTGTTTTAACTTATCACTTAGTAATATGGCCATAGGTTATTTCCAGAACCTTAAATAGAAAATAATTCATATAAAATATTCTGTTTCAACCATAAAAATGGTTTCATGACCATATCTGAAGGTAGAAATGGAAGAAGAAAGCATGTCATTCTTGAAGGTGATAAATTAACACCTCACGAACAACGTTCTCTTTAATAAAATAAAAGGAAGAGGGAAAGGCGGGTTGGATGATATAATATCCTAGTAGAATCATAAAATTACAGTATATGTATAATAATGGAGTTAAAATACAATTTGTATGAATATGGGTGAGGAGATATCAAAATATGAACTTGAACTTGAAAGGAAATTAAAGGAGAAGAGGGAGAGAAATTACCTCTTGAATCCTTCTCTTGAGAACCTCCTTAAGGGCCTAAGCTTGGTCTTTTTATGAGACCATCAGATCTTGGACGTGGGTTTGGGGCTAGGGAAGGTGTTTGGGAAGATTTTAGAGAAGGCTTGGAGCTTGAGAGGTGTGAGGAAATGAGGGTGTGAAGGGTGGCTTTTATAGTGGAGGGGAGAGGGGTTTCCTTAATATAAAATTCATTAGTTTATTAATTTCCCCTAATACAAGGAATAGTGAGTCTTGAATGACCAAGAATAGTAATTTTATAATGTAATCCCGAACCAAGTGGGCTTACATCAACAGAACATCACACATGACCCTATAATTAGCTTATTTAGCTTATTTTGTAAATTACGGTATTTCACTATTCATCAAAAATTCAAGTATCTCAGAAAAATCCCAAAAATATACCCCAACCATTTTTCAACGTGTAGAATCCAAAAATGAATTACATTTTTCAAAAATAATTTTCTAAATATTATTAATTTAATACTTAATTAAAATCATAATTTACTTAAAAACAGTTTTTAAGATTAAAACAGATTTTATAGTGCTTTCAAAAATTATGTAGGGTCTTATAAAATTATATAAAAACTATAAGAAATTGATTCAATAATTTATTAATACATTTTAGGGAAATAAATTTTCTTTTAAATTAATTAATTAATTATAATTAATTATTTATAACTTACAAAATACCAAAACGTTTACTAAGGTCAAATTGTCACTTTCTAAGATGTCTAAATTTAATTATTCATGGCTAAGGTTACTATTAGGTTGGATTATATAATATTCATAAGGGTCATATTACTATTCATAAGGGTATGTTACTATTCCTAAGGGTAGGTCACTATTCACCAAAAATTATTTTTATTTCATTAGACTCCAAAAATCATCTTGAACACAACCGTGTATGTCGGATTTTCGAAATTCCAAAAACAGAAGTGACAAACTTATGTTTAAAGGTCACTTATCACTTAGTAGTTCATTATGTTGTGTTTTCATGTTATTTTATGACATAAATATAAGAATAGAATTTCCATTAAAAAACTTTGGGTCATTATAATTTTCCATTTTTTGGTTGGATTGTATTTCAGATCTTTTTATTAAATCCATTAATTTATGTTGTTCAATTAATAGAACAACCTCTAGTGTTTTGGTGGAATTAAACATGTAATACTAATCTTTGGATGGCTATATTAGTGTTCTATTTGTATGCATATTCTTTGATTTCATATCATAATCTTTTAAGGTAGTGGTCTTCTGGGATGTAGGGTTAGCAGCACCCACCCACAGTAGGTGTGTGATGCAAGTCTCATCTCAGGAGGCACTATCATTCATAGGTACCTCAAGGATAGCCCATTACTCCAAGGAATTTTAAATTCCCGGCCGATTTTCACCTATCTACCGTTCAAGGTAATGGTGCTCTACTAATGTGTATAGCAGCACTCGGGTCGAATCCTCGGGGATGATACTTTGTAATAGTCGTTCGTTTTTAGTTGATTGTATTCTGATTGGGGGGTTTGTTTGCAGAGCTTAAATGAAGTGATTAATGATTGGTGTTTGATTTAACTATTTGATAAATATTTGGGTTATTTCATTTTTAGGGAGTTAATCTTGTGATATCCTAGAGCTTTGCTTTATATTGCAGTTAATTTAACACCCACTTCACAAGATAATGTTGATTGGAATTACTAAGTGTTAAGGCTTTAATCAAAGCCTTAACATAACTTAGGGTTCTAATATCAATCAGAGCTTGTTGATGGTAGTGTATTTATAGTCCCAATAATCCATGTAAACCACACGTTAAACAAAACAAGTCATTAATCCAGGACATGTTAAGTCCAATATACACAATGTTAAATTAAAGAATATTCATCAAGCAAATACTCTCAATCACTTAACATACCTAAATTTTGACTCACCCAAATAATATATTTACTCATCCATTGATATTAATATTAATCTATTTTATATATTTATGATGATGAATTAACAAGAGAAGAAAAAGAAAGGGATAAGAAAAGATTGGTAAGTCGAACACACACACACGAACAATGATGAGAATTAAAAGAAACGAACTTTCGATTGAATGAGGAAGAAAAATAAGGGAAGGGGATTCAACTGTATTTAAACTATTTTAAGAACATTAATATTAAACTACAAATTTTGGATTAGAATAATAGATATTGAAGAAGAAACTTGCATTAAAATAGAATTACAAAATGCAAACTTACAAGTTTACAAACGAAGAACAACACAAAAGTGAAAGGAAACAAAGAGAGGAGGAAGGGTATCTCAAGTGAAAACTTGAGTATTGAAGGTCCTCCTAAGCCCTTGTAAATGCTTTGGTCGTGCCAATATGTTCTCTTATCTTCTGAAATGACAACCCCTTTGAAGGAGAGTAGGGGTTGCATTTATAGCCCAAGGAAGTGGACTGTTTGCATTCTCAATCTTTCCCTCCATATATCTCGATGATTTGGACATTCATACAGACGAATTGAGAAATATCTCCTTCTTAAAAGTTGTATATAATAATGTTTTCTGACCTCTCTAAAAATTTGGAGTCATTTGGACTTATTAAGAAAAGGTTATGGCCGGTTGATTAAACAATTTTAATCTGTCCATTTCAATCCAATATTTTTGAAGTCCAAAATGTGAAAGGGTTTTTTAATAGTATTATTACTTCAAAGACGAATTATTTCTTCAAAAAAGTCATCCACCTATATCTCCTCTTTCACACTGCAAAATCTCAGCTCGATTTGATTATTACATCATGAGATATGTCATGAATAGTGTCCAGATTTTAATTCCCATCCAGAATGGTGGGTTGGATTCAAGGAATTTTTTGGGCCCCTTATTCTTCGATTTGGGCCCTGAAATTTTTATCCTTGATTAGTTTGTATAATTAAGAACACATGGTGGAGTTTCACAAAATATCGGCTTCGTGAGTGAGACCAATAACTCAATCATCATGGCTGGTCCAGTTTCTTCACAAATTATTTGGGTCATCTTGTGTGGTCCATATGAGCCTTCAAATGGAATAATTGGACCATGATTCCTTCTAATGATATGTGAGAAATTGAATAAGGAATACTAAAAAAACAATAAACAAACAATTTGAATCATTAGGGTGAGAGTTCTAAAAAAAATATTAAACTGAGTTAATTGGACTACTTCTAAAAATGCTCAAAAATTATACATAGTATTAAAACATTAATATTTCACACAAATTATGCACATTTCATATAAAATCAGTAAAGCGTGTATATAATAAGTCATTAAAATATTAATAAAATCAAATCCCCCATACTTAGTCTTGTGAATGTTATCATGTGAAACAAATATAAAAACATAACAAAATCATTTTCACTCACCAACAAATATTAAAATTTTGTTTTCTCCAATAAGGGGAGGTTTAGACTATTTCACTCATCCATTTTGAATTTCACAAAAATTTGTTATAGAAACAATGTTCCAAAACTAATTCATTTTTTCATGCTCAAACTTAGAAATGGAAACTGTGGACACTCAAAACTCACACCTCTCAAGATGATAAAATTCATTTGTGGAGGTTTACTCTTTCACCAACCAAAATTGAATATCTTAGAGTTTGAAAGAGCTCTCAGCTTACAATACCTATCTGAAGTGCACAAGAATCAAGAGGTCTTTTTAAGGGGGTTTTTTGTGGCTATGGGATGGTAGTAATATAATTTCCAAGAGAGAGAAGAAGAGGGTTAAAACACCAATATAGAAAAAGAAATGCACATTTTTTTGAAATAAAACACGGAAGGAAATGAAAACACATATTTTAAAGGGAATGAATGTGTGAAGAAAGACACAATAGAGGATTAAAATTTGAAGGGGATGAGAAGATGAAATATTTACAAACCAAAAAACTTCTCCAAATGACATAAGAATATAATTCAAGTGTTCTTTTTTTCTTTTTTCTCTTTTTTCGAAAGTTAAACTTGGAAAAGATATCACACTCATATCCCAACCCATGATCGATCTCCTCAAGATACTAATTTTAATATTTATAACAAGATAAAAGGTTGAGGAAGAGTGATTTTTGACCTACCCAAGAAACAACCCAATTTTTTTCTTTTTATTTTCTTATTTTTTCTTATTTTTTTTTTTTGAACACTTGTCAATAACATTTACAAAATTACATAAATGAAAGTACATTACATTCCCCAAAACACATTGAATGACAACCTCTCCCCCACACTGAAATGGATGATTGCCCTCAATCATATGATAACATGGTGAAATAAACAAAGTGTACCCAAAATTAAATCCATCCCCCCCACACACTTAAATTTCATTAACAAAATATGCAATGAAAATACATGTTGATATTGGGTGGGAAAAGGTATTGGGCTTGTAATGTGGCTATCAAAGAAAAGGTTTTCATAGGCTCGAAGGGGATTTCAAAAGGATGATTAATGTAAGGGAAATGAGAGGCTATTTCTCTATTGTGATTTTCATGTGGTTAAGAAAATGCCTCTATCATTTTAATGCACACTAAAGTAGGAAATTCAGCTCGAAGGTCCACAAACTCAAGACTCACAAATGGGGGTGAAAACACACATTTTTAAAAGATGTCCATAGGTGGCCTTGGCATGAAATCAAATGTTGTTCCTCATGGTTCGAGAAAAGCATTTTACAAATCAAAAATTGAGCATTCAAAATTTATTAATTTTGACACAAAATTATTTATCCAAAGTCATGGTGAAAATACAAAATTTTTGAGATGAAAACATGTCTGTTAACTCTCCAAAATGGTTGGAAAAAATTTCAAAACTCGATGGTGAGTAAGAATGACTCTTGATTTTTTTTGTATTTTTTAAGTGATTGTTTTTTTAGTTTTTTAGGTTTTTGTTTTTGTTTTTTATAAAGATACACCCACAAAAAATAGAAAGTGAAAAAGAAAGGTTTTGGTAAATAAAGTGGTAAAAAATGAAAGAGAGAGGAATAAGAAGAAGAAAGAGGTGGAGAGAGGAAGAGATAGAGAGAGAGTTAAAGGGAAATAGGTGCCCCCTGGTTTGGATTTTGCGGGTCGCCATCTCCATCTAGTGGTAGGTCGACTGGAGAAGTTGGGGATCTAGTGGAATTTGATGATGATACAGGATTGTGTGTCCTCTCATGGTGATGCTTTAAACTATGTCCATTAACTGTGAATGTCCTTTTGGAGGAGGGGTCTTGTACTTGCACTGCACCAAATGGGTAAACATTAGTAATAATAAAAGGACCTTCCCAACGAGAATTAAGCTTACCTGGGTGAATCCGAAATCGAGAATTTAAGAGCATTACCTTTTCACATTCATGAAATACCTTTATCAGGATGTGTTTATCATGGAGTGCCTTGGATTGTTCTTTTTAGAGATTAGATTTCTCATAAGAATCAAGTCAAAGCTCCTCCAGTTCATCTAATTGCAACAATCATTCTTCACCGGATTTTTCGAGATCAAAATTACAATTTTTCACTTCCCAAAATGACTTATGTTGTATTTTAACTAGAAAATGACATTCTTTACCAAAAACTAGCCTAAAAGGAGACATCTCAATGGGTGTTTTATAGGCAGTTCGATAAGCCCAAAGTGCTTCACCAAGTCTTTCATCCATTTATTTGGGGGTGATATGCAGTTGAAGTTTTATGTACAACCCCATTCTTTTTCAAAAGAGATTCCATGGTTCTATTACAAAAATGGGTTCCTAAGTCATTGATCAAGGCATGAGGCGTGCCAAATCTGTGGAAGATGTGTGTCTTTTGGAACTCACTAACAGTATGTGAATCATCCTTTCTAGTGGGTTTGGCCTTGACCCACCTAGAAACATAATCAACCACAAGAAGTATGTATAATAATCCATTTGAAGGGGTAAATGATCCCATGAAGTCGATTCCCCAAACATCGAAGATCTCACATAAAATTAAAGGCTTTTGGGGCATTTCATTTCTCTTCGAAATTGTGCCAAACTTTTGGAAAGTGGTACATGATTGAAAGAACTCATGTGAGTCCTTGAAGAGTGAAGTCCGGAATAATCCAAAGTCTAGGACCATTTGGGAGGTCCTTTGTGGTCCAAAGTGGCAACCTCCAGGAAGTGAGTGACAGAATTCTAAGATGGAGGAATGTTCATCTTCATCAACACATCTACTGATTACCATGTCAGTCCCAGTTTTCCAAAGTTTATTTTCTTCCCAAAAATAGTATTTTGTATCACTTTTCAACTTAATTTTTTGTTATTTTGAAAACTTTATAGGAAAAACACCAAAAACCAAGTAATTTACAATTGAGGCATACCGTGGTAACTTTGGAGTGAGATATGAAAGGTGCTTAGTGGGGAATTAAGGATCGATGATTTCAAAATGAGAAGAATTATAAATTTTACTCAAGTGATCAGCCACAGGGTTTTCTTTTCCTGGTCTATCTTTTATTTCAATGTCAAACTCTTGGAGCTTTAGGATACATATTATTATCCTTGGTTTGGAATCACTTTTCTTGAGTAAGAACTTTATATCAAAATGTTCTGTGAAGATGATGATTTTGGAAACTAAGAGATAGGTCCAGAATTTATCTAAGGAAAAAACCACTTCCAAAAGTTCCTTTTCAGTGATAGTGTAGTGAGATTTAGTTTCATCCAATGCTTTTGAGGCATAATAAATGACATGAGGAATCTTTTCTCTTCTTTGACCAAGAATAGCCCCAACGGCTCTATCAGAAGCATCACACATCAACTCAAAGGGTAAGGACCAATATGGGGGTTGGATTATTGGGGTAGATGTTAGAGCATTGATGAGTTCAACAAAGGCTCTCTTGAAAACCTCGTCGAAATGGAAAGGGATATCATTTTGGAGAAACTGAGTGAGTGGGAGGGAAATTTTAGTGAAGTTATGGATTAATCACCGATAGAAACCAGCATGACCGAGGAATGAACAGATGTCTCGAACAGAGTTGGGTTCAGGAAGTGATTAGATCACTTCAATTTTGGCAGGATCAACTTCAATACCCTCTTTTGAAACTATGTTCCCTAGAACAATCCCATTTGCAACCATGAAGTGACATTTTTCAAAATTTAACAAAATGATACACTTGACACACTTTTTAAGGACTAGAGAGAGTGAATTCAAACAAGATTCAAATGACTCACCATAAATGGTGAAGTCATCCATGAAGACTTTCATGCAGTGTTCAATGAATTCTGAAAAGATACTCATCATACATCTCTGGAATGTTGCAGGAGCATTTAAAAGGTCAAAAAGCATTCTTCTATATGCATATTTTCCAAAGGGGTATGTGAAAGTAGTCTTTTCTTGTTCCTAAGGTGCGATTGGGATTTGTAAGTAGCCGGTGTATCCAACAAGAAAGTAATAGTGTGACTTTTCATCTAATCGTTCCAGCATTTGATCAAGGAATGGAAGAGGGTAGTGATATTTTCTTGTTTCAACATTCAATTTCCTTAATCGATACACACATGCCATTTGTTTTTCACTTGATTTGTGACTACCTCTCCATGTTCATTTGTGAAAATAGTTATCCCACCATTCTTAGGTACAACTTGAATTGGACTAACCCATTCACTATCAGAAATTGGGTAGATAATACGAGCTTGAAGAAGCTTGGTAATCTCTTCCCTAACTACCTCAAGTATGAGTGGATTGAGTCTTCTTTGTGGTTGTCTATTTGGTTTGGATGACTCCTCAATATGGATGTGATGCATGAAAAGGGCAGGCTTGATTCCTGTTATGTCATCTAGGGTCCAACTTATGGCCTTTTTGTTTTCCTCTAACACCTGAACAAGTTTAGACTCTTCAGTTTCAGTAAGTGAAGCAGAGATAATGACAGGATATGAGTGATCACGGAAAAGGAATACATATTTCAGGCATTCAGAAAGAGGTTTTAGATCAGTCTCATCTTTCATTTTTGGGTTATATAACTTAGTAATGGAAGAAGGTACTTTAGTTGATTCAGATTCATTTTCCTTAATACTATCCAAGGTGGAGTAGTAGAGATCAAAGTTGATGTGGGATTCAAGAGAGTTTTCAAGATCCTCTAGATTGATAGAGTCTATGAATGAAAGGTCCACATCAACATCACCATTTATGACTTTGTTAATCATGGTGTAGATTTCACAAGATCCTTTGTCATTAGAACATGAAGAACATGGTGGATTGGGGTTCTATTGACTCTTAGAAGTGTCCTCAGAAGCATGGATTGAGAATGAAGAGTGATCCTCAGATGGGTATCGCATGGCTTGGAAAATGTTGAACTTGACCAGTTGGTCACCGAATTCCATGGATAAGATACATGAATGGACATCAATATTGGTTCTTGCAGTCATGACGAATGGTCTTCCTAGAATTAGTGGAGATCGAGAAGAGGTCGTCTCACCTTCCATGTCAAGGACATAGAAATCAGCAGGGAAGATAAGATCATTGACTCGGACAAGGACATCTTCAATTATTCCCTCAGGACTAGTTGTGCTTCGATTGGATAATTGAATGACAACACCCATTGGATGTAAGGGAACTAGACCAAGGTTGGAGAATATATATTTGGGCATGACATTAATTGAGGATCCTAGGTATATGAGTGCATCATCAAAGTTGGAACTTCCAATTTGGAATGGAACTGTAAAGATCCCTAGATCTTTGCACTTAATGGGTATGGACTCTTGGGTTGAAACATTTTCGAAGGTCCTAAGTTTCCTCTTGTGGGTACACAACTCCTTGAGAAACTTGGCATACTTAGGAATTTTCTTTATGGAATCTAAGAGGGGAATGTTGACTTCAACACGTCTAAACATGTCGAGCATTTCAGGATCAGGTTCAAAGGACTTCCTTGGTTTAGAAACATCTTGAGGAAAAGGAATTAGATTCCTAAGTGGAATGAAAGGAGGTGAGGGAATGGATTCAGGTTCCTTTTCAAGTTTCTTTTTCTTTTCATTTTCTAGGTCAACATTTAAAGGAGGTTTGGAGGACTTATCTTGAGGCATATAAATTTTCTTTCCCGATCTAAGTGCAATTTCACTTACATTACCCTAGGGGTTGGGTAATGGTTGAGCTAGAATTTGGGAAGAATTGGATGGTTGCTGCTGACTAAGGTGGGATTCAAGTTGACCGATTTGGGTTTCAATGTTCTTGAGGCTAGAATATGTGAAGGAGGCAAGATCTTCCACTGCACTTTCCCATGGTTTCTTGGAAGAAGAGGCTTGTCCTGGATTGGGATTACCTAGATTTTGGTTCTTGGGAAATCGATTGTATTGTTTTTGGAATTGAGAAGGCTCACTAGGATAATGGAATCCGGGAGGAGGATTGTTCCTTTGAGTTTAATGAATAAAAGGATAAGGTTGTTGGAAATTACCAACACCTTAACCATATTGAAACTGGTTTGGGTTTTGAGGAGGGAATTGAGGGGGATGAGAGATGGGATTACCATACCTCATGCCTTGGTTATAGGAAGAAGAGAAGGGATCAGAGTGAGTTTGGTTGAAGTTTCTAACAAACTGACCTAATAGTTGAGGGTTGGTGTTTTGCTGAGAATATGCTGCATTGAGCTCCATTGGTCCAGATTAATCAGATTGATCCTCTTGAAGTTGTGGACATGTGTCTGTTGGATGAGATGAAGAGTTGTAGATTCCACAGTTTTTAACAGGTCCAGGAAACATTGATTGCAGAGAAGATGAGGTTGGGGATTTGGTAGCCACAACTAGTTGTCGCACAAGACCTGTAAGTTCACTCATCCACTCGGTCATCTTGTTCGGCTCAATTGATTGATTATCTTGGTATTGTTTGACTTGAGCATGTGCTCGAGTATGTAATTTTTGTGTGTTTGTATCCATGTTACTTATGAGATCTCTTTCAGCTGTGGGAGTTTTATTAACTAGATCATCGCCACTTGCGGCATCAATGAGAGTTCTCTCCATTACCAATAACCCCTCATAGAAGTATTGAATCAAGATTTGGTTAGGGATTTGGTGGTGTGGGCAGTTTGCAACAAGATTTTTGAACCTCTCCCAGTACTCATGGAGTGATTCACTTAGGAATTGACAAATACCACTTATTTCCTTTCAGATAGAAGTAGTACGAGAAGCAGGAAATAATTTTTCTAAGAAAATTCACTTCATATCATTCCATGTGGTTATGGAACCAGGAGAGAGGTAGTAAAGACATGACTTGGCAATGTCAACTAGGGATAAAGGGAATGCTTGGAGTTTGATTTGTTCCTCAGAAACCCCTTTAGGCTTCATGGTAGAGCACACTACTTGGAACTCTTTAAGGTGGAGATGTGGATCATCACTGGCTAGCCCGTAGAAATGAGGGAGAAGATGAATCAAACCTGATTTGAGTTTAAAGTCAGCCTCTATGTTTGGATATTAAATACCAATAGGTTGGTAATTCATATTATGGGCAGCAAGTTCTTTAATTGTTTGTTCCCTAGTATTGTCCATATCTAATTCAATTGGTTGGACAAGGACTGGTTCTTGAATTATTTGATTATCACTTATGTTCCTCCTAATTTGGCGAAGTTTTCACTCAATTTTAGGGTCAAAAAAATCCGAGGGATTTTTTGGGAGGCTATGGGGAATTCATAAATATTTGGAAGAAAGATGAAGACATTTTTTTGTTTTTTTTAGTTTATGATTTTTATGACAAGGTGGGTTTTTCTTTGTGTTTTTTTTTCAATTTGTTTTTTTTAAATTTTGTTTTTTTTTTGATTTTTTTAAAATAACCAGAAACTAATGACTACTTAAAGCACCATCCCAGGAAATGGAACCATTTGAAATGTGTGGCCGATTGTTGCCTGTCGACTGGTCAAGGTTCCGGTGCTCTGCTAATGTGTATAGCAGCACTCAGGTCGAATCCTCGGTGACGATACTTTGTAATAGTCGTTTGTTTTTAGTTGATTATATTCTAATTAGGGGGTTTGTTTGCAGAGCTTAAATGAAGTGATTAATGATTGGTGTTTTATTTAACAATTTGATAAATATTGGGGTGAGTTCATTTTTAGGGAGTTAAGGTTGTGATATCCTAGAGCTTTGCTTTATATTGCAGTTAATTTAACATCCACTTCACAAGATAATGTTGATTGGAATTACTAAGTGTTAAGGATTTAATCCAAGCCTTAAATTAACTTAGGGTACTAATATAAATTAGAGATTATTGATGGTAGTGTATTTATGATTCCAATAATCCATAGAAACCACACGTTAAACAAAATAAGTCATTAATCCATGACATGTTAAGTCCAACATACACAATGTTAAATTAAAGAATATTCATCGAGCAAATAATCTCAATCACTTAACATCCCTAAATTTTGACTCACCCAAATAATATATTTACTCAGCCATTGATATTAATATTAATCTGGTTTATATATTTATGATTATGAATTAACAAGAGAAGAAAAAGAAAGGGATAAGAAAAGAGTGGTACATCGAACACACACACATGAACAATGATGAGAATTAAAAGAAACAGACTTTCAATTGAATGAGGAAGAAAAAGAAGGGAAGTGGTTCAACTGTATTTAAACTATTTTAAGAACATTAATATTAAACTATAGAAGTTGGGTGAGAATAATAGATATTGAAGAAGAAACTTGCATTAAAACAGAATTACAAAACACAAACTTACAAGTTTACAAACGAAGAACAACACAAAAGTGAAAGGAAACAAAGAGAGGAGGAAGGGTAACTCAAGTGAAAAATTGAGTATTGAAGGTCCTCCCAATCCCTTTTATAGTATTTGTTCATTCCAATATGTGCTCCTCTCTTCTAAAATTCCAACCCCTTTGAAGGAGATGAGGGGGATGCATTTATAGCCCAAGGAAGTGGACTGTTTTCATTCCCAATCATTCCCTCCACTTGGATCAATGATTTGGACATCCAGACAGCTGAATCTCAAAATATCTCCTTCTTAAAGGTTTTATATAATAATTTTGGTCGACCTCTCTCAACATTTGGAGTAATTTGGACTTATAAAGAAAATGTTATGTCCGGTTGATTAAACAATTTTAATCTGTCCATTTCAATCAAATCTTTTTAATGTCCAAAATTTGAAAGGGCTTTTGAATAGAAATATGCCTTCAAAGATGAATTATTTATTCCAAAAAGTCGGTCACCTATATCTCCTCTTTAGCACTGAAAAATCTCAGCTCTATTTGATGATTACATCATGAGATATGTCATGCATAGTGTCTGGATTTTAATTCCCGTCTAGAATGGTGGGCTGGACTTCAAGGCATTAGTTGGGCCCCTTGTTCTTAGATTTGGGCCCTGAAATTTTTATCCATGATTCTTTTAGATAATTATGAACACTTGGTGGATTTTCACAAAATATGAGATTCTGGAGTGAGACTATTAACTCAATCATCATGCCCGGTCCAGTTTCTTCACAAATTATTTAGGTCATCGTATGTGTTCTATATGAGACTTAAAATGGAATAATTATCCCATGATTACTTATAATGATATGTGATAAATTGAATAAGGAATCCTATAAAACAAGAACCACACAATTTTAATCTGTAGGTTGATATTTTTAAATAAAATGTAAACTGACTCAATTGGACTACTTCTAAAGATGCTCAGAAATTATACTTAGTATTAAAACATTAATATTTCACACAAATTATGCATGTTTCACATAAAATCAGTAAAGGGGGTTTATATTAAGTCATTAAAATATTAATAACATCAGAATTTAATATGGTTGTTATGGTTATAGACATATCACATTTCATTTTTTTAACATTCATGCTACAGTCAGAGAGGCAGTCGATGAATAGCCTAGGAATAAGAAGGAACTAGAGAAAGGAGGTCTTTACAACACTAAAGTGATGGAGGAGATCAAGGAGTAGCATGAGGTGGACGGAACTTTGGTCTGATTCTAATAATACTACCCCTAAGTAGACTGCTCCTATATTGGGAAGTTAGTGGTTAGAATCTTGGATAGTTGTAATCACTAGAGTCTTTTTACCAGGAGACTCTAGGAGTGTTTGGAGGTACAATCTATGTTCGTTATACTTTTCTTATAGTACTATTAGAAATAGGTACAAGAAAATATTTTTACTAATTTTTTCAATTATTTTCTAGGTATATGGTAGGCATTGGTATAGCCCCATGTTAGTGATGTTTGGTATGAATTTGAACTTTAAATGAAGATAAACAATTTCCTCATCGAGATGTGTTCTTGAGAGGTGATCCAAAAACATATGGTCAAGTCAGTGACTCCTAAAGTGGTTACTATATAAGCATTGTAGATGGGGTCCTTTTAATTGTGTGTTTGAGGCCCTTTTTATGTGCTAATGTGTCATAGAAATTCCTATTTTTAGTGAACTAGTGTGAAATGAAAAGTGTGTGTTCCAAGCAATAGGATCTCATAGAGGCTTAAAGTGTGGTTCTAGGTATGAGTTTGTGGAAGGTGAGGGAGAGATATTCCATATCCTTTAGATGTTCATGATAGAATTTATGTTCACTAACATTAATTTTCTATTTCTTATGTTAATTTGGTTAAAAAAATCTATGATATTCTATAGTAATTTTAGATAAACCTAGGTTATTTGTATCCCCTACGAACCCTTTTGTGTTTGGAAATGTATCTACTATATTAGTTTTCTCATCAAAATTGTATCCTTGTTTTCATTTTATTTGAGTTTGGTCACTAGTTTTGTACTGTTTAATGTGGTTATTTTATTATGAATGAGGTGGATGGTAGGGGTGGTTAAAAGGATGTTTAATGTTTTGCTGCTAGGGTAGTGGGTGCTAAAACTATTTGTAAGGGGGCTGGAAAGTATGTTGATTTTGATGGGGGTATATCTTGTTTCTGTTGATTTCCAAATCTTTATTGGAAATGGTTAGGCTCTATTAATCTCTATTTTTATAAGGAATTGGTTCTCTTCTATTATATTTGGAAGTATTTTTTTGTTTATTTGAATCATAAATACTAATATTTGAGATTAAAATAGGATGGAGATGAATAAAGATTGGATGGATGCTAATAGTTTGACTATAGAGTGTGAGAATGGAGTGAAAGAGATCATCAAGTTTGCAAAGGGTCACACAAAGGATCCTTCTCAAATCCTTTGTTCGTTTTTACGTTGTTGTTATTATATACTAATTACTCCAGAGGAGTTGGAAGAACATTTGATAGGAAGGGATTTGGTTAATCGATAGAGGTGTCAAATCCCTTTAGCCTTTGAAAAAAAGAAAGAGATTTCAATAAACATGTTATATTTTGTTTGTAATATAGATCTTATTATCTCATGTTATTATCTTATCATTACTAAATTTATGTAATCTAAATTAACTATTCAACCACTTTTTCTGATAATGACTTCTAGACGTTCTGGTGCTCCTAACCTTGAGGCTGAACAAGTCTCTCAAGTTGTTGTTTCTATTACTTCTGCTCCTGCTGCTACTCACAGTGTAGAGCAACAACAAGTTTCTGAACCTGTTGTTGCTCCTAGTGTTGAGGTCCAATAACCATCATCACATCTCATTGATACCATTTCATATGAACATATATATGATGTTATAAATTTGTATATGAGGTATGCTTTCATGAATTGATTTTCTAAAATCTGATATAATGTTCTAATTATGACTAAATGCACTTTATATTATTGGCAGGCGTATATATGAAAAATAGTTGAAGGTATTTTCCCATGAGCCAAAATTCGGACTCATTAGTCCTTATACTACATCAACACAACTAACAAAATTAGAGCCATCAAAAAAGGATGAAATAGTGAAAGGCTTGCAGAAAACATTTGAAAGCAAGATTACAGATGAAAGACTTCTTAATACCAACCATGCAGGGGTAAAACTCTACGATTAAATCATATAAATTATATTTTCACTTATTTTATTATGTATTACTTTTTGAGTTTTTAGGAAACATTGGCTGCTAATTGTGGTGAACTTAGATACTCCAAAGATTTATTTTTTGAATGCAAGGATATCCAAGAAACTAACCACACATGATGGAGTTTGTGAATCTGTAAGACACTAAATCCTGCATTTTAGGTCTAAAAATCAAGTTATATAATTTATATTATCTTTTACTAAGGATTATGTTATGATAGGGTGGTGTATAAATATCTTCTAAAATAAGGAATGAAGACAGGATCTAAGCATAAGGAGGCGAGAAAATACTACGTTTGGACCAGTATCAGGGTATATATAATAAAATTTCACCATCCAAACACATATCAAAACAAGTTACTTATTCTCCTAATGATCAATGTTTTTGCAGTGTCCAAAACAAACAAACCAAAATGATTGCAATTATTATGTTTGTAAATTTATGAGAGAGATCGTTTTCTATCAACAGACTACCATCCCTAAAGAGGTATTTTCAAAAACAACTATTATTTCATTTAAATTATTTATAAATTCTTTATTTACATATTTCGCAGTATTAATCTGACTGTTGAAAAGCCTCATATTTACAAGACAATATAGATTTGGTCAGAAACGAGTGGGCTGCATACCTGATGGAAGATTGTACACAAATAGCATGAAGATCTGACTTGGGGACGTGTACAACTGGTGACCATTTTTGAGAGGGGATAAGGAGATCAAAAGATGAAACATTGTTGTATATAAATGTTCATAGGAAAATTTTAATTTTTATAAATAAAACATCCTTTCTCCAATGATTCATTTTTTCATTTTAATAGATGAAATGCACCAGCAACATGAAATAATGATGAACCACTTTTCTTTGGGCTTTGGATAAGAAAAAACTGTAAAATCTCAAAAATACCTTCATATCTGAACAAATTCATTTTTATTGTATTGATACTTTATGAGAACAATCCATGGGTCATTTTTTATGCATAAGAGTCAACCCCGCCTCAATATGAGGCACGGTGTGGCTGGTATCACTCAAAGTGTATCTCTTTTGTTTAAAATGGACAGAATTTTAAGTGAAAACAACAACTGATGTACGGAAAACCGACCAAACGCATTCAGATCGTGTTGATACTTTATTAGAACAATACATGGGTCATTTTTGACATGTACAAGTCAACCCCACCTCAATATAAGGCACAGTGTGGCCGGTATCACTCAAAGTGTATCTCTTTTGTTTAAAATGGATAGAATTTTAAGTGAAAACAACAATTGACGTATGGAAAACTGACCAAATGAATTCATATTGTGTTTATAATTTAGGATAAATATACATGGGTCATTTTTGATATGTAAGAGTCAACCTCTCCTCAATCTGAGTCACGGTGTGGCCGGTATCACTCAAATTGTCTCTCTTTTGTTTAAAATGGACAGAATTTTAAGTGAAAACAACAACTAGCATATGAAAAACTGAAAAAAAGCATTCATATTGTGTTTATAATTTATAATAATTATACATGGGTCATGTGTGATGTGTATGAGTCAACCCTGCCTCAATATAAGACACGGTGTGGCTGGTGTCACTCAAAGTGTCCCTCTTTTTTTTAAAATGGACAGAATTTTAAGTGAAAACAACAACTGGCGTACGGAAAACTGACCAAACTCATTCATATTTTGTTGACAATTTAGGATAACAATCCATGGGTCATGTGTGATGTTTAATAGTCAACCCCGCCTCAATCTGAGGCATGGTGTGGCTGGTATCATTCAAAGTATCTCTCTTTTGTTTAAAATGGACAGAATTTTAAGTGAAAACAACAAATGACATACAGAAAACCAACCAAATGCATTCAGATTATATTGATACTTTAGTAGAATAATCCATGGGTAATTTTTGACATTTAATAGTCAAACTTGCCTCAATATAAGGCACGGTGTGGCCAGTATCACTCAAAGTGTCTCTCTTTTGTTTAAAATAGATAGAATTTTAAGTGAAAACAACAACCGACGTACAGAAAACCAACCAAACGCATTATGATTATGTTGATACTTTTGGAGAAAGATAAATGGGTCATGTGTGATGTTTAAAAGTCAACCCTGCCTCAATCTGAGGAACGGTGTGGCCGGTATCACTCAAAGTGTCTCTTTTTTGTTTAAAATGGACAGAATTTTAAGTGAAAACCACAACTGACGTACGGAAAACCAACCAAATGCATTTGTATTGTGTTGATACATTAGGAGAAAGATCCATGGGTCATTTTCGATGTTTAAGAGTCAACCCTGCCTCAATTAGAGTCATGGTGTGTCTGGTATCACTCAAAGTGTCTCTCTTTTGTTTAAAATGGACATAATTTTAAGTGAAAACAACAACTGACATACAGAAAACCAACCAACCGCATTCATATTGTGTTGATACTTTATAACAATGATCCATGGGTCATTTTTGACATGTATGAGTCAACCCCACCTCAATCTGATGCACAGTGTGGCTGGTATCACTCAAAGTGTCTCTCTTTTGTTTAAAATGGACAGAATTTTAAGTGAAAACAACAACTGACGTACGGAAATCCCCCTTCCTACCATATACACCAAAAGTATTCATTTTTTCCTAAAGAAACACATACTATTGAAATAAACACTATTCCAAAACCATTTTAAAAATTCCAATGATCTTAAAATCCATGAAATTCATTCCATTAAAACCATTAAATCCCCCACCCCCAGGACACCACCCCACCCCCTGGACACCACCCCACCCCCCCTGGACACCACCCCACCCACCTTGTACGCCCCCATGGACACCCACCCCCCACCACCACAACCCTAGACAGCCCCCCCCCCCACCCCTGGACACCCCCAACCCCCTGGATGGCCCCCCACCCCTCCTAGACACCACCGCACCACCTGGACACCCCCCCCCCCCTCACCCCCCTGGACACCCCCACCCCCATGGAAAACCACCCCCACCCCCATTGTACATCATCCCACCCCCCTTGGACACCCCCAACCCCATAAACCCCCCCCCCAACCCCTCCTAGACAACACCCCACCCCCTTGACACCCTCCCCCACCCGCACCCCCTGGACACCCCCACCCCCTGGACACCCACCACCCCCTAGAAAGCCCCCCCAACCACCACCACATCCCCCCTGGACACCCCCATGGATAGCCCACTCCCCCTAGACACCCTCAACCCCCTGGATCCCCCCCCACCCCCTGGACGACCCCACCCCTCCTAGACACCACCCCATCACCTAGACACACCACACCCCCCCCCACCCCCCACCCCCCCACTCCCCATGGACACCCCACCCCCACCCCCCACACCTACCCTAGACACCACCCCACCCCCTGGACACTCCCCCCCCCACCCCCCCTGGACACCGGCCCACCCCCTAGATACCTCCCCTGGACACCCCCACCCCCCTTGGACACCCCCAACCCCTTGGACACCCCCCTCCACCCACCCCCTGGACGGCCCCCACCCCTCATAGACACCACCCCACCACCTAGACACCCCCCCAACCCCACCTGGACACCTCCACCCCCATGGACAGCCACCCCCACCCCTAGACACCACCCCACCCACCTTGTACAGCCCCCAACCTCTTGGACCGCCCCCACCCCCCTTGACACCACCCCACCCCCTGGACACCCCCCACCCCCACCCCCTAGAAACCCCCACCCCCTAGAAGGCCCCCCCAACCCCCTGGACACCACACCACCCCCCTGGACACCACCATGGATAGCTCCCCCCCCCACCCCCACTGGACACCCCCATCCCCCCGGACACCCCACCCCCCTAGACACCCCCTACCCCCTTGGACAGCCACCCCAAACCCTTGAACAACCCCCAACCCCCTAAATTATGAATTGAATTATTTATATATTTAATTAAATTATGAATTATGTGTTAATGGTGTATGGGTATACTTGTTGTATGTATATTCTTGTTGTAATTACCTTATGAATTATGAGTTAATTTTGTATGGGTATACTTGTTGATATGATTATTTTTTCAGGTCTTATTTGGGTGTGCTGCTATAGAATTTTATTTTATAGCAAGTAGGATATTTATCAATGCTTGTTTAGTGGTGATAAAGCGTACTTTATAATCACCTTTTTAGCGCTGATAAAGGCTCCCTTTATCAGTGCGTTTTTAGCAATGATAAAGGCTCCCTTTATCAGCACTTTTTTAGCACTGATAAAGGCTACCTTTATCAGCGCTTTTTTAGCACTGATAAAGGGACCCCCCCCCCATCAGCACTGAGCTTTACAGTTCTTTTGTAGCACTGTTAAAGCCTGTTTTGAGCACTGATAAAGCTGGTTTTTGTAGTGGTGATCCCTACTCTTGACCTGTAGGGTCTTTAGAAATATTTTGTGATAAATGGTAAATAGGATCAGACATCAATACTTGTTCCAACTCGGGGACACCGGAACACTTCGTTGGCCAATCCAGGGTAGGAAAATATCCCTACCATAACTCAAGAAGCTCTTCAGAATATCCCACCCACACCACAGGATCCACTTGAATTGGCACTCATATATGAAGGTTTTTACCTCCAATTAATGGACCTAGTCTCCCACAAGAGGTGCCCAAAAATGAATCGTTCCAAAGGCATCTAGAAAATGAAGAGCATACTCGAGACCCTGTTCTGTTGGAATCTGGAGTTAAATAAGACATCATGAACCTATCCTTATGGCCCATGATCCTTCTAATCCATTAAAAATTTACATAATTGGTGTTAGAAGTTTCTAAGGTCCTCCCCACAACATTATTACCAGAAAATATGAAGGTCCTCCCCAAAGAACCAACCATGAATTCATCCTTTCTAGGAATAAGCTGATCGATCACAAGAGCTTATCTCATGATGAGTGTCATAGTATCCCTACTCATGGATAGAAGATCAAATAGAAATAATTTCTTCCCCTTTCTTTTTTCCACCCTAAAGGTCCTCCCTAGGGTATACACTACATAAATTCTCTCTGTAGTCAGGCATCAATCTATAATGGTAGTCCTCGCCATGATGGAATTTTCTATGAAGGTCCTCCTCAAAGTGACATCAAATAGAAAGAAGGTCCTCCCCTTACTGTCCCTAGGGTATACTCTGTAGAAATTATCCCTAAAGTCAGACATCAATCTATGATGGTATTCCTCTCCATGATGGAATTCACTATAAAGGTCCTCCCTGTAGTGACATCAAATAGCAAGAAGGTCCTCCTCTTACTATCGTATGCCCTGAAGGTCCCCCCTAGGGTATACGGTATATAAATTCTCCATGTAGTTCGACATCAAGATGTGATGGTATCCCTCACTATAACAACACTTGCTGTGATGGTCCTCCCCACAGTAAAATTTCATATCAACAAGAAGATCCTCCCCTTACTCAGTTAAATATGAGGAAGCCCTCATATTCTAAGGCACTTGTAAATATGGGACTAGACATGTTTGATACCCTATCAATAACAAGATACATCACTTCTCAACCAAGAAATGTCCTGGGACAATGCTCATCCTTAGAACCACCCCCGGACCATTCACACACCAACAAGACCCCTTCTAGCCCCTCTATATATGACAAAATTATCCAGAATAATTCAAATAGGGAAGATCAAGTAAAGGAGTCTCCAATGGAAGAACAAAATTATTTGTTACTTGTGATAAGAAAATTTTCCATGTAGAACATACCAGTTATGTTTTGGACCTCAACCACTTCTCAGTTCGATATACCTAGAGAGTTTTTAGAAGAGTTTTTTTAGCAGAAAGGTTAGGGCAAAGCCCTTATTTTTAAGGAAAAGAAAAGAGGAAGATAGATGGATGGGGTCATACAAGCAATCATTCCCTCGTGCCAATCATAACTAGAGGAAAATAAAATGTCAAAGTCACATTCATAATCACCATACCAATCAGAATCACAATCTAGAGGACCATGAGACCTAATAATCATAGTTGGATTTAGATATGAGTAATCTTTCCTACGTCCTACTTTCTTAGGAGGAACGGGTTGAAAATCTTTAGCATCCACAACAATGTTTTTTCCTTTGGAAAAAGCCTGACGATAGGTTAGTTTTTTTGGAGATTCATCCTCTACATCATCACACCTTCCTTGGATTCTCTTCATCTCCTTTAGTTTAATAATTTCCTATTGAGTTTGTGAAATATTTGCACCATCACTCGGATATTGTTTCTCCTCGATCACAAGACCAACACCTTCATGTGTATTCCCCAAAATCACTCCTGATTCCATGTTACCCTCAGTTCGGGCATTCAAACCAAGCTCAGGCACCAAATTCAGGGCCACCCTTGTCCCAGATCCAGTCTCAGTCCTAGATTCCTCTGTGTGCACCAGCAAACCTTGTTCGGTATCCTTCACCACTTGAGGCTCTTGTGAAAGCTCTTGGGAGGCATCATCCACTACTTAAGTACTCATGTACTCATTACCTATATCAGTAGGGGATTTTCTTCCACCAACAGACTTATGCAGCGTTGTTTTCCTCCTCATCTTCCTCCTACAGGAAGTCTAAAAATTCCCTTTTGCTGAACAAAAAGTGCATACAAAATTTTAGAAGAGTGTATACACAACATTTGTCTCGGTCTCTGGAAAACTCCCCACTGCCTGAAAGAAAAAAATAATTATAATGGGTATGCATACCATGTCAAAATAGTGGGATAACATCATCATCAAATCAAATTGGATTCCATTCTATCTCTATAGAGACCAAAATCAGAGAGGAGGTGAAAATATCTCCAACTAACCTACCTCAATTCACTACATAAGTCGTGTCATCTAATTTTCAATGCCTATCATGGCATTCGCATCTGGGGATAGGGATAACATGGAGATTTTCATTTGAACCCATTACTCGTTCATAAGAACCCACCAAAAGTGACATCTTGTAATTTCATTAACCCAAAACAACTATTAAGAAAAATCCCTACTCAGGAAAGGCATCACACTCAACAAGAACCGACCTTGAGTAACTCTCAAAAGTGTCAGGCCCAATGAGATAAATCCATCAAAAAACTCCTAAAATAGAAAAACAAGAGAATTCATAAGGCTTATCATCTAAGGGGATCCAATCATCAAGCACTCCTAATTTCCTTAGAAACAAATAGTTCACGTGTAAACCCGACATCATATTCGGCTAATGCTCGAATAGGGATGTGTGAGATCAAGAGAGCTACAACAGCAGCAGTAGCCACAGTACGGGATCAACCCCAACCTGTAGATCTGGGGGAATTTTTAACATATAATCCCCTTGTGATAATGAAAAATCTAGGTTTTGTATAACCTCGAGGAAGAGGGAACAACCCCATCCCATAGGACTGGGGGAATTTTTCCCTCAACCAACCCCTCAATGAAAATCTGTCTTTTCCCATTTAGGGAGGATGGAAAGTAGAGAGGCCTCCTATTCCATCCCGTCTCATGAATCATTTCCCCTAGAAGGGAGGATTATTAAAAGGCTTCATAGAGGATCTCTCCGAGTTACTCTTCGCCAATAATCACAATAAGGACCTTGAAAGGGAAGGGATATTTCTGGAAAAGGATTAAAATATCTCTCCTACCATTCGACATCTAGTATGGATCCTACAGTTAATTATGCATCAGTAAATGTCATGGACTTCAATCCTATAGATGGAACCAAAAATGGTGAAAATTAATAAGAAAGAGGATACAATAGTTCCCCCTAGAATCTAATAAACACTGAGAATGAAGGTGTGCTTACCCAGAACCAGAGAATCCCCCGAAATAAGGGCGCTCCCTTGATCAATCCTCCACTACCTCCTTCGAAAATTTATACCAGAGAGAATTATAAATAAAAAGTCATACATGAACCGCCTCCTCCTCTCAATGAGAATGAGAACCCTAGGCTTGAATACAGATTCACTCGGTAGGAGGAAGAGATGAAAGAGTTGAGTTGAATCAACAATGAGATGATCCAAGGTATACCTTAGCCACAAGGATTCATCCTAGAAATTAAAGCAAGTCTAGTACATATTCTCAAATCAACACTAGGACCATCAGTTCACCTGGACTTGATTGTGAGTGGATATCAATATTTCCCTCCACTAAGGAGACAACTAGAACAAGTTTAGGAAAATCCTCAAAAGATGTCCCTAAATGGATATCTTCCTTAAATAATGGTGGAACCAGAACATCAAATTATATCCATCACTAACCCTACCCTATATCAGGTTCAAAAAAACAGGAATCAAGGGCTCATTGACACCATCGAGTCATTGAAAAATCGATTGGAATATGTGGAGGAGTGGTGTACACCAGTACAGCTGGAATGAAAACCTTACCCTGACTGGGTGAGAAACACCCCACCGTCTTCAAATTTTGGGGAGTCCTATGTTTCTAAAATTAAATAGATCGGGTTATCTAGAACAACATCTGACCAACTGTGAATCCCATTATGATCCCATGATGGTAACTTTAGTGCAACAATAAGCAATGAAACTCAAATGCTTAATGTGAATCCTACAAGGTCTAGCCTTCATGTGGTACACTTTCTTGCCAAATCGGTCAATCACGAGATGGGAAGACCTTTATCGGAAGTTCCTCTTCTAGTTTATCACAACTCTATAGAATAAAACACACAGTGATCTCTTGAATTGAAAATAGTGAGATAACTAAAGAGTTTTGGATTTCATTTCCAGATGAAAAAGATTGACATATTCTCTAAACTGACTGATCCCTTAGGAGGATATGCTTTCTCTATGAATTTATAACCTCTACAATGAGATATGAACACCACTCATCCCAATGAAATATACAAGTGGGGTTCTAGATTTCTCCTCCATTTCTCAAAGAGTAGAAGACTCCATATGATAGACTAATTTTAACTCCCAGATAACTCCACTAGTCCCGATGAAAAGAGCAGGAAAGGTGGAAGCAGCATCCGTTACACTTAAGCCTACTTTCGTGCCTATTCTAGCTCCAAAACCTACACCATATCATGCAGCACCCCCTAGGTGTCAATAGAAACCCCCACCTTGATATAAAAAACATAGGGGGGCTAGGCGAAATCAATTTAAAGAATGAAGGAATAAATTTTACTTGTTCCAAGATGATCAAGTCCATGGCTATTTTATAGTTGCTATGAAAAATTATTTACTCTGTCTGACATGGATAAAAAGGGCTGATGAGGTGGGTCTTGAAGATCAGCTATATTATTTTCCCTTTCATTAGATACTGGGACACACCATTCAGGAATCCTTCATCTTCCAAGACCTCCTGTAGAAAATGATAGATTCTAGGAAAGTAAAATTGGGAAAGCCACTAGTGAAAGTAGTTTATGTTTCAACTACTTCCCCTAATAAATGAGGTGAGTGGAAATAAGTTTTTAACATGAGTGCACAAATTTTCGATAGTTAGATGACTTGAAAGACAATCAACTAAAATCATGTTATTCTCCAAGCATAGTTGAAAAAACCAACTATAACCCTAGTTGGTCCTATTGAAAAAATAATAATATCCTCAGTATAGTGACACAAGCCTTTTACACATAACATTTCATGATTTTAAACATAATTCATCATCAGAGTATAAGCCAAGGATCGTTAAGTCTAGTGTCTTGGAAGACTAGGTACATATATCACAAAACATGGGGATAAAAACACTTCTTTATTTAATCTTCAGAATGAGCTCCTACCTTCCTTTGAGATCTTACATCTGCATAGGGTGCCCTGGGGAACACATGAACAAAGGGATGATCTAAAAAGCCCAATAATGGAAAGAACATAAGAATAAACTTTAAGCACATGAGTTAGGAGGCTTGACATAATGATATTGGAAGCATGGAACATATGGAATCATAACATATATACATGGGATCATAAAAACATGGAATAAAATAATCATGGGATCATATAAGCATGAGATTATATAAGCATAGTTTCACAGAGAGGTGGCAGAAACTTTAAACATGACTTTAGTACGAGTCAAGGCTAACCGCCAATCTCGTTTCCCATAGTAGCACAAGCCAAGGCTAACTGCCCGGACCGTTTGCCCATAATCTTCTCATGAGACATTAACTTTACCCAATGCATTGGAGTGCTATCTGGGTGCACCCATATAAGCTTTTTCATGTATATGCTTTCCACATAAATAATCTCCCATAATCAATCACATATAAACATAAGAGTACCTAAGGAAAGAAATGGGCACACAATCACATCATGAAGCATAATCAAAAGGGACATAATATAAAAGCATCCATGAAAGAAAGGAATTAAATTGTAAATAGACACTAATAATGTATAAAGTCATAAATCATGACAATAGATAACAAACTGAAGTGATAACATGTAAAAATAGTTTTTAGGAATCTTTGAGTCAAAACATTTTAGTGCGGTTTAAGAAAACATCGAATATCTCTTAAAACGAAAAGCGGCATAATACTTATTATAAAACCAGAAGTAAACCAGGATGGTTTTCATTATAAAAGGCTGATTTTATAAATACAAAGGTGACTTAAAACAGATGATAGAGTACACTTGATAATAGGAAAGAATTCGGGAAGTTCCCTTAAAACGGGTTCACTTATCGGTAAGTAATAAGGAGAGAAACACTTAAAAGCATGCATATACCCGAAAGAGAGTGTTGAAAGAGTCTTGATAAATAAAATTGGAACATGTACACAACATTTAGAGTATGCACACTAAAAGATAAGATAACATCATTTTGGTAGAAAGGTAGATAAGACAACTCGAAGGAATAAAAGAGGTTGGGGTAGAATTCTTTACGAATTATCGGCATGGTATTGGGAGTACTTAAGGGGGATTAGTGAGAGAGGGAAGGGAATTATCATAACTTATACATAAAGAGGAAAGTATGGAGGAGGTTCAAAATCATACCCCATAATTAAAAATTACACACAACATGTCCTAACATAGTGAACAATCTTGAATAAGAGTGAAATTGAGAGGATCCCTTACCTTAGGTCCGTTGGTGTTCTCCACTTGATATTAATGACCTGAATAGTAAAATTAGGTTTGTTAATCAGTAGTTCCAGAACCTTATATAAATTTAAAATATTCATTATAACCTTTTTAATTTCATTTATACCCATTTTGATTGATTACAAGGTTCAATTTCATTGTTCGGGTCTGTTTGTTTCATTTGTTTTAATGATCGGTTCAATTGTATTTAGGTTCAAATAAATTGTAAGATGAAAGTGGTTGTCCAGAATTGAAGTTATATAACATTAGTGGACATCCAGTAGGTTACATGGTTAAAATTCATTTGGTTAATTAGAGTGAAAGAGAACCTTTACATTAAACATTAATGCTAAACACTTGAATCAATTTTAACGATTTTGCCCATAATTGACTTGTTTTGTATTATTGTTTTATATCATGAGTGTATGAGGATTAAAAAACTTAAATAGGATATATAACATATATAATAATCTGGTTCAACCATAACATAAATGGTTTCATGACCATAACAAAATGATAAAACAATTTGAAAACACATTATCCAAGATGTCAGTAATTTGACACATCTCGGACGATGTTTTAATTATAGAACGTGAGGGAGAGGAGGAGAAGCATGATGCTTTAAATTTTCCATAAACATGATTAGAATCCAGAATATATGAGATTATGGAGCTTTCATGCCTTTTGTATAAGGTAAGGGGAAGAGGGTATAATAAAAGAAAGGAAATGAAAACAAAACACTTGAAAACGAAAGAGGGTTCTTACCCTTTGATCTCCTCTCTTTGAGACTCTTCTTAGAAGCTTTGATTTTGGTCTTTTGGAAAGACCAGAATGACTTGGACGTGGGGAAGGAGATTGGGGATATATTTGGGAAGAATTTAGAGAAGGCTTGGAGCTTGAGAGGTGTGGAAAAAAGAGGGAGTGAAGGGGGGTTTTTATAGTGGAGGAGAGAGGGGTTTTCTTAATATAAAATTCATTAGTTTATTAATTCCTCCCAAGACAAGGAATAGTAAGTCTTCTATGACCAATAATAGTAATTTTATAATGTAATCCAGAACCAAGTGGGCTTACATCAGCAGAACATCACACATGACTCCATAATTAGCTTGTTTAGCTTAATTTTGTAAATTACGGTATTTCACTATTCATCAAAAATTCAAGTATTTTAGAGAAATCCCAAAAATTTACGCCAACCATTTTTTGACGTGTAAAATCCAAAAATGAAGTTCATTTTTCAAAAATAATTTTATAAATATCATTATTTTAATATTTAATTAAAATAATAATTTATTATCAAAAATCGGTTTTAAAACATTCATTAACTTATTCTAAAATATAGGTATATCATACTTCCACCTTGAATATTATTTTTATACCACCATAGGTGAGGTTACTATTCATTAGGGTATATCACTATTCATAAGGGTATGTTACTATTCATTAGGGTAGGTTACTATTCACCAAAAAAATTATTTTAATTTTATTAGACTAAAAAAACATCTTGAACAAAATCGTGTATGTCAGATTTTCAAAATTCCAAACATAGAAGTGAAAAAATTATATTTAAAGGTAACTTATCACTTAGTAGTTCATTATTATTTGATTTTATGGAATATTTATAAGAAGGTAATTTCCATTAAAAACATTGGGTCGTTACATTCTTCCCCCCTTAAGAAATTTCACCCTCGAAATTTCATTTTACATTCTAGGCCAAAAATAGATGCGGGTACTTTTCCTTCATTGCTTCCTCTAGTTCCCATGTTGCCTCTTCGTACTTATGGTTTTTCCATAGTACCTTGACTAGATGAGTAGTCTTGTTGCGTAGAACTTTGTCTCTACGATCCAAGATCTTCACTGGCTGCTCCTCATAGGAAAGGTCATCCTCTAACTGTACCACCTCTGAAGAGAGTACATGTGAAGGGTCTGGTATGTACTTCCTTAAGAGGGATACATGAAAGACATCATGTACTTTTGACATGGTAGGTGTAAGTGATAGTCGATAGGCCACAGCTCCAACTCGATCAAAGATCTTGAAGGGGCCGATGTACCTGGGACTTAACTTCCCATTCTTCTTAAACCTCATGACCTTCTTCCACGGAGATATGCGTAGAAATATCATGTCTCTGATTTTGAACTCAAGCTCTCATCGACAGTTATCTACATAACTCTTCTGTCGACTTTGGGCTGCCTTGATATGTTGTTGAATGGTTTTCACCTTCTCCACCATTTCTTCGACCATTTCAAGTCCTAGCAACTTACACTCACCGACTTCATCCCAACATGCTGATGTTCTACACCTTTTCCCATAAAGGGCTTCATATGGTGCCATTTGGATGCTCGAGTGGAAACTATTATTGTAGGAGAATTCAACCAGTGGAAGATGTTGGTCCCATCCTCCTTTGAATTACATAGAACATGCTCTCAACATGTCTTCTAGTGTCTGAATAGTTCGCTCAGACTGGCCATCAGTTTGAGGATGATAGGCCGTACTGAAGTTCAGTTCAGTGCACAGAGCATGCTGGTGACTTTTCCAAAACATTGAGGTGAATCTCAGATCACGGTTGGATACAATAGATAGTGGTACTCCATTTAGCCTTACCACTTCTTTGATGTAAATCTGTGCAAGTTGATCCAATGAGAAGTCCTCTCAAATCACGATAAAGTGAGTTGTCTTCGTAAGATGATCCACAATGACCCATATAGCATTGTTTGCTCTAGATGTCCTTGGAAGTCCAGTGACAAAGTCTAGGGTAATTTTATCCCACTTCCATGCTGGTATGGGTAGTGGTTGCATCATCCCCTTAGACATTTGTCTCCCATCCTTCACTTGCTGACATACAAGGCACTTTGATGTATACCTGGAAATCTCCCTTTTCATATTGTCCCACCAAAAGTTTTCTCAGAGATCACGATACATCTTTGTGCTCCCTAGGTCGATAGAAAAGGTCGAGCTATGTGCATCATTCAAAATTTCCTTCTTTATTTCTGGATCGGATGATATACACAATCATGTCCCAAATCTTTCAACTCCTTCCTCGTCAATTTTTAAATCGGAGGATTTCCCATTTTTAATATCTTCCACCTTTTTTGAATTTCCACATCTTCTCTTTGAGCATCCTTTATTTTCCCCAAGAGGGATGGTTGAGAAATCATTTTCGAAAGGATTGATTATGTTCCTCCCTTAATGATTCCCATGTCCATCCTTTTCAAATCTAAGAAGATCAGATCCCTTTCAATTCTCATCATTAATAAAGATGTTGGATCCTTTCTACTTAGAGAATCCACCACCTTGTTTGCCTTACTGGGATGGTAGTGGATTGAGCAGTCGTAATCTTTGATGAGCTCTATCCATATTCATTGGCGCATATTAATCTCTTTCTATGTGAATATATACTTGAGACTCTTGTGGTCAGTATATATCTCACATTTCTCCCCATAGAGATAATGCCACAAGATTTTCAAGGCAAATATCAGAGCCGCTAACTCCAAATCATGCATTGGATAGTTTTTCTCATAGATTTTCAGCTGCCTTGAGGTATAGGCTATAACTTTATCATTTTTCATTATCACACAGCCTAATCCCTTCTTAGAAGCATCACTATACACCACAAAGAGTTCCCCGCTGGTAGGGAGTGTGAGTACTGGCCTAGTGATAAGCCTATTTTTAAACTCCTTGAAATAGTCTTCACATTCCTATGTCCATACAAATTTTACTCCCTTCCATGTCAGCTTGGTCATTGGGTTTGACAGTCGTGAAAATTTCTTCACGAATCGTCGATAATACCCATCTAGACCCAAAAAACTATGGATCTCCATTACAGAAGTTGGCATGGGCCACTCTTCAATTTCCTTTGTCTTGGAAGGATCCACAGATATCCCTTTGCTAGTGATAACATGCCCCAGGAATGATACTTCCTCCATCCAGAACTCGCATTTATTGTACTTTGCATACAACTTCTCCCTTCGCAAAGTCTTTAACATAGTTTTCAAATGCTCCTCATGTTCCTCATTGCTCTTGGAGTATATCATAATATCATCAATAAAGACTACCACAAATTTTTCGAGGCAATCTCTAAAGTCTCTATTCATCAAATCCATGAAAATTGTTGGAGCATTAGTGATTCTGAAGGGCATCACTATGAACTCATAGTGTTCATACCTCGTTTGAAAGTTAGTCTTGGGAATATCTTCCTTCCTCACCTTTAGTTGGTGATATCTTGACCGAAGGTCTACCTTAGAGAAATAACTAGCCCCACGTAGCTGATCGAACAAGTCATCTATCTGTGGAAGGGGATACTTGTTCTTTATTGTGATTTTATTAAGCTCACAATAATCAATGCAGAGGCGCATTGATCCATCCTTATTCTTGACGAAGAGGACTGGAGCACCCCACGGTGAAGCACTCAGGCGTACAAAACACTTCTCCATATTCTCCTATAACTGCCTCTTCAACTCTTCCAGCTCTATAGTGGCCATTCTGTAAGGTGTCTTTGAGATTGGTAGAGATCCAGGGATAAGTTCAATTAAGAACTCAACCTCTCGGTCTGGAGGAAGACTAGGAAACTCCTCAGGGAATACATCAGTGTAATCCCTCATGATGGGCATGTCTTCAAGAATGATTCTCTCCTTTATCTCAATCATTTGACCTAGATATGCTTGTTCACAAGGAATCAGCATCCAAACTTGAGACGAAGATTCTAAAGGAGATTCATCTTCCTCCTTACACTTGTAAAGAATCGGAGGATGCTTCGGGATGTGAAAAGTGATCTCCCTTTCACGACATTTGATGTTGTCCTTGTACAAAGATAGCCAATCCATTCCCAAGATAGCGTCAAACTCCACTAAAGGAAGTATGACGAGATTTTCTAGGAGGTTCAGTCCACAAACGTTAACCAGAGAGGAGTTATAAACCATGGACGCAATAATTTCCCCACTCTCTATTCTCACAGATAACTTTTCCTCCAAATTTTGAGGTGGTGTTTGAATAGTTCTACTAAACTTTCAAGATATGAAAGAATGTGTAGAACCAGAATCAAATAGTACATTATCTATTCTTGAATGAATAACAAGCGTACCTATCACCACATCATTTTCTGGCACCACCTCAGCAGTAGTGATAGCATAAGCCCTTCCTTGTTGCCTTGGAGGTTGTTGCTAATTGCCTCCGACAACCCTCGGCTTAGGTAAATTGTTCGCATAATGCCCAAGCTCCCTGCAGTTGTAACACTGCACTGTGGGCTGATTGTTGATCTGAACTTTCCTTTCTAATTCAACATTAGTGGGATTTTTCATATCCCTTTGGCAGTTCTTGGCTAGATGACCAAACTTTCTGCATTTGAAGCAGTTCTTGGTTACCTTCAGACAGTTACCAGGATGCTTCTTCCCACAATTTTTTCAAAGGGGAAAGTTGGGATTCTTTCCATCATGGGATTTGTTTGATGGAACACCCATGTTGTTTTCCATTTTCTGCTTCTTGTCACTGGGCCCATGAGACCACTGAGAGTCTCCAATCTCCATTTCCACCTTGATGGCACAACGGACAATGTACTCATAACTGTTGAAGTCTCGAATTGCCAATGCTTTTCGTAGACTCGGCTTTAGTCTGCTAAATAAGCGATCCACCTTGCTTTCGGTGTTCATGAAAAAGCCAGAGGCGTACCTTGAAAGCCTTGTAAAGTTTTCTTCATATTCCCCGATGTACTCATCTTCCTTCTGCTTGAGTCTGAGGAACTCTCTTTCCATCTTGAGACGGAGGGTTCGAGGAAAATATTTGTTGAAAAACATCCTCTTGAATTCCTCCCAATATATGGAATCGATTTCCTCTTGGGAATTTGTATTCTTGATTAGTGTCCACCACTGATCAGCTTCCCCATCAAAATGATAGACCGCCAATACCACCTTCTCTTCTTCCGAGCACTGGAGGACAGAGAATATCTTTTCAATGGAGTTAATCCATTGTTCCGCAAGGAGGGGATCAGAAGATCTGCTAAACATGGGAGGCCTTTGCCGCATAAAGGATTCCACGGCAACTTTATCTTTCCTTGGAGGAGGAGAAAGTTCCACCTGATTCAAGTTATTATTCATAACTTGAGCTAGCTGAGCAAGTACTTCCATGAAATTTTGAGCACCTGATTCCATCACCTCAGGCATATCATTAGGGCAATCATCACATTGCCTGTCATGTTGGTTGTTGGTACGTGTTCTTCTATTTCCCACCATTAACTAAGAGAAAGATCATATAATTAGAGGTCTTCAATACTTAGCTATTGAGCATAAAAGGAAACTTTGAACATAAAAAAATAAACTTTTAAGAAGAATTATGTCTTAACTTGTGATTACTTAGGTTTATATCTAGGTTATCCTTAATATAGTTCTTAACTTATATTCTTATGGTCTTCTCCCTTAATAATGGTTTGTACTAAGATCGTGAATCTACCAAAGTATATCCCCCAGGAGTGTCGTAACCAAGAGTGCAGCAAGGCCCGTTGTCGTGCACCAGTTTCCATTCGAGTCTAGCTCAAAGTTGTGTTTTTGAGTTTTACCCCTAGGATACATCTGTTCCAGAGCCACCTCTACCGACTTGTATCCAGACAGGGACGTATTTTCTTAATAAACCACTTACTCAATACTCACCAAAATTTGGGAATTTTTTCTAATACTTAGTCTCATCCTTAAGGTTATCACTAAGGTGCTCTATTCCTAATATCCAAAAATAACTAGACCATCCTTTGATACCAACTATAGCGACCCCAGCCTTTTACACATAACCTTTCATGATTTTAAACATAATTCATCATCAGAGTACAAGCCAAGGATCGTTAAGTCTAGTGTCTTGGAAGACTAGGTACATATATCACAAAACATGAGGCTAAAAAAACTTCTTTATTTAATCCTCAGAATGAGCTCCTAACTTCCTTTGAGCTCTTACATCTGCATAGGGTACCCTGGGGAACACATGAACAAAGGGATGAGCTAAAAATCCCAGTAAGGGAAAGAACATAAGAATAAACTTTAAGCACATGATTTAGGAGGCTTGACATAATGATATTGGAAGCATGAAACATATGGAATCATAAAATATATACATGGGATCATAAAAACATGGAATAAAATAATCATGGGATCATATAAGCATGAGATTATATAAGCATAGTTTCATAGAGAGGTGGCAGAAACTTTAAACATGAATTTAGTACGAGTCAAGGCTAACCGCCAATCTCGTTTCCCATAGTAGCACAAGCCAAGGCTAACCACCCAGACCATTTGCCCATAATCTTCTCATGAGACATTAACTTTACCCAATACATTGGATCACTATCTGGGCGCACCCATATAATCTTATTAATGTATATGCTTTCCACATAAATAATCTCACATAATCAATCATACATAAACATAAGAGTACCCAAGGAAAGAAATGGGCACACAATCACATCATGAAGCATAATAAAAAGGGACATAACATACAATAATCCATGAAAGAAAAGAATTAAATCATAAATAGACACTAATAATGTATAAATGCATAAATCATGACAAGAGATAACAAACTGAAGTGATAACATGTAAAAATAGTTTTTAGGAATCTTTGAGTCAAAACATTTTAGTGTGGTTTAAGAAAACATCGAATATATCTTAAAACGAAAAGCGGCATAATACTTTTTATAAAACCAGAAGTAAACCAGGAGGGTTTTAATAATAAAAATACTGATTTTATAAAGACAAAGGTGACTTAAAATAGAGGATATAGTACACTAGATAATAGGAAAGAATTCTGGAAGTTCCCTTAAAACGGGTTCACTTATCGGGAAGTAATGAGGAGAGAAACACTTAAAAGCATGCATATCACCGAAAGAGAGTGATGAAAGAGTCTTGATAAATAAACTTAGAACATGTACAAAACATTTAGAGTATTCACATTAAAAGATAATATAACATCATTTTGGTAGAAAGGAAGATAAGACAACCCGAAGGAATAAAAGAGGTTCGAGTAGAATTCTTTACGAATTATCGGCATGGTATCGGGAGTACTTAAGGGGGCTTAGTGAGAGAGGGAACAGAATTATCATCACTTATACATAAATAGGGAAGTATGGGGGAGGTGAAAAATCATACCCCATAATTAATAATTACACACAACATGTCCTAACATAGTGAACAATCTTGAACAATAGTGAAATTGAGAGGATCCCTTACCTTAGGTCCGTTGGTGTTCTCCACTTGATATTAATGACATGAATAGTCAAATTAGGTTTTTTAATCAATAGTTACAGAACCTTATATAAATTTAAAAGATTAATTATAACCTTTTTAAGTTCATTTATACCAATTTTGATTGATTACAAGGTTCAATTTCATTGTTCGGGTCCGTTTGTTTCATTTGTTTTAATGATCGGTTCAATTGTATTTAGGTTCAAATAAATTGTAAGATGAAAGTGGTTGTCTAGAATTGAAGTTATATAACATTAGTGGACATCCATTAGGTTACATGGTTGAAATTAATTTGGTTAATTATAGTGAAAGAGAACCTTTACATTAAACATTAATGATAAACACTTGAATCAATTTTAACGATTTTTTCCATAATTGACTTGTTTTGTATTATTATTTTATATCATGAGTGTATGAGGATTACAGAACTTAAATAGGATATATAACATATATAATAATCTATTTCAACCATAACATAAATGGTTTCATGACCATAACAAAATGATAAAAGAATTTGAAAACACATTATCCAAGATGTCGGCAATTTGACACATCTCGGACGATGATTTAATTATAGAACGTGAGGGAGAGGAGGAGAAGAATGATGCTTGAAATTTTCCATAAACATGATTAGAATCCAGAATATATGAGATTCTGGAGCTTTTATGCTTTTTAATTAAGGGAAGGGGCAGAGGGTATAAGAAAAGGAAGGAAATGAAAACAAAACACTTGAAAACGAAAGAGGGTTCTTACCCTTTGATCTCCTCTCTTTGAGACTCTTCTTAGAAGCTTTGATTTTGGTCTTTTGGAAAGACCAGAAATCCTTGGACGTGGGGAAGGAGCTTGGGGAGAGATTTGGGCAGAATTTAGATAAGGCTTGGAGCTTGAGAGGTGTGGAGAAAAGAGGGAGTGAAGGGGGGTTTTTATAGTGGAGGAGAGAGGGGTTTTCTTAATATAAAATTCATTAGTTTATTAATTCCTCCCAAGACAAGGAATAGTAAGTCTTATATGACCAAAAATAGTAATTTTATAATGTAATCCCGAACCAAGTGGGCTTACATTAGTAGAACATCACACATGACTCCATAATTAGCTTATTTAGCTTAATTTTGTAAATTACGGTATTTCACTATTTATCAAAAATTCATGTATTTCAGAAAAATCCCAAAAATTTACCCCAAACATTTTTCGACGTGTAGAATCCAAAAATGAAGTCCATTTTTCAAAAAGAATTTTCTAAATATGATTATTTTAATATTTAATTAAAATAATAATTTATTATCAAAAACCAGTTTTAAAACATTCATTAACTTATTCTAAAATATAGGTATATCATACTTCCACCTTGAATATTATTTTTATACCACCATAGGTGAGGTTAATATTCATTAGGGTATATCACTATTCATAAGGGTATGTTACTATTCATTAGGGTAGGTTACTATTCACCAAAAAAATTATTTTTGTTTTATTAGACTAAAAAAACATCTTGAACAAAACCGTGTATGTCAAATTTTCAAAATTCCAAACATAAAAGTGACAAAATTATATTTAAAGGTAACTTATCACTTAGTAGTTCATTATTATGTGATTTTATGGCATATTTATAAGAAGGTAATTTCCATTAAAAATATCGGGTCGTTACACTGAGCCCTATAATCTTTCAAAGGTTGATCGTATAAAAATTAATTTGACAAAAAAGGTATGGAGAAAGTGAAGGAAGAAGAAACTGCATCAAGACTAATTTCATCTTTGACCCTCTTAGATTTCATACCTTCATATCTGAAAGCACAAGCACCGCCCCACCAAACTGCACCACCAGAAACTATCATCCATTAAAATGCCTCATCAAATGAGGATTTGATATTTGGATCTATTAATGTCGTTCAACTAATGATCTATTCTCTAATGATCAGTATGGATATGAACCCAAATTCCCTACACCAGATTGGGGATTCAAAGGAAGAGGTTTTAGAAACTGAGGATACCAGGAAATACGCAACCATGGAAGAAACCAAACGTCTAGCCACACCCATGCACGGACTGTCAATATTGTAGAAACTCATAGAATAGACCTTCAGCATGTCCAACGGGAACAAGAAATTCCCCCTACACCTTCCAGAAGCCACTATGGCCCAATCATTTTGGAATATCCATTATAAGAGGAACAAATTTCTAATTGTCGTTAGTGTGCAGGAAGACATACCTAGCCCAACCCACCAAGAACAGAAGCACCTCTAGCTCCTATCCTAGGGGTCGATCCATCTGCATCCAATACTCAAGACCCTAAAGAACCTGCAAAAGAGCATCCCAAGTCAGGAATTGCTGGCCTTTAGACCACAAGTATCACATCCTAAAATAGTTATCCTTGCTACCATCCAAGATATCAATCTTGGATGACCTGATCTTATCAGAATACCTCAGGGAAGCACTCATAGAGGCCCTGCTAAGCCCCTAGGAGTTTGAAGCTGAAGTAGCTGCTGCTGAAGTCTATCAGACAAAGACTGATCCTATGGAATTCCATGCAGTTATCTACTTCATAGATCATGCTTAATATGTCATCATACAGGTACACATCAAACCCTTGTATGTGTCCGGAAGGATAATTGTTATCTATATCTGAAAATCCTTCATTGATAATGTATTTTCTATTAATATCATTCCAATACGAACACTTCATCGGCTGGGATGCAATGAGGATAACTTAACACCTTCCTCTATAACCCTATAGGGATATGAAAAAAACCGGCAGAATCCATTGGGACAAATCAATCTCAAGGCATAGTTTGGATACCTCATAGCTGACTCATATTTTCTGGTAGTTCGGAACAACAAGACCTTCAATGTCTTTCTAGGAAGGACTTGGTTGCATCAACATGCGTAAATCCCTTCATCGTGCCATCAATGCATCAAATAATTAATTAATGGAAAAAAATATGTTTCACACTGACAAGGCCCCATTCAAATCCTATGATTCACACTATATCAATTCAATATTCTATCAAGGAAAAGGGAAACAACCCCTGGTCGATGGTGTTGATTGGGTCACCACCCCTAATAGTTTGGAAATGATACTAGCTAACCCCTTCAAATAGATCAGGAAAAAAATGTGTCTTGCCTATCAATTAGGTTGGGTATATAATCTCTGATTCATGAACATTTTAAGCAGTACTCATGATTTCATTCATGACTACTGAGTCTATCAGTGTTGGAAAATTTGTTAACTCCCAAGAAAATGGTGAAAGCACTGATGAAAATGACTTCAACCTATACCTAGAGCTCCAGAAAATCCATACCTCACCCACTAATCTAGAAGAGTAATAAGACACTCATCCATCCCTCACTCTATCCTCTTTAGAGTCTTAAGTAAATCCCCTATAATTGTTCGGGTTAGAAGAAGTTGCTTCATCTTCTGAATACCAAGATTTCAACTCCTCTCTCAACTCTGGAGAACTCATCTCAAGATATATTTCCCCATCAATTCAAGAGGAAAAATATGAAAAGGGAGAAGTGGAAGAGGACCATAGGGAAACCCCTCCATCATTTGAGGAGGGTGTCTCTACCACCATTGATGAGCTCAAAGAAATAAATCTGGGTATAGAAGAATATCCATACCCTACCTTGATTAGCGTGTCCATTTATTTCGAAGAGAAATATGTATATAACTCCTTCTTAAGGAAGAATCAAGATGTATTCACCTAGAAATACACAGAAATACCAGGACTTAATCCCAAGGTGGTCACCCACCACCTAGGCCTACCAGAAGACCATCGGGGCTATAAATAGGTATCCAGAAGGACACACTTGACGCATGTTTCCAAAATAGATATTGAAGTTGACAAGATCATAAAATTCAGTTTCATTTTGGAGGTCTAATATCCCAAGTGGTTTTCCAATATATTCCTCATCAAAAATAAGAATGGTAAAATCAGATTCTACATAAATTTCATAGATCTCAACTGGCACTACCTGAAAGATGATTTCCCAATCCCGATCATGGAACTGCTAATCGATGTGACAACCGGATACCAGGATATCTCCTTCATGGATGGCTATTCAGGATACAACCAAGTTCAAATGGACCAGGAATATTAAGAATCCTCTACCTTCAAGTCCCCCCAAGGAGTGTTTTTCTATCGAGTAATTCCTTTTTTCTTGAATAATGATAGCACTACATATCAACATGTCATGCATCATATCTCCAAACCCTTAATGGGAATGTTTGTTGAATGTTATGTTGATGACATAGTGGTTAAATATTGACAACATTCAGACCACCTAGAGGACCTTGAATCCTTCTTCAACAAGTTATGACAACACATCCTAAAAATGAACCCTTTAAAATTTGATTTCGGTGTTACCTCAGGGAAATTTCTGGCTTCGGTGTACGCCATCATGGCATTGAAGTCAACCCTAAGAAGAAAAAGGCTAGCCTTGGCATGTCACCTCCTCACAACCTCATTGATTTGAGAGGAATTCAAATAAATTTATCCTAAATCTGTTGTTTCATATCCAACCTTGCAATAAAATGTTTTCCCTTCACTAGGTTGATAAAAAAAGGGTTACGTATCAGTGGGCTGATGATTATCATAAAGCATTCAACAGTCTCAAGAAATATATATTAAGACTTCCAGTACTAATGCCACCTATAGAAGGAAGACCACTCATTTATTATTTGATATACTTGGAGTGATCACTAAGAACCTTCCTTGTTCAAAGTAATGATGTTGGTAGTGAAAAAACCCTTATTACCTTAGTTGATCCATGATCGCTGATGAGACTCATTATATAGATATCGAGAAGAGTTATCTGGAACTAATATTTATATTCTAAAAACTGAGGTATTATCTACAGCATAATGAGGTCCACTTGTTTTCTTATATCAATATTCTCAAATACATTCTCAATCATCCGATGTTGACCGGAAATATTTCAAGGTGGTTGGTCATTCAACAGCAGTTCTACATTCATGTTTTGCATTGAAAAGAGATCAAAGGCTAGGCATAAGTAGATTTTCTAGAAGAACACCCCTTGGAAAAAATGACTTCATTGGATACTAAGATACCTGATGAAGAGGTCTTCTCTATTCAAGAGTACCCCCAGATATGGGAGATTCATTTTGACGGTGCATCTTGAAGCCCGGTAGGAAAGAGGATGGAAGACCCCAAGCTCATCAAAGTAGGGCTGGGATTCGTACTCATGTCTCCAGCAAAGGTATTCCTTCCTTATTCTTTCCTACTATAGGATGGGTGTACAATAAATTTTTTAGAATATGAGACTTTAATTACTGGGCTAGATTTGGCACTTCAAGTGAAAGTAAAACACTTAAAGATAAAAGTAGATTTGGAACTGGTCATCAAACAGGTCAATGGCGATTATTCTATCAAAAAGGAAAATTTTATCCCCCTGTTAAATCATGTCTAAGGGATAATGGTGGAATTCCATTTGGAACCAAAATTGACTCATGACCCACAATTGCAAAATTTCCATGAAGATGTGTTGGAAAATGTAGTCACAGCTCTGGCTAATCCATACCAGGATGAAAAAAATCATCAGCATTGCTCACTATCAGATGTTCTCACCATTCGTCCAGGCCAACATGGAAGAAATAAATGAGATTAGACACATCCTTGAACTATAGAGTCCTACCACCATCTACATGAAACCCATCATAGACTACCATCAAAATGGATAGCTCCTACTAGATAGAGTTGGGAGAGAGAAAATCCAATTATGACTAATTAACATTGTTTTGTATGGCATCACGAATTAGAAAAAGGTCCTCTATAAGAGGAGCCTTGATGGGGTCCTTCTTAGAATCGTCGATGGAGAAGAGACCATTGTTTTCATAAATAAATTACGCACTAAGGACTTTAGTGTCCACCAGTAAGGATCCAAGATTTCCCATCAAATCCAATGACGTGGATACTACTGTCCCACTGTAGCATAGGAATACAAAAAATTCCCCAAAAAGTATCATTCTTATCAGGTTCATGTCAATTTCATCCACCAACCCTAGAGATACTTCACACAGTCAAGTAAACCTATCCATAATTAATATGGGTAATGGATGACATGGGACCATATCCTCTTAATATGGCCAAGAAATTCAAGTATATTCTCACAAAAACTGACTTATTTTCCAAATGGGTAGAACCATGCCTCTCAAAGAGATCAGGACAAATAAAATTATTAGCTTTGTGTAAGAAAACATCATCATCATATTTTGAATCTCTCATAAAATATTGAAAGAAAATGACACCAATTTCTATTCATATGGATTGGAAAAGCTCTAATGGGAGTATGACATAAAGTCCAACCATTCATCCAGTTACCATACAGTGGCTAATGGGCAGATAGAGGTCTTCAACAAGACCCTATCAAATATACTCCAGAATATTGTTGATAAGGATAAGAATTCGTGGTGGGACAAGATCCTTCATAATTTGTGGGATTACTGGACCACAACACACACTTCCACATAGGCAACCCCATACTCATTAGTGTACATTCCAAGCACAGTGGAAGTGTATGAGGGATGGTGCCCAACATGGACTTTTTCCATAATCGATGATCAATCTGGGATCAATACGTTGATGAATTCCAGTATCCAAAAAAATTGAATCAAGGATTTAGATAAATAAGAACTTCCCCCAAAACCAAGAAGAGAGGATCAATATATTTTGTTTATAATTAATTTAATTAAATAATAATTACCTCCAAGGTGATTCTTTCTTCATTGATTTGTTAGTCCATAGATCTATAGGTGTATCGTCGTTGCATTGTAGAGATCAAGGGTAGATCTCCTCTAGCGGTGATCCACAAGTGTTTCACGTATCTCTGAATGTTATCGAAGGAGTCTATGGGTGCTAGCATGGAAGATCCTTGCGCTTGAGATGTCCTCCTTCAATCTCATTGAGAACCACTTAAAAATCATTCTCCTTGATCCGATAGAGGAGGATCTCTCTCATTATTGAGAGTATTCTTAGAGAGGGATAAACTCTCTAGGCTTGAGAGATTTTCTCCAATTCGTTATGAACGACACAGTCATGTGTCACCTAGCTAGCGCTTGGCTAATAAGAGAATAATTTAACCGGGTATTTAATTCACTAGGGTAAGAATAAATAATTTTCACAGGTGCCTTAATTATTTTATTAATCCTAGCGAAACCCCCATGTCAAATAATAACAAAAACATTATTATTTTCTGACATGCGCTTAACTTGTGAGTTATAATTAAATATTATTTAATCAAATAATATTCAATATTATTATGTCTCACTGGAACATTAACTCGTTCCACCAATCCTCCACCATATTTATTGAACCTTTAATAATAAATATTTATTTATTAAATAAATATCACTATATTATTCTCCAATAAATATATAAATATTATATTAACTAAATAGAAAATAAATATTTATTAATTATTCCACCCATAATATATTCTCTTGAATAACAAGTGTTGAAATAAATGCGATCATGCATCCATGAATAATTATTAAACCACAATCGGGAATAATATTTATTTAACTTGTTAAATAATAAATAATATATTATTTAACTGAGATACTGGATACACTTAGTGTGTGACCCTATAGGCCTCTTTCTCAGTGGCAGGCAGAGTACTCCAAAGTCCAAGGTTAGCGTCTAGAAACACTCCAAGGCACCCATAGAGAAATAATTTAATTCCTAAATGAAATTTCAACTCATACAAATGCTTACCATATAATATAATCTCTTTATCTCGATATCTCCAATCAAGTCAGTTGCATGCAAGTGTCATCAACCCATGTGCTCAATTTCTCATTCTTTGACTTCTTAGAAATTGAACTTGCCTATAGAACAACATGACCATGGATTTATTTAGGCTATATCATTTCCATAAAAGGGTATGAGATATAAACTTCTATAATGGAACATAAGGTACAAATATTTTCTCGCATTATTCATTAATGCAGTATTACTCA
The DNA here is from genome assembly GCA_963277665.1 of Viscum album. Taxonomy (NCBI): domain Eukaryota; kingdom Viridiplantae; phylum Streptophyta; class Magnoliopsida; order Santalales; family Viscaceae; genus Viscum; species Viscum album. Next base: position 3,367,773 of record OY728140.1, read on the forward strand.
TGACGCACCCAACATATCCTACCTCGCCACAAACATATGTCTTCGCGATATTTTCCAATATATCTATGTGTGTGAGTCATAATACCCATTAACAATAATATTAAATTCTAAGGACTAACACACATGTCCTAAGATAAGAACACCTAATGACACTTATAAATGTGGATTTCCTACAGGTGGGTCTCGTTCTCATAATATCCTCTTAGACATTACCAAGGGCGTGCACCATGAGAAGGTGACTCAAAGTCCTATGAGTCTCCACCCATGATAGCCTGTATCATTTGTGTCCATTCAAATGATATCATCCATCTATAGAACATATATTCAATAATATATTCATGGCACTTATAGGTTCTCATCATAGGAGGGATCTGTATATGATTTTTTAGTGCGATAGCTACTCTTAGAACATTATCACATACAATGTCATGAATAAAAACAATAATGATGTGATAAAAAGTTTATTAATATCCATCCAATAAATGCATGTTTATCATAAAGTAAAATGAAGTTGGTTATAGGGCACCAAATCCAATAGACTCCCACTTGAACTAGATCCAACTGCTAACAATATTCAATTTGATATCTCTCACATGATATTCATGTTTCTACTAAGATAGGACTTTAGTCAAGGGTTCTTCCAAGTTCTCTTCCATGGGTAATATTCTCACTAAAAATTCACCCCTTTAATAGAAATCCCTTAAGAGTTAGTACGTACAAAGTATGTGCTTTGTCCATTGATGTGACCTTGGATCTTTTGCAAGAGTTGCTGATGCAGTATTATCACAATACAATGTGATAGGGACTTTAATGATAGGTACCACATCAAGCTCCTAGAAAAAGTTCTGAATCCAGAAGACTTACTTAGTCACATCATAAGTTGATATATACTTGTACTCCACTGTAGAATCGGTGACAACTAGCTTTTTTGAACACTTCTATCTCACAGATCCTCTGTTGAGATAGAAAACATATCCCAATTGCAACTTCATATCATTCTGATCTATCTGAAAACTGGCATCAGCATACCCTTTGATGAAAAGATCCTCGTATCCTCTATACACTAGGAAAATATCCTTAGTTCTCATATACTTAAGGATAGTATTAAAAGTAATCCAATATTGTTCTCCTAGATCTTCTTGATATCTACCTACCATGCTCAGTGCATAGTCAGCATCAAGTCTAGTACATAACATGGCCTACATGATTGATCCTATTGCTGAATCGTGTGGGATCTTACTCATTTTTTCTTTCTATTTTTGTGTTTGGGGACAAGTTTTCTTAGAAATATGTAAACCATGTGACACTAGAACCAATCCCCTCTTGGATAGTTCCATACTAAATCTCTTTAGTATCTAGTCAATATATGTACTTCGACTTAGTCCAAGAATCCTCTTGGATCTATCTCGAATGATCTTGATCCTTATATTATAGGTTATTTCACCTAATTCCTTCATGGAGAAGCACTTGTTCAACCAGTCCTTAATAGATTTTAAAACTGGTATTTCATTTCTAATAAGTAATATGTCATCAACATATACTACTAGGATAATGACTACATTTCCATTAAACCTTTTTTAAACACATGGCTCACATTAATTTTTAATGAAACCAAATTCATTTATAGATTCATCAAATAGAATGTTCCATGACCTAGATGCTTTCTTAAATCCATAATTGGATCTCTGCAACTTTCAAATCCTTTTGGCATCACTTGGTTTCACAAATGCTTCTGGTTGTGTCATATATACATCTTCCTGAAGGTTCCCGTTAAGGAATGTAGTTTTGATATCCATCTTCCAAATATTATAGTCATAGTAAGATGTTATGGAAAGTATGATTCTTATAGATTTAAACAAGGAAAATGGTGAAAAGGTTTCATCATAGTCAATTCCATGACATTTTTTAAAACCTTTATCCACTATCCTTGCTTTATAGGTACTTACTTTACCTTCAATTTCCAGTTTCTTCTTGAATACGCATTTACACTCAACAGGATTTACATCAATTGTAGCATCAACTAGAACCCAAACTTGGTTACGATACATTTAATCCATCTTAAAATTCATATATTATAGTCATCCTACAGATTCTGATCTCTCTACTAACTCCTTATAGGATAGAGGTTCGTCATTGTCCAATAATAATGAGTCACCATCCTCAGTGACTAGAAACTCATATCTCTCTAGTTCCCTTACCTCTCTTGAGATCCTATGCAATACTTGTGCTTTAGGAACTTATTCTTCTATAGGAACCTATGGAACTTGTTCTTTTACCAACTCCTGTGTATCCTGTGAATCAACTTCATTGAAGTCAATCTTGCTCCCACAATACTTTTTTAGGATGTTCTCTCTCTCAATAAATAAAGATAATCTAGAGGTAGTTACTTTCTTGTTAGAGGGGTTGTACTGGTAATATCCCTTTGTTTCCTTGGGATACCTTATAAAGATACACCTCATGCCCTTAGGTTCTAGTTTTTTTCCTAAGAAATCCCTAAAAATTCCTCGCATCCCCATACATGTGTATGAAAAAAAAAATGGGTTTCTTTCCACTCTATAATTCAAAATGAATTCCATTTTCTACCTTAGTTGGTACTCAGTTTAATGTGTATATCATAGTTTGTAATGCATATCCCCAAAAGGATAATGGAATATATGCATGACTCATCATCAACCTTACTATATCCAACAAGGTATGGTTCCTCCTTTCACTAACACCATTCCACTATGGTGTATAAGGTGGAGTGAGTTTAGATAGAATCCCAAACTCCTATAGAAAGTTTATGAACTCTTGGTAATGATATTCTCCACCTCAATATGATCAAATCTTATTTATCTTCCTGCCAAGATGATTCTCTACTTCAATCTTGAATTCCTTGAATTTATCAAAGGAATTGGATTTATACCTCATCAAGTAAATATAGCCATATCTACTCAAGTCATCAGTAAAAGTTATGAAGTAAGAGTATCCACCTCTAACTTCTACTTGAAATGGTCCACACACATCAGTGTTTACCAATCCTATAATCTTTGTGGCCCTTTCAACCTATCCAAAAAATGGTGGTTTTTTCATTTTCCATTGTAAACAAGTGTGATATATATTAAGTGGTTTTAGCTCAGGAGAGTCTAAATAACCATCTTGATAGAGCTTTTTCAAATGATTCTCATTTACATGATCAAGATAGTGATGCCACAATTGAGTGTTATATGTGTCATCTAAACTTGATTCGTTGTCAATTTCCAACACTTGATATTCATAATTTAATACATGTAGACTATTATTTAAATTCACCATACCATAAAATATGTTGTCCTTATAAAATAAACAACCTTTATTTCCAAACTTGAAAATCAACCCATCTGTATCCAAAATTGATATAGAAATTATGTTTTTGGTAACATTAGGTACATAATAACATCCATATAAAACCAAAATCATTATCTTTGTTAATGTGAGGTGGTAGTCGCCAATGGAAAGAGCATCCATCCTCTCACCATTGGCATCTCACATATCCACCCCTCTCTGGAAATTTTTTGGAATCTACTTGGTTCCTGTATTTGAATATAGATGTGAGCACCAAAAGTTGTATCTAATACTCAATGTGTAGAAATGGAAATATTTCACTCAATAACTAATTCACCTTTGGCTTCCCCTTACCACTGGGTGCAGTTCCTCTTCTAGTGGCCTGAATTTCCACATGAAAAGCATACTACCTCCTTTTTCTTTCCCTTCCTTTGGATCTTCTTCTTCTTAATCGGATGGTGCTTGAGGTATTCAGACTATTTATAAGTCTTACGCCCATTTTCCGTGTCCTTCCTCTTCCTATTCACTATAAGGACTGTGGGTTTTTCATACCCCATGTCCTTATCCACTTGTAGAATAGTAAGAAGTTATGATAGACTCTTCTCATTATTTCTCATGTTATAATTCTCAATAAAACTAGATAAGGTCTTGGGCAGTGATGATAGTATGTGATCTGTATGCAAATCATTCAGAAATTTAATCTCTAAGATGTTAATATGATCAATGTATCCAATAATCTTGACTACATGTGGCATAGTTGGTGCATACTCTCCAAGTTTAGTGGTGAACAAAGCATTTGAGATCCCATACCTCTCTTGTCTCGTCTTCTCTTGATAGAGATCCTAAAAGTGAGACATCATGCTATAAGCATCCATTTCCTCATGTATCTTTAAGATCTCATTGTTCATGGATGATAGCAAGAGGTACTAAAAAATTTTAGCATCATTAAGATGTTTCTAATACACATATAGCTCCTCATCACTCACCTCATTTCTAGGAACAAATGGTAAAGGTTCATCCAGTACATATAGTTTCCTTTCATGGTGAAGGATGACCCGAAGGCACCTTTGCCACTCCTGGAAATTAGTGCTGGTGAGAAGGTTTTCCTTCTTGAGTATGGATCACAATGATGTGTTTGATGTCATTTTTAATGTATTTTCTATAAACAAGATGAACAAAGTTTTATTACTCTTTTTTATAAAATTAAGACAAATAAAGAAATAAATATTAATTACTCTCCTACTATTTTTATCAAAATCCAATAGCCCTCACCATTGGCTTCAAAATATCTTGTTGCTTGGACATTCAAGTGGTAAGGATCCATATTCCCCTTATCATTACCCCAACTTTGGTTGGTCAAGCAACTTGAAAGGTTTTAGGTAGGCATTCAAAATTACAACTTCATTAACTCATAGTTCCTTAATCCATTGAGTGGACTTCCCAATCCTAAAATCATTCATTTAGATTTCCTCAACATTTGACTCTCAATTACAGAAATTCCTACTTTGGAAGTCAACCATTGAGGTCACCCAAGTTAAGTCAAACCAAAACCTCAAATTATAATTCCCCAATAATTAAAATCACCCCAACTTTGGTTGGTCAAGCACTTTGAACTATGGTATGATTCTAACTAAAGTAATGGAAGGCTATACTGACTTAATATTTTATTGAGGGATTTTATCCTTTATGAATAAATTTATATTTATTGTATTTTAAAATGCTTGTTAATATTAAGTGGGATAATCTTAAGTGATTAACCATGTATTAGATAATATTTAGGCATAATCCATTTTATTTTAGTTCAATATTGAATGCTTGTTAATTCATTAATTATGTGATCGCGATAAAACATCTATAATGAATATCCATACAACTAAAAGAAATAAAATAAAGGGTATGTTCATGAGATTTTTCTAATGGTAAGTTTATCTAGTGGTTGATAAAATAACCACTAACATAGGGGAGAAAAAACTTGAACCAATTAGGTTCATGTTTATAGCTTTTTACCTGCCTACCTTTGTATCTCCTTGGATTGGTTTCGCCTCAACTCCTAACTTGAACCGCCTCCACTAGATTGGGAGATCCATCTATTACATATGCTTTTACTCACACACAGGTGAGGGTTAATGCTATCCAATCAGAAATTCAAGGTAGGGAGCTTGGCGATTAATGATGCAGAAGCTAGGGAAGGGAAATTCTAGTGGGTTGGGCCTACGGGTCATGTATTGGGCATGGTATGCCTTGGGGACTTCGGGTCATGTATTTCAGGTCATGTTGGGCCTTGTGCCTTGGGCCTACGGGTCATGTATGGGTTCCCCTTCAACCCTTAAAAGGGGGATTATCCATAATAAAATAAAATAAAAGAAGGCCTAAGCATAGCTTTTTCATTAAAGGGTCATGGCGGATCCCGGCTATGATGAGAACATAGAAGTGCCATAACATTGTTCTTGAATATATGCTATATAGCTGGATGATGTTATTTAAGGGACACAAATAATATAGTCCATTAGGGGTGAGGACTCATAAAACTTTGAGGCACCTTCTCATGGTGTGCGCCCTTAGTAATATCTAGGAGAATATTATTAGAACAAGACCCGCGAGTAGGAAATCAACATTTTATAGTGTCATTGGATGTTCTTATCTACAGACGTGTGTATTGGTCTTTAGACTTTAAGATTATTATTAATGGTTATTACAACTCACTCACTTAGATATATTGATGAAAACTGTGATAAAACACTGTTCACAATGAGGTAGGATATGTTGGGTGTGTCACGAGTAATACTGCATTAATAGATAATGCAAGAAAGGATTTGTCCCTTCTGTTCCATAACAGAAGTAGATATCTCAGGCCCTTTGATGGAATTGATATAGCCTAAATAAATCCATGTCCATGCTGATGAATGGAAAAGTTCATTTCTAGAAAGTCAAAGAAAGAATAATTGAGTACATGGGTTGATGGTACTATCATGCAACCCGCTTGATTCGAGATATCGAGACAAAGGGATTACATTACACGGTAAACGTTTGTAGGAGGTGATGCATTATTGCGGCGTTAACTTCTTTCTCTATGGGTGACTTGTCATGTTGCTAGAAATTAACCTTGGACTTTAAGTAGGCTTCACCTAATTCCATTGAGAAAGAGTCCTAGAGGGTCACACACTAAGTGTGTCCAAGTATCTCAGTTAAATATTAATTTACCAAGTTGAATAAAGATTATTCACGGTTGTGGTTTAATAATTATTCAAGGATGCCTGATCGCATTTATTTCAAAAATAGTTATTCGAGAGAATATATTTTGGGTGAAATAATATATTTATTAGTGAGTAATGCAATGATATTTATTTGAGAAATAAATATCTATTATTAAAGGTATAATAAATGTGGTGGAGGAAATAAAGAGAATGGAAAAACAAAAGTACACACCGTGTATATATTAATATACATGCTGTTTATTCTGATAATTTATGAGAAATAATATTATTTATTTAATTAAATAATATTAGGTGTAATTCACTGGGTGCATGTCAAGTAATAATAATAGTCAACTTTTATTATTAGACATGGGGTATTACTAAGAATTAAATGAAATGAATAAATGCTTTCAGGTAATTAATTAATTTCATTATTCTATGTAATTAAAATCCCAATTATATAATTCTGATTAGCCTAGACATTTTTTTGTGTTTTTTCACAACGAATCTATAGAAATCTCTCAAGAAAAGAGAGAATTATTTTCTTCTAAGAACTCTCTCAAGCTACGAGAGAGATATCCTCCTCCACCGGATCAAGGAAATCGAAGGCGGACATCGCAAGTGAAGGCTCTTCTATGCTAGCACCCATAGATCCATTTGGTGACATCTATATATATATAGAGCATGTTTGGATCACCAATAGAGGAATCCTACACTTGGATTCTATGACGCAACAACAGATCACATCAGATCATGACCGGAAACATCAACGAAGAAATAATTCCATCAAGGTAATTCTTGTCAATTAATTAAATTAATTATAACCAACATATGATGATCTTATCTATGGTTTTAGGAATCCCCTCTTTCTTTTTCATTCTTCATTCTATTCTGAAGATCTAGAGTTTTATTATCATGACAAATCTCGGATTGATTGTTGTTAACGCTAAAATTAAAGTTGGTTAAACCCACCAATGCACTTCCGTTGCGCCCAGAACATACACCATTATAATTTTAAACAAATTAGAATTTATTTAAATTTAACCTTTTATATAACTTTTACCTTGGATTTAACTTGGTGAATACTTTTCCAAACCTAATCAATATATATTATGATCATATACTATTTAACTCTTGTGAAATACATCATACTCAACTTATCACGTACTTTCATGACGTGTACTTCACGTGTGATTACATGAATTACATGACTTTTCATCCATGTGTTATGCTTCAATGCACTTAGAGTAACAACATATAATATGTATTATACATGATATGAGGATTTTAAAATTATGAAAATATTAAAGTTTTAATTCTACATAATTTGGTACTGTACACGCCGCGTAGTTCCGATCTACACGGTGTGTAATACCTTCATCGTCTATCTAAAGTACACGCCTAGGGACTCAGGGTGTGAGGTGTACTTAAAATATTTTAGAGTACAAGGTGTGTCCAATGGGCCACATGCCGTTTTGACTCCGTGTTACATGGTCACTGGTCGGCTAAGCCGTGTATGGGATACACGGCCCAACCTTGACCCGAAAGGGACTACATTCCATGTCCAGTGGGCCGCACGACATGTAGTCTAGTTGACCATGCGTCAGTCTATTCTGGTCAACACATGATGTAATAATTAACTACACTAAATTTCTTTAATGCAGACTGTTTGAGTAATTTCCAAATTAACTCATATTGAATTAATCACAATTACACAATGTGTAACCCCGTTTACACAGTGTGTCACTCTGGTTGCATGGCATGTAACTATGGTTACATAGCGTGTACTACTTTTTTGTTTATAAATAATCCTTGGAACCACCGTATGAGTTACTAAATTTTATTTTATTCATAAAATTGATTGTTTCTGTTAGATCTGCGAGAAATGATAGAGGAATAAAGAGATCTCTTCATTCAGAATAAAAGAAATTACTAAACTTGAATTGAAAAACTAAATTATAAATGCATAAATCAAAAATAATTATTAAATAATTATAAATAATAATATGCCTACTTTGATACCATTTATAGGTTTCAGGAATAGTGGAAGTGTGGGAGGGATGGTGCCCAGCTTGAATTTTTTTCATAATTGATGATCAATTCGGGATCAATATAATGATGAATGTCGGTATCCACAGAATTGAATCAAGGATTTAGACAAAGAATAATTTCTTCCAGAACCAAGGAGGATCAAAATATTTTGTTTATAATTAATTCAATTAAATAATAATTACCTCCAAGGTGATTCTTTCTTTATTGATGTGTTTAATGACAGATCTACAGGTGTATCATCATTGCATTGCAAAGATAAAGGGTAGATCTCCTCTATCAGTGATTCACATGTGTTCTACGTATCTCCATATTTCATCAAAGGAGTCTCAAGGTGCTATCATGGACGATCTTTGTGCTTGTGATGTCTACCTTTGATCACCTTGAGAACCATTTCCAAAGCATTCTGATTGATCCGGTGGAGGAGGATCTCTCTCGTTCTTGAGATCGTTCTTGGAGAGGGATGAACTCTCTAGTCTTGAGTTCTTTTCTCCAATTCATTATGCACAACATAATCATGCATCGTCTAGCTAACGCTTGGATAATAAGAGAATAATATAACCAGGTATTTAATTGACTAGGGTAATAATAAATAATTTTCACAAGTGCCTTAATAATTTTATTAATCGCAGTGAAACCTCCATGTCAAATAATAACAACAACATTATTATTTCTTAACATGTGCTTAACTTGTGAGTTATAATTAAATATTATTTAATCTAATAGTATTCAATATTATTATTTCTCACTGGAACATTAACTTGGTCCGTCAATCCTCCACCATATTTATTGAACCTTGAATAATTACTATTTATTTATTAAATAAATATCACTTCATTATTCACCAATAAATATTATATTCACTAAATAGAAAATAAATATTTATTAATTATTCTTCCCAAAATATATTCTCTCGAATAACTAGTGTTGAAATAAATTTGATCATGCATCCATGAATAATTATTAAACCAAAACTATGAATAATATTTATTCAACTTGTTAAATAATAAATAATATATTATTTAACTGAGATATTTAATACACTTAGTGTGTGACCCTCTAGTCCTCTTTCTCAGTGGCATTAGGCGGAGCAACCCAAAGTCCAAGGTGAGAATCTAGAAACACGCCAAGGCACCCATACAGAAATAAGTTAATGCTGAAATAACATGTCACCTCATATGAATGCTTATCATGTAATATAATCTCTTTGTCTCAATATTAAGTAGGTTTCATGCAAGTGCCATCAACCCATGTTCTCGATTTCTCATTATTTGACTTCTCAGAAATTGAACATGCCTATAGAAAACCATATCCATGGATTTATTTAGGCTATATAATTTCCATTAAAGGGCTTGAGAAATCAACTTCCATTATGGAAGAGAAAGGACAAATCCTTTCTCACATTATTCATTAATGTAGTATTACTCATGACTCACCAAACATATCCTACCTTGTCGTAAACATATTTTGTTATAGTTTTCACCAATACATTTAAGTATGCAAGTCATAATATCCATTAATAATAATCTTAAGTCTAAGGACTAATACAGAAGTCTATAGATAGGAATATCTAATGACACTTATAAATGTGGATTTCCTACTAGTGGGTCTTGTTCTCATAATATCCTTCTAGAAATTACCAAGGGCGTACACCATGAGAAGGTGCCTCAAAGTCCTATGAGTCTCCACCCATGATAGCCTATATCATTTGTGTCCCTTAAAATCATATCATCCAGCTATATAACATATATTCAAGAATAGTGACATGGCACTTCTGGGTTATCATCATAGAAGGGATCCACTATGACCTTTTAGTGTGACAACTACTCTTAGGACATTATCACATATAATGTCATGCAGAAGAACAATCATGATTTGATAAGGGTTTTATTAATATTCATCCAATGAATACATGTTTATCATAAATTACAAAGAAGTTGGTTCTAGGTAACTAACTCCAATAATTAGTATATGGGATAGAGGCATTCTTTCCCATCGAAGTTTAATTTCCCTCAATCTGAATTTCCATCTATGACTAGCTATCCACAGATGATAAATCCCAAAAAATTAGGGATGAATTGGAGTGACTCTATGAAAAGATATTTCATACCTTGAACCATTTTTAGGTTCACCAAAACTGGATTGCATGAGCCTTTAACAAAAATGTTTTCCTCCAGTCTTTCCTTGAAGGGGAGATGGTGTTGGTCCTCAAAGTTCTGGTGATACTTGGAAAGAAACCTCCAAATTTGGAGCCAAAATGGGAGGGACCTTATACCATACAAAATTATACTCCAATAGAGCTTATTCCTTGATCTCGATGGATAGACTGCTCACAATGGCTCCCTCTAATGCAAGGTTCTTGAAGAAATTTTTTGTGTAACCACAAGGAGAACGTCCTAGCCATAAGACATTAAACTATAACATCCATCATCCTGATCACATAACATTAAACTACATGGTATATTATCCAAGTTTCATGAAATTAAACTATATAATAATCTGCATCATAGCCACATAATGATAAATTGTGTGCATAGTTCATACTCTATGACATTAAACTGAAAACCTAAGTCCAAGTATCACAACTCAAAATTGTATACAAGCCTCCTCAGGAATGAGTATATCGTATATGGGCCTATTTGGTCCTCATTCACAATGGTTTTGTTATACCACCACATTATGCACATCCCTTGTTCTGAACTCTATGACCATGAACTAGGAGTTATCATCATGATTTCATTATGATAAACTACATGATACATCATCCCAGCTGCATGAAGGTAAACTATGTGTTCATTTTCCATGTTGCAAGATAATAAACTGCATGAAATCAGATGTCCTCACTGCATGATGTTAAACTTCATAGGAATAATTGTTTCGATCAATGATTCACTACATACGAAATAGTTCTTTGCAGGGGAAAGATAAAAATTCCCCCTCCCTATGTACGGGTCAATCCCATACAGGGATCTTTCCACCATGAACTACATGTTTCTTGATTCCTATCCACATTAGATACATATAAATTCCTATATTTCCACTCTTAGACCAATTCGCATGACCCCTCTTTCACATTAGGTCACCTCCATCTTTACCCTATGACGTTAAACTCCACTAGGTTCCAAAACTACGTGTGGCATGATTCATTCCATTGCAGGATACGTAGTGACGCCTAGATCTCCAATATCAGGTCCATCCATAACAAAATAAGGGGGGACCCTCCCCCCTATGTATGATTCAGATCTGCACAGGGATCACTTTTCAACAAATATATATGGTTTGATTCCTATCCTATGGGATACATATCGACTCCTAGATTTTACATCTTGGTCCGGCTATCCAAATAAAAAAATACCTCCTCCCTGTGTATGATTATGATCTACACCGGGGTCCCTTTTCAAAAACTACGTGTGGATTTATTCCTATCATCACAAGTTACATAGTGATGCTCAGATTCTACATCTTGGTCCAGCCACCACAAATTCAAAATTCCCATATCCTTTGTTTTATCACCTCTGTGTGGCGGATAAACCTTTTCCACCCCTTTTTTTCTCACACAAAGCATGGATCATGTGGGATTAGGGGGTTCAGAAAGGGATTCCCTCCATGACCAAGGTGTTTTAATCCATATCATGGTTTTCATGGTCTTAGTAGCAAGACCTTAAAAGTAACATCAATTGTCCTTATTGAAAGACATTAAACTGAAAAGAAAACATCCTTACCTCATGATGTAAAACTACAAGGATCCCCAACATCCATCTTTATTCATATCTGCTGACATATTTTCCTTACTGTATGATTTAAAAATGCATGGGTTTTCTATAACTACATATGTTTTGATTCCTACAATCGAAGGATATATAGTAATGCCCATATCTTTAATCTTGTGTCCGGCCATAATATTTCCTCTTCACATCGAAGAACCTAAGTCCTTACTGCATGACATTAAACTACATGGTGCCTCAAGAACAACATATGGATTGTTTCTTATTTTGATGAGATATGTAGTGATTCCTAGGCCATGTGTCCTAGTCCCATCCACAGAACAAAGAAAAATATAAAAATTTCACCATATCCTATATGCAAATATAGATATATATAGGTGATCTCAAGTTTAAGTTCCTCATTCAGGGATCTATCAAGGAAACAGAAATGACCCCCCCCCCCCCCCCCATGTATGATTTGGATCTATCTAAGGAATTTTACACTTCATGGTCAATCGTCGTTTGAATGTTTCTTTTGTGCCCAGACACACTCCTTCCATTTTTCAAACTCTATGCCTCGGGCAGTTTCTAATATTTATAGTCTTCCTATGGGCATCATAAATGGAGGGTCAGTGTCATGAGGACACCTTTGTTTGACTATTCATAATATTCCTCAGTTTTCTCTGCATAATTAGCCTACAAAAAAGGCATGTCAACCAAAATCAAATTCATCCTCACAAGAGGCTTCTTCCATCTCTATAAGACCCAATGGATTCCATGACCCATAACATTTTTCATGATCCAAGAATCCCCAGGATCATTGTTTACACTTTCTTTCTCTCTCATGTCAAGGGCATGTTAGAACATCCTGAACTGATTAGCCTCTAGTTACTCATGGTTTCTATGAAAAATGGTCCTAGCCATATGACCTTAAACTGAAGGACTTCATGTCACCCTCAACACATGACATTAAATTGAATGACGGATGTCCTAGTTGCATGACACTAAACTGTATTATATTAATAACTATGTGTGCCTTGATTCTTATCATCATTGGATATGTAGGGATGCTCGAACCTCATATCTTGGGTCCAACTATGAGGTAAAAATGTCCTCTCTTTTCCTATGCATGGGTCATGCATACATAGTAAATTTCCATAAAAAAATAAAATTGATTTTATCCCATGTCATATGCATAACATAGATCTACATAGGAGATTATAATATGATCCTCACCCCATCCATGAGCTCATATTCAAAAAAAAATTGTCCCCATCCCTGTGCATGTCCCCATCCCTGTGAATAGGTCAGACCTGCATTGGGAATTTCCCCATAACTGTGTATGGATTGATTTCTATTTCAACGAGATACATAGTGATGTATGGAATTCATACCTCAGACACAACCATACCAAAAAAACCTTCCTATGTTTGGATCAGACCAGCGTAAGAAAAAAATTCTCTACCCATTCCATGGAAATTTCAACTTGGAATGCCCCTCTCATATTCAGGAACCCTCCTTTCCCAAACCATACTCTATGTATGGAATGGTATAAATCCCTATAAACCTCCCCAACCATCATATGTAGAGGGATAGTGTTCTAGGGACACCTTTGATTGACTATGCACAATATGCCCCAGTCGGATCTACATAAGTTTCCCACAAAAAAAGGTTTGTCAACAAAAGAAAAATCCATCCCCAAGAAAGTATTTCCTATCTGTTTATGCCCCTCTGACATTTACATCCTACATAACTCCTTTTATTTGTAAACCCCCTAGAATATGGTTTACAACCTTTTCCCCCCTTCATGCCTAAAGATGATATAATATTCTTGGTCAAATTACCATGAAAAGGGAGAACCGTTTATCCCTTGTTCAAAGCAAAGTGACCTAAAATTTTTATCCCCAAACATCCTAGCCATAATATGTTAAAACTAAACTATCCACATCCTATTTTCAAGATGTTAAACTACACCATGCTTCAACCCTCCTTTACACAATCCAAATATGTGTAGGAGTTGTTTCTCATTCATGTCCAAAGCTGATACGTTTTCCCTCAAAATTTTCAAAACATCAATCCCTTGACAAGAAACCTTTCATGGTCTTGAGAAATCTGAATTTTCATAAAATCATATGGCCATCAAAAATGGAGGGTCAGTGTCCTGGGGACACCTTTTTTTGACTATGCACAATATGTTCTAGTCAGATCTCTATATGTTTCCTGTAAAAAAGGCATATCAACCAAAGGAGAATTAATCCTCATGATAGGCCTTTCCAACCTTCATATACCCTATAAACACCATTTTGGAATCCATTATTATAATTAATCCTCACATACTTGTCCCATATCATACCTCGGATTCAGAATTATTAAAATCAATGTCAAGGAAAATCCCTCATTCAGGTTTGAAAAATGTTGGTACATTCTCATCCAATAATCCATATTGGAGCCCTTTACCCATAATTATTATTCAAAACTATTTCACAAAAAAACATTAGTGGAATTAGTACAGTTTTCAAAACTCTAAACTGGCCACACAAAAAAAGAGACACAAAACATTCCAGGCTGAAAACCCAAAAAGGGCACCCTGGGTAAAAGTTGAGTACCAACTCTCTAGACCTACACTTCACATGGTTTAGGAAAAATTAATCAATTCAAGAAAAGAAATAAAAATTCACAAAGATTGTTAGGTTGAAAAAGCATAAATTTAAGACTAATAAAAATTCAATTTATGCCCACTAGGTCCGCACCATGGTGTAATTAGACAAAAATTAGGTCAATAATAGAAAAGACACATAGTTTGTAGGGTTTTTCATGTAACCCTATAAACAATCAAAACTATGCTTGTTGAGTCTCTCAGCTCAGGAAAAAATTACAGAATTACATGATCATGTAAATTTAATTATCCCATATGGTGGTGGAAATTGATATCCAGTGAAAAAATTATTTAATTCATCTGAGAAGATCTATCTTTCAAATCATATGAAAATTATGGTTGATAAATATTGTAGGAAAAGATAAAGGATAAGCACGGGATGATAAACAAGTTTTACTTTATTTAATGAATGGGAATGGAGGTATGTCCACAACTTGAGGCCTCTCCATATGAGTAGGTAATGGTAATTATAGAAGTTGATCAATATATTAGAAAAATTGTAACAGTACTTGGTTTGAGTCATCTATGACTCGGGGAAGCTCCATAAAGGTTGCAGTCTCGGCCTCTACGCCATCCCACATCACCTCTACCTCTTTAGCTATGTTTGATCCTTCCTTTTCTTCATCCCCCACCAGTTGTTTCACTTCATCAATTGATGCCTCAATGTGAGACAATTCGTGCTTGATCCACTCTAGTTATTATCTAAGATGCTCCACCTCTTGATGAAGCCGCTCTATTGAGGTCTTATACTCCACGATTTTGCTTTGATGACTCACAACTATTTCAGCATGATCAACAGATTTATTGAGAAGGATCTTCCTATCATCAAAAAGATGATCCATAGACTTTGTAGTCAAAAGATGATATTAAATCATGTCATCCTTCTCCCATGAAGCAACCACCTATTTTACTATGTCGTAAATGTCATGATAATCAAATCCCCCATAACCAAGGAATAAAAACGGGTGATGTAACTTGGGAAGCCTCTTCAACAAGTATTCCATGGGGGTTTGAGAGAAAAGATTATATATATCCTTCCATGTTTTTTAAGGGAAGTACGGAGGTCAGTCAGGCCCTCTTGGTTTACCTAGGAGTATCTCTCAGATTGTGGAATATATTCAGGGATAAGCACCACCAGAGAGGGACTTAGCTCTGCAGTCTCAGTGTGGATTGAATTTGTGGTAGCTGAATCCCTTGTGATGATAGTAATTTGGGATATCGGGACACCAGTTGTAACCATAGGGATTAATGGATACAATCCTGAATTCATAAGGGTGAATTAGTTAATACCTAAATCCTGAAAGGAAAAGAGAATGGTTGTAAGGATGGAGAACTTACCTCCACTTTTTGGGACATAGACATCCCCAGCCACCATTGTTTCATCATCACCTAGAAAATTGGGTGCTTCATCCTCAGTTTTCAAATCAAATTCGGGCTCCTCTAGAGATACTTGGGGTGCAGATTCATGATCGAATGGGTTAGAAATATCTAGAAGGTCCCTCACCGATATCTTGATTATAGGAATAATCATCATGGAATTGGGGGTGATAACTTATTCTGAATCTTCTCAAGCTTGAATTTCTCCCTCTTCCATGGTTGTTCTCCCTGGAGTGGTAGGATCAATATGCTTAGTAGGAATATCGACCCCTGAAGACACCCCCTCTGCAAGGGAAGAAGTAACTTGATTAGGAGTAGTCAACCTCTTGAAACTTGGGATCTCCCTCATATCTTTAGTTGTTTGGGGATCCTAATTCAGTTCAGCTACCACTAGTGAATTCCTTACATTCATCTCTGTAGGAACAAGACCAACGTGATTAGTTGAAGTTTCAAACTTTGAAGATTAACCCACTATTGGGAAAGAGGTCAGTTGATCCGGAATAGATGCCCTCTTAGGGCTCAGGATTCACCCAGCAACCTCAGTTGTCCTGGCTTTCTAGTCTTTTTTGGTTGTATAAATCAGCGGTAACACATGTACCTCAAAAGAAGTAGGATTTATAGTCCTCTGGGTGACTGCTTCCTAGTTACCCATCATACCTACACAAAGTTATGCACATGATGATTGGTCAGTAAATGAAGACACGTAGCTTGACAAAACAAGAAATACAATAATTACCTTTGATCCCCAATTTCAGACGTATCATCAGTTGTGATTCCTACTGACACTTAGTGTTATGCCATGGGGATGACCCTCTAGAAGGAGTAGTGGGTGGGGAATGAGGTGGAAATGCTCTAGATGGATTGACATGGACCACCTCCATATGATCCATGGCCCCAGGAGAGCCCTCTGCAGTAACTTCCACATCCAAAGTCATATACTCCCTAGTAGAGGTACCCCTTAGGGTATATTCTAGGAAAGAATCCATCTCCCGAATCTCCCACGACTCCTACAAGTACCAGGAGTAGGGGTTTAAAGTCATGATGGTAAAAAAAGGATTTGGTGCAAACTACCTCTCCATCATTATTTTCTACCTCGTTTGTGATTATTTCCATGTCTTCCACATGATTAGAACAATAAAGTATGTCCTTGAAATAGTGTAGGTAGGTATCCATCTCTTCCAGGTATACATCCACCTCACATGGATATTCACAAGCTGAAATCCACATGGGAGTAGTGACTAATCCAAAGTCCATAAGCTTAAAGGGTTCTGCCTGAAGTGTCTACCAAATATATTCAGCAGAAGTTATTGCCCATAAGGTATCCCATTCCTTCCAATAATCTAAAAATGTTGTAGTAATAGGGATGGTTAATACTTGAGGATCCACCTGGGAAAGTGGGGTAGGTTCCATTAGCTATAATTGCTTTCTAGGTGCCTCTGCAACCCCAAAACCCTATGGGGTTGGGTGCTTACAAGACCCCAGATGGAAATGATTAATTTCCCCCACTCTAGTTATAGCAGGTGGTTTAACTTCATTGGCACCCCTAGAGTCATGGCTATCATCACCATCATCCTCATTGACCTCCGACCTCATCATGGAAAGCACTCAATAAGAATATTTATGATGGTTCTACTGGGAATGAATCGAGGTATTGAGATATTGGAGGTATAAATTCACCTTATCAGGTTCATTATCATAAGATATATCAGAAGGTGATAAAACATAGCCATAACCAGTTAAGGAGACCTCTTTCTCTTGAATAAAGTGTCATGGAATGCAAGTGGACTGAGAAACCCTCAAAGAATCCCATTTCCTCTAGAGTATTGTAAAGGTAGTGTCAGGAGGAATAGATTCTTGACCCTGGGTGGTAATTTATATAGCATGGGAGGTCAAGCCTCAAGATTTCAAAACCTTCCTTGGGGTTCGGAAGTAAGGAATTTTCGTGGCTACTTTCCAATCCTAGAATTTCTAACTGCTTTATTTTGTTTCCCTCTAGCCTCATGAGATTTTCAGGCCTCAACAAAAGGAACTGGTTTTTCTAGTTAACCTTCTGGGTATGATTAGTCCCAAACATCGGCATAGGATCTCTTAAGTGTAGGCTTGAAACCCATGAAAGGCGGGACTCCAATATAACATCAGGTGTCCTCCTGAGCAAACATCATCCAAAGTTGTTGAACTATCATTAAATGTTTCTCCAGGTGTGCATTGTTGAGGGTGGGAGGACACCACATATGGATACCATTGAATTGGTGGGAAAATATGAATGGAAAATATCCCTCATAGATAAGTTCCCCATCAATCTTTGAAACCAAATTTCCTTCTCTTTGAGAGATAAGATAGCCTCACTCAGAAAATTCACCAGATATTTCATTTACTAAAGTATTGAAGGGGGGTCATAAGGATCATAGGTGAATCATTCATGGTGGTTGAGTTGGTCCATCATTTCTTGCTCAATTTATTCTGATGTAATGACCCCACTTATGCTTTGGAGGTATGGATAGATGGTAGTATCGTAGATCATAGCAGCCAGTTTAGTGACCTCCCCTCACTAATTCATCTCAAAAAGTGATATATTTTCACCAATATCGGGATGAAAAGGTTAATACAACTGTTGGTGGGTAATTTAGTCACCATGATTAAAGTTGTGACTCTATCCTTGGTATCAGAATCACACACCAGAAAAAATCATCCACTTAGAAACAAGGCCAAAAAGGATACCAATCGGAATAGTTTTTTATCATTAGGGATAACCTCCTAGCCCCATTCTTTGAATCGAACCTCTTACAGAGTGGGCCAGTAGGCACCCATAAGACTTTGAGTTTCAATAGTTGGTAAAGTCCTTATTCTATGTGCATAGGGATCTTGGCCACTTCAGTTAGTGAAGGTGTTAATACAATTGTAAAATGGAATGTATCGCTTTGGACAATTTTCATCATTCACAAGGTCCTTTTACTTGGAAATGAGTTTCTTGGAATTAGGATTATTCCTCTCTATGTCATCCCAGGATGAAGAGGGTGGTATAAATTCATCATACATATCACTGATAATGGGATATCTCAAAATCAATCGAACATCCCAATGGATGATGTAGACTTCCCTATGTACCAAGTGGAAGGTGTTAGTGTTTAGGATCCACCTGCTAAAAATATGTGGGATGATTGTTTGGTTTAGTTGAGAATAATTTTGGGATACCCAAACTGCCTCGTATATCCCCACGGCCTGTAACTCAACTTTAAATTCCTCACAGCTCTAGTGGACCCAAAAAGGCCACCCCCAATCCAAGATGAATGATTCCCTAGGGTGAAGGTCCCATTTTGAAGACAAACCCTATTTCTCAATCACAGTAACATTCTACGTAATGTTGTGGTAACAATGAACTTTAACATTAGGTGTCTACACAGTTTCCTCTAGAGGCCGAGGGGTGTAGTTCAAAAGGGACCAAGCAGTGCAGCTTTTCTAGATAAATTCTCCCTTTTTTGATATGTTGGCCTAGGAGATATTGTTTTTTTAAGTATCTAGGCTATATGTTGGTTTTTTGGGTGTGGTTTCATAATTTTTATGTCATATGGTATCCTGAATACATAAATAGGCAAACTATCCAAGACTGAAAACCATATTTGGCTAGAATTAAGAATTCTTACTAGTTGTTGATGAAGTGGGATGATTGGAATTTTATTGTTGATAGATTCTATCATAGCCTTCCTCCTTTTTTCAATAGCCGAGAGGGTTGTAGTAGAAAAAATAGAAATATATTTAGAAGGGTTCTTCCTTTTTTCTGCATCAATGTTCAAAAGTAAAGTAATTAGTTTTCAAAAAAATGAAAAAGTATGAAGGTATTTAACTATCATTTCATGAAGGAATAGGCCCAAAAACCATCATTATGGGGAATTATTTCAACCATGTACCATTAGTTTGCAAAAGGAATTTGACTGTGAACCAATAGTTCACAAAGTCACCCACCCGAAAATCATCAGCCAGTGAAGACGATGGCCCACGAAGAATTGTCTAGCAAAGTGATGGTTTTCAGAATGCTTGAATTCAAGAGGTATCCACCCTCTATGAAGAGATCCAAATTTACTATTCATATCTAAGGTTTTCAGTTCTCAGGTGATGAAATCAATTCATGGATGAGGGTATCTAAAAAGGAGATTTTATGTGGAAGAAAAGGAAATCAAGAGAGTTTGCAGAGCACACTATTATTTGAGAAATCTGGTAAATGAAAATGAGTTGGTCCCCCTGTATATAGGCATGGTCCCATATTTAGGGTCCAATCACATACCACAAATCCTTTCAAAATAAGACCACTTTCTACATCAAAATAGCCTCCCCTTCATTATGGTCTAAATCCATTTCAATGGGGGTAATGTTTTGGGTCCTGAAATCTATGAAAAAAACATTAAGATAATTACATTAATTTGGAAAAGGGTAGAAATAAAACCCAAATAATATTGAAGAAAATATTCAAAGAGATGTGATCATGAAGCACAAATCCCTTTGTAGACCACCACTCTGCATGGAGATCCACCACTTCTTGAAACACCCACTAATGAAAATAGTTCATGGGATGGAGATAGTGTCACTGACACCTGAAAACGAAACAAAATACATTTTTGGGATCGAGGTGTTGATTTCTGACCCTGTGGATGAATATTCCCCATGAACTAATAGTTCACAGGATGAGGCAGTACCATCATCTCCCAAAATTGAAACAAATTCATTTGAGGGGTGAGGGGGTGATTTCTACCCCCACAAATGATGGGACCCTTTCACGAATTATGACTCTGCTAACTATGTCGTTTGAGGGTTGGAGCGCCCTCCTTTACTCCCACAAAATATGGTCCATATCCCACTGTGGATGACTAGACATGCCGGTACCTGGTACCACCATTATTCTAAAAATAGACTCCAAGGGGGAATGAGAAAGAGATCCACACATAGACACTATAACTGAATAGAGTCGAAGCAGACGAGCATCGAGGTACTATGAAAAATGAAGCCCTCAGACGATTCCTAGCTGGTAAAACTAGTCACATAGCATTAAGGAGGAAATCATAAATCATATGGTGGTCTACGAACCCAAAATCCCTTTTGCAGTCACAATCTCATGAGATAAAAAATTTATGGATCCTTCATTGATAAGCATCCTGTATATCAAAATTCTATACAGTTGAAACATGCCTCGCATAGAAAATCACTACACAAAAGGAACTCAGACCCGCATAGCAAATCACTATGTGGGAAGAACCTATTCTCATGTAGCCAAATGCTACACAGGCAAAACTTAAGTATTCATAGAAAAATGCTACGTGGAATTTACCCTCATCTTCTTAGTGTCATGCTATGCAGAGGGAACCCCATCCTGCATAAGAACATGCTATACAGAATGGGGAATCTTAGGGAATTCTACTCTCTAGATCCCATCATTCTCTTCCATCAATTCATTGATCCCCATGATGGACCCTCCTTAAACTAGTCTAATGGAATCAGGCCAAGGCCCCTTTCAAATACACCTGACATGTATGATAAAATCATCAGGCACAATAGTGTTTCCTCTTGAGTTTACATACCCATAGTAAGAGGAGTCGCATGGGTGACCCCCATAGTAGAGAAATTCCTCAAAATATCATTAGGTTTACATTCCCATGGTGATGAGTATTCTAACCTTTGGGTTCTCACATGAATCTCACTGTTCTGGGTGGTGAGAAGGGATCACGATTTCTTTTCCCTTTGATGGGGAATTATGTCCTCTCCCCAGAACCAATTTTAGGGCACTCTTCATGAGGTAAGATGCAAGAATTTCTTTTAGGACATCTACTACTTCATTCCTTCCTCCATCTATCTTGGTATATAAAGTATAAAAGGAGATGGAAACACTCAAATCCCTTTCTCTTTCACTTTGGGCTTCATACCTCATCCATCGGTGGGTTGAATGGATGGTATGATCTTCAGATCCACTACTTCCTCTTATTTCTCACACTGAGCATGACTCGTGTGAGCTTAAAGGTTAGTGGTGATCATGACATTTACACGATCTCAAATCTCTGGACCTCTTCTAAAGTGTAATCCCTAGTCTTACCGAACCATGTGGGATTTGATTCCCAACTAACTAGGATACATATGAAGCCTCTCTAAGGTACAAACCCAGCACTCAAATTCACCCTAATGTTCTCCAGGACACATTATCAGTGGGATCATATCCAAATGGGAGACCACATTTCTTCTAGGTCCCTCGGTCCACCTCAGTGTAAGTCCCCCACCATACTTGACCAGGAAGCTTTTTCCTGTACATACTTATTGCATGACATTAAACTACATGGTTGGGTCCTTGTAACACAACCTTAAAAGGTGATGTTCCCCTTTAATTGGTACTGAACTAAATGGGTTTTTATTCCTCTCATGTGGATACATAGGAATCCCATCTTATGGGTTCCATCCTAACATCTAAAAAACTTTCATCCCCCATGGATGATAGTAAACTCTAGAGCTCTGTGCTATGTGGCTTAAAATCAATGTCATCCTAATAAGAGGCCAAAGAATCTATGATCTTTCCATAAAAGGGTATCATTGATGGAGAACCTCATATATATATATCCCTATATTAATAGAGAACCTCATATATATACAGATGGTTCTGAACCCATGTGTAGTCATAATGGATTGTTTCCTCAAGGTAATCTGCATATTCATACTTGTGAATGAGCCAAGGATCCATGAACATATCTTAAATCTATAAGAGAGCCCTATAATAGGAACTAGTTTCCCCCAAAAGGGTGTGAAGAGACTAACTTCCCATCCTCTTGACCAATGTGAGTTCTTAAGTTTCATTGTCCAAGTTACCCAATGAATGCCTGCCATTGGAAAGTAGGTCCATGAATCATGGATGTGAGAGTAGCTGGGAATTTTTGGCACCATAAATGAACCCATTAGATACCATTCAAAGATATTATACCCAAAATCAGTGATTACACACCATTTATCCTCTTCAATCAACTCACTCAGGCACAAATGATTCTTCAAGGGAAACAAAATGGAAAACCTGACATGAAAGACTTAACTATGGAACCTCCTTCACAATATAAAAAGGATATATTATCTAGTCCCCATCAGGACATTTCATTCCTAACCCAAAAACCAATCTTTTTTGGAAATAAGAGTTTATTATAGATATAGGGACAACTCTACATGTAGAAGATATTCTGAATCCATGGAGTTCCCTCAAATTTCATTTCTAACTGTGATGCTTGCTTCATATCTCGGTTATTTAAGAGATTATAGGTGGATTTTGGGACTCATATTTAATTGAGAATAGATTTTCACCCCTAAACTGATGGCCAGACTAGTATACCATTCATGTCTTAGAGGACATGTTATAAGCTTACATGTTGGACTTTGGTTGTAGCTGGGAGAATCATCCACCCTTACTGAATTTTGTGTACAACAACAGCTACCATTCCACCATCAGTATGGCACCATTCAAGGCCTTATACGGGAGACCATGTAGGTCACCACTTTGTTGGATCAACCTAGTATATTCAGAACTTAGGGGCCTATAATTGGTGTGAATGACTACAGAGAATGTGTATATCATCTAAGAGAAGATGAGGACTGCACAGATCCATCATAAGTCTTATGATGACCGACAATGAAGGAATGTGTAGTTCAAGGAAGGAGACCATGTAATCTGATGGTTTTCACCTCGATGTGAGTTATAGAGTTTTTGTCATGGTGTAAATCTATCTTTTAGATTCATTTTATCTTTCCTGATACTATGTAGAGTTGGAAAGGTGCCATACTGCTCACCTCTACCGCCGCAGTTATATCGAGTACACAACATCTTCCACGTGTCACAGTTGAGGATGTATGTGCATGATATATCATTAATTATCGACTGGGTAGATCTGAACATCGAGGATGGAGATACCTTTATTGAGTACATGGTAGATATAAAGGATTGATGAGAGAGGATCATTCAGGGGTGAGTGATTCCTTTATTGCGTGTCTGATGATAACATGGGAATCTTTAGGATAGCTACTGGGAATGGGATACTCATATGCGTAATCAGTACCAACATCTCTTTGTGTAGCCTTTTTGTTTTGGATTTTCACGATGTAAATATCCAAGGTGGGAAGAATGTAATGACTTAGATTTTATATGTATTGTTTTTTGGATATTATATGTGTAGGTTCTGGGTTCAGCAGAAGCGCGTTGGTGGGAGTGCCCAACTTTAATTTTAGCGTTAACAATGATCAATCCAAGATCTGTCATGATGTAAAACGCCATATCTTCAGAATATAATGAAGAACAAAAAACAAAAGAGGGAGTCTCGGAACCATAGAGATAGTATCATCATATGTTGGTTATAATTAATTTAATTATAATTGACAAGAATTACCTTGATGGAATTCTTTCTTCGTTGATTTCTCCGGTCACGATCTTGTGTGATCCGTCATTGCGTCGTAGAATCCAAGTGTACGATTCCTCTAGCAGTGATCCACATGTGCTCCACATATCTCCGGACGTCGTCGAAGGTATCTCCAGGTGCTAGTGTGGAAGAACCTTTGCTTGTGATGTCTGCCTTTGATCGTCTTGATCCGGTGGTGGTGGATCTCTCTCGGTCTTGAGAGCGTTCTTGGAGGAAGGAGTTCTTTCGGCCTTGAGAGAACTCTCCAGAATTTTTGTGCACAATGATTGGGGAAAAGTGTTGGGGTTGTGAGGATATTTATAATAGGGTTTGAGGTTATAGAGTTATAATGATAAATAAATGTGTTACACGTTTTATTTATTTCATTAACTCTTATTGAAAACCCCCATGTTGAATCATTAATTCCTTTACATGCGCCCACACTGATTATAATAAATATCATTTAATAAAAAAATATTATTTCCTCAAAATCCTGACTAAAAAACTACACGGCGTGTAATCATTAATACATGTCGTGTAATTGCTTTTTATTTATTTTTATTTCCTCAACCACATTTATTAGACCTTGAATAATGGCTATTTATTTCTGAAATAAATGTAACTGCATTACTCGCTAATAAATATATTATTTCTCCCACAATATATTCTCTCGAATAAATAGTGTCGAAATAAATGTGTTCAGGCATCCTTGAATAATTATTAAACCACAGTTGGGAATAATATTTATTCAACTTGTTAAATTAATATTTAACTGAGATACATGGACACACTTAGTGTGTGACCCACTAGGCCTCTTTCTCAGTAGCATTAGGCGGAGCCTACCTAAATTCCAAGGTTAGCGTCTAGCAACATGCCAAGGCACCCATAGATAAATAAGTTAACGTCGCAATGACGTGTCACCTCCTACAAATGCTTACCATGTAATGTAATCCCTTTGTCTCGATATCACTAATCAAGCGGGTTTCATGCTAGTGCCATCAACCCATGTGCTCGATTATTCTTTCTTTGACTTCCTGAAATTGAAATCGCCTATACCTTACTATGGCCATGGATTTATTTAGGCTATATCAATTCCATCAAAGGGCCTGAGATATCTACTTTTGTTATAGAACAAAAGGGACAAATCCTTTCTCGCATTATCTATTAATGCAGTATTACTCATGACGCACCCAACGTATCCTACCTCGCTGCAAACAGTGTGTCATCACAGTTTTCCTCAATACATCTAAGTGCGCAATTTGCAATACCCATTAATAATAATCTTAAAGACTAAGGACCAATACACAAGTCTGCAGATAGGAACATCCAATGACACTATGAAATGTGGATTTCCTACTGGCGGGTCTCATTCTCATAATATCCTCCTGGATATTACCAAGGGCGCACACCATGAGAAGGTGCCTTAAAGTTTTATGAGTTCTCACCCCTAATGGGCTTGTGTGTGTGCCGATTTCATGGTTGTACCCAAATTTTTATATTCAAGAACAGTGTTATGGAACTTCCGGGTTCTCATCATAGTAGGGATTCGCTATGACCCTTTAATGAAACAGCTATCCTTAGGACATTATCACATGAATTTTCATGCAGAAGAACAATCAAGATGTGATAAGGTATTTATTAATAATGAAGTACAAAGTAGTTGGTTCTAGGCCACCAACTCCAACAGAATCCCACTTAGACTAGGGCCAACTGCTAACAACCTTTAACCTGCTATCTCTCACATGATATTCATGCTTCTACTGATATAGGCCTTTAGTCATGGGGTCTACCACGTTCTCTTCTGTGGACACTCTTCTCACTACAACTTCACCCCTCTGATAGAAAACCATCAAGAGGTGATACTTCCGGAGTATGTGCTTTGTCCGTTGATGTGACCTTGGTTCTTTTGAAAGAGTCACCGCTGCAGTATTATCACAATACAATGTGACAGGGTCTTTATTTCTAGGCACCACATCAAACTCCTAGACAAAGTTCTGAATCTAGATGGCTTCCTTGGCTGTATCAGAAGCCACTATATATTCATACTCCGCTATCGAATCGGCGAAAACTGGCTACTTTGAACTCTTCCAGCTCACAGCTCCTCCATTGAGACAGAAAACATATCCAGATTGCAACTTCAGATAGTTCCGATCTATCTAAAAACCAGCATCAGCATACCCTCAAATGACAAGCTCCTCGTCTCCTCCATACACTAAGAACATATCCTTAGTTCTTCTCAGATACTTAAGGATAGTCTTAACAGCAGTCCAATGTTTTTCTCCTGGATCTTCCTGATATCTTCCTACCATGCTCAGTGCATAGGCAACATCAAGCTTGGTATATAACATAGCATACATGATGGATCCTATAGCCGAAGTGTATGGGGTCTTACCCATTCTATCTTTCTCATGTTCTGTCTGTGGACACATTTTCTTAGAAAGATGTAGGCCATGTGACACTGGAACTAATCCCCTCTTGGATTGTTCCATACTAAATCTCTTTAGTATCTGGTCAATGTATGTACCCTGACTTAGTCCAAGCAGCCTCTTGGATCTATCATGAATGATCTTGATCCCTAGAATGTAGGCTGCTTCACCCAAGTCCTTCATGGAGAAACACTTGTTCAACCAGTCCTTAACTGACTATAAAACTGGTACATCATTTCCAACAAGCAATATATCGTCAACATATACTACTAGGATAACGATCGCATTCCCATTAAACCGCTTATAAACATAGGGATCACATTCGTTCTTAATGAAACCAATTTTTTATGGCTTCATCAAATCAAATTTTCCATGACCTGGATGCTTTCTTTAATCCATAAATGGATTTATGAAACTTGAAAACCTGTTTGGCTTCACCTGGTGTCACAATCCCTTCTAGTTGTGTCATATAGACATCTTCCTGAAGGTTCCCCTTAAGGAATGTTGTTTTGACATCCATTTTCCAAATCTCGTAGTCATGATAAGTTGTTATGGCAACTATGATTCTTATGGATTTAAACATGGAAACTGGTGAGAAGGTTTCATCATAGTCAATTCCTTAATGTTTTTTAAATCCTTTAGCCACTAGTCTTGCTTTATAGGTGCTAACTTGACCTTCCATGTCCAGTTTTCTCTTGAATACCCATTTTCATCCTATAGGATTTACATCAACTGGCTCATTGACCAGAACCCAGACTTGGTTTTGATACATGGAATCTATCTTAGAATTCATAGCTTCTAGACATATTGCAGCTTCTGAGCTTTCTACTACTTCCTTGTAGGAGATAGGTTCATCATTGTCCAACAATAATGATTCACCATTCTCGGTGACTAGGAAACCAAATCTCTCTAGTTCCCTTACCTCTCTTGAGCTCCTATGTAGTACTTGTGTTTCTAGAACCTCTTCCACGAGGACCTGTGGAACTTGTTCCTGTACCAACTCCTGTGTATCTTAAGCATCAACTTCGTCAAAGTAAATCTTGCTCCCACTATCATTTTTGAGGATGTGATCCCTATCAAGAAATACGGTTTTTCTGGAGACAATCACTTTCTTGTCTGAAGGGTTATATAGTTAATATCCTTTCATTTCCTTGGGATATCCTATAAAGATACACTTCGTGCCCCGGGGTGCTATTTTGTTTCCTGAGAAGGCCTTAAAAAACTCCTCGCATCCCCATACACATGTTTTCTACAAAATGGGTTTCTTTCCATTCCATAACTCAGATGGAATTCCATTTTCCGCCTTAGTTGGTACTCGGTTTAATGTGTATACTGCAGTTTGTAATGCATATCCCCAAAAGGATAATGGAAGGTATGCATGACTCATCATCGACTTCACCATGTTCAACAAGGTTTAGTTCCTCCTTTCAATAACACCATTAAACTGTGGTGTATAAGGAGGAGTGAGTTGAGATAGAATCCCATACTCCCGTAGAAGATCGATGAACTCTTGGTTCAGATATTCTCTACCTCAATTTGATCGAAGTTTCATTATCTTCTTACCAATATGATTCTCCACTTCATTCTTGAACTCCTTAAATTTCTCTAAGGAATCTGACTTATACCTCATTAAGTATACATATCCATATCTACTTAAATCATCAGTAAAAGTAATGAAGAAAGAATACCCACCTCTAGCTTCTACTGGAAATGGTCCACATACATCTGTATGCACCAATCCTAGAAGCTCTGTGTCCCTTTCACCCTGTCCACCAAAAGGTGGCTTGGTCATTTTACCTTGTAAACAAGTGTGACATCTATCAAGTGTTTTTAGCTTAGTAGAGTCTAAATATCCATCTTTGTAGATCTTTTTAAAGAACTTCTCATTTACATGACCAAGACGGTGATTCCACAACTGGGTGATGTATGAGTCATGTGATTTTGTTTCGTGATCGATTTCCAACACTTGGTTTTCGTAATTTAATACATACAAACCATTATTTAAATGTGTCATACTATAACATATGTTGTTCTTATAAAAGAGACCACCCTTATATCCAAACTTGAAAATAAATCCATCTATATCCAAACAAGATACATAAATTATGTTCTTGGTAACACTAGGCACATAATAACAGTTATGTAAAACCAAAATCATCCCAGTCGGCAATGAGTGGTGGCAATCGCAAATAGCCAATGCAGCCAGCCTTGCACCATTGGCAGCTCAAAGATCCACCTATCCTCTGGTAATCATTCTAAATCTACTTGGTTCCTGTATTTGAATACAGATTTGAGCCCCACAAGATGTATCTAATACCCAATGAGTATAAATAGAAAGATTACACTCGATAACGAATGCACCTTTAGCATCCCGACGCTTCTGGGTGCAGTTCCTCTTCCAGTGGTCTTGCTTGCCACATGAAAAACATATTTCCTCCCGTTCCATGCCCTGCCTCTGGATCTTCCCCTTCTTGGAAGGATAGCACTTGGGGGATTTGGACCGTTTATAAGTCTTTGGACCCTTTTCCTTGTCCTTCCTTTTCTTATTCACCATAAGTACTGTGGGTTTGTCATGCCCCATGTCCTTATCTACTTGGAAAATTAAGGTCAGAAGTTCCGATAGACTCTTCTCATTGTTTCTCATGTTGCAGTTGAAAATAAAGCTTGAGAAGGTCTAGGGTAGTGATGATAGGATGAGATCTGTATGCAACTCATTCGGGAACTTAATCCCTAAGATGTTCAGGCGTTCAATGTAGCCAATGAGCTTGACTATATGAGGCCTAGCTGGAGCAGACTCTCCAATCTTAGTTGTAAACAAAGTGTTGGAGATCTCATATCTCTCTTGTCTTGCCTTCTCTTGGTAGAGATCATTAAGGTGAGACATCATGCTATAGGCATCCATGTTTTCATGTTGCTTCAAGAGCTCATTAGACATAGCCGATAGCATGAAACACTAGACATATGTGGCATCATCCATGTGTTTCATGTAGAGAGATAGTTCCTCATCACTGGCCTCCTTTCCAGGCACAACTGTAATAGGCTCTTCCAGTGCATACAATTTCCTTTCGTGGAGAAGTATGACGCGTAAACGCCTCTGCCACTCTTGGAAATTGGTGCCGATGAAAAGGTTTTCCTTCTCAAGTATGGTTCACAATGATATTTTTGAAGTCATTTTTCTTGCCATTTCTACAAATTAAAATGATCAAAGGTTTAGTACATTATTATAAAAACTGAGACAAATAAATAAATTAATACTTATTAGTCTCCCACTATTTTATCAAAATCCAATATCCCTCATCATTGACTTTGGAATATTCTGTTTCCTGAATATTCTAGTTGCAAGGATCTATATTTCCCTTCGCATTACCCCAACTAGGGTTGGTCAAGAAACTTGAAGGGTTTTAGGTAGGCATTCCAAATGCCAACTGCATTAACTCACAGCTCCTTGATCTGCTGAGTGGACTCCCCAATCCTGAAATCCTTTTATTTTGGATTTCCCCAACCTTTGCCTCTTGGTCACACCAAGTCCTGTTGTGGCAATCAACCCTTGATGCGAACCAAGTCAAGTCAACCCAAAACCTTGAATTAGAATTCCCTGATAATTGAAAGCACCCCAACTAGGGTTGGTCAAGCACTTTGAACTATGGTTCAATTCTAACCAATATTATGGAAGGCTATACCGACTTAATATTTCTTTGAGGTATTTTATCTTTATAAGTAAATTTCTATTTTATTTTCTTTGATTACATGCTTGTTAATATTAAGTGGGATATACTTAAGTGATTAACCATTTCTAAGATAATATTTACGTATAAGCTAAATTTATTTTAGTTCTATATTGCATGCTCGTTTAATTCATTAATTGTGTGATCGTGACAACACACCCACAATAAATAAACCATGAAACTAATAGAAATAAAATAAATGGTATGATCATGAGATTTTTCTATTGGTTAGTTTATCTAGCGGTTGATAAACTAACCCAAGACCTAGGGCAGAAACACCTTGAACCTTTCAGGTTCGTGTTTACAGCTTTCCACATGTCCACCTTTGTATCTCATTGGATTGGTTTTGCCTTGGATCCTTACTTGAGCTGCCTCCACTAGCTTGGGAGATCCACCCATTACATATGCATTTATCTCACATGTAGGTGAGGGGTAAAAGGGGGTTTTTACATAAAATAATCCTTGGGCACGCAGGCCCAACATATTAATGAGGAGAAGGCTCGCAGGCCAACAAATTTAATTTAAATAAATAAATTAAAGAAACCATTCACATATAAGGGTCTTGTTCTAGATCATGATCATCCATAAATACAATGATATTTACGCATAAATAAAACTAGCATTCAATTCTTTAATCGTTCTCATTTAAGATAAATCACGCTCGAATCAATTAATTATCTTTAATTAATGAATCATTTTATCTTAAAACATTTTCTGAATTTCCTTGAGATTCTCATCCATCATAATTTTAAACAAATAAATTCATTTAAAATTATATTTGTACGTAACTTGTACCTTGGAGGCAACTCGGTGAATTCCCGTTCATTACGCAAATGTTAAATTAAACACATATATATAAAACACCTATCATGTGTTTTTCCTCAGCTTTATGCCTGCACTATGGTACACGTCTCAAGGGTTTGAATAATATAACAATAAATTTTAATAAATCTGCATAATTTGGGTGAGTACACGGCGTGTAGTTCTGACTACACGGCGTGTACTTTTCTTCACCGTCCATCCGAAGTACACACCCAGGGACATGGCGTGTTGTTGTACTTTGGAAATTTTTGGAGTACACAGTGTGTTCAATTGGACACACACCGTGTAGTATCTGTGTTACACGGTTTCCAGCTGGTAAAGTCATGTACGGGGTACATGGTCCAATCCCAGCCCAAAGGGACTACACGTCGTGTTCAGTGGACCACATGGCATGTAATCCGGAAACTGTGTACCACCTGTTCTTGGTCAACACACGGTGTCATAAATGACTTAGATAGGATCCAATACATGGCCTGATTTGGCAGACCAGTCCAATGCTTTGAACCTAGACTACACAGTGTGTACTTCCGAATACACACCATGTATTCTGGTGTTGTATAGCTAGGAACGTTTGGCACCTCCGGAAAAGTTCCTCTATTTTATTTTAATCAAAATTAAAATAAAAATTTGTTTCTGTAAGGTGAACGAGAAACGAGAGGGGAGGAACAGATCTCGAGATTCAGATTTTAAAGAATGGTTGACTTGAATTGAAATAACTAATTTATTAAATGCATAAATCACCAATGAAAAACTAAATAATTATAATCAACGATATGACCCCTCTGATACCACTTGTAGGTTCTGGGCATAGCGGAAGCGCGTTGGTGGTAGTGCCCAACTTTAATTTTATTGTTAACAATGATCAATCCGAGATCCATCACGATGTAAAATGCTGGATCTTCAGAATAGAACGAAGAATGAAAAACAAAAGAGGGATTCCCAGAACCATAGATATAGTATCATCATATGTTGGCTATAATTAATTTAATTATAATTGACAAGAATTACCTTGATGTAATTCTTTCTTCGTTGATATCTCCGGTCACGATCCTGTGTGATCCGTCATTGCATCATAGAATCCAAGTGTACGATTCCTCTAGCGGTGATCCACACATGCTCCACGTATCTCTAGACGTCGCCTAAGGGATCTTCAGGTGCTAGGGCGGAAGAACCTTCTCTTGCAATGTCCGCCTTTGATCGCCTTGATCCGGTGGTGGTGGATCTCTCTCGGTCTTGAGAGCGTTCTTGGAGGAAGGAGTTCTTTCAACCTTGAGAGAACTCTCCAGAATTGTTGTGCACAATGATTGGGGAAAAGTGTTGGGGTTGTGAGGATATTTATAATTGGGTTTGAGGTTATAGAGTTATAACGATAAATAAATGCGTTACGTGTTTTATTTATTTCATTAACTCTTATTGAAAACCCCCATGTCGAATCATTAATTCCTTGACATGCTCCCACGCTGATTATAATAAATATCATTTAATAAAACAATATTATTTCCTCAAAATCCTGACTAAAAAACTACACGGCGTGTAATCATTAATACATAGCGTGTAATTGCTTTGTATTTTTTTTATTTCCTCAACCACATTTATTAGACCTTGAATAATGGCTATTTATTTCTGAAATAAATGTAACTACATTACTTGCTAATAAATATATTATTTCGCCCATAATATATTCTCTCAAATAACTAGTGTTGAAATAAATGTGTTCAGGCATCCTTGAATAATTATTAAACCACGGTTGGGAATAATATTTATTCAACTTGTTAAATTAATATTTAACTGAGATACATGGACACACTTAGTGTGTGACCATCTAGGCCTCTTTCTCATTGGCATTAGGCGGAGCCTGCCTAAAGTCCAAGGTTAGCATCTAGCAACACGCCAAGGCACCCATAGATAAAGAAGTTAATGTCGCAATGAAATGTCACCTCCTACAAATGCTTACCATGTAATGTAATCCCTTTTTCTCGATATCACTAATCAAGTGGGTTGCATGCTAGTGCCATCAACCCATGTGCTCGATTATTTTTTCTTTGACTTCCTGGAATTGAACTCTCCCATACCTTACTATGGCCATAGATTTATTTAGGCTATATTAATTCCATCAAAGGGCCTAAGATATCTACTTTCTTTTTGGAACAGAAGGGATAAATCCTTTCTCGCATTATCTATTAATGCAGTATTACTCATGACGCACCCAACGTATCCTACCTCACTATGAACAGTGTGTCATCACAGTTTTCATCAATACATCTAAGTGCGCAATTTGTAATACTCATTAATAATAATCTTAAAGTCTAAGGACCAATACACACGTCTGCAGATAGGAACATCCAATGACACTATGAAATGTGGATTTCCTACTGGCGGGTCTCGTTCTCATAATATCCTCCTGGATATTACCAAGGGCGCACACCATGAGAAGGTGCCTCAAATTTTTATGAGTCCTCACCCCTAATGGCCTGTATTATTTTTTTCCCTCAAATAACATCATCCGACCATAGAACATATATTCAATAATAGTGTTATGGCACTTTCGAGTTCTCATCATAGCAGGGATCCGCTATGACCCTTTAATGCAACAGCTATCCTTAGGACATTATCACATGAATTTTCACGCAGAAGAACAATAAAGATGTGATAAGGTATTTATTAATGAATATAGTACAAAGTAGTTGGTTCTAGTCCACCAACTCCAACAATATGGAATATTTTTTATACCAAGCATGAAGACGGCATGTGATTCTGAGACCCGATAAACCCAGAATAAATGTTTGAAATATATTAAATATCTTAAATAATATGTGCACAAAATTTTAATAAAAAAGTGTAATAACTTCTAAATTGATTCTTATATTGAAAATATGAGGCTTTCGTTGAGTTCAGATCATTGGTTTTACCCTAAGTGTGATATAACCTTGCAACACATCGAGTGTTTGGGTTGAGGCACGATCATGGGGGATGTTTAAAACAAATTAAATTATTTTATTTTATTACCTGACCTAATAAGGATTCTATAAATACATGTATATGGTAAAATCCTAGGTTTATATTCATAAATCTATAGATTTGGAGGATCCATTAGAGGAAATTTTTTTAACAAATGACAATCGGATCGAAGATTGACAGCCAGTACATAACGGAATTCAAGGATCTCTCCAATGATGATGATGCATATTCATTCCTCATTAGTGATCAATCCAAATTTAGGAAGGACTTTGATTTATTTGGATTTATTTCCCCATTGTTTATTTCTAAGATGAACGTGAATTAATTGACCAATGGATTGATTTGTGGATAGGTCGTATTACAGGATGGGTTATATATGAAGATTTATTCGGAGAATTGTGTATTTATTTTTGGTTCTTTGTTCATCATTATAATGGAAACAAATAGAGTCCAACCAAACATGGACAAGGTTCATTCCTATATGTGTGGGTTTTGTATTTCTACCACCATTATTGTGTGTTCATCATTGGTGCTTTGTTTGACCAGTGGTTCAACTAGAATACTGAGAAATCAACTATTGTGCACTTGATTCTTGGTGAAATGGTTTGATATTGTAGATTCAAACTCAGTATGACATGGGGAATGTGCGATGATTGAATTGGTGGTGGCTCAGATGTATTTGGGGATACCCTATTTTGTGTTCTTCAGCACGTGGTGATGAATGAGACACGAGGGAATTTTCGAATGGATTTGATGAATGAATTCCAATGTTCAGTGATGGAAAGGCTCAAACAAGGAGGTTCCTTTTTTTCTAGAGAAAGGCATGGTTGGATAGATGCCTAGAGGATTGAGAGGATATGTTTAAAATGGATCTGGGATTCTAGAAAATCCCATAACACACAGCGTGTAATCTTGGATTACACGGTGTGTGGGACCCCAGGTGTGGTGCTAGGGTTTTTGAGAGAAGTTAAGTATCACATAGTGTGTGAACCCTATTACATGGTGTGAGGTGATACCTGGAATCTCATCATGTACCACAGAGAATACATGGACATGAACAGGAGTATATAGTCACAGAAACATCATTTACTTCAATAGGGGTGTGTCCAGGCCAGGTGTACATGGGTAAATCCATTTACTTAGACACAGACAAGAGAACATGGGTTGGGACACATCGTGTACTCTGAAATGGACAAAAATACAAGCACATACCATGTTACATGGGTAGAACCCAGTGTCGAAGGGACACTCCATGTACTACCTTCAATAAGGCTTAGATCCCTTGTCCTCTTCATCTTGGATAAGTTTCATTAGGGTGAATAACCTTGATCTATTCCATGAGGGTTATAATGGAATCATGTCTTGTACATAGGATAATGATCCCTTCAATGGGACTTCTTATATAGATTCATTGTAATCCCTCTGTGAGTCTTAGAGTTAGATCATCTATCATCATCTTTACCTTGGTGGAGTTCTTGGTATCACCGTGACCAACACTATGCGGGCATTGATCCTCTACTTAGTGGGTTATTCTAGATTGATTTGTTGGTATACCCCATTAAGTGGGGTGTGATCCTCATCTGTGTATCATTCTATTCATAATTCCAACATATACTTCCTATGGAGAGACACAATGAGTATTACATCTTGTATAGAATCCATTAGTGATATCCGACTCATGGATCATGCTCTCCTAAACGAGTGTTATGTGGAACATAAAGGCATGAATTCCTAGGTTGTCATTATGGTTATCACTTTACCCTAAGAATGTGTTTCTTTTTTGAGTAGATCTGGATATTCTTTTTATATGTTTTGTAGACATATTCCTATGTAAGGATGAGTGTTATTCATGTTGTTATATGCTTAGTGATTTTGGGTTGTCTTACTGGGTATTGTTATACTCACCCATGCATGGGATTTTCCCTAACATGTCATGTATTATGTAGATGATCGACCTTTTGATGGAGTCCTAGAGGGAATAGGACCAGAAGGTTCTTAGTGATCTGAAAAGATTGAGGTGTGTTCCTATGGTTATCTTAATAGCAGTCCTCATTTATAATTTCAGGTTGGACTTGTTTTCATACTCTTTTTGGTGGGCTTGTAGTTGGCACTTTTTACTTTCCAGTTCTTGTTTTCGTACTCTAGTTGTGGGATTTTAGATGTATACATGCATAGTTTATCAGTTATTTTACATTTTATCATTGTATGGTATTAACTATGTGCTTGTGTGTATTGGTACATTAGGAAAAGGTATCGTATGTGAGTGATATTCCTTCTTGGTTCTTGTCACCAACCCCTGGACTATTGGAGGTGGGCTTGGGGTAGTCACAACATGGGCCCCGTTGGGATTATTCATAACACTATCATCAGGTGCGATCCAGACCTTTAGATATACCACATATGGATTTCCAAAGTCGTTATGGTCTATATGAGTACCTAGTTATATCATTTGGTCTTATAAATGTTCCAGATATTTTCATGGCCTTGATGAATAAGTTTTTCCACCCCTACTTTGATTCTTTCACTATGGTTTTTGTGGACAACGTCTTGGTGAATTATCATACTCAAAGAGACCATTCCAAACATATTGAGATCATATTGAATACACTAATAGAGAATTAGTTATATGTTAAGCTCATAAAATGCTACTTCTATATTGACAAGGTTCACTTATTAGGTCATATTATCTCAAAATCAGGAGTATCAGTTGAACCAGAGAAGGTGAGTGTTGTTGTTTCTTGGGAGCATCCCAAGAACGTGTTTGATATTTAGAGTTTCTTAGGGATGTTTGGATATTATAATAATTTTATAAAGGACTTATCATGCCTTACATCACCTCTTACCAGTTTTAATAAGAAGGGTGTGAAGTTATTGTAGTTTGAAGTGTGCGAGAAGGACTTTTAGGAGCTAAATGGAATAATTTATTCAACACCAATTCTAATTCTACTTGATCCTAGAAGAGGCTATACTATGTTTTTTGATGCCTCTAGAATCGGGATAGTTTTAGTTCTATTATAGGAAGATCAAGTTGTTGCATATGGATATTTCCAATTGAGAACTCATGAGCGTAACAACCTGACGCACGATCTCAAGCTAGAAATAGTAGTCCATACCTTACATTGTTGGAGACTATATTTGTTGGGAGATCAATTTGTGGTGTATAAGGACCACAAAATCCTCAAATATATATTTACAGAAATTTACTTTAATCTCAGATATAGAATATGGGTTAAATACCTTTAGTATTTTAACTTTGAGCATGATTATATGCCTAGAAAGGGAAATGTGGTAGCTAATGCATTGTACCAGAAAACCCAAGCACAAGCCGTTTAAGAATCCAGTGATGAATGGAAGTTGATAGACCTATTTTATAAGATGCATCTAGAGTTTTTACAGAGTTATGAGCAGCCTTTTATTATAACCTTAGAGGTAGCCTCGTCACTTATGGATAGAGTAAAGAGGAGGTAGTTTTTATATTCTAAAGTCTTGGTCCGAAGGGAAAGTATTTCAGGTACAGACCCACCACTGATTTGGTCAGTTAATGGAGATAACATCCTTCTTATACATGGGAATATCTGAGTTCTTACATATATGCAAGAGGATCTCATGTGAGAATCTCATTATTCTTAGTGGGAACTTCAACCAGGTATCCCCAAGATGTATCGTGATATGTGCTTCCAGTATTGGTGGCCTAGGATTAAACTT
Organism: Viscum album; assembly: GCA_963277665.1. Taxonomy (NCBI): domain Eukaryota; kingdom Viridiplantae; phylum Streptophyta; class Magnoliopsida; order Santalales; family Viscaceae; genus Viscum; species Viscum album. The sequence continues at coordinate 3,406,094 of OY728140.1, forward strand.
TAGATCATGGGTTTTATCACAAGGTGTTCCACCTATCAGTAGGTGAATAAAGAACACCAGTGTCCCTCTATCTTGTTACAACCCTTATTGGTCCCAAAATGGAAATGGGATAATGACGCGATGGATTTTATGATTGGTTTACCGAGGCCACCTTGAGGTAGTGACATGGTTTGGGTAGTTATCAAAAGATTTATAAAGGTATCCCACTTCATTACTATTAGAGAGACCTTCTTAGTGGATGAACATGGATGATTGTATGTTCGTAAGATTATACACCTACATGGGGTCCCTCATACTATCGTTTCAGATAGGGATGCTCATTTTAAATCAAGGTTCTGGAAAGGGTTATGAAATATTTGGGTACACAGGTGCTTATGAGCACATATTTTCACCCTCGGACTGATATCTAGTTATAATGGACTAAACATGTGTTAAATGACATGATCTGAGAAATTTACTTGGTTTTGGGGGTTCTTGGGAGAAACATATACCCATCATCAAGTTTTCCTATAATAATATCTTTCAGAAGATGATACAGATGTATCCTTATGTAGACTTATATGGTAGGCCATTTTTATCACCTCTATATTGACTAGAGGCAAGGGTGGTAGTGATAATAGATCCTAATATCATGAAAGAGACTTGAGAGTAAGTGTAGATGATCATAAAGTGAATGGATACCACTCAATCCAGACAGAAATCGTATATCAATCACTATTGATGACCTCTAGAGTTTGAGGTTATGGATCATGTTTTCTTACAAGTATCACCCATTCTTGTGCATAGATGGATATAAAGACAAGTTAATTTGTCTTATTATTTTATTATACCTTTTGATATCTTAGAGAGACTCGGACTAGTAGCTTATCGGTTGTTGAAACCTCAAAGGTATTGTGTCGTGCATGACGTCTTTCACATTTCACAGATTCACTGTTACCATGCCGACCCATTGACACATGTATATTGTGTGGTGTGGAAAAAACAATTATTTACTAAGTTAAAAATGAAATAAAGTGGTTGACCTAGTTTTTCTTCAGAGAGGAGTGCTCAATAATCAAGTTGTCACCTTTAATTAGAGGGAAAATGGGGGATTTTTTAAATTGTTTGATTTTGAAAAGAGAATAAACTAAACAAAGGAAAATAATTTAAGAAAAATATTGAGAAAAATTGAAAAAACAAGTGATTTAATCTATTATATGATAAGGGTGATTAGTTCAGGTTCAGTTCTACAATTTTAATTCTTTCATAGTTCCAATTCATCCAATTCTCTTCTGTTAAGTCCATAAAAGTGAGAATCCACAATCGCTTCTTCTCACTCCCTTGGTCAAATAATAATGGTGAGAATAAAACTTACTAAAATATCAAATTGTCCTACTCTCCTTCAAATGTGTGATATATTTGTAGAAAATAACTCTAATTGACTTAATAAATTCTCAATCTAGTCTTGTTTATCCCAAACAATCAAGAATGTTCACTACCCCTCCCACACATACTGGCGATCGTCGAGTACTTAACCACTAAGCCCTGATCTATTCCATTGTATATAGACTAGAACCTAGTCAAGGGAGATATTGATAATTGAACAAAGAAATAAAAACAACATAATCTAAAATCAAATACAATTTTACATGATAATAAAAACCATTATAATAAATTGAAACTGATTTCACAAAAGAGAGAAAAGGATCTTAAAACATTAAGTGAAATAACTCAAGAATTAAAAAAGGGAAAACCTCTCCTTCCCCAATAACACATAATTTTACCCCACCATGTTAAGGGTAATTGTGAATAAGGGGGAATAATAATTCATTACAAAACAAATAAGAATAAAAGAGAGAAAACAAAGAACGGAAAATTAGCTCCTCCAGAATCTGTCCTCCATAAGTTTTCTTATATTCTACCCACAATATAACCGAAACTTTCCAAGGTATATTCTTAAAATATCTTCTGAATGAAGTTTTATTTTGGCCCTAAAAATTTCAAAGATTTTTTACATATGTAAAGGAATATATTTTCGAATTAATGAACATGAATTTTTATGGCTACTAAATATTATTCCACCTACTCTACTTTGACTTGATCAAACGATATCTTAATGATCTCATTTATTCATGAAATTTAATGGAAACATTAAAAATAAAGTATTGTTTCTAAAATAGCTATAATAATATCATTTGAAGGTTGGTATCCAATGATATTCCTCATTTAATGAGGTAGGGTCCATTCTGTCATCCAGAATAAATTTCTCCACTTGATTGATTTCTATGAGCTAGTGTGTTTCAAATTGGTTATTATCCCAGAAGAAAATTTTGAATCCGATAAATAAATGATGCCTGAAAAATTAATCACTTAAATTGGATCAATATTGTAAAATTTATTCTCAAAAAACATAAGCTTCATAAAACTGTCAATTTTCCAGAATTAAGAAAGTTTCACAATTAAGCCCAAAATTCACCAAAAACACTAAAATGATGAAAATAACCTCAAAATTAATAATTAGAATGGATTAAATCATTGAAACACACATGAAAAATAATTAAAATATTAACTCTATCACCCATATCATACCTTTGTTCCTGAGTATTTTGAATTGGATGTTGATGCTTCTTTTGAGGAGTATCCCATTTGCATCATGGATCGGATCATGAATGATCTACAATGAAGGTTTGTCCATTTAGTGTGGGTGATATATTAGTGTGGATGTATACAGGATGAGACTTGGGAATAGGAGGCTGAAATTCATGCTCAGTGGCCAAATTTATTCTCATATGAAGTTTTACCACCCTTGGAAGGGAAACTCGGGGATGGGTTCCTTTAAGGGGGGAGACTATAAGGACCCATTTTTTCTTCAAGGTATGGAACCTTTAGTTTTTTGGTTTAATTATTTTTTTTATCCTTTTATGAATTTATAATGAGGTTAGGGAGGAAACATGGGTGTTTGGGTCTTGTTCATATCCCAGAGACCCAAATTTTAGAGGAAACAACTAGGTCACACGATTAGTACAATCTATGTCACCCAGTTTGCGTGGTTAGAAAAACCATGTAGGGTGTTGTAGGGCTTCAAAAAGGGGAGCGCACGGTCTATGCATAGTTTTTATAACTATGTGATACAGTCCATGTGAGGTGTGTTCCCTAAGAAAAGGGGAATGCACTGGTAGATCATGGTTAGAAAAATCAGTCTTCCCAACCATGTGGTCTATTGTCCTTGGACAATAACTAGTGCACGATTTGTCCAACCATGCGACCAAACTGTACACATCTTTAAATTTTGAATGAAATGACTAAATTACCCCTCTCTATTTATAACTCGTCCTCTTTTTCTTCTTCAATGGACAGAACCCTATCCTTTTCTCCAATTTGATCTCTCTCTCTTACCTAACCTAGGATTTGAAGGATCTCCTTCATCTAACATCCGATCAAACCACCATTTTTCTCATTATATTATTCTCAATAAGTGGTTTAATCCATTTCATTATTTCTTTAAATATCATTCCATCTTTGGTGTTGTTTTTGGCAATCTTTAATGCCTTATTTTCAAAGTGTTCGCCTATTCTTTTGTATTCTTCCAATCTAAACCAAACCAAGGGATGATAATGGACAAGAAATATTTTATAAGCATAAGGTAGGTGGTCTATGACTTTTCCCTCAAGGTATCACCTTTTTATAAATTGTTATCATCATGTGCATGTCGGTTCTAGTAGGATTTGCTTCTAAAATTATTATGACTTTAATTTAAATCGTATAAGTTTATTCTAATGACCTTTTTTACCTATGGACATCGTTGGAGGTTGAGACATCAATGTAGACCACCCAATATAGGGTGTGTCCTTTGTTATGCCTTTATTTACCAATATTGTAAATACTTGAACAACGTTCAGGTGAACTTGACTTAACCTTTGGTATTATAAGCATTTCATATTAATAAATAAATCTTTAATACATTGAATGGAAATTTTATAGTTATATATATCACTTGGCCTTGATAAATTATAATTGAATTAGAAGTTGGTTGCATGTCCTTATTAAACTTGTCACTTATGATGAAAGATAATAGAACGAACCTAATGGTTTGAAATTTGGTATAAGTATTACATGGAATTTGATGAATTATAAATATAAATGAAATGAGTATATGGTTTCTATTTCATATGGACCTTTTTCATATTTATAGTAATGGTCAGACTTGATTCATCATTGGATTCCTAAGGGAATTCCTTGAGGACTCAGAGGATTCCATTCTGATTCATTGATCTAATTACCAAGGGAGATACCCACCTTGGAATATTTTATTTTTCTATTAGAGGATTCTTATCATGATAGCATAGAATACCTTCACTTTCTCTTTAGAAATTAGAATGACTTGGATACACTCAATGGATTCATCTTGACGTCTATAGACATGTGATTCCTTATATCATTCTCCTTGAGTTAATTCATGCTTATCCTAGGATTTAATATAGATGTGCTCCATGGACTCAGTTGGATTATACTTAGTCCCTTGTTCTAGGATGCTTGGTTTTATACTGTGAGCTAGCTCTACCTTCTAAGGTCAATAATGCCTTGGTTTCACCTTAGATCCTATGTTGTTATCATTAACTTATACAGTACTACTAACACTTGTATATGGACTTCTAGTTATAAACTCGAACCATAATTAACTAATTAAATAATTAAATATTCAAAGACACCAGTTAAGGATAAAGAAGGAATGGGTTGATTATATTTTATTGTTTTACTTTTGATATACCTACACACTGCACAGTTTATATTCACATACTAGATTTCTATAGACGTCATTGGTAGTGGCCTATGGATATTTATCTCACACACTATATGGGCCTTCGTTGGAACTTAGGCTGATTATATGATCGCAGGTGTGGATAAAGGGAAGTGTCCCTCTTTGGACACCTAAATTCTTGATTTAGGATAGGAGCTTGGTAATTGATTTCTAAGCTGGTGCTCAGGATTCTTGGATAGTTTTTCCCTTTTTATTCTTTTGTATATCATGTATTGTACTATGTTTATGCTACTATGTATGCATGTTTTTCCTTTTTGTGGATTCCATCACCTTTTTTATATGATACAGTTTACATATTTTTATGATTATTTATCACTTTGATGATTATTCATATTTCTTCTACCTTATTCATTATTATTGTGCTTTCATTTTTTATTAATATTTTTCCACTATTGTTCAAAACTCTGAATAGAGGGAATAGTCTCTCAATTGACACGCCCTAGGCCCTCACTGCTAGTCAAAAGCCTTTGGCGTATGGGGAGGAATGCTTAAGGACATGTGTACAATCGGGTTTGGTTACTGGGGAGTGAACTAGGTCTGAACGTCAGACAATTTTCAACATAAATTTCATTTTGTGTGAATTTTATCAGTTTTGTGCACCAATTCCAAACATATGATGTCATTTGTCAAGTAATCTTGGGCTCTAAATCAACATCCCATTCTATCCCACCAATTCTATTAATATTATTTTGTTGCTTGACATTATTTTCCTTATTAGTTGGTTGTGATATAATATCATCATAATTGCCTCTAATTTCATCCACAGTATCATAATTCATACTGTAAAAATAAAATAAATAAAAATATTATATTATAATTTGTTATGTGTTCAATTTAAATGCATCTATTGAATTAATTTTAATTTTTTAAAATATAAAAAAACAAATAGTGAAACATTTTTATAAAATTTGAAATGTGATAAACAAATAAAAATCTACTCTAATTACCTTATGGAATGATGAATAAATATATATAGGTCATAATTTCTAAGGTAGTAGGAAATTTAGAGAGAATACAATGAGATAATCAAATATTTACTTTGTTTATAGAAATTTTTCATCAATGATGTCGTGTGGTTGAGTGGAAAGGGGTTGTTGTATCAGCATCGTGTGGTGGAGGGGTGAGGGCATGCTGCTGCATTGATAAAAGGGGGTGAGTGATACTAGTGGTGTGTTGGTTATATTTTCAGTAGAGAGGGCAGTTATCTTGAGAAGCAGTGGTGAGAGGGAGGGATGTAAGACTAGAGGGGAAATGGGGAAATGGGGATTTGGGATGTGAGACAGGAGGGGAAATGAGAATTCACTTTTGGGAGAGGTAGGGATGTGAGATACGAGGGGAATAGAGATTTGGGGGGATTGACTTTGGGGAGAGGGGGGACATGAGATGGAACCACTGGAATAATAAATATTTTTGATGGGTCATTTGTGATTTCATCCCATCACAAATAGTCATTTTCAACGGGATCCCATATAAAAAACTAATTTTTTTCAATAGGGGGTTCACCCATTGTAAAATACTATACCATTTATATAAAATAAATAATTTGTGATGATATTGATATCCCATCGCAAATAATAAAAAAATATAAATATAAAAATATATAAAATATATAAAATATAAAAATATAAAAATATAAAAAAATGAAAAAAATGAAAAAAAACATCATAATAATATAAAAAATTCATTATATAAAACTGTAAATAACTAAAGTAATAATAATATTACAAAAAATATATTCATTAAAATGTGTATCATAATAAATATGTCAAAAAAATACATAAATCACTGAGGGGGAGGGTTATCTAGATGAGGTGGAGGAGGGAACTTCATCCCTACACCTTGCACCAAGCATCGCATGTACTTCATCATCTACTCATGTTACTGCTTGTGTGATCGATGATGCACCTCATGTTGCTGCTCATGTTGTTGAAAAAAACTCTTCATGCTCTCTATATAGGGTCTCTATAACCTCATCCTGAGCTTGCATCTTCTCCTTATACTCTATAGCCAATGATGATGAATCCCAAAGAGCTCCCCTCAAGCTAGATGATGAAAACACAGTAATACCATAATAACTATCAGGCCTCAATCGAGAACCGATACCAATAACTCAGCCTTTCTTGAAACTATATCAAGTCACCTGTATCCATGTTGCATCATCAAATCTTGCTGCACTGGTGGCCTGAACCTCAATCTCATCTTGACTCTCATCATGTGTGTGAGAATTTGTGGCCTCATATGACTCCTTTAAATGCAATTTGAAATTAAACTAGTCAAAATATGATTTCCATTCATTATAAAACTCAAAAAATTGTACTTACCACAATCTGATGTTGTCAACCACCAGTAATATCTCCAGTGATAGGGTCAGTGTATATCCTCTTGTAAACATCAAACCCTATAATATCGGGCTACTCAACTGAATATATGAATAATAAAATAAATAGTTTACATTTACAGTTTTATAAATTATTAAATAAAAGTACTTACCAGATTTCATCGATGAGTATTGAAGATAAGACTACTAGCTCTATGACTGGCCTCATGGCTCCCTAGTTTTTCCAACCTAATGATGATCTTCTCTAAAAATTATCTTCCATCCAATATGATCATAATTCATCCCAAACCTTAGAGAAGATATAATCAGGTCGATGGTTATAACAAGACTAATAAAAAACTATGATTCCAACTTTCTTTATTACTCTCTTCCTCGTATTATAAAAAAACTAACAACAATGATCACACGTGTAGGCCTCCTAGATAGATATACTCATGTTATCATCGATGGGATACCATAAACCCTATAAATAATTAATAATAGAAAGTTAATGATTAAATACATTTTAAAATAACTATTATATATTTGTGTTTCATCCAATGATCAAACATGTGTTTCTGAACATCAATGGAAATATGATCCCACATCTCCCATGCTCCAAAAAAATAATTTTTCATAATAGCACTCCAATGTTCAATATTAATATGAAAAAAAACTGTGGGAAAATAGAACAAATAAAAAATCAATTAGTACATAAATAAATTAATGAAAATTAAATAAATTACACATCTGAACATACCTCTGTATGCATGGATCAAAATCAAGATGTGGATGTCACTTAGGAATAGGGTTGATAATCATCAATCTCTTAAGGCCACGACCCCTCTAAGTCAATGCAACACCAACAACCTGAGGGTCAGGTAAAGAAGCATCATGCTCATCACTAGGTAACATAGCATCCTTTAGGATACGAAACATCTTATCATAAGTCTCATCATCCATTTGAAACATGAAAAGGATGTTGTCATCAAATAATTGAAGATGGGTATTATATATATATTTATTTATTATGACTATAACCAACATGTAATTGTGTCATTATTCATCTCCATCCCCATATTCATATACGACAGTGTCAATATCTTCTATCTTCCTCCTTAGTATCATCAATTTTCATAGGAGTTTTAGATTCATCATTTCTTGTTAATTCAAATTCATTTTTTACATCATCAACATCATCATCACCATCGACCCATAAATGTGGGGTGTCATTGTATATATTCATGTATCTTCGTTAAAAATATGTATTTGAGTTGTCTCTTGAAAAAATTCAATTCCTTTCACTTCAATAGAACCACATTCACTTTGCATAAACTGGTTTTTATGGGGTTTTATTTTTATAATGTTCCACCAATAAATTAACTCTTTTAAATAAGCATAATAATTTGAATAAAAATTTGATGTTCTTAATGATCCAATAAAAAATAGTCCATTTACTACAAGAAAGATTTTATATTTAATTTATATGATTCCATGGAATGGATGAACACACAATCCTCTATTAGTATCAAACCAATGGAATTTAAACATTGTAACATAATTCTATCTCAGATAACTCAGTTCAATTATTTCATTCAGCATTCCATAAATGTCAACTTCACTTTCTCTATAATGAGATCCTCTTAATAAAATAACATTATTCATTTTTTTTTGGATTCATCATATACATGTGTATGAAATAAAAAACCATTCACCACATATGCATTATAACATTTAACCATTTTGGATGGTGGGTTACTCAATACACACAATATATTATCAATTTTATTGGTAATTTTGGATACCTGAAAAATTGAAAAAAAAAATAGCAATATAACAAATAATAAATTAATTTGATATGTTAAACAATAAGCAATTTACTTTACCATTCTTTGAAACCAGTATGAAAAATTATTTTGCTGATGTTTTTCAATGTCAGCAGGTGTAATTTGTGGAAACTATTTCTTAATATAATAATCACATAATCTACAAATAAAAAAATATTAGTTTACTTTTAAAAAAATTAAAGAATAGGTGATAGTAGAACTTGCTATAAAAATCATGTCATTTCTTCACATTCGATCAGAACATATGTATGAGCCATGTGATGTTCATCATTTGAAATCCATCGTCCATAAACTCCACCAACGTCAAGTTCAAGCTGATTAAAAATTGATAATTGAATTTTTAGTGCATAGTCAACATTTCCCTCATTACAGCCCATTCAGTTATTCTTTGAAGGATATTCAAGTTGGAAATAATGGTATCATAAAAAATAAATTTTCTCTTATAAATATGCTTATGCAATTTATCATTCAACTAGTGATTTGTTACATACCTTTTTCTTTAATTTTTTCATACATCTCTAATATGGGTACTTTCATAGGAATTGTACCAACCCTCCACATTTATCTTCATGTGGAAAATGTAATATCAAATGTTCCATTGAATCAAATAAATTTAGTGGAAAAAAAATTCCATTTTACATAAAATTAAAACAACATATTCTTACAGTCTACTAAGTGAATCATAGTCTATTTTTACCACAAAAATGCCTCAGAAAAAATATGATATTTCTGTTATCTCATCCCAAATTGAATAATTTAACAAACCTCTAAATCCAATCGGTATAAATATTTCCATTATAACATGACAATCATGACTTTTTAATCTAGAAATATGATTGTTTTTTACACATCTATCCAAATTGGAAACATAACCATCTGGTATCCTCAAATCTAAAATCCACTAACAAAATAATTTAAAAAAATCTTTAGATAATGTATAAGACACTTTTGATTTCATTAAATTCTATGATCTTTCATTTTCAAACAACTCAAGTTATGGTCACCTGAAATTTTGGGCAAGATCTAATCATGCTTTTACATTATATTTGGTCTTTCCAAGTGTGTCCAAAACTATATAAAATATATTATCAAAATAGTTATTCTCAATATGCATGACATCCAACATGTGATAGGCCAAAAAATCATACCAATATGGGAGATCCTAAAAAATACTTTGTTTAATCCAATTGTGATCATTTCCAAACCCATCTATTTTTTGTTGTTTTATATTTAGTCCAAAGGTAGTGAGAGGTAATGAAGAGATAATATATTTTAAATTAATACCTGAGATCATTGCTGGAGGTCCATCTCTTTCAATTGTACATTTTTTTAAATGATTTTTATTCCTTAGAAAAGTATGATCAATAGGAAAAAATATGTGATGATAGTCAAAAAAACAAGGTTTTCTCCCATTGATGAGGATAAATGCTTTTTTCACTCATACAGTATAGGCATGATTTTGGACCATGCTCACTCTAGCCAGATAACATTCCATATATTGGTATGTTACTAATTTTCAACATTAATGCAACATTCATTAGGAAATTTTGTTTCAAAACAACATCATATATACTAATATCATTACTCCACAAAAAAAATAATTATTCAATGGATTCAAATAAATATCAATATTATTTTTTGGATTTCATGGAATTAATAATGTTAAAAAGATATATGGTTCATTCATCAAAATCCAAAGAGGTAAGTTGTATGGAGTTATAAAGATGGGGAAATAATAATATTAACTACCCTTAGAACCAAATGGATAGAAACCATCAGTAGAAAGACCCAATCACACGTTACAGGCTTCTGAAGAAAAATAAGGATGTACATGGTCAAAAAATTTTCATAAATCACCATCAAAAGGATGATTTAATATTTTATCAGTTGAAATGTTTTATTTTTTCCATGAAATCAATGACATTGTTCTCTGATATATAAATAAATTATGAAATTTGGGTGTAAGTGAGAAATACCTCAACTATTTAATGGAAACCAATCTAGATTTACCTTATTGAGCCTCATTGTACCTTAATTTTCCACATGTAGTAAAACTAACTAATGACTTGTTTTCATCATAAAATAAGATGAAATCATTTTAACTTACATGAATTTTCTGATAACCAAGACCCAAAGAGAATATCTAATCAAAAAATCTATTTGAAATTCGATTATCAGATTTAATAGCCATAAATTTTATAATTACTTTAAATTTTCTTATCTTTTAACCAAGATATAAGGCATCTTCATCAAACTTCAGCAACTCATAAAATCAATATGGTTCTAACTCAGGATTTAAATAAATATCATTTTGAGTTTCTACTTGTTGAGAAGATGGAATAGAAACCTCATGTACTAAATTTTTAAACCATGATATATTTAGAACCAAATTATAAGCATTATCTCCTAGGGGCGATGTTGAGGTACCTTCATGGGCACAGTTGTATGGGATTTTCCCTCCATTAGTTGTCTTGTTCGTTCATTTGGCGGTGCAGTTTTGACAGCAGTCGTTGATCTAGATTCTCTTGGACAAGGGTCGACACTATGACTCTATGTCAGCTGGAAGCATGTGTGGTGGTTCGATGTGGTCTTTGGGTAATATTGTGAAGGCGGTGATGGGATCTGGCTCTAAATTTCAGCAAGGCATCGTGGCTGCCATTATGGTTTTTTTTCTTCTTGATTTTTCATCCTTCAAATTTGTCTTTGGGTGTGGTTGAATCATGTTTGGCGTATGGTGATTCTAGGTTCCTGATTTTTAGTTCACTCTGCTCCGATTGTTGCGGCGATGGAGTGGACGAGATGCATTGGGTTCATCCTATAGTGGTGAAGTTTCTTTGTGTGATTCTGTTTCGATGATGATTTTTCCATCTGTGTTTTTTTTGGTGTATAATGGTCTGATTTTGGTGGAGGAGAAAGATCTATGATTTTTGTGTGGGTGATGAATCTTTCAATTTGTGGCTGGTCTATGGTATGGTCTATGGTTCATTGACAAAGTAACCAATTCTCCTACAAGGGATCCAGAAGAGGTCAAAACATGAAGCTTAAACCATATCATCATTATCTAGAATTGGACGTTTGAGAGGGTATGGTGATCGCCACCAGTACCAAGCCTATGCACTCTTGCACGAGACAACTAGCCGAGCATCTTTGAGATGGTGGAAGCTAATCTAACGTTTTTGATGCTAGGGAGGGGATTCTCTTTGTAGTCTTTAATTTGGTTATTTTTTCCTTGGATCGTTGGTTTGTGGGAATTTTATGTTGTTTTATGTCCTTGATGTCATCCTGAGTTCTCCCTCATCCCTTAAAAGGGATCCTCGATAATAAAAAAATTAATTTTCAGTCAAAACACAATATATGACCCCTAATGTTGTCAAAAATTTCACATATCCTCATATCAAATTTCTTATATAGACACTTAATTATCCCTTCTGAAAAAAATTATGGTTTAGATGATTCAAATGATAAAAAATATTTAACACCCTCTATATATATAGGATTTATACCAAAACCAATTGGATTCCTACCATGATTTATACAATCGTGATCTTATAATAAATATTATTTTCTACTTCCATGTTCCATGTTTTTCTAAAAAATAGAAAATAAAAATATTTCTTATGATTAATCTAGTATTGGAATAGACTATCCAAAAAATTATATAATCATAAAATCAAAATTTAATTGTAAAAATTCTATAATTACCACTAAATTTTTCTAATTACACAAATTACTGCTAATTGTTTTCTAATTACCACTAATTTTTTCTAATTACTGTTAATTATCATTAAGGGAAATAGAAGGTTGGCCTAGAGTAATGAGTGAAACATCGAGTGGAGGGTATGAAGGTGATGAAGGAGTGAAATAATTCAAGTTCCCCTGTGTTTAGACCGTTTGGAGGAGAGGCGTTCATGGGTAAGCCTGTGAGTTTACCCATGATTGCCTCTCCTCTTAATAGTCTGAATATAGGGGCACTAGAATTCTTTCACTTTTTCCTCCCCTTAATCCCCTCTACTCCATGCTTCCCATGAGGGAAGTAAGGATAAAAGTGTATGGAGGTGACCAAAGAGAAAGAATTTATGCATTGGAATTATTTCACTCTATCTCCCCCTTCATCTCCTCTACTTCATGCTTCCCTCATGCCCCTTGGTTGACCTTCTATTACTAATTATGGTTAATTGTGATTAATTTTGATTAATTTTGGTTGATTGTGGTTAATTGTGGTTAATTGTTGTAAATTGTGGTTAATTTTGGTTAATTTTGGTTCATTTTGGTTAATTTTGGTTAATTTTTACTAATTACCACTCATTACCGGCTTTTTTTACCAATTACCACTCATTACTGATGTCTTTTATTAATCACCACTCATTATCGATATTATTTACTAATTATCACTCATTACTAGTATTTTTTACTAATTATCACTCATTAGAGGTAATTTTTACTAAATACAACTCATTATCTATATTTTTTACTAAATACCACTCATTATCAGTTTTTTTAATAAATACCACTCATTACTGGTATTTTTTACTAAATACCACTCATTACCAGAATTTTTTACTAATTTCTGCTCATTATTGGTATTTTTTACTAATTATCACTCTTTGTCGGTATTTTTTTATTAATTACTACTCATTACTTTTTTTTACTAATTATCTCTCATTACATGTATTTTTTACTAATTACCGCTCATTACAAATATTTTTTACTAATTACTGTTCTTTATCAGTAATTTTTACTAATTACTGCTCATTACCGGTATGTTTTACTAATTATCGGTCATTATCAATATCTTTTACTAAATACTTCTCATTATTAGTATATTTTACTAAATACCACTCCTCAAATCCTTTTTTCATTTTTTGAATAATCCACTTTAAGGGTGAGTGGGAACCTCACAATACTAGATGCCAAATTTTAAACACCAAGATACCAAATTTTAAACACCACAAACAGGCTCCAAAATCCACCCCCAAAACATCAAAATTCATATTCAGATTTTAAATTCAAAAAACAGGACACGACCTTCAAAAAACCACACACAGCATCGCCTCGGTCCATAATCTGTCTCGAGCCACACTCCCAGATTCACAATATATCCCTCATCGTTATCACATCACCAGAATCAGCATCTGTCAGAGCTTCAAACGACATCAACGGTTACACCTTCATCTGCACCATCATCACCCACAAAATGTATTCAAACGACATTGGAACATCAAGGTTGAAACAAGCCCCCCATTTCATCAAAAACTACAATGAACAATAGGCACAGCAACAACACAAATTAAATCCAGTGAAGGGCGCGCCACCCGGAGCATCGACTACCAAACAAACAGCACCTCCCAAATCCTCTTGAAACCATCACAGCATACTGATATAGAGAACGATGAAGGGAAAAGAGGCCAGATCATATATTGATGTGGAAGGGTCTCAATGAAGAAGAACATCCTCACCCGAAACCACCAACCTCAACCGTCAAAAATGATGCTAGGAAACAATCACATCATCAACACACTGAAGATTCAATGACCGCCAAAGAAAAATAACATTATAAAGACCGAACACAAATCAAGCTCCAAGCACACCAACATGATTTAGCCAACATATCCCAAACCTTCTGAGAGAACTAGCACGTCAGACCAGAATGGGGTCAGAAATGTGGTAACCAGAAGGAAAGAGCGGTGGAAGAATCGGTTGGGCTTCAATAGGGGGAAAGACCGCATATAGTAGAGCGGATGAGCAGGGAAATAAGAGAACCGAAGAAAACCAAGCAATCATGAGCGAGGAAGAAGAAATAGAGAAGAGTGAGGAGGGAAGTAAAGAGGAACAAGGGGAGGGGGAGACGACGTCGGAGAAGCGATGCATAGGCCTCCCCCCTCCAGATCACTGCTAGAGGAACCCTAGCTTGGTAGGGGAGTGAGAGCGAGGCCACTCTACTAAATACCACTCATTACTAGTATTTTTTACTAAATACCTATGAGTATGTTTTACTAAATACCGCTCATTATCGGTATATTTTACTAAATACCACTCATTACTAGTATTTTTTACTAAATACCACTCATTGCCGGTATTTTTTACTAAATACTGCTCATTAATGGTATTTTTTACTAAATATCGCTCATTGTCGATATTTTTTACTAATTACTGCTCTTTACTGATATGTTTTACTAATTTTCACTCATTACTAGTATTTTTTAATAAATGTCGCTCTTTACCAGTAATTTTTACTAACTAATGCTCTTTACCAGTAATTTTTACTAATTACCACTCTTTATAGGTAATTTTTACTATTTACACTCATTACTGATATTTTTAACTAAAAACCACTCATTACTGGTAATTTTTACTAAATACTGCTCATTATGGGTATTTTTTACTAAATATGACTCATTATCGGTATTTTTTACTAAACACCGCACATTACTGATATTTTTTACTAATTACTTCTCATTGACGGTATTTTTTACTAATTACCACTCATTACCGAGTAATTTTTACTAATTACCACTCACAACTGGTAATTTTTACTAAATGTCGCTCATTGTCGACATTTTTCACTAAATACCGCTCATTACCGATATTTTTTACTAATTACCACTCATTAACGATATTTTTTACTAAACATTAATAGTATTTTTTACTAAATACTGCTCATTACTGGTATTTTTTACTAAATATTTCTCATTATCAGTAATTTTTACTAATTACCGCTCATTTTCGGCATTTTTTACTAAATCCTGCTCATTAGGGGTATTTTTTTACTAATCTTTACTCATTGCCAGTATTTTTTACTAAATGTTGCTCATTATTGGTAATTTCTACTAATTATCGCTCAGTATCGGAAATTTTTACTAATTACTACTCATTTCCACTAATTTTTAATAATTGTTGCTCATTTCAGCTAATTTTTAATAATTCCCGCTCATTACCACTAATTTCTTTTAATTACCGGTAATTTCTAATAATTACTGCTAATTTCTAATAATTACTGATAATTTTATTAATTACCACTAATTTTTAATAATTACCACTAATTTTACTAATTACTGCTATTTTTTACTAATTACCACTAATTTGTAAAAATTACCCCTAATTTCTAATAATTACCGCTAATTTTACTAATTACTGCTAATTTTTACTAATTGTTTTTAAATTATTAATATTTACTGTTAATTACTAAAAATCAATTTTAATTACTACAAATTACTAATTACTGTTAATTATTATAAATTACTGCAAATTGTTATTACTTATGATTAAGATCTATGAATTATTACTAAGTTATATTAATTAGTACTATTTATCTTTCAATTATAAGTAGTTAATATTAATCATAACTACTTACTAATAATTAAAATTAATTACTAATACTTAAAACTAATTACTTATAATTAAAAATAATTATTTATATTTAAAACTAAATACTTCTAATTAAAAATAATTACTACTACTTAAAACTAATTACTGTTAATTAAAACTAATTACTTCTAATTGAAACTAACTACTTCTAATTAAAACTAATTTCTTCTAATAAATAATGAAAATTTCTAATAGAAAATAAAAAAAATAATAAACAATTAAAAACATTAAATAAATATCTCAAAATTGAAGCATTTATTAGATGGAAATCTGAAAGTTTGATTCCCTGTAAAATTTAAAACTTTTAAAGGAATAAATTTATTGTAGGAGAAGAAACCAGAGGAGAACAGAGTATGAGAGATCTCAGAAAAGAAATGGGAGGAAAAAATTCAGGTGGCAGCATATATATATATATATATTAGATTAGTAGCGATGGGGCTATTTGCGATGGGACCCATCACAAATAATATCCACCATAAATACAATTGTCGGTAATTAAAAAGTAATTTCGATGGCTCTCGTCACAAATAATCTTTTTTTGGCATGATATTTGTGACGGGTTATAAATTCTCATTGAAAATAACTATTATGATGAATATTATTTGCGATAGGAGTAAATACCTGTTGCAAATAACAGTCCCCATGGTTTGGTGTGCACACACACCAAAGATATTTGTGACAGGAAGTGTTTATCATCCCAAATAATTATTTTTTTAGTATTATTTTTTATGGGATTTGTATATGGTCGCAAATAGTTTCACTGTAAATGCTATTTTCAACGGGCAATGATCTCGTCGTAAATACTCATTTTTCATGTAGTGTGGGTGGGGACATGGATTTGGGGGGATTAGCTTTGGGAAGAGGGAGGGACGTGAGAGTGATCAGGGAGAGATAAAAAATGGAGGAAGTGGAATTTTTTATTTTATAATATGGGTGGTGATGGAATATAATAGGTAGAATTATTTTGTTTTTTTTTATTTTATTGTAAAATTAAACATTTACAAGCCTAACGAGACCTGCGAATACACTGCGGGTTTATCCGCATGTGTTGCGATTTCACGGACCAGGCCATTTGTGGTCCAGATTTATGTGGACTTGAATATTGAAATCTCAACCTGAAAAAATCCATGGGTTAATGGATTGTTGAGGTTTAGCACATTTTTTGAGGAGAAATATTTGGAGTTTGAATTTTTCAGACTCTCCCTCTAACACCACGTGACTTTTAAATAAGGGGATATTTTTTTATCTCATGGATTGTTATTTTGAATGTTGTGTACATTTTTTAGGGAATCCTTTACTTATAAAAAGGGAGTAGCATGGGTGCTGCAGATGTGAGTGAAAAAGGAGCTGATATGTGGTGTGTATCCTTGCAGTGTGCAGATACGTGGGTGGCAGATTTTGAGTATGTACATCAGCGAGCAGCAAAAAATTGGGTTGTGTAATGGCTTATTTAAGGTATTGTAACGACGCTACTTGTTTGGGTTTTGATCTATGAGGGGTGATGTTTTTTCCACAAATGATTATTAGATAAAAGAAGGAGGTGTATCAGGGTGTGGTTTTCACACAGATTTTTCTACGCTCTCATTGTAATTCAAGTTCAGGTATTACTTGGATTTTTTACTCTCTTATTCATAGTAGATTTTTTTAGAGTTTCCCCATGGTTTTTTAATCCTCTGCATTAGAGGTTTTTTCCACATTAAAATATGTGTCTCAATTTATTTCCTGCTATTTATTTTTCTACTTCATTTATATTGGTAATTCTCACGATTCTTTTGTTGCAATTAAATAATTGTCCTGAAACTTATTCGTTTCTAACCTAATAATTGGTATCAAAGGAGGTTATCTATATTTATTTCTGATTGGATATTGGTGATTTACTCCATGGTATTTTTTCCCACATCGAACTATTAAATGAGAAAAATGATTTTACTCTATGGCGCAATGAGTTAAAAATATTTTCGTTCATGAGAAGATAGTGAAGGTGCTGAAGAAAAAAAATCAGAGAAGCTAGAGATGATGAGTGATGGTGATTGTAAATATTTGAGAGAGTTAGTGACAAGAACAATTTAGATGTATTTGGATAATAATACTTTGTGAAAAGGGATGAATCTGACAGATTTGAAGGAGATCTAGGCGAAGCTTGAAAGCGTGTACAAATCAAAATCTCTCACAAATCATTTATATCTTTAAAATTGATTGTGTCATTTGTGAATGCCAGAGAATAGAGATTAGATAACCATATGGACAAGTTCACCAAACTTTTGAAGGATCTATCTTCAGTAGGGGTTAAGATCGATGATAAAGGTAATGCGGTACCTGTTTAAATGGAAGAAGAAGATAAGGATTTTCTTTTCATGGGTTCGTCACCTGATGCATATGATAATCTCATCACCACATTGTTGTTTGGGAAAGACACTTTGAAGTTAGATGATGTGATTTCATCATTTTTTATGAATGAGACTCATTGAAAGACCAATGATGGTGATTCTTCAAGTAATAGTGGTATTCTGGTTGTGACATATGGACGTAGTAATCAGAGAGGTCATTTGAATACAAGAAGAAAGGTCAAGTGCTTCTTTTCCGATAAAGAAGGTCATTTTGCATAGAAATTTTTATGCATTGAAAAATATTAAGGAAGAAAAGAAATCACGCGACACTAATTTTGAGGATACTAGTGTGTAACGTCCTGGGTTTTTGGAGTGGGTCAATTTCCTCACCCATTTTAAATTTTTGATGTTTGGTGGGTAGACCAAATTATTTCTCATTTAATGGAACTCAATTCCGATCTTTCCTAGGACCCAATGCCTTTTTTAGCCATGGTTTAAGTCTTGACAAGTGGAATGGAGGTTTGGTTGGGTTTTAGGTCCATTAGAGGCTGAAATCCCAAGTTTTCAAAGTGCGTAGACTGAGGTTCATGGTTTGGACAAACCGTGTAGCCCCTTTTTGTATTGAGAACGGTTTGAAAACTGTGTAAGAGGGGGCACACAGTCATGTGAGACCTATGCAGTTTTTAGCAGAGGACATTCGTATAGTCTGTGTAAGTTTTGATAAACTGTGTGCATAGCTGCACACTTAGTTTCAATGGGGTAGTGCCCACACATTGTAGCACACACGGTCTCTACACGGTTTGGTTTAACCGTGTGGGATAATTGTGTGAGGCTTGGATTCTAAGTAGCAGGAGACGCATGGCTGTTGCACGGTCTGGAAAACCATGCGAGCTAACCATGTGGCCCATTAAAAGGGTGAAATTACTATTTTTCCATTCTTTATACAAACCTTATTTCCTCCTCTTTTTATTCTCTATGGGTCACCTGAAGTAGGGATCTTCCTACTCTTTTCCTCCTCCACTAGGGATTGATCCCTCTCCTTCGTTTGAGCTCCATTCCACAATCCATCTATGGCATTAGATTCGTATCAGTAAGTCTCTTCATCCTCTTTCTTCTATTATTCTTTTCCCTCTCCATACTGTACACAAAATCAGTGTGAGTGGTTTTACCCTATTTTCAGGGCGTTCAACTAAAACACCAATTTCTTCCAAATCAGACTAATTTAGAGGCTAAGATCAGGAATTCCCATGTCTACGACTATAAGGTGGGTGGTGCATACTTTTCTTTGTGTTTTCATGAGTGTTTTGGGGATGCATCTTTTAGTGTGCCACTATGTTGATCAAGAGAGACCTAATTAAATTAATGGTTTTCTTTTAATTAATCGAATTTATCATATGGAGTGTCATTGGGCATGCCTTAACCATTTTTATTTGTTTGAGGTCGAGTTAGAGGCCATTGACCTTGGGCGAAATTGGGTCAGGGTGTTTATTTTTATTTCAATTGATTTGTTTTAATTAAATTGAATTGAATTATATGTATAATTTCTTGTGACGTCAATGGGATCATGACGGGATCAGTTCAAGGATTGAGGTAGCATTGGATATATGTTTTTAGGTGATATGATTGTCGGGATGAGCTTGGCCTGGGGCACTTGGGTGGTGTTACCATTAGTTGGGTGACTCGATAGTTGGATTGAGGTGGAGGGTTGTCAAGCTGTGGGAAAGGCTTGTGTGATATGAGATGGTGTGGACATTGGATTGAGAAACATGGTTGTTGTGAAAACCGGGTCCCGGTGACAGCACAGACACCCCGCCTTAACAAGGTCGTCAGGTCCTGACCTACCAGGTACCACCAGTTGCCCCCACAAACACGTGGGGCCCACCCCAGGGTCCACCCACATGCCTGAACGGGTTATCTGACTAATGATATCCCCCACAGGCCAACACATGTCCTTTCCAGTGTGTTTTGTCCTCACTCACACACACCCTGAGAAACTTCTCAGGAGGTCACCCATCCTGGTCACTACTCCAGGCCAAGCACGCTTAACTATGGAGTTCTAATCAGGTAGGCTCCTGAAAAGGAAGGTGCACCTTGTTGACATGAGTCATATCATTTATCCATTTAACCCTTTATCATTTTGGGGTGTTACAATCACCCCCCCTTTAGATCACAACGTCCTCGTTGTGGGCCCTACATTTCTACCCAGGCAGTGCAGCGCACTTAAGGCTGGGTACCACCTCTGATACCAAATATGACAATCGGGTCCTGGTGACAGCACAGACACCCCGCCTTAACAAGGTCATCGGGTCCTGGCCTACCAGGTACCACCAGTTGCCCCCGCAGACACGTGGGGCCCACCCCAGGGTCCACCCACATGCCCGAACGGGTTATCTGACTAATGATAGTCCCCACAGGCCAACACATGTCATTTCCATTGTGTTTTGTCCTCACTCACACACACCCTGAGAAACTTCCCAGGAGTTCACCCATCCTGGTCACTACTCTAGGCCAAGCATGCTTAACTATGGAGTTCTAATCAAGTAGGCTCTCGAAAAGTAAGGTGCACCTTGTTGACATGAGTCATATCATTTAGCCATTTAACCCTTTATCATTCTAGGTTGTTACAGTCGTAGGGTCAGGAGGTTTCAGAATGGTGTGGTTTAGGTCCTATATTGGTGATTGTCGCTCACCCATGTTGGCCAATGCATCGTTAGGATTCATGTGCACACAGGATGACTCAGTTGATGAGGTGGTATTAACCACTCATATGGGTTGAGGACTCTAGTATTTGTGGATTAGGAATTATGGTTAGAGTTTCTTGCCTTATAAATCCACAGGGATGGTGAGGATCCATCATATGACAGCATTGAGGTTGTCGGTTGGGGGCTGAGGCTCTTCATTCTTGAGATCGTTAGGCTAGGAATATTTTAGGAGGATAAATATAATTGTTCCTCAGGATGACGATTGTTGATCTGATGGTGATATTATTTGGAGGACATATATCATTGTGTCTCGGACATCATGCTTTAAGATCATGGGTGCTTTTGAGCATGGGTCTGAGGGACTAGGTTCTTATTGTTTGGGCATGCCTTTGGGATTCAAGTAACATGATATGGACATGAGAAGTCGATTGGCATGTAGTGTTGGGAGATATTATCAGAGTTGGAACCTACAAATTCACCTAGGATCTTTTATATCAAGGGATTTCTTGGGCTATGAGCTAAGTATCCTCTCCCCTTTAGTTATTCTGACATCGGCCGAAGTAGGTGATAGATTTTGGGTGACTGTTGAGAACCAAGGAAGCTTGTGTTTATTTAAATGCATGTGATTCCTTTCTTATTTTCATTATACACCTGCTAAAACACAAATGTAAGACATGCACACATTGGTGGTGGCCGACTAAGACTCATTCTCACACCCTACACATTCCCTTCAGGATGCGTGCAGATTTCATGCTTTTGTGTTCAGGTAAGGGTTTGGGCTCTGGAGATGGATCCTAATAGTTGAGTTAGCATGGGATGGATGGCGAGGGACCTTTAGGTTCTTTCCTTATCTAGAGTTTCTAATTTTTTTTCATTTCTATACTAGCATACTATTATATATGTGCGTACTGTGTTTAGCCATTGGTGACCCTTCTATTTATTGAACTATATGACTTGTTATGTATACATGTTCTTTTTTAGTAGCTATTGTTTATTATTGTTGTATTCCTCCATGGGTGGGTTATTGGTTTAAATTATATGTAGTCTTTTATTTCCTCTAATTTATATTTATCAAACCATTATTATATCATCTTCTGAGGGAATAGTCTCCCCACAATCACTCTTTTACACTCGCACTGCTAGTCGGCAGCCTTTGGCATATAGGGAGGCATGCCTAAGGCTAGTGGCACTCGGCCCAAAGCACTGTTCATGTGGATAATTGGGTCATGTCACTACAAATCATATCAGATTCATTCTTTAATGGAAATTAGTAGCAGCATTTGGTCAGATACTAATGATATCACATGTTTTCCTTTTTATTTTCAATTGGTCTTACTATTTGTTCAATGGTAGACTAGAGATTATGATTTTGTCGGAACTGGTTTTAGAACTCATGATTGAGTGCATGCATCCTCTTGCATGGGGGATGGACCAAGTTTCCTGGGTTGGGAATTTTTGTTCTTATTTGCTCATTTTATAGATGATATGATTTCCACCTTGAGTGGTGGGCTTAGAATTTGGTTGTTACCTGTTTTGATATGTGATCCTTGGCCTAGTATGGAAAGGAATGAGATATGGACCATTGGCCCGGTAAGGTAAGGGGTGTTTGTTATGATTTTTTATGAGTTGGTAGGCACATAGGATGTTCAAATTATATATATGTTTTCCTATGATAAAAAAAATGTTTGTGATTTTCATTGGGGACCTAGATTGTGCTAAGAGGGGTTGGGTCATCTAAAGTGTCAACAAAGGAAGCTAAGAGGTGTTTTACAGCCTAGTCTCTATTTGGTGGCATCTTACTCAACCAACCCAGGGAAGAGGACCCAATGAAATCTATTTTTGATATGTGTTATATATATGAATGGGCCTGTATATTATAGGAGTAGGCAGGTACGATGGTATGGGGTGGTGTTTATCATCAGGTTGGGTGACATGGTCATCGGTTTGAGGCAACATGGTTCGTCAAGACGGCCATGGCCTAAGGAATATTTGATACTTGTCTCTAATATGAAAGGTTAAGGAGTCCATGAGGTCAGGTTGTCTTGTAACATGGTTGCGATGAGGGGGTAAGGGTAGTAATATTACGCTTCCTATTATTGCTTTCCCTATCTGCATTACATATATATATGTTATATGGGTTTCTTGACCATATAGTGGTATTCAGTGGGTTTCCACCTAGACGAATTCATATGGATTATCAGGTGGGTGGTGACAGGGTGCCGCTAGAGTGTGAATAGGTTGAGACCCCTAAGGGTTAGCATGAGGCCCCTGAGGGTCAGGTAGATCATGAGCCACAGGTACAGGCTCCAGTGAAGGTGGGGCAGCTTCCATATTTCATAGCCTTTGGTTTGTGGCTTGATGAGAATCTTAGACCAGGTTTGGTATGTGTCATCTAGGGGATCAATAGAGTAACTCAGGGAGAATAGCATTTGATGGCGTATTTGACTCGGGAGTTCCATTCACAGCACCCGCTGTTATTTCAAGGTAAGGGTGGACCACGGGTGGCTAAGAACTTGATCAAATCAATGCATGTGATATTTGAGTGGTTGGAGATACCTCCAAGGTGGAGGGTGAAGCTGGCTATGTACATGCTCAGTGTACTAGCTAAGCATTGGTGGGACATGTAGGTTCAAGTAGGCAGACACAAGGGGCTGGCTTGGAAGGACTTTGAGGCTAGGTTCTTCTAGCACTTATTCTCGAAGATGCTGAGGGAATAGAGAGATAGGGAGTTCTTAATCCTTTATCAGGGTGACATGCCCATCATGGACTATTCAGTGATTTTCATCAAGTTGTATAGCTTCACAACCAGTATGGTGGACAATGACACCTCGGGGGTGAGGCATTTCAAGGATGGTTTACGGCATGTCATTCGGGTGTAGGTAAAAATATTCAGGTTGGCCTCATTATAATAGGCGGTGAATAAAGCACTCATAGGTGAGGGAAATTTGGCGGATTAATCTTACTCAAGCTGAGTCACAGTATCAGGTGATTTCAGTAGCGATGCTTTAGATACTAGGAAGTGAGGTTGGGATGGGTTCTAGTATAGCAGTCAGGCTAAGGACTCAGCCAGAACACTTTGGAGTGGGTCTTCGACGATGTGATTCTAGTGTAGGTAGATAGGACATGTCTGGACTCAGTCTGATTAGCCTCCAAAGGAGTTCCAATCATGTGGACAGATCGGGCATCTCAAGAGGTTATACAGGAAGCCTTCTCAAATAGCTGGCATTTGGGGACTGGGGAAAACTCAAGGTTCTGATATCATACTGGGAGCGATACTAGGTTATGGTAGGTGAGGACAATGTCTTATGGCTGGTGTGGAACCACAAGGACACCAAGCTTGAGGCATTCAATTATCAAGCAACGTAAACGCCATAGAGCTTCCAAGTGCTGAGCTAGTTGGTGATTCGATGACGGTCAGAGGTACATTGTGGGAATGATTGGGGGTTATTTTATTTTTTTTGGCATGGCCTTTTTAAAGGCATGTCTATTTTGGGTTCATGAGGTGCACAGGGTGTATCCATGGACTAGCCATGCACTGGTAAGTAGGTTTTCATCAGCTCAAATCTATTGTGTGTGTGCTTATATATATATATATATATATATATATATATATATATATATATATATATGAGGTGTATGGCATCAGGATCTATAGGTGAGAATCATTATATGTGTGACTTGTGAGGTGGGTTTGCATTAGGGAATCAAGGAGATGTGGGTTACTTGAGGTGTGTAGGGATTTGGGCATCAGTGTGATGTGGGACTTGATTGAGGTGTGATGCACCAAGACTAAATTAGGCATCTGTTCAGATACAAGACCTCATAGGTGTCATGTGTGGCATGAGAATGAGGGGGGAATCAATGCGGTGCGGGATTTTGATTGGGTGTTGGGTATGACACAGGATAACCTAATGAGGTGATGGAGTGATGATGCATCATGGAAGGAATCTTGAGTCTAAGGATGGTCTATGAGGTTTGATTTTTGTTTTGGGTTAGGATGTGACCGGGTTAGGAAACTACTAAGGTGCGGAGCCCCTTGATTTGGTTGGCCTATACCCTTTATACCGGGGTAGTCTGGGTTAATTTTTAATGATATGGGTGTGTTTAGTATTGTCTTTGGGTTTTGTTTTATAGATCAGGGGTGAACAATTTTAAGGTGGGGAGATTGTAATGTCCTGGGTTTTTGGAGCGGATCGATTTCCTCACCCGTTTGGAATTTTTGAAGTTTAGTGGTAGACCAACTTCTTTATCATTTATAGAAACTCAATTTCAAGTTTTTTTTGAACCCAATGCCTTGTTTTTAATCATGAATTAAGGATTGGCAAGTGGCATGGGGGTTTGTTGGGTTTCGGGTCCGTTGGAGGCTGAAAACCCAATTTTTCAAATTATGTAGACTAAGGCACATGCTTTGGAAAAACCATGAAGCCTCTAAGGAGTAATTGTGCATCCCCCTTTTCTACTGAGCATGGTTTAGAAAACCATTCAGGAGGGGGAAATGGTCACCCGAGACCACTGTAGTTTTTAGCAGGGGGAATTCGCAAGGTCTACACACAGTTTGACAAACTGTGCATAAAGCCACACACTTAGTGCCAAATGGGAAGTGCCCTCACACTATAGAATGCATGGTCTCTGCACGGTTTGGGTTAACCATGCGGGTTAATCGTGCAGGTCTTGCCTCCTAAGTAGTAGTAGCCTCTCGGTTTCCACACGGTTTAGAAAACCGTGCAAGCTAACCGTGTGGCCCATTAAAAGGGTTAAATTACCATTTTACCATTTTTTATAGAAACCTTATTTCCTCCTCTTTTTCTCCTCTATGGTTCATGTTCAATAGGTAACTTCATCCCCATTTCCTCCTCCTCTAGGGATTGATCCCTCTCCTCTATATGAGCTCTTTTTCATGATTAGTCTGCGGCGTTGGATCTGTATCGATAAGGCTCTTCATCCCCTTGCTTCTATTATTCTTTTACCTCTCCATACAACGTGATAAATTCGTGTGAGTGTTTTTACCCTATTTTCAGTGCATTCTTATAAAATACCAATTTCTTTGAAATCGTTCCAAGTTAGAGACTAATATTATACAAGATTGTGTCTACAACTTAGGTGGTGCAAACTTTTATTTGTGTTTTCGCAATTATTTTTGGGGCGCGTCTTTTATTATGTCATTATTTTGACCAAGAGAGACCTAATTAAATTAATGGATGTCTTTTAATTAATAAAATTTATCATATGGGGTGTCTTTGGGTATGCTCTAACATTTTTTATTCATGTGAATCCATGTTATGGTTCGTCAACCATGGGTGGAATTGAGCTAGGGTGTTTTTATTTATTTCAATTGATTTGTTTTAATTAAATTGAATTGAATTATATGTATAATTTCTAATGAGATCCATGAGATTGTGATGGGATCATCCTGAGTATTGAGGTAGTGTTAGATATCTATTTTGAGGCGATGTGATTGTCGGGATGGTCTTGGCCCAAGGTGTAGGTTTCGGGCGTAGCGGAAGTGCATTTGTGGGTGTACCCAACATTGATTTTTTCCATTAACAAAGATCAATCCAAGATTTGTCATGATGATAAAATGCTGGATCTTTGGAATAGAATGGAGAATGAAATAAAAGAGGGGAGTCCCTAAACCATGGAGAGTATCATCGTATGTTGGTTATAGTTAATTTAATTAAAAGACAAGAATTACCTTGATGGAATTGTCTCTTTATTGATGTTTATGGTCACGATCCATTGTGATCTGTCATTGCATTGTATAATTCAAGTGTAGGCTTCCTCTAACGGTGATCCACATGTGCTCTACGTATCTCTGGACATCGCTGAAGGGATCTCTGGGTGCTATCATAGAAGAGACTTTGCTTTCGATGCCCGCCTTCAATTGCCTTGAGAGCCACTTCTAAAGTGATCTCCTTGATCCGGTGGAGGAGGATCTCTCTCATAAATTGATAGTGTTCTTGGTGGAAAAATAATTCTCTCTTGGCTTGATAGCTTTTTTAGATCCATTGTGCACAACCCTAGATAATGGCTAGATTCATGAGAATAATATAATTGGTATTTTAATTACATAGAATAATAAAATGAATTAATTACCTAAAATAATTTATTCATTTCATTTAATTCTTAGTAAGACCCCATGTCTAATAATAACAGTTGACTATTATTATCACTTGACATGCACCCAGCAAATTACACCTAATATTATTTAATTAAATAAATAATATTATTTCTCACAAATCCCCATAAAAACTATATGGAATGTATATTAATATACACGGCGTGTACTTTTGTTTTTCCATTTTCTTTATTTCCTCCACCACATTTATTAGGCCTTGAATAATGACTATTTATTTAATAAATAAATATCACTGCATTATTCACTAATAAATATATTATTTCACCCATAATATATTCTCTCGAATAACTAGTGTCGAAATAAATGTGATTAGGTAT
Source organism: Viscum album (assembly GCA_963277665.1). NCBI lineage: Eukaryota > Viridiplantae > Streptophyta > Magnoliopsida > Santalales > Viscaceae > Viscum > Viscum album. Next base: position 3,433,903 of record OY728140.1, read on the forward strand.
ACTTGAATAATTATTAAACCACAATCGGGAATAATCTTTATTCAACTTGTTAAATGAATATTTAACTGAGATATTTGGACACACTTAGTGTGTGACCCTCTAGGCCTCTTTCTCAGTGGCATTAGGTAGAGCCTGCCTAAAGTTCAAGGTTAGCATCTAGCAACATTCCAAGGCACCCATAGAGAAAGAAATTAACACCACAATGGCATGTCGCCTCCTACAAATGCTTACCGTGTAATATTATCTCATTTCCACTCAGGTATAGGAAGTGGTTGCATGACTCCTCCAGGCCGTTGCCTTCCAGCCTTCACTTATTAAAAAACCATACATCTTGACACAAAATCAGCAATCTCCCTCTTCATGTTGTCCCACAAAAAATGTTCCTTCAAATCTCTATACATATTAGTCCTAACAGGGTGTATAAATAAATTGGAGCTATGAGCATCATCCAACAATTCCCTTTTTAGATCAGGTAAATTGAGAACACAAAGTCTTTTCCCAATTTTCAAAATCCCATCTTCATATATGAATTCACTCAATATCCCTTCATTCATAGCTTTAATCTTCTTTTGAAACTCCTAATCATCAGCCTGAGAACTTTTTATCCTTTCTAGTAAAGATGGTTTGGAAACCATTTGAAAAAGTATTGATGTTTCACCTTCCATGATTATTCCCTTATCCATTTTCACTACATCCATGAAAATAGGATCCCTTTCAATTATCATCTTGTTCAAAAATCCATGATCCTTTCTACTCAAATAATTTTCCACCTTATTTGCCTTCCATGGATGGTATTGTATAGTGCAATCATAATCCTTGAGTAGTTCAAGTCATCTCCTTTGCCTCATGTTGAGTTCTTTCTGTGAGAAAATATACTTCAAACTCTTATGATCGATATATATCTCACATTTTTTATCATAGAGATAATATCTCCATATCTTCATAGCAAAGATTACAACTGCTAAATCAAGATCATGAGTAGGATAGTTTTGCTCATGAATTTTTAGCTGTCATGATGCATAGGCAATAACTCTATCATTCTGCATAAGGACACAACCAAGTCCTTTCTTTAAAGCATCACTATAAATAACAAACTCATCATTCCCTGATGTTAGAGTCAAGATAGGAGAATTAAATAATATTCTCTCCAGTTCTTCAAAACATTCTTCACACTCTTTTGTACAAACAAATTTAACCCCTTTACGTGTGAGCTTTGTTAATGGGTTAGCCAACCGGGAAAAATTCTAGAAAAAATGTCGATAATAACCTGCTAAACCAATAAAATTGCATACCTCAGTTATACTCATCGGTGCTGGCCATTATTGGATTGCCTTGGTCTTTAAAGGATCAACAGAGATTCCATCCTTAGAGATAGTATGGACAATAAAAGAAATATCCTAAAGCCATAATTCATGCTTGCTAAATTTCTCATATAATTCATTTCTTCTAAGAGTCTTTAGAATAATGCGCAAGTTATTTTCATGATCTTAGTAGATTTTTGAGTATACCAAGATATCATTAATAAATACCACTACAAAGTCATCAAGATATTCCTTGAAAACTCTATTCATTAGATCCATAAAGACAGAGGGTGCATTAGTCAACCCAAAAGGAATTACTATAAACTTGTAATGTCCATACCTAGTTCAAAATGCTGTTTTCGAAATGTCTTCCTTCTTCACACACAACTGATGATATCCAGATCGAAGGTCAATATTTGAAAAGTATTGAGCTCCATGAATTTGGTTGAATAAATCATCAATGCAAGGTAGGAGATACTTGTTCTTTATTGTTATAGCATTGATTTCCCTATAGTCAATGCACAACCTCATAGATCCATCTTTCTTCTTAACAAAAAGGACAAGGGATCCCCAAGGAGAAAACTAGGGCAAATAAATCCCTTATTACTCAACTCCTCTAGTTGTTTCTTTAGTTCCACTAATTCCACAGTGTCCATTCTATAAGGCGTCTTCGATATGGGCCTTGAACCAGAAATTAAGTCAATGTAAAACTCAATTTCTCATGCTGGAGGATGTCCAGGTAAATCCTCTGGAAACACATCAACATATTCTTGCACAATAGGTACGTCCTCTATTAGAACATTCTTTTCCTAACCCATAGTTATTTTATTCTCTTCCTCCACAATATTTGAATTTAGTTGAGCTACTGGGGGTGGATCTAGATAAGAATTAGGTGGTGATGTTTCTGCTCTAAAGATATGGTACTCCTTATCATCATCGAGAATTGTAACCTCCTTCTTCTTACAATAAATTTTTGCATCATGGTTCAAAATCCAATCCATACGAAGGATTATATCAAATTCAATCATGGGTATGACGATGAGATCAGCAGATAAAGAACATTTATATTCCCTAATGAGAAATGATTCACAAAACTTTGTTGCAATGATACTTCCCTTAAGAGTTTTAACTGAAAACTCCCTTATTAAATAAAATTGGAAATATCTAATTTTCTTAGAAATCTAGGAAGATATGAAACAATGCAATGATCTAGAATCAAATAAATCATTGGCTAAACTTGAGGAAACCATTAAATTACCTGCCACCATGTCTTTCAGAACTTCAACCTCAGCAGTAGTGATCGCATAAGCTTAGTCTTGCTCCCTTGGCCTTTTCTGAGTTAAGTTCCCTTGGCACTTAGGAAATTCATTTTCATAATTCCCCTTTTCTCTACAATTGTATCATTCAACATTGACAGCCTCTTTCTTCCCCTTGCAATCACGAGCTTGGTGGCCTTTTTCACCACACTTGTAACAGACAATCATTCCCTTCAGGCAAGTACCAGGGTGTTTCTTCCCACATTTACCATAGGATGGATATTCAAATTTTCCCTTCTTCCCCTTATTTCCATTTCCATAGTGTTCAGAAGATCTCTTCTTCTCCTACTTTTCTTTAAAGTTGTAAGACTTAGAGAATTTTTTTTCTATCTTGATAGCACATGAGACAATATCTTCATATGATAAGAAGGATTGTGAGACTAATGCTCACCAGAGAAATGGTTTTAACCCATCAAATAATTGATCAATATTACTCCTTGGGTTATGTATATAATCTGTTGCATGTCTTGTAAACCTTGTAAAGTTAGCCTCATACTTTGCGACATTCTCATCCTCCTTTTGCCTCAGACTCAAAAACGGTCTTTCCATATCTGCTCGATGGTCACGAGGAAAGTATTTTTCTAATAAAATATCTTTAAACTCCCTCCATTCCATGTTTGATACTTCTTCATCTTTCTTTTTGTTTTGGATTAATGACCAGCATTGATCTGTATCTCCTGTGAGGCGATAAACTGTCATGAAAACTTTTTCCCTTTCGATACTCCCCAAAGCATGAAAAATTTTCTCTAAGGAATTTATCCATTTCTCATCTACTAATGGATTTGTACTCCCATTTAATTTTGGTGGTTCTTTCCTCATGAAGCGATCTAACATTGATCCTCCGCATTGTGGATCAGGGTGCTCCATACGGATAAGGTTATTATTCATAACCTGAGTGAGTTGTCCGAGTATGGTGATAAGATGATCAGTACCAGTTGTATCACCAGCTCCACTATAATTATCTTTAGTAGAATAGAAATCCCTATATGGATTACTTGTGTTGATACAGTTTGCATTCCTTCTACTAGGAGTCATTTCTAAACAATGGCATACACTAGATTAGTTTATGAATAGCAATACATAATTCCAAACTTGTAAAATAGTTAACATAAATTGAACAGTTTATGGATATAATCCATAATCATAAAAAAAAATCTTTGAGGAAGTATATACTTATAAACCCTTCATAATGGTTTGTAAATAAAATGAGAATTATCCTAAGCATATCCCCCGGGAGTGTCGTAACCAAGAGTGCAGCAAGGCCTGTTGTCGTGCACTAGTTCTCGTTCGAGTCTATCTCAAAGAAGTGTTTTAGGGTTTTACCTCTAGGTACATCTATGCCAGATCCACCTCTACCTGCTCGTATCCAAACAGGGATGTATTGCTTGGAAAACTCACAAAATCTCTACAATACCAAAATTCTAGGAAGTTCTTCTATACTAATCCTCAAAGTCTATATTAGGTTAATGTTCTCTAATCAGAGTTTTTCTAAATATAGCTTACAAGGTTTGTACTAAACTTCCTCTGATACCAACTATAACACCCTGACCCTAGTTACCTAGATTTGGTGCATTATTACATAACATTGTCATGATCACAAAAGATCAAGTCTTTAAAGACCGATTAGTTTAGTAGCCTTGGAAATACTAGATACATTCATAAGTTTTACATTACATTATAAAATGAAAAACTACAATAACATAGTCTCCATAGGCCGCACTCATATCCCTTATACTATCCCTGTAAATCAGTTATAATATACTTCTTCACATCCTAGGAAAAATAAAACATAGAAAGGGGTGAGCTTAGATGCTCAGTAAGGATAACAATATAGCGAAAACTTTCATAAATAGGAATAAACATTTAAGGTAATGTAAGACTAAAAAAAAGACTTTTAAACTTGAACTTCAGCATAATATGGAAAAGATAAAATCAAATAATTTCATTTACTTATTCACATGGATATTCTACTAGTCAAATAATCACATGCAATATCAATAGCCACTTTTATAATGATGGGATGCATAATTCCAGACTTCATAACCACATAGTCAAGGCCTTGTGCCAAGACTACAAATAAGATTTTGTCAAGGCCTTGTACCAAGACACTATTTTGTCTCATGATACCTACCGATTCATCAAGGAGCTATAGCGGGATCCACCCATCACTTACTAATTCCAATGCATTCCTCATATGAAAAGGTTTAAACATAATATAAACATTCATATTAAAACTAGCATATGAAATGTCAATACTTTATCCATAAAACATGAATGGTATAAAAATAACACATCCACATTCAAACATATCACAAACCCTTCAATACAACATGGAAGTTTTGTATCATAATAAATCAACTTCAAATAAGCTTACAATCCATCAAATGATGTTGACATAGATTAAATCAAAAAAAATTAGAGAAATATATCTTTCTATTTTGAAATCATTTAAAAGTCATATAATTATAAAAGAAAAAATTTATTTTGAAAATATTCTTATAAGCTTGTAAGGGAAGCTTTGATGATGTTATAATGGTGGAAAATAGCCACACCCTCTGTATAAGTTAAAAATACATTCTTACCTTAATTTTTTCAAAAAGGTCATATGGTACCTTGTTTGGAAAACGACAGAAAGATTCCTTTAAAACTATTTTATAAAAATTCAAACATGGGTATAAATTACATTAACCCATATTCTAGTAAATAGTAAAAAACATTTGGAATACATTTTTAAGAAACATGGATGTGGATGATAAAGAGGTCCCAGTAGATACTTACGTAAAAACAACCTCGGATAATAAAGAGATTGTGAAATTAACCCTTATCTTGTACTTTTCCTAGGTCGAGGGTAGGTTAAACTCCTGTATAATGGTGAAATAATTGTTATTAAATTATAAAATAACCATATACATTAATATGATATCATATATGATCTTTTAATATTGATTTGTTAATGATATTTCAGTAGTATCATCGTTTCGGGTGTTAACTGATTCGTTTTTCTTTATATGATTTGTTACATAAGTAATGTTTGTTATGGATAGGATGTATCTTATTCATATTAAGAATTATATTAAGTCTTTAAACATTATTTTTAATCATCAAATTAAAATTAGTCTTGAATGGATATGATGGGGAATGAATCTCATCGCGTTCGTGGAGATGGTAATCCGTACGTACGCACGATCGAAAATATCATTCTTTTGATATTAAAGTCATATATAATTGGATTATATATCATATATACAGAATAATTATCATGTTATATTTATTATTTACATCATTTATACTCATTATTATACTCATCCAAATGATGAAGTGTTTGAATAACAAACTACACCACGACGTAGAGACGGTAATCCGTATGTACGCACGTATGGTGACTTTGTCATTTATAGGATGGATAGAATAATGAATATGATTGTAAAATTTTTATAATAACATCACAGTATATAGAATATACTGGATTTTTTATTTTATAATGGAAACAACAAAGAAAGAGTAAGTGGAAGAAGAAAATAACTTGAAAGAGGTGATGAAATATTTACCTCTTCTTCAGGTTCTTCCTTTTGATTTAATTAAAATGGCTCCTTAGGTTGTATTTATGACCAAATTAAGTCCTCTAGGATGAATAGAGGAAATTTGGGAGGATATTTGGTCAGGTTTTGGCCGAGCCAAATGGCTTTGAAGGTGTTAATTTGAGAGAAGGTAAAGTGCCCTTTTATAAGAGAGGTGAGGGTCACTTTAGGAAAAGCTTGAAATATTATTTTATAATAAAATTATATTCAGTTTATAATGGCTCCAAAATGAATTTTTTAAATTATAAGGTAGGGATGGGTCTAAAAACTCTCAACCAATAGGTTTTATATAGGTTTAGGTCATCATATTAACCTTATCTTTTATATTTAACTCTTAGTTAAATAGTTTGACATTTACCATGTCTCTTTATATTTTTATATTATATGGTTAATAAACTTACTATAAACTTACAAGAGAACAAAAGGTGGTTCATTAATGAAATATATAATATTTTTTAATCCCTTTGGATGAACCTTATATTTTTAGGAATAGAATACCAATTAATAATATAATATTTGTTTAAAAAACTCTTTAATGTCAATTTTGACACTATTTGGTATTTTGTTTTTTTTAATTCATAACAGTGTTATTAATTCGAAAAAAATTCATTTAATCAACCCTAAAATGTAATATTAACCTATAAAATTAGTTTAATTCATTAAAAGTCTCAAATTAGATTTATTTGGATATTTATAATATCAATTATTTTAATCTTTCATTAATAAGGTAATTACTGCATCATCATTGTGTCATAAATAAATTTAATTATTTAATTTATAAAAATTATAAATAAAATACCATTATATAGGAAATATTTTTAGCTTTATGATTAATATTTAGAGTAGAATTTATACTGTGTGTAACCCTATATTAAAAATGGTTTATTTATTAAACTTTGAATTTAACTCTTTTAACTCTTCTTTAAATAAAATAATAATAAATGTCCTAATCTAATCCAAGTGGACCAAAGAGGTTAATATTTTATTCTTGATGTTTTTTTGGTCGAATTATATTTATCCAATAGAATTAGGACATGTTTTAGGTTAATTATGATATCATTTTTACCCTTAATTACCCTATTTACTTTTAACTGTGGTAAATAAAAGTAAAAAGTTATTATTCATCAAAAATTATTTTCATCTTATTGAACCACATTTTACTTACTGATATTAACCATGTCTCTCAGATTTTTCAAATTTAACTTACAGAAGCGGTAAAATTAAGTTTTTGCAAATTTTTAAATTCTCCTAGGAGGTGGGTAAAAGACTGTAGAAAGTTCGGTAAAATTTTATATATCTAAACTTATTATAAAATGACTCCAATTAATTACATTGAACATATATAGGTATTATGTATCTATTTTGACCTAAAATAAATTTAAATAAAATAATTCATATTTAATTATTAAATCGGTTTTAAACAATAACGCAATGTTTTTCACTATTCATCAAAAATTGAAAGTTTTCAGAAAAATACCAAAACTTCACCCTAATCTCATTTCGATATTCCGAATCCAAAAATGAAGTCCATTTTGAAAGATAAAATTTATAAAATTTCAAAAAGTGGGTATTACTATTCATAACAGGTATTTTGATTGGTTGTGGTGTGTTTGAACTCGAAGTTGCGTACAACACAAGATATTGATGTACTGTGGAAGCTTGGGGTGTTACATTCCATGTACATCTTTCTCTTGAATACCCATTTTCATCCAATAGGCTTTACATCAACTGGTTCATCAACCATAACCCAAACTTGGTTCTGATACATGGAATCCATCTTAGAATTCATAGCTTCTAGCCATCTTGCAGATTTTGATCTCTCTATTGCTTCCTTGTAGGAGATAGGTTCATCATTGTCCGACAATAATTATTCACCATCCTTGGCGACTAGGAAACCAAATCTCTCTGGTTCCCTTACCTCTCTTGAGCTCCTACGCAGTACTTGTGTTTCTGGAACCTCTTCCAAAGGGACCTATGGAACTTGTTCCTGTACCAACTCATGTGTATCTTGAGCATTAACTTCTTTGAAGTCAATCTTTCTCCAACTATCCTTTTTGAGGATGTGCTACCTCTCAAGAAATATGGCTTTTCTGGCGACAGTCACTTTATTATCTGAAGGGTTATATAAGTAATATCCTTTCATTTTCTTAAGATATCCTATAAAGATACACCTCATACCTTGGGGTGCTAGTTTGTTTCCTGAGAAGGCCTTAACAAATGCCTCGCATCCCCATACACATGTGTACGAAAAAATGGGTTTCTTTCCATTCCATAACTCGGACAGAATTCAATTTTTTTCCTTAGTTGGTACTCAGTTTAATGTGTATACTGCAGTTTGTAATGAATATCCCCAAAAGGATAATGGAATATCTGCATGACTCGTCATCAACCTCACCATGTCCAAAAAGGTGTGGTTCCTCATTTCACTAACTCCATTCCACTATGGTGTATAAGGAGGAGTGAGTTGAGATATAATCCCAAACTCCCATAGAAGGTCAGTGAACTCTTGGTTCAGATATTCTCCACCTAGATCCGATAAATATTCTTTATATTCTTACCAAGCTGGTTCTATACTTCATTATTCAATTCCTTAAATTTCTCTGAGGAATCTGAATTATACCTCATTAAGTAGATATAGTCATATCTTCTCAAATCATTAGTAAAAGTAATGAAGTAAGAATATCCACCTCTAGCTTCTACTGGAAATGGTCCACACATGTCTGTGTGCACCAATCCTAGAAGCTCTATGGCCCTTTTACCTTGTCCACCGAAAGGTGGCTTGGTCATTTTACCTTGAAAACAAGTATGACATCTATCAAGTGGTTTTATCTCAGTAGAGTCTAAATAACCATCTTGGCAAAGCTTTGTCAAGAGCTTCTCGTTTACATGACCAAGACGGTGATGCCACAACTGGGTGTTGTATAAGTCATGTGAGTTTGTTTGTTATCAATTTCCAACACTTTTTTTATAATTTAATATATATAAACCATTATTTAAATGCACCATACCATAACATACATTCTTCTTATAAAATAAAAAACCCTTGATTCCAAACTTGAAAATAAATCCATCTATATCTAAACATGATACAGAAATTATGTTCTTGGTAACTCTAGGCACATAATAACAGTTATTTAAAACCAAAATCATTCCAGTTGGCAATGATAGATGGTAATCACCAATGGACAATGCATCCATCCATTCACCATTGGCAGCTCAAAGATCCACCACTCATCTAGTAGTCTTTCTAAATCTACTTGGTTTCTATATCTGAATACAGATGTGATCCCCACAAGCTATATCTAATATCCAATACATAGAAATGGAGATATTACACTCGATAACAAACACACCTTTATCATCCCCATGCTTCTGGGTGGAGTTCCTCTTCCATTGGCCTGGCTTGCCTCATGCAAAACATACTGCTTCATGTTCTTTTCCCTACCTTTGGATATTCCCCTTCTTAGAGGGATGGTGCTCAGGGGCTTCAGACCATTTATAAACCTTTGACCCCTTTGTCTTGTCCTTCCTCTTCTTATTCACCATAAGGATTATGGGTTCGTCACGCCCCATGTCCTTATCTACTTGGAGAATCAAGGTCAGAAGTTTCGATAGTCTCTTCTCATTATTGCTCATGTTTCATTTGATAATAAATCTAGAGAAGGTCTTGGGCAGTGATGATAGGATGAGATTTGTACACAACTCATCTGAGAACTTAATCCCTAAGATGTCTAGGAATTCAATGTATCCAATAATCTTGACTACATGAGGCCCATCTAGCACAGACTCTCCAAGCCTAGTTGTGAAAAAATCATTAGAGATCTCATATATCTCTTATCTAGGCTTATATTGATATAGATCCTTAAGGTGAGACATCATTCTATACGCATCCATGTTTTCATGTTTCTTCAAGAGCTCATTAGACATGGATGATAGTATGAAACATTGGAAATTTGTGGAATCATACATATATTTCATATAAATAGATAGTTCCTCATCACTAGCCTCATTTCCAAGCGCAACTAGAATAGGCTCCTCCAGCACATACAATTTCCTCTCATGGCGAAGGATGGCATGTAAACACCTCTGCCACTCCTGGAAATTGTTGTCAGTGAGAAGGTTTTCCTTCTCGAGTATGGTTCACAATGATATGTTTGAAGTCATTTTTCTTTCCATTTATACAAATTAAGATGAGAAAAGATTTAGTACTTTATCATGATAAAACTGAGACAAATAAATAAATAAATACTTATTAGTCTCCCATTATTTTATTGAAATCTAATAGCCCTCACCGTTGACTTAGGAATATTTTTTTTCCTAAATATTCTAGTGGAAAGGATCTATATTTCCTTTCGCATTACCCTAACTAGGGTTGGTCAAGAAACTTTAAGTATTTTAGGTAGTCATTACAAATTCCAACTGCATTAACTCACAGTTCCTTGATCCGCTGAGTGGACTCCCCAATCCCGAAATCCTTTTATTTTGGATTTCCTCAACCTTTGCCTCTTGGTCACACCAAGTCCTACTGTGGCAGTCAACCCTTGATGTGAACCAAGTCAAGTCAACCCAAAATCTTGAATTAGAATTCCCTAATGATTGAAATCACCACAACTAGGGTTGGTCAAACAATTTGAACTATGGTTCGATTCTAACCAAGATTATGGAAGACTATACTGACTTAATATTTCTTTGAGGGATTTTATCCTTATATGTAAATTTCCATTTTATTATCTTTCTTACATGCTTCTTAATATTAAGTGTGTGGAACGTGTGTCACAACATGTGCAAATTTTCAATATTTATTAACCTACCAACTACTATAGAAGGGGCGAGTAGGGTCATACCACATAGAGAATGTGAGTAGACACTAGAAATATCCTCTTGAAAAAATGTTCAGGAAAATGAGTTTTTCATGTAATTAACAACTAATAAGTTCTAAAAACTAAATTACTATTTTAAAATGATTATTTAAATTAACTACAACTATCTAAGCGAACAAAATTAAGCTATGAAATAAACTAGCGGAGTTGGAAGTGTCAGAGTCACGACGTCTGTTCAGGTGCATGCAATGTCAATTATTTAATTCCCACTAAATATTTATTTATTCAATTATCACTGATTCCAAATTTAATCAAAATACTATCTGGTCTCATTCTATGATGTTATACAGTATTCTAATGTTTACACAAATTATCTTCCACTTCATTCTCTATCCTAACGAATAATTTGTGCATCATTATACCACTAAATTACTTGGTGAAATACGACGACTCGTTTCTCACAAAGTCTAAGTATCTACCTATGTCGGGTTCTCTCACATGAGATTACTAATTAAGTATCACTCATGAAATTTTGAAGGAGAGCGCACACCAAATATTAAATTTTTCAATTAATATATATATTTATTTAGAATTCACTCACGCACTTGATTGAATTCTGGATAAATAAATTCTATGATGAACTCCCGCCCGTGATTACTTATTAGGTTTCACATGAACGGGCACCAAATCATGTGTGCAGAGACCAAATGAAAAGTAATTTAAACTCAAATATAATTAATAAAATAATCATCCAATTAAAATTAATTTAAAAGTCAATCAAACATGGGAATAAATTAAAGACATGCATTCACCGTCACATTTATCACAACTCCGACACTAATGAAATTATCCCACCATCATGATGACAACACAACACATGAAATAATAAACAGATATCGCAATGCTAGTGTTGTCGCAGTTTTCACCGCAAGCCGCCATCGACGATCACAAAATTATAACTTTCAATCCGCATGCAACGTTGAACCACACCATCGCACTACCGCAAAACTGATTGGATATGTATTCTATCCTAGCACACACTATCGATCTCCGAAAGTGAAGCGAACCTCCGTGAATGTAGATGTGTCTGGATCACCATTGTACTCTCGAAATGGGGAAGGCATGGTCGTTGGCTGTTATGCTAGTCAACGGAGGAGGTTGGTTTGGCTGGTGGTTTGCTACTGGTTCAAACTGAAGAGAGGCCACAACTGGTTGATCCTGAGAAACCAAGAAGAGGGGGTATATTGAGGTGGTGTGGAGGAGGAGGTCGAGAGGGGATGGGGAGCATAGGATGGGTGTGGGGCACCTGGCCAAGCCTGAGAACCCAATAAGAGGGGGGATATTGAGGTGGAGGGGGGGAAGGAGGTCGAGAGGGGGTGGGGGTGGAGGCTGGGTGTGGGGCACCTGGACGAGAGGGGATAGGGTGGGGTGGGTGAGGGGGAAGGGGGGGTAGGGGTAGTGGCTAGGATGGGGCATGTAGCAGGGGATAGACAAGAGGGGGTTGGGGAGATGGGACAGCGGGTAGGCGGAGGCTGGGTGAGTGGGACGAGGTCCAAGGGGTAAGGGGAATAGGGGGGAGTGGGATTGGAGGGAGACGTGGGGAGGGGAGAAGGTTAAAGGGGTGAGGAACGGGAGACGTGGGGAGGGGATAAGGGGTGTGGGGGAGTTGGTGAGGGAATAGAAGAGAGGGGAGCGGGTCAAAGCGGTGATGCGGGTGATTGGAGAGATAAAGGGGGTGGGGAGGGGTGATGTGGGTAGGGGGTGAGGGGTTAAAAAATGAAAAATAAAATAAAAAAGTTATATTCAAATTCAAATTAAAAAAACTATTATCTAAAAGTTAATTAATAATAATAATAAAATATTATTAGAAATTAAATATTAATGCACGTGTAATTAAATATAATACTACTATTAAATATAATAAAAAATTAATAAAAAGATATTTTATTAATACTATAAAAATAATAAAATAAAATAAAATACTAATAGATAATTAAAATATACCTAAAAATTAATAAAATAAAATAAACTAACATTAGCGAAACTAATAATATTAATATAATGGTAAATACAATATATAAAATTAATATAACTAATAAAAATACTAAATTACTAATATAAGTATATAAATTAACTAAAAATTATCAAAATATCTAAACTACTATAAAACTACAGAAATCAACTAAAAATATAAAAAATGGTTAAACTAATTAATTAAAACTAAGTTAGAAAATTATAAAAATACATGTGAAATCCATGTACATCAAATCCCCTACACTTAAACTTTTGCACTCCTGGGCAAAAGAATCAGAAAGAAAACACAAGTGATCGTAGACAAATCAAAACATCAAAATTAAAAGTTCAAAAAATTTCAATCACTTTTACCCATAAAATATCATGCTTCATTTAAAACTCCAATTTTCGAAAACCATTTTTCTTCCGCTCACATTATTTCCAAAACAAGTACGTGCACTCATGTATCATGCGACCTACCTCGCCATCACTCTCATCTCTCAAAATATTTGATCAAAGTCATGATAAATTCTCATAAACATGCATGATTACCATAGTATTTCCATGAATTTCACATCTTCGCTAGTGGAAATCAAAATAATGAACCAATCTCAAGGACTTTACATGAGGTTCAAATGTCTCTGAGGTTGCGGGATGGTGGGTAAAAAAAATTGTGACAATTTTTTGGTAAAAAGGAGGATTGAATCTTGAAATAAATGTATGATAAATGTAAATTCAAATGTATCCCTCAAACTCCCTCTCCCCCACACTTAAAACATTACTTGTCCCCAAGCATATGATAATCCAATGATTCACTCTTTTTTTTGTTTTTTTTAGACACAACTCACTCAAATAAGATGGGTAGGAAAAACTGGTGAGTATCAACTCTAAAACCCCATAAATTATATTTCATACAGTAATCCCAAATAATGGTACACAAGTAGCGTGTACGCTATAATATCTCAGTGAAATTAGGTCATATAGAAACACTCTCTAGCTCCTGGAGTAGTGGATCATCACTTTTATCAGTATCCCTAAAAGTGAGGGTTTCCACGTAATGACCACCAATGTACTCATTATTAGAACTAAAAAGATTCTATATTCCCATAGAAAAATACATGTAATTAATGTGGATACTATGAAATATAACTCATATGATTAGGAGGATATAATGTCAATCCATGTGCATCCAATGACTCACTGCCCATCAAACAACCCTCTTCATGAGTAAATCTCTCCCCCACACTTAGATTGAAAATTATCATGAAAATATTCAATAAATGGGTAGAGAAGGGTATCAGCTATGGGATCATCCTAATAGGATTCTTCATGGATTATAATGTCTATATAATGGAGAAAATGTATGGGTGGGTCAGTGGGTCAAAGGGGCTAAGGAATCAAACAGATGCCTCATTCATTTCAGTGAAACTTTCAAAATTCATATCACTTTGATGGAAAAACATGGAAAGTTCTAGAAGAAAAAACATGGTGAAGATTCTATCAAGAAAAAGAGAAATGTAAGATGAATTAAAATGGGTCATAGTACTCACAGGTATGGAAATATAATGTTGGATAGAACAGATGAGCATGAGTGTAATAAGTGTCTTAAAAATATTCAAGTTTTTGAAAAACATTTTCAAAGCATGAAATAATTTTAGAAATCATCTAAGTCATGAGATCAAGGATCAAATCATTCCAAACAAGAATCAGTTGCTCAAACTACCTGGGACACAAGTGGTATGTTCCCAACTATGTTACGATAAAAATGCAGCGGCTTTCATGTGGGTCCGTCAATGACAGGAATGTTGGTTTTTTTCATTTTTTTAAAATTTTCCTTTTTTTGTTAGTTTAAATGGTGTTTTTGGAAGCATAAAATATGAAAAAAAAATAACACTTCCTTGTGTAAGTGCATATAGACGCGGAAAGGTCGTATGTATCTGATGAAGCTATAGAAATGGTATACCTGTAAAACCTACACATTGGCAGCACATACTCGCATCATGTCAAAGAAGTCACACCATAATAAAAAGCATGTAGATGATAAAAATATGTATAATGAATTCAAATCCACTTCAGTTCTAGGAGAAAATAGATTTTGGCAAATGCATGCCATTTTTTTAAACTAAATGAAATGAAATTAAATATAGTGAAAAAAAACAAATGATGGGTTGCCTCCTGTTGAGCGCTAAGTTTACTTTGTATTCAGCCAGACGTTGTTAAAACACCACCAGGATCGAATGGAAATTTATACCATGCATCTGGTTCTTTTTTAGTAGAAGTTTGGAATCCATTCATTGAAAATGAATTTATCCTGCAAGCTGCATAATATCTCAACGGAATCTTGTTAGAAAAATGGATGTACAGAATGAAATTAAAATAGGCCAACTCACAAGGGAAAAAATATATCTCACATAAATAAAGACTCACCTAATAATTGAATTTTGGGAAAAGGACAACAATGGAAAGATCAAGAAGATTACCTCTTTGAATGTGCACAAGTGAAAAATGCCTTTACCAAACTCCTTTAGTGGCTGTCTTATATTCATCACATCCTTGAATTTAGTATCTAGGTTGACAATGTATCCAAATTCATTTTCACACCCAAACACTAGTACAAGTAAATCTACTAGTTTTCAACTCAATTCATGCTTTATGGTTTCATTGATTGTGCCAAGGTCAAAAATATTGTTAGCATATGTGGGTATTTCAAGTGAAGAGTTTTTAACCTTGACGCATGGAGCAAGTGGCGTGGGATCAATTGGAGAAGATGAATCCATTGTTTCAAGAATGACATATTTTTCAAAATTTTCTTCTACACTTCCCTCATCATATTTCTATTTTGGTACATGTTTCACCACAAACTCAGGATCCTCCAGGAAATCCCATTCTTCCATTATTTCTTGAAAATTGTGAGTGTTCTCTACCACCATTGCAGAATAATTTTCTGACTCCAAAAATGTTTCAGATGTATCTATTTTATAAAAAGTTTCGAACTCACAAAGATTTTCAGAAAGAGTTGATTCGGTGTCATTTGAAGTGATGTCCTCTTGAGTGTGGCAATCCACCATCTATTGGTTAAATTATGAATTTATCATGGTAAATAATGGTCCTAGTTCAATTTTCACTTCATCCTCAAAAGGTGAAATTTGATAGACATTGAACGTGTCCTTTTTTAATTTGGGATGGCTAAGTTGAGAACTCACAGAAGAAGGACATGAAATCACATTTTTCGAGGGACCATTATGTTCAACAGGGAGGAAGACTAAGTTACCATATTCTTGAAATGTGATTAGATTGAAAGAATTAATTTTTGATGGAGAGGTGTCATCAATGGTATGACACAAAGAAGGATCAATCAACGTAGTCTCGTCATCGAAATCATGAAATGGATGTTGTTCAAATGGAACCTCTGCCACACTTTCCTCAATAGAATTGTTCTGAATTAGATCATCAAGTGGTAGTGAGGTGACTAGTTGGACAAGATGAGTTATTTTATTTTCTAGATCTTTAATTTGATTTTCTAGACCTTTCGTTTTATTTTCTAAATGTTTCATTGAAGAAAGAAACTTTTCATTATGTTTATCTTGAAGTTCAAACATCCTATTTGTCTCAGTGATAGTAGAAACCAACATGCACCCAATTATCAAATCATTTATTTCGCATGAATTATCAAGTTTTAAATTTTTAGGAATGCATTGACTTTGAATATGATCAAATATTGGGTAGGAACTAGAATTATAATATAGTGAATTATTCTCGCATGGATCATGACATGGACTTGAATAAAAATCATTACAATAATAAGGATTACCTGGAGATCTCATGTGCGGTGAATAATTATATATCATACCTTGAGTTGTGTCTGCGTAGGGTGGGTATTGATTGTAGTTGTGTAGTGCATCCCATGTTATTATGAACTTCTGGGTGTCTTGAAAATCCCTACAATGAAGAATTCCCAGAGTGGTAAACTATTTTTTTTGTTGGTTTAGTTTTTTTAAAAAAAAAATTATTTTGACCTAAATCACTCTTTTAAGGGAACTCCTAATGCTACTATTCTCCTCAGCAACAACACCAGAAATTTGGCATGCGTGTCACAATGCGTGAAAATTTGCAATATTTATTAACCTACCAACTACTGTAGAAGGGGAGAACAGGGTTGAATCACAGAGAAAATGTGAGTAGACACTAGGAATATCCTCTTAGAAAAATGTTCAGGAAAATGAGTTCTTCATGTGATTAACAACTAAGAAGTTCTAAAAACTAAATGACTATTTAAAAATTATTATTTAAATTAATTACAACTATCTATGTGAACAAAATTAAGCTATGAAATAAACTAGCAGAGATGGAAGTGTCAGAGTCGCGATGTCTGTTCAGGTGCATGCAATGTCAATTATTTAATTCCCACATCTAAATATTTATTTATTCAATTATCACTGATTCCAAATTTAATAAAAATATTATCTGATCTTGTTCTCTGATGTTAGACAGTATTCTAATGTTTACACAAATTATCAATCATTTTTTTCTTTATCCTGATGAATAATTTGCGCGTCATTATAGCACTGAATTACTTAGTGAAATACGACGGTCCATTTCTCACAAAGTCAAAGTATATACCTGCGTCGGGTTCTCTCACATGAGATTACTGATTAAGTATCACAAATGCAAGTTTGAAGGAGAGAGCATACAAAATATTGATTTTTTCAATTAATATATTTATTTATTTAGAATTCTCTCACGTGCTTGATTGAATTCCGGATAAATAAATTCTCTGATGAACTCCCGTCTGTGATTACTTATTAGGTTTCACATGAACGGACACCAAATCATGTGTGAATGTCCCAAATGAAAATTAATTTAAACACATATATAATTAATAAAATAAACATCCAATTAAAATTAATTTAAAAGGAAATCAAACATGGGAATAAATTACATACATGCATTCACCGTCACATTTATCACAACTCCGACACTAATGAAATTATCCCTTCGTCACAATGACAACACAACACATAAAATAATAAACAAATATCACCATGCTCGTGTTGTCACATGTTCCACTGAAGCCTTCATCGACAATCGCAAAATCATAACTTTCAATCCACCTGCAACATCAAACAACACCATCGCACCGCCGCAAAAATGATTGGATATGTATTCTCTCCTAGCACGCACTGCCGATCTCCGAAAGTGAAGCAAACCTCTGTGGATGTCAATGCGTCTGGATCACCGCTGCACTCCCAGAATGGGGATGGTGTGGTCTCTGGTCGTGAGGTGGTGAGGGGGGAGGGGAAGGAGGCTAAGAGGGGGATAGGGGGGCAGAGGCTGGGTGTGGGGCACCTGACCAAGAGAAGATCGGGTAGGGCGGGTGAGGGGGAAGGGGGTGGGGGTAGCGGGTAGGAGGGGGAGTGTAGCAAGGGATAGATGAGAGGTGGCTAGGGAGATGGGATAGCGGGTAGGCAGAGGCTGGGTGAGTGAGCTGAGGTCCAGGGGGTAAGGGTAATAGGGGGCGGTGGGTCTAGGGGTGAGGAAGGGGAGGCGTGGGGATAAGGGGAATAGGGGGCGGCGAGTCCAGGGGTGGCGAAGGGGAGGCGTGGGGATAAGGGGAATAGGGGTCGGTTCTAGGGGTGAGGAAGGGGAGGTGTGGGGATAAGGGGAATAGGGGGCGGTGGGTCCAGGGGTGAGGAAGGGGAGACGTGGGGAGGGGATAAGGGAAGTGGAGGAGTTGGCGAGGGAATAAGAGAGAGGGGATTGGGTCAAAGGGGGGATGTGGTTAATTGGAGAGAGAAAGAGGGTTGGGGAAGGGTGACATGGGTAGGGGTGAGGGGTTAAAAAAATGAAAAATAAAAAAAGTTATATTCAAATTCAAATTAAAAAAATCTATTATCTAAAAGTTAATTAATAATAATAATAATAGTAGTATTAGAAATTAAATATTAATGCACGTGTAATTAAATATAATACTAATTTCAAATATAATAATAAACTAATAAAAAAACTATTTTATTAATACTATAAAAATAATAAAATAAAATAAAATACTAATAGAAAATTAAAATATGCATAAAATTTAATAAAATAAAATAAACTAACATTAGAGAAACTAATAATATTAATATAATGGTAAATATAATATATAAAATTAATAGAAGTAATAAAAATACTAAATTACTAATATAAGTATATAAATTAACTAAAAATTGTCAAAATATCTAAACTACTATAAAACTACAGAAATCAACTAAAAATATAAAAAATTGTTAAAATAATTAATTAAAAGTAAGTTATAAAATTATAAAAATACATGCAAAATCCATGTACATTGGTGGGATATACTTAAGTGATTAACCATATCTAAGATAATATTTACGCATAAGCTGGTCTTATTTTAGTTCCATCTTACATGCTTGTTTAATCCATTAATTGTGTGATTGTGATAACACACCCACAATAAATAAACCATGAAATTGAAAGAAATAAAATAAATGGTATGATCATGAGATTATTCTATTGGTTAGTTTATCTAGCATTTGATAAACTAACCCAAGACCTAGAGGAGAAACACCTTGAAACTTTTTGGGTTCTTGTTTACAGTTATCCACCTGTCCACCTTTGTATCTCCTTGGATTGGTTTCACCATGGCTCCTAACTTGATCCACCTCCACTATCTTGGGAGCTCCATCCATTTTATATGCTTTTATCTCACTCACAGGTGAGAGCTAAAATGGGGTTTTACATAAAAGAAACCTTGGGAACGTAGGCCCTAAATATTAATGAGGAGAAGGCTCACAGGCCAAAAAATTTAATTTAAATAAATTAATTAAAAGAAACCATCCACATACAAAGGTTTTGGTCTATCTCATGACCATCCATGCATACAATGATATTTACGCATAAATAAAACTAGCATTCAGTTCTTTAATCATTTTTTTTAAGATAAATCACACTCAAATCAATTAATTATCTTTAATTAATCAATACTTTTATCTTAAACCCTTTTCTGAATTTCTTTGAGATTCTCATCCATCATAATTTTCAAAAAAAATCATTTAAAATTATCTTTGTACATAACTTGTACCTTGGAGGCAACCCAGTGAATTCTCGTTCATAACTACCCAATGAGTAGAAATGAACATTACAGAGATGTTAAATTAAACACATATATATAAAACACCTATCACTTGTTGTGCCTTAGCATTACTCATGCACCATGGTACACATATCAAGGTTTTGTATAATATAATAATAAATTTTAATAAATCTATGTAATTTGGATGAGTACACAGCGTGTAGTTCTAACTACACGGTGTGCACTATCATTCATCATTCATCCGAAGTACAGATTAGGGGATATGGTGTGTAGATGTACTTCGAAAATCTTCAGATTGCACGGTGTTTCCAGTGAGCCACACACCATGTAGTTTCCACGTTACACGGTCTCCAGCCGGGCGAGCCGTGTACAGGGTACATGGTCCAACCCTAACCTGAAGGGACTACACGTCGTGTCCAGTGGGCCACACAGTGTGTAATATGGAAACCTTGTGCCACTTGTTCCTAATCAACACAAGGAGTAATTTAAGACTTAGATAAACTCCAACACACGGCTTGGTTTGGCAGACCAAACCTGATGCATTGAACCTTGACTACACGGCGTGTACTGCTGAATACACATCATGTGTTCTGGTGTTGTACAGACAGTGTCATGAACCAAGTCAGGTTACCATCCAAACCGATGCCCGATCCAGTCCAAGGCAAGGCCAAAAGGGCATTCCAAATCCCCACAGGCTGGCACAAGTGCCCAGGTATCAAAATAAACCTTGGGAACGATTTACCCGAATAAAAAAATGCAAATAAATCATCCAACAATACAAAATAAACCAAAGATGAAGGTCACAACCAAATGTGCCCTTAACCAAAAACCAAAATTTGGGTTTCACGTTTGAACTGAAATACAAACAAGAGATACCACTTGGTAGGGTGACCAAAAACCAATACAAAAGCCTCCACCTGGTGAGAGGACACCACCCTCAAGCCGTCTCCACAACGCCGCACCAAGTAGTCTGCTAACAGCGTGGACCACCACTTCCAAACTCCTTACCTTCACCTGTATCTAACATGAACAAATCTACTTACACCCAAGGGTGTAAGTAGGGTGTGAGAAATCGCCCAGCAGGATGCTACCAAATAAAAAGATTCCACATATAATGATTAAATGATAATGCAGTTGCAAGTTTAACCAAGGAAGAGAAATGACTATTTTAACAATTCTAATGGAAACAGTTGCAATAAAAATAACGTTAAAGGAAAAGTGGTTTTCAAGAATAAAACACTTTTACTCCTTTATAAATAAAAACACTTTTGCTTTTTTAAAAATAAAACACTTTCACTTCTTTTAAAAACAAAACACTTTTACTTTTATTCCACACAAATCCACACCGTATGTCAACGGTAGGTGTGATGTAATCTAGGATCACCAAAGTGGGAAAGGCCTTATAGGTACTAGAAAAAGAAAGAAAGGGTGGGACCCTAGAACATCGTGTCTCGGTGAAAAAATGAAATAGGAAACACAAAAATATATGTTCTTGTGCATGATCCACTAGGGGGGAAACACATCCATAACCTATTGGTCTTCAATCCTCATCCAAAGTTTAGTTAGTGTTGTAATCATCAAACCACCTAAGTGAAATTGGGCCAAATCCACTCCCGTATCACTAGCACACTAGATCTAGTCCACCCACCTAGTACCCAAACTTCCCATTTGTGCTCAAAAGTTCCAAGTTCACATTCTTGTTAAAGTCAAATGCACAAAACACAAGAGTATTATCTAAATTCTGTGCCACACTATCACACACACAAAAAACCCATTCAGAAACATTAAGCACACCAAAGATTTTCCAAAACTCAACCTGCACTACTCACACAATCAAATAAACAATTGCATAATTTTTAAAGACCACACTACAATTATTTAACACTATAAAAATTTATTAAATAGTTTTTTTTAAACTCGATGCATGAATCAAGGTGACAAAACCCACGTAAAAACCCCTTGTTATAACCAGACTCATACTGACGCCACCACAAAACACAAGCCACAACTCCTATACATACTAACAGAGTAACTGTATAATTTTTAACAAACACTAAAAACTCACAGAATCACTACCAACAGAGTAAAGACACTTTAAATTGCAAACAAAAACTAACAGCGTGCATTAAAACTAATTAATAAATTTAATAAATAAATTAAACAAGCAATAAAATTAATTAGATAATCCTTACATGTAGAACCACCTACCTCGGTGTAGGGAAAGTCTCGCGACTTGACGCAAACTCCCACCGCACGTCGATTTCACTGAAAGGGACCTATAACAGACCCGAAAATAGGGTAATTAACATATGCATCAAAAATTCAACCAAACGCAACCAAACCCTAACTGCAACAATCACCCAAAATAAAAGGATGATCAGCCGGGTTACTTCGCACCTACGGCGAGGAGTCAGAGAGGTTGGCTAGAGGTCAATGGAGGCTATTGGATCTCTGGTCAAGCCAAGAAGAGTGGTGCACATGTGGCTGGACATAGGAGGGGCGGACCGTCAGGGTGAATTCTGACTGAGCAAAGGGAGAGGTGTGCGTGGGTCCTCGATGCGAGGTTGGTTCGGTGAGGAGGCTATGCGGGGCAAGGCGTTGGTGTGAGGCTAGTTCGGCGAGGAGTGAGGCATCAAGGAGGGAGATCACGACCAGGTGTGAAGCAACAAGGAGGGGCGACATGGCTATCTGGAGGAGGGAGGAGGTGCGGCGCAACGCGGATTTCTAGAGGAGGGAGGAGGGTGCAGCCCAACACGGAGGAGGAGGGCGATTAGGGTTAGAGAGGGGGAAGGTAGCCCATGTGCGACAAGAGGGGGGAGAAAAAAATATTGAGTGAATAGTGTGTGCCACAGGGAGAGGGGGGAGCAGAGGGAGAGGAGAGAAGAAAGGAAAAAAAAGAAAATAAAGAAAAAGGGAAATAAAAGAAAATAAAAAGAAAAGGAAAAGATGGAATAAAATAAAATAAAAATAAAGGGATGGGAAATAAAAATAAAATAAAGCCTAAAAGGAAATTCTAACTTAAACTAATAATAATAATAATGATAATAATAATAATAATAGTCATAATAATAATGATAATAATATAAATAACAACAATAATAGTTATAATTATAATAATTTTATTTTTATTGGGTTAATTAACCATCCGAACACCGGGCAGGCCGCACGTTAAACTGGTGAAGCCACACGGCTTTACTCATACCCTGCCCACGCGTCGGGCAATGCCAAGACGACGCTCATTTATCAGCACAAAAACGAAAAACTCTTATCGGCTCAGCCCGCATTTCAACCAAAAAATTATTAAAAGGCAGATAAAATTATGAGATAAACATTAAAATTAAAAAAAATACCTTAATACGAAGTCCGGATGTGACAATTCTCCCCACCATGAAAACTTTCCGCCCTTAGAAACTCAATTTGAAGCCTGGTCGGAGAATAGAAATGGGTACTCCTGATCAACCCATGACTTCTACTCCCAAGTCTCATGCTATTCATTCCCATGTTTCCATAGAATGTGAACCAATGGAATGGACTTCCCACAAAGCACCTTCTCTTGAGAATCCACTATTCACACTAGCCACTCAAAAACTGATAAGTCAGGCTCTATCTCCAACTCCTCCCAATTTAACACATGTGATGGATTGGGATTTTACTTTTTCAGTTGGGAGACATGAAATACATCATGAATCGACGTCAACTTAGAAGTAAAAGCTAACTTGTATTCCACCTTTCCAATCCGCCCAGTAATCTTGAAAGGCCCAACATACCTCAGCATCAGCTTCCCCTACTTTACCAAGCGGCAGTGACCCAAGTGAGGGGTCACCTTCAAGAACACCCAGTCACCCACTGAAAACTGAAGATCCCGACAACTATGATCTGCATATAAGACTTGTGGTGACTCTGAGCTATCAACAACCATTGTCTAATCAACTTGACCTTTCCATACGTCTCTTGAACAAGGCTCAGTCCCAAAAGTGGGGTCTCACCTACCTCCACCCAACATAAAGGAGACCAACAAGGCTGACCATAGAGCACCTAAAAGGGTGCCATTCTAATAGAGTATTGGTAATTGTTATTATAAGGAAACTCAACCAATCCCAAATGGATATCCCATGAACCACTGAAATCCAACACACATGCGCGAAGCATGTCCTCCAAAATCATATTTTCTCGCTCCGTCTAGCCATTCATTTGAGGATGGTATGTTGTGATCATCTTAATCTATGACCCCAAATCCTTCTAGAGACCTCCCCAAAACCGATAGGTAAAGCGGGGGTCCCTTTCAAAAACAACCACTGATGGCACACCATGAAGTCTGACCACCTCCTGAACATACAAACAGCCCAACTCACCCACCTTCATTGTATCTCTGATTGAGATAAAGTGAGCTAACTTGGTCAAATTATCAATCACTACCCAAATAGAATTCTTCCCCTAAGTTGTACTAGGAAATCCAACAATGAAGTCCATGGAGACCTCATCCCACTTCTAGGTAGGAATGGGTAATGGCTGAAGTAGGCCAGATGGTCTCTGATGCTCTATTTTCACCTGCTGAAAAGTGTAGCATCTCGATACAAAGTCATCTATGTCCCATCTCATACCTGACCACCAGAACTAGTGATGAACATCTCAACACATCTTGTTAGTACTAGGATGGATGGCCCACTGAGACTGGTGGCTATCCTGCATCACCACCTTCGGCAGAGAAAATGACACCACTGCATGGCCCATGAAGCAAAAAATCCTCTCAAAAGACAAATACCAATCAGAAAGAGTCTCCCCATCATAAAGAAACTACATAGATAACTAACACATCTCATCCTTGGGATGCTCCTGCTGAATCAACTCCAGAAGAGCGGGAGTCAACTGAATGCTAGCCAAGAAAGTACCTTTATTGTGCTCCCTGATCTCCAAGTGCATCTGGGCAAAGATCCCCATCAAAGTACACTCATCAATGGACCTCCTCAAATCCTGCACCGGTACTTTCCTACTCAAGGCGTCAGCCACCACATTACCCTTTCTTTGGGTATAGATAATGTCAAGGTCAAATCCCTACAGATACTCGATCCAGCGGCGCTACCTCAGATTGAGATCCTTATAAGATAAAATGTAGGCTAGGCTCTTATGGTCAAAGTATACCACAAATTTATCCCCAAAGAGGTAGTAACGCCAAGTCTTTAGGGTGTGCATCACTTATGCCAAATCCAAGTCATGAGTCGGATAATTCTTCTCATGTGGCCAGAGATGGTGAGAACCATAAGCCACCACATGGTTATCCTATATGAGTACACACCCAAGGCCCATACCTGAAGCATCACAATAAACCACATATCCCTTCCCAGACTCTGGTAAGATCAACATAGGTGCAGTGGTCAACCACCGCTTCAACTCCTCTAAGGATGCCTGGCACTGTAGGCTCTATTCAAACTTCACCCCTTTCCGGGTGAGTGCGGTCAAGGAGGAGGCAGGTCGTAAGAAATCCCAAACAAAATGTCTGTAATAACCTGCCAGGAAAAGAAAACTCCTATATCAAACACATTCCTCAGCTGTTCCCATGATATAACTGCATTGATCTTCTTATGATCCACTGAAACCCCTTTTTCTGAGACGACATGCCCCAGAAACTTCACTTCCCTGATCTAGAATTTGCACTTCAAAAGTTTGGCGTACAAGCGGTGATCCTGAAAAGTGCCCAAAACGATCCGTAGGTGATGCTCATGTTCCTCCTTAGATCCAGAATATACCAGGATGTCGTCCACAAATACCATGACAAAGGAGTCCAGATATTGGTGGAACACCCTATTCATGAGTGCCATGAAAACCGTCGGAGCATTTGTCAATCCAAAATGCATGACTAGATACTCAAAGTGACCATACCTACTTCATAAATCCATATTTGGGATGTCTGCTTCTCTCACCCTGAGTTGGTGGTAACCCGATCGCAAGTCAATTTTGGAGAACTACTTTTCCCCCTTCAGCTGGTTGAACAAATCATCAATCTGAGGCAAAGGTTATTTATTTTTTATGGTTACCTTATTCAATTTTTGGTAATCAATGCACAACCGGAGGGTTCCATCGGACTTCTTTGTGAATAAAATTGGGGCGGCCCAAGGAGAGATGCTCGGGTGAATGAATCCTTTGGATTCCAAATGGTCTAACTGTATATTTAATTCCATTAATTCGGTGGGGGCCAAGAGATATGAGGTAAGAGATATAGGCTGTGTTCTCAGTGCCAACTCAATCAAGAACTCCACATCCCGCTCTGGGGGTAAGCCTGGAAAATCATCTAGAAAAACCTCTGGAAACTCATCCACTACAGAAGGTGACCCACTCTGAGAAGTGCTACTATTATCGTCCAATGCAAGTGACGATAACTGGTAAGCAAGATTCCCCAACTCAGGAAGTGGAGGTCCCGCACAACCTGACTGAGGATCCCATTCCCCAAGAAATACCTAGGGGCTCCCATCAAGTTCCATAAAACTAAATCGTCATCGATAGTAGTCAATATGCGCTTGAAAGCGCACTAGTCAGTCCATGTCAAGGATCACATCAAACAGGTCCATATCAAGGACCAAGAAATCCCACTCCATCTAGACTCCTGACATAGAGAGCGCACATGAAGGACACCTAAGGACTTTCTCCATCTTTTTCCATAATGGTGTTACCAACTCCATAGAAAAAAGATAACAGTTCGATTGGTAGGTTCTGCAGGTTCACAATATGGGTAGATATAAAGGAAACTAAAGAACCACTATCAAATAAAACTACAGATATAAAATATGAAATCAGAATGGTACCTCAAACAATTGAAGGTCCTGCATCAGATCCCACTGGTGCCATATCCACAACATGTAGATGTCTGGTCCCTGTCAGGGAATGACCGCTCACTAGGGGCTCTGCCCTGATCTGGCTCTGCCCCGAAGATGATCTGATCCTGCCATCATGGCCACCGAACCAATATCTCATCGTCCTGGTTAGCTCTAACTGAACTGGTACTCCTCTGGAAGCCACAGATCTAGTCCCACTCTAATAAGGGCGGGTCACCCTACAAAAGTGCTGCACGTGTCCCATAACTCTGGATTGATAACAAATCATGGGAGGGGAGGGACATGCAGGATGGATGTGTCCCACCTTCCCGCACTGATGGCACACCACAGACCCTACACTAGAAGCCCCAGATGAAGTTTTTCTAAGAGGATGACCTGAGCTGCCACCACTCTTCTTCCCTTGCTCATCACGCTTCCTCTTCTTCTCGGATGAACTGCCACTGGTAAACCCTGACACTGATCCAGAAAACCCCAAATTTCCTCTCTAGTCAATCTCAACCATGCAAGCATGATCGACCACCTCAGTATAAGTTCCAAGCTTGAACAAGAAAACCTGAGAGTAAATTTCTGGTCGAATCCCCTTATCAAAATTTCAAGCTTTCTGAGACTCATTTGAAACAATCTCAGGCGCGTACTGCACTAGCTCAGTAAAGCAGTTTTCATACTCCATCATCATCTGATCTCCTTTTGAAAGATCCATGAACTCCCAGGATTTGGCATAGGCCAAGAACTCGGGACATTACTGCTTGTTAAATATAGACTTGAAGTCCTTCCAACTCATCTTCTCATGCTTCCTAGCCTGAAGCACCAATTCCCACCACTTGCGACTGGAACCCTCTAGCTGAAATATGACACACTTTACCCTGACCTCCTCGGGCGTGTTAAGGAACTTGAACATACTCTCTATCTTTCAAATCCATTCCTCTACCACTTGAGGTTCTGAACTAACTTAGAATTAAGGAGTTTTATTCTTCAAAAACTCTTGAGCTTTATCCTTCTTGGAGCCAGACCCATCTCCTCTAGCTGGAATAGGAGCGGGAGCGGGAGTCAACCCTTGTTCTAAAGCCTGAACAGCTTGGACCACGGCTTCTACCAATCTCTGATCAAGTGGTGAGGGAGAACTCTCTACAACTTCCTCCCGTGGGTGTGCGTAAGCTCTCCAGGGAGGCATCCTGCTGCAATGAGCAACAGTTATAGAAATAACATCATTAATACATCATGTCTGAAGAAAAATAAAATTTCAGAAAGGAAAAAAATCATCAGTAAACCAAACATGTAAAAGTAACATCGTGTCTAAACCACTCATTCCCTGCCCGATTTCCATGCACAGTCTGCATCCTGTATATCCCACCTGGAAGAGAAGTCAAACAAGCATCCCAACACCCCATGGTGACTCAGGGTCTGTCATGAGGTGTACTGGCCAGGAACCCTACTCGAAACTAGAATTATGAACCCCAATAGTCCTAGCTTATATCTAACAAGACTCATCCCAAATAAAATAACCCAAACAGTAAAGTCACCCCTGATACCATTTTGTCACGAACCAAGTCGGGTCGCCATCCAAACTGATGCCCGACCCAATCTGCGGCAAGGCTCGAAGGGCGTTCCTGATCCCCACAGGCTGGCACAAGTTCCCAAGTATCAAAATAAACCTTGGGAACAATTTACCTGAATCAAAAAATGTAAATAAATCATCCAACAATATAAAATAGACCAAAGCCGAAGGTCACAACCAAACATGCCCTTAACCAAAAACCAAAATTTGGGTTTCACATTTGAACTGAAAACAAAAGAAGAGCTACCACTTGGTAGGGTGACCAAAAACCAATAAAAAAAACCTCCACCTAGAGAGAGGACACCACCCTAAAGCCATCACCACAACGCCACACCAAGTAGTCTACTAACAGCCTGGACCACCACTTCCAAGCGCCTTACCTTTACCTGTATCTGACATGACCAGATCTACTTACACCCAAGGTAAGTAGGGTGTGATTAATCGCCCAGTAGGATTCCACCAAATAAAAAGATTCCATATATAAATATTAAATGATAATGTAGTTACAAGTTTAACCAAGAAAAAGAAATGACTATTTTAAAAATTCTAATGGAAACAATTGCAATAAAAATAACTTTAATAGAAAATAGGTTTTTAAGAATAAAACACTTTTATTACTTTATAAATAAAAACACTTTTACTTGTTTAAAAATAAAACACTTTTACTTTCATGACACACCATATGCCGACAGTGGGTATGATGTAATCCAATAGCACCAAAGTGGGAGAGGCCCTATAGGTACTAGAAAAAGAAAGGGTGGGACCCTAGAACATTGTGTCTCGGTGAAAAAAAATAAATAGGAAATACAACAATATATGTTCTCATGCACGATCCACTAGTAGGGAAACACATACATAACCTAGTGGTCTCCAATCCTCATCCAAAGTTTAGTTAGTGTAGTAATCGTCAAACCAACTAAGTGAAACTAGGCCAAAGCCACTCCCGTATCACTAGCACACTATATCTAGTCTGCCCACCTAGTACCCAGGCTTCCCATTTGTGCTCAAAAGTTCCAAGTTCACGTGCTTGTTAAAGTCAAATGCACAAAACATAAGAGTATTATCTAAATTATGGACCACACTACCACACACACAAAAAACCCATTCAGAAACATTATGCACGCCAAATATTTTCCAAAACTCAACCTGCACTACTCACACAGTCAAATAAACAGCTGCAGAATTTTTAAAGACCACACTACAATTATTTAACGCTATAAAAATTTATTAAATGGTTTTTTTAAAATGCGATACATGTATAAAGGTGAAAAAACCCACGCAAAAACCCCTTATTATAACCAGACTCATACTAACGCCACCACAAAACACAAGCCACAGCTCCTTCATATACTAACAGACTAACTTCATAATTTTTAACAAACACTAAAAACTCACAGATGAACTACCATCAGAGAAAAGACACTTTAAATTGAAAACAAAAACTAATTGTGTGCATTAAAACTAATTAATAAATTTAATAAATAAATTAAACAAGCAATAGAATTAATCATACAATCCTTACACATGGAACCACCTACCTCAATGTATGGAAAGTCTCGCGACTTGATGAAAACTCTCACCACGCATCAATTTCATGGCAAGGGATCTATAACGGACCTGAAAACAAGGTAATTAACATCTGCATAAAAAATTCAACCAAATGAAACCAAACCCTAACCGTAACAATCACCCAAAATAAAAGGATGATCAACCGGGTTACTTCGCACCTACGGTGAGGAGTCCAAGAGGCTGGATGGAGGCCAATAGAGGTTGTTGGATCTCCGGGTAAGCCAAGGGGGGTGGTGCACGTGTGGCTGGACAGAGGAGGGGCAGACCGCTGGGGTGAATTCCGGATGAGCAAAGGGAGAGGTGCATGTGGGTCCTTGATGTGAGCCTGGTCCGGCAAGGAGGTTCTGTGGGGAAAGGCATCGACGCGAGGCTGGTCTGGTGAGAAGTGAGGTAGCAAGGAGGGCGGTCACGACCGGGTGTGAGTCAGTAAAGAGGGGAGGTACGGCTGTCTGGAGGAGGGAGGAGGTGTGGCGCGGTGCGACTGTCCAGAGGAGGGAGGAGGGTGCGGCCCGACGCGGAGGACGAGGAGGGTGATTAGGGTTAGAGAGGGGGAAGGTAGTCCACGCATGATAAAAGGGGGGAGAAAAAAAATATTGAGTGAACAGTGTGTGATGTGGGGAGAGAGGAGAGGAGAGGGAGAGGAGAGAATAAAGGAAATAAAATAAAGGAAATAAAATAAATAAAAAGGGAAATAAAAGAAAAGGAAAAGAAAAGGAAAAGATGGAATAAAATAAAATAAAAATAAAGGGATGGGAAATAAAAATAAAATAAATCCTAAAAGGAAATTCTAACTTAAACTAATAAAAATAATAATAATCATAATCATAATAATCATAATAATAATGATATTAATAAAAAAATGACATCAATAGTCATAATTATAATAATTTTATTTTTATTAAGTTAATTAACCATCTGCACACCGAGCAAGCCGCACGTTAAACTGGCGAAGCCACATGGCTTCACCCGTACCCTGCCCACGTGTCAGGAAATGCCAAGATGACTCTCATTTATCAGCACAAAAATGAAAAACTCTTATCGGCTCGGCCCACATTTCAACCAAACAATTATTAAAATAAAAATAAAATTATGCGATAAACATTAAAATTAAAAACATACCTCAATGTGAAGTCTGAGTGTGATAAAGAGGAAGCTTTGGAACCTCCATATGAGATCTTATATTTTATTTTAATCAAAATTAAAATAAAAGATCATTTCTATAAGGTGAACAAGAAATGAAAGAGGAGGAACATATCTTGAGATTCAGATTTACAGAACGATTAACTTGAATTGAAATAACTAAATTATTAAATTCATAAATCATCAATGAAAAAATAAATAATTATAATCAACGATATGACCCCTCTAATATCACTTGTAGGTTCCGGGTGCAGCGGAAGCACGTTGGTGGGTGTACCCAACTTTGATTTTTTCCGTTAACAACGATCAATCTGAGATTCGTCGCAATGATAAAACGTCGGATCTTCATAATAGAATAGAGAACAAAAGAAAATAGGGGAGTCCTGAAATCATAGAGAGGATCATCATATGTTGGTTATAATTAATTTAATTAAAAGATAAGAATTACCTTGATGGAATTATCTTTTCATTAGTGTTTACGGTCATGATCAAATGTGATCTGTCATTGCATCATAGAATCCAAGTATAGGCATCCTCTAGCAGTGATCCATAAGTGCTCCATGTATCTCTGGATGTCACCGAAGGGATCTTTGATTGCTAGCACGAAAGAGCCTCTGCTTTTTATGTCTGCCTTTGATCTCCTTGACAGCCGCTTCTAAAGCGCTCTCCTTGATCTGGTAGAGTAGAATCTCTCTTCTAACTTGAGAGCGTTATTGATGGAAAAATTATTCTCTCTTGGCTTGAGAGATTTTTCAGATCCGTTGTGCACAACTCCAGAGAATGGCTAGATTCATGAGAATAATATAATTGGGATTTTAATTACATAGAATAATAAAATGAATTAATTACCTGAAAGCATTTATTCATTTCATTTAATTCTTAGTAAGACCCCATGTCTAATAATAACATTTGAATATTATTATAACTTGAAATGTTCCTAGATAATTACACCTAATATTATTTAATTAAATAAATAATATTATTTCTCACAAATCCCCAGAAAAACTACATGGCGTGTATATTAATATACACGGCGTGTACTTTTTTTCCATTTTCTTTATTTCCTCCACCACATTTATTAGACCTTGAATAATAACTATTTATTTCTTAAATAAATATCACTAAATTATTCTCTAATAAATATATTATTTCGCCCACAATATATTCTCTTGAATAACTAGTGTCGAAATAAATGTGATCAGACATCCTTGAATAATTATTAAACCAAAATCAGGAATAATATTTATTCAACTTGTTAAATGAATATTTAACTAAGATACTTGGACACACTTAGTGTGTGACCCTCTAGGCCTCTTTCTCAGTGGCATTAGGTGGAGCCTACCTAAAGTCCAAGGTTAGCGTCTAGCAACACATCAAGGCACCCATAGAGAAAGAAGGTAATGTCATAATGATGTGTTGCCTCCTACGAACTCTTACCGTATAATGTAATCTCTTTGTCTTGATATCTCAAATCAAGTAGGTTTCATGCTAGTGCCATCAACCCATGTGCTCAATTTTTCTTTCTTTGACTTCCTGGAATTGAACTTTCCCATTCCTTACCATGACCATGGATTTATTTAGGCTATATCAATTCCATCAAAGGGCCTTAGATGTCAACTTCTGTTATGGAATATAAGGGACAAATTCTTTCTCACATTATCTATTAATACAGTATTACTCGTGATTTACCCAACACATCCTACCTCATTGTGAACGGTGTTTCGTCACAGTTTTCTTCAATACATCTAAGTGCACGAGTTGTAATACCCATTAATAATAATCTTAAAGTCCAAGGACCAATACACACGTCCGTAGATAGGAACATATAATGATACTATGAAATATGGAGTTCCTACTGGAGGGTCTAGTTCTCATAATATCCTCCTGGATATTACCAAGGCTGCACACCATGAGAAGGTCCCTCAAAGTTTTATGATTACTCACCCCTAATGGCCTGTATTATTTGTGTCTCTCAAATAACATCATCCGGACATAGAACATATATTCAAGAATAGTGTTATAGAACTTCCGGTTTCTCATCATAGAAGGGATCTGTTATGACCATTTGGTGAAACAGCTATCCTTAGGACATTATCAAATGCCTTTTCATGCATAAGAACAATAAATATGTGATAAGGTATTTATTAATGAATATAATACAATGTAGTTGGTTATAGGCCACTAACTCCAACATGGGGAACTTGGGTGGTGTTGACCACTGGTTGAGAGAATTGGTCATTGGATTGAGGTAGAGAGGCCTTCAGGCTATAGGTGAGGCTCATGTGATATGGGATGGCATGTCCATTATATTGAGTGACATGGTCGCAGTGGCACGAGGTGTCGGAATGGTGTGTCTTAGGTCCTATATTGGTAATTGTCGCTCAGCCATGTTGGACAATACACCATTAGGAGTCATGTGCACATAGGATGACTTAGTTGATGAGGTGGTATTAACCACTTATGTGGGTAGAGACCTCTGGTAGTTGTGGATTTGGAATTATGGTTGGAGGTTTTTATCATAGAAAGCCACAGGGATGGTGAGGAGACATCAGATGATAGCGTTGAGGATGTCAGTTGGGGGATGAGGCTCTCTCTGCTTGATAGCGTTGGTCCAGAACTATTTTGGGAGGATGGATATCATTGTTCCTCAGAATGTTGGCTATTAATCCGACAATGATACTATTTGGATGAAAGATATCGTCGTGCCTCAGACGTAGGGATTCGATCCAACGGGTGATTTCGAGTAGGGGTATGAGGGAGTGAGTTCTTATTGTTTGGGTATGGCTTCGGGACGCCAGTGACATGACATGGACATGAGGTGTTGGTTGGCACATGGTTTCAAGTGATATTATCAGAGGTGGAACCCGAGGGTTCACCTAGGCTATTTTATAATAGGGGGTGTCTTGGGATATGAGCTAAGGATCCTCTCCTCTTAAGTTATTCTAGCATCGGCTAAAGTAGGTGATAGATTCCTGGTGGTTGTTGAGCACCAGGGAAGCTTGTGTTTATTTAAAAGTATGCACTACCTTTCTTATTTTCATTACACACCTGCTAAAACAAAAATTTAAGGTTGGAACACATTGGAGGTGACGAACTAAAACTCATTCTCACACCCTACACAGTCCCTTAAGGACGCGTGTAGATTTTATACTTTTTCGTTTGGGTAAGGGTTCGGGCTTTGGAGTTGGATCCTAGTGGTTGAGTTAGCATGGGATGGATAGAAAGGGACCTTGAGGTTATTTCCTTAGCTGGAGTTTTTGTTTTATTTTCCTTTATATACCAACATGCTATTATATATGTACGTATTGTGGTCATTTGTTGGTGACCATTCTATTTGTTGTATTGTATGACATGTTATGTATGCATGTTTTGTTTCAATAGCTATAAATGGCATGTTTGTTTTGTTTATTTTATTCTATTGTTATTTTTTGGTTATGCTTATGCTATTGTTTATTATTGTTGTGTTTCTCTATGGGCGGGTTACTGGTTCATATTCTGTATAGTCTTTTCTTTCTACTGCTTTATATTTATCAAACCATTATTATATCATCACCAGAGGTTATAGTCTCCACATTATCACTCCTTTACACTCTCACTACTAGTCAGAAGCCTTTGGAATACAAGGATGTGCACTTAAGGCTAGTGGAACTAGGCCTAAAGTATTGTTCAGCTAGCTAATCAGGTCAGGGTGCTACAAGTTTAAATCTTATATGGGGTGAGGTTGATTTACTTTCAATCAGTGTTGATTATTGAAAATCAGATCTCTACATTGAATAGGTGGTTGGTTCAACAGTTTCATACCATATTACACTGAAGAGAGAATTATTTTCTTCATATGAATATGGTGACTCTGGTATATTGAATATGAGAAATGGATATTATTTTGATTTCATTGGTGTTGGTGATATTTTTATCACTACAAATACATGTTGTACGCTGACACTGAGGGATTTGTGACATGTGTTAGGTATACATCATAATTTTTTATCTTCTTGTACACTTGATAATGATAGATTTAGGAGTTAGTTTGGTAATGGAAGGTAGAAATTTTCCAGAGGATCGATGATATATTCAAAAATTAGAATGGATGACACACTTTATAGGATGGATGTAAAGGTATGCGATGAAGTGATGAATACAGTTGCAAAGAGTACTTTGTCTGTTTTGTGGAACAAACGATCTCTGGGCATGAGTTGAAAACCATCAACTATGACAAAGAAGGTTTGGAATATATAGCAAATCAGGTTGGGTGTTTTAGGTCTTACACCAAATTATTTTTCTTTAGAGAGTGTCACTAGTGAAGAAAGAATTAAAATCAAAGATCGGAGTGATGTGCTGAGAATTATAGTCTACTTGGAGAATGTTGAGCAAAGAGAGTAATTAATTCCTACAGGTTCCCCATATTATGTGTCAATTAGAGTTATGGGGGATCCAAGTGTTGGTTCTAATCTTGTTCAGGAGGGAAGTGCAGACACGGGTATGATGAAGATTTTGGCATTTGGATTTCTTTTGAAGAGGGAGATTTCTGGTTTCCATCAGAAATGCAAAAGTGGGATATCATATTTTATGTATAGGTTGATGGTTGGTGTGAAAACAATCGATTTTATTTCCAACTAAGTTTATTTGAATTCATATCCTTATTTTATGGGATGAAGGGGGAGATTGTTGAGGTTCATCCCATTTTTGAAGGAGAAAGATTTGGAGTTTTAATTTTTCAAACTCTATGTAACACCCTGGACTGACTGACCACTAATATTTTAGTCGGACCAATGGGTTACATGGACTCAATCATGAATCCTTGTATGTTAGAGGTTTTTTACTAGTAGTGAGGGTCTAAGAAGGTGATAGCAGGGAGATTATACCCTCATATCAGAGTAGGACAACAGTATAATCAGAAAGTAAACAACAGACAATAGTGGAAGAATTAATTAAGAAAGACAAAGTAGTGGAAGAATAATATAAATTGTGTACAAAAGATTATGTACAATGCCAACATACAAATATGCATGAATTTCTAGATAATGGTACATAACTTAAACAGTAGACATACAGTAGTAAATAGTACATTACTCAATAAAGGAAAGAAAGAAAATAAAATTCCCAAGGGTGATCTCCTCAAGCATTCCAAGATCCATCTCGGTCTTGTGCTCTTAACTTCTAGGTACAATCCAAATGACACAAGAAATCATCCATGGTCCTACAAATATAAGGTCTACTCGGGTACCCCAGTGTAATGGCGACCTGAGCAGAGTGTGAGATATAAATCTTTGTAGGTTACCACCCATGGTGTCTATAGATAATCTAGTCCATTAATATATATATAAGGCAATGTGTAGGTAGAAATAATAATAAAAAGAACTGAATAAATAAACAACAGCATGCTTAGGTTCTTGAAGAACACCTAGTGGATCTACCTACTTCGGCTCACGGATGGGATGATGATCTGAACAATAAACATATGTATATAGTAATAATATATACATATTATAGTTATATATTGAATTCGCATATATGAACCAAGTGTGTACTAACACTAATGTCCATATACATGGAATACTAATTGCTGGCTGGACCAGGCGTAACTCATACATCTATAACCAGCCTAAATGAGCCTATAAGATCAAGCAATAGGGTATATTCCCTATATCCCAATAGAGTGTGAGACTTCGTGAACTCAACACTCAGGATGGGGAGTGCGCCATCATGAAAACACTCTAAATAGGGAGTGTGGTGCCTCAACCCACAGTATCAACGGTGTGAGACATCATGAACTCAACACCCGATGTAAGGGAACATGATTTTCCACCATGCTCAACAGATCCCTTACCATCGTTCTACAGCCTATATCAAGGGATAATCATATTTTAAATAAAAAAGCATGAGAAAAAACCTCTCATTCTCTACATTTATGAATCCCATATAAAGGAATAATCATATTTATAATACAACCCATGAGGAAATACCTCTCATGATTTTCATTTAACAATCCCATTATATATAAGGGCATTCCATTTATCACAAATTTATAACATTTCATATATGATGTGATTATTTATTATAACAAGAGGCATGGTCACACCACCCAATTCAATTCCATTTCAATTAATTCATTTTTAAACACTTTAGTAATGAAATCCATCATGAACTTGACATTCTATTTAATACATTCCACTTAATTAAACAAAACATGGCAATTCATTTATCAAGGTTCAAAAAGGCGCTTATAAGGTACCTTTATCATTTAGGTAATTACTTATATGGGAAATTTCATTCCTAAGTCGGACCAAGAAATTAATAGGTGCTTTGGTTCATTAAAAAATTATAGAGAATGAAAGAAACCCCATTTAAGAACATCAAAGAGTCCATGTACTAGCATGCCACTTATAAAGCACTAACATTAAAGAATGGAGAAAACAACAAAACCATAGGGCCAAGAATGATTTAAATAGCCAATTAATACTTTTAATTTTAGAATACATCACAACTCATCCAAGGTGTTTTATTATAAAATATGACATTATTTAACAAACAATTCATTTAATCACAATTAAGCATCAAATTCAAGGGTCATAACTCAACTCACTTTAAAGAGGCATTTTAGAAGAACTTCCAAACAAGGAAAACAAACATTTAGTTTCAAAATGGTACTTAGGATGTGTCGTTATAAAAATAAAAATTGATTTACAAGGGGAAATTTAATTTAATATCTAAAGTGTGCAGCACCCCCTGCTTAGGAAACTATCTTGCACGGTTTGTCCCGCACGGTTAATCTAACCGTGTGCAAACCGTGCGATGAATAGTGTGAGGGTACTGCCTAAGTGGTGTTAACTATGTAGGATAGGCACACAATTTGGAAAACCTGTGTGCATCTCATGTGGGGCACATCTGCTTCCCTCCATAAGCCTCATGGTTTGCTGCTAAGGGCCACACTATTTCAGACAAACCGTGCGCCTCTGTCAGACCACCCAAACTTGAGATTTTAGAGCTTGGTGCTCCCAAAACTCAATAAAAACACTCGGGGAACCTCTTAGGTCTTTACCCAATTCTAAAAACAACACATTGAAGTGTTCCAACTCTTAGAATTACATTCCGAAGCTTGGTTTGTAAAACAGCCCATCCAGTAAATGCCAAAATTCAAATTCCCTTGGAATTTTACCTTGGCCCAAAACATGGGTCATTACAACCTCCCCACCTTAGAACTTTTTATCCCTGAGAAGCCCTTATGAATAATGAAAACATCACCTAACTTACGATGTTCATGAATATCCATTCAAACAGATGCATTGCATTCCTAAATGCCCAATGCACCTACAAAAATTACTTAAGCATGCAGTATTTAATTCATCAAAACCTGAGCCAATGCTTAATTTCAAACTGAAACATTGAAACAGTTCTTACCCGAGCCTATTTAGCTAGAGACATGATCATGTCATCATCACCTTGAACACCTGGTTGATGGTGCTCCCCACCATAGGTCTTTACATCAGAAAGGGTCCAATTCCAAACCACGGTGCCTCCACCGTTGGAATTGCCTACAAAGAACACCCATAAGCATTCTAGTGACGCTCGTGGCATGATTTGAAATGATCAACAGTTGATTCTCCACCAACCACATTTAGACAAGTCGATCTATCTTTTCATGAAAATCCTTGGAAAACACACATGGCACTCATCTCCACTTGACAAAATGCCAGAAATGGTTCTTCACTGACCGTATTCATTGAATGAGAAGAATATCAAGTTGAGCCACCTCTGGATGAACATTTACAAAATGCTTGGCTTAGACATCCAATGTAATTCAAACTGAACCGTAACACCTTATTCCAAGGCGTCTTGTATTTACAACAAGAACATTCACTAAAGTCTATACATGGATTCTTAGGGAATATGCCTGGTGGTCACGTCAAAGAGAAAAGACTAGTGTTGAGGAGTTTATTCAAGTTATTCCTACACATGAACCCAGGTGTCACTCCGAACTAACCATACCTTGATAAAAACTATGCATCCAGTGCGCAATATTGAAGGAAACCATCCCTCAAGCTCAAAAACAGTGCAGTATAAGACCGATGCTCTCTTAGTGCATCAAAGATGATGTCAAGATAGGGGAAATTATTATTTCTAATCCAAAGTACACTAACAAGGTTAAAATATT
Source organism: Viscum album (assembly GCA_963277665.1). Lineage (NCBI taxonomy): Eukaryota > Viridiplantae > Streptophyta > Magnoliopsida > Santalales > Viscaceae > Viscum > Viscum album. The sequence goes on from OY728140.1 coordinate 3,473,270, forward strand.
ACCAAGAAGATCATTTGAACCACTACTGGTCGACCTCTTAGAATAAAATCAGCTTCACCTGCCGACTCACCGCCATTAACAACCACAACGCCTTTACCACCTGAGGCATTTTGTGATTGTTCAAGATTTAACACTGAAGTCTATCCAATACCATCGGTGTTTCTTGAGGGTTTCATATGTATTCAACCATTCATAGTTGTGTTGTTGAGAAAGCACCAACATGATTTACAAGATTTATCATCCTTAGGGGCATTCAAAAACAGCAATGATCATTTCCAAATAGTCTTCCTTGGTTGTGTTCCTTCTACCTAGAAGAACACATTTAACAAAACTGATGTGATTCCACCTTAGGAGTGTCCTAGTCATCGTAAGAAAAGATAGACCAGTTTCTCATAAGAGAGCTAAACCAAATTCACCTTAAACGCATGTGTGGAACTCCTCCGAGTCACACTCACAACGTCAAGGCATTTGGCGTAAAAACCAAAACCAAACCGACCGGCATGTCAAAACACCTGAGTCTCTAGAAATTCATCCTAAGCATTGGGAAAAACTTGATTTCTTTTAAATCCTAGGCCACTCTACTCCGAAGATGACCCGAGAACATACTCAACATCACAAGGCTCAGTGATTTCATCAAACTCAGCCGATTCATTACAATATTTAGCAACTCGATGGGCACCATGTATACCAACGCATACTACCTAGAGCTTTCATGAGCAACCATAAAATTCCGAATATTATCTATAGGATGTCTTCCCTATGCATTCAAGTATCAGATGGACCATATAATAGATTTAACCTAGAGTCATATTACCTCATACGACCATAACCCAGATGATGACTTACCAAGTTGTACATCACTAAGAGAAAAGAGAGTTTTGCATGACCTACTAAGCAGATGATTGTGCCCTAGTCATTTCTAACCTACTAAAACCGAGCATTACCCAATGTCCACACCCATAAAAAGGGTCATAGATACCATTACCACCCATCCGAACAAGGGTGTCGTTTAGAATATAGGAGTCCTAATAGGGACAACGACACCCAAACAACACCAAACATTAGAAAACTCATGAATTTATAAAGGAATTTAATATTTAAGGGTGCTACCTACACTAGTTTAGCCCCTTTCAAAAGCATAAGAACCAAAGCTATCACTAGGTCACGCCAAAATGAAATCACTAGGCTCAAAATCCGATCATTCAAGCCATTGATAAAAAGGAGAAAGGCCTATGGAAAATGCTCACACTTCTAATCAAAGGCAACTCAAGGAGATATTTAACTACCCTTACATGAGGGTTTGAATAAGGAAACCACTTCAATTTCCATTTTAAGTTACTACCTTAATTCACTTCAACCGTTAATCTTTTTAAATATTTAAAATAAAACATCAAGTACCCATTTAAAATAAAAGCACTAGGTACTTGATTTAACCAAAAATCCAAGGAAAAATAGGAAAGTCTTATCAAACTTCCTTTTTAAACATTAAACATTTTTAGATATCCCGTCCTAATTAGGCAATTTAGCATAGAAATTACTTTTAAGTTATAAAATATAAGGCGATCTACAAGGATCCAATTTAAACCAACCTGAGTTCTTCAAAAAGTAACCCAATAATAGTTGTTTAATTGTTAAGGTTCTGAAACACCTTCAATGGTTTGTCTCATAAGAAACATTCCACAACTGACCTACTTGGCCTCAGTTGTGCATTTAAGGAATTAATCACACGACTGTTATGCCCATGTGATAGAGTCTCAAGCCATTATAGAGGAAACTAATTAATTTTAGTTCTAAGTTAAACAACTTTTACATTTATAACAATCTCAAAGAATGTCATGGTTATATATAATGGTTTAATTGTTTGGGTTTCCATCTCTCAATCCATAAAACGCCCATACACTTTATAGTTTGGAATTTGAATCCCATTAATCAAAACAAATCCACATTAAAATTTGAACTTTAATAGCCTTTTACATTTCAAAAAGGTTCTATAAACATATATAAATCTCAAAGGATGGTTTGAGTATACAGTTTACCTTTTCCCAATTATAAGTCACTCATACACCTTACAATTTAAAACGGACTCTCGTTTAATCACAACCAATACATTTATCCCATGCAACCATTTATCTATCCCAAAACAAAACATAGCATGTTATCATTAGTAGTAAATATAGAGAGCATTCTAATAAGCACAAAATCATGATACATAGACTAAACATGCTAAGTAAACAGGCAGCATGGCGTATAATCACCTAAGCATGTTATATAATAGGCATTCTAAAGAAACCCAAGCATGGAACAACACTCTAGGAACACAATTACAATCATCAAGCAGCCTATAAATGCAACTATATAGCATTAAATATGCATGTCATGTGAATTCCTATGTGCCTATAATGATGCATATAATACTAATTTCTTGCCATGCCAGGCTAAGGGTAAAATACCATAAATCCGATAAATCAATAAGCATTGGAAAGTACACCAATCACTCAAGGTGAAATCATAATTAACTGTAATAGTAAATAGCATGAATAATAATCCCATCCCAATCCACTTAGAGTTTTCTCTATGGGTGGGGTGATGAGTCCCAGACACGGCTATTTTCCAAGCACCAACACATTCCCGGTCTCATGTCTACTAGCCCAAAACAGTAAGAAAAAGAAAAAAATGAAAGATCTTATACCAATTTGTAATGCCCGACCCTACTAACCACTAATAGGTAGACAGACCGGTGGGTCACATGGCCTCAAGTGTGCCTCCCCATATGCCAAAGTCTGTTGACTAGTAGCGAGAGTCTAAGAAGGTGATAATGGGGAGACTATACCCTCATATCAGGGTAGTACAGTGGTATAATTAGAAAGTAAAAAAACAGACAATAGCAGAAGTAGTAATTAAGAAAGACAGAACAGTGAAAGAATAATATAAACTATATACAAAAGATGATGGTCAACGCCAACATACAAATATGCATGCATGTCTAGATGGTGATACATAACTAAAATAGTAGACATACATCAGGAAACAGTATAGTACTCAATAAAGGAAAGAAAGAAAATAAAATCCCCAAGGGAGATCTCTTCGAGCATCTTGAGCTTCATCTCAATCATGTGCTCTGAACTCCTATGTACAAGCCAAACAGCACAAGCAATCATCCATGGTCATGTGAACATTAGGTCTACTCAGGTATCCTGGTGCAATGGAAGCTCGAGAAGGGTGTGAGATATCAATCCCAGTAGGTTACCACCCATGATGTCTACAACTAATCTAGTCCATGAATATAAATAAAGCAGTGTGTAGGTAGAAAGAATAACAAACAGAACTTAATAAATAAACAATAGCCTGTTCAGGTTCTTAAAGGACACTAGCGACTCTACCTTCTTCAGATCACAGCTGAAATGATGATATGGACAGTAACCATATGTATATAGTAATAATATATACATAGTATAGTTATTTATTGCATCCACTTATATGAACCAAGTGTGTGTCGACGCTAATGCCCATATACCTGGAATACCAGTTGCTGGCTGGACCGGGCATAACTCGGACATCCATAGCCAGTCTAAACGAGCCTATAAGCTCAAGCAATAGGGTGTATTCCCTACATCCCAATAGAGTGTGAGACGTCGTCAACTCAACACTCGGGATGGTGAGTGTGCCGTCATGAAAACACTCTAAACAAGGAGTGTGGCGCCTCAGCCCACGTCCTACTAGTATCAAAGGTGCAAGACGTCATGAACTCAACACCCGATGTAAGGGAGCATGATTTTCTGCCATGCTCAACTGATCCCTTACCACCGTTCCACAACCTATATCAAATTGTAATCATATTTTAAATAAAAATTCATGAGGAAAAACCTCTCATGCTTTGCATTTATCAAGCCCATATAAAGGCATCATTATATTTATAATACAATCCATGATGCAATAGCTCTCATGCTTTTCATTTAACAAGACCATTATATATAAGGGTGTTCCATTTGTCACAAATTTATAACATTTCACATAATTCGTGCTTATTTAATTATAACAAGAGGCATGGTCGCACCACCCAATTCAATTACATTTCAATTAATTCATTTTTAAAAACTCAAGGAAGGAAAGTCGTCATAAACTTGTCATTCCATTTAATACATGCCACTTAATTAAACAAACCATGGAAATTCATTTATCAAGGTTCAAGAAGGCACTTAGAAGGTACCTTGATCATTTAGGCAATTGCCTACATGGGCAATTTCATTCCTAAGTTGGGTCAAGCACTTAGGAGGTGATTTGGTTCATTAAACATTTATAGAGGAGAGAAACTCCATTTAAGAACATCAAAGAGGCCATGTAATAGCATGCCACTTATAAATCACTAACATTCAAGCATAGAGAAACCACTAAAACCATAGGGCCAAGCATGATTTAATAACCAATCAATACTTTTTAGTTTAGAAGACAGTGCACCTCATCTGAGGGGTTTTATTATAAAACATGACATTGTTTAACAAACAATTCATTTAATCACAATTAAGCATCAAATGCAAGGGTCATAAATCAATTCACTTTAAAGAGGCATTTTAGAATAATTACCAAACATGGCAGACAAACATTGAGTTTCAAAATGGCACTTAGGAGGTGTCGTTATAAAAAGAACAGTTGATTTACAATGGGCAATTCCGTTTAAGATCCATGTCGAATGCTTAGAAGGCATTCCGGACATTTAATCATTTAATTATAAAAGGGAAATATAAGTCGGCACACCCAAGGGGTGTCCGTGATCGAGTTTAGCATTTTTTTATATGTTTAACAATGCCCAACGAATGTAATACTAGGCATGTAATACAATTTAGATTTAAGAAAACACTTTCAAGGAAACGCGCGGCAAAGGATGGCGTGTGGCACAACAAAACTATTCATAACACGATGGGAAATTTAGGGAAAATGTCGTAGAACACCTACCTCATGCTTAGGATGCTTCACAAATCCAATATCGAGGTCTAATTCGATCAGGTTTGAAAGAAATCTAAGAAACGGACATTTGCCCTGAAAATAGGGCAAATGAGTTTGCACCTCAATAACTCAATCGAGAGAAGATTAAACAAAGAACGATTCAAAAGGAATTGAGAGCTTACCAAGAGGAATCTATAGGGACTAACGGCGCTCAAATCTGACGACGGGCGGAGGAGATCCATTGAAGCCTAGGATAAGCGTTGGAGGAGACCCACGGTGCAAGAGGAGGGGGCTCACCCGCTGGAGGAAGAATAAAGAAAAAAGGAAAGAGGTTTTAAGATTTCATTAAGGGTAAAAGGGTAATTTCACCCTTAAAACTGGGTTGCGCGGTTTGGCCAAACATTGCGCCAATCGTGTGGCACCCCCTGCTTAAGAAACCATCTCACATGGTTTGTCCCACACGGTTAGCCTAATCGTGTGCAAACCGTGCAATAAATAGTGTGAGGGTACTACCTAAGTGGCATTAACTGTGCGGGCTAGGCGCATAGTTTGGACAAACCATGCGCAGCCCGTGCAGGGCACATTTTGCTTCTCTCTATAAGTTGCATGGTTTGCTGTTGAGGGTCGCACGGTTTCAGACAAACCGTGTGTCTCTGTCAGCCCACTCAAACTTGAGATTTCGAAGCCCAGTGCTCCCGAAACTCAACGAGACACTCGGGGAATCTCTTGGGCCTTTACCCAAGTCTAAAAACAACACACTGAAGTGTTCCAACTCCCAGAATTACTTTCCAAAGCTCGATTTGTAAAACGGCTCGTCCAGTAAACATCAAAATTCAAATTCCCTTGAAATTTTACCTTGGCCCCAAACACAGGTCGTTGCACTCTCCCTTTGTCATCATGTGACTTTTAAATGAGGGGATGTTTTTCTTATCACATGGGTTTGTATTTTGAATGTTGTGTACATGTTTTTAGGAAATCATTTGCTTATAAAAAAGTAGCAGGGGTGGTGCAGATGTGAGCAAAAAAGGAGCGGATATGAGGTATGTTGCGTTGTGGGCGGCAGTTTTTGGGCATGGCTAGCAACGAAAAATTGGGTTTTGCGGTGGCTTATTTGAGGTGCTGCAACGACGCCGTTTGTTCGGGTTTTGATCTCCGAGAGGTGGTGTTTTGTTACGAATGGTTATCGGAGAAAAGGTGAAGTCATATCCAGATGTGATTTTCACACATGTTTTTCTATGCTCCCATTGTAATTAATGTTCGGGCATTACTTGGATTATGTAATCTATGATTCATAAGGGATATTTTCCGAGTTGCCACGTGGTTTTTTAATCATCCGTATTGGACTTCTACATAATAGAATTTTAACAGTGCTAAAAAATGCTGATAATCGAGACGCTATTAAAAGGTGGTGCCTTTTATCAGCGCTAAAAATGCTAATAAAGACCCTTTTATCAATGCTAAAAAAAAGATGATAAATGGGACTTTTATCAGCACTGATAAAAGTCCAAACAATAAATTTTCAAAAAGAATTTTTTTTCTACAGTCGGAGGATGACCCCCCCCCCCATTAACGCTCAAACCCCTTATAACACCGTCTGTCCACCCCCCCCCCCAATCCACCCACCCACTCCCTTTAACAGCGCTAGCCTCCCCTTCCTCCTTTAACAGCATTATGCACCTGCTCACCCGCTCGCGTGCCCCTGCCTTTGGTGGGTTTCGACCTAAGACCTCCCTCATACGTCTGCGCCTCTTCCACTCGCATATATTGTTTTGTTTTTCATTTTTTGATATATCTATATATTTATATATATTTCGTTACATTTTTTTATCCATATATATATATACTTATATAAAATATTTTTTTGTACATATGTTTAAAAATACATACATACATGCATATATTTATATATATGTGTGTGCATCTGTAAATATAATTATACATATTTGTATTTATTTACATATATTATATATTAATATTGATATACATATATTAGAATATATAGATAAATATAAATATGTTCGTCAATTCACACAAATATATTTATATATATATACATATATAAACATTATATATATATATTAATTGTATATGTATATAAATATTCATAAATATTTATTTTAAATAAAATGGATATTATTTTTTATTTAGATGAGGTTTATATATTTAGAAGGATACTTTTCATGTGAATATGTTTGCATATATATTTATAAAGTTAAACTTTTATGTGTGAACATATACAAAATATGTATATATTTTTATATATTTGATTATATATGAAACTACATTATGAAAAATGATAAAATTTCAAAATTATAATATCAATATGAATGTAAGTAATGGGATTAAATTCAGTTCTCATTGAAGAAAGCCAATAAGACCCCCTTAAACGAGGATGAAATTCCATCGAATATTAAAAAATTAGGATACCCTGACTAAAAAGTCGGTTTTGGAGACCTTTTTGACCTTGAAAAAATAGTGATCGGGGTCCCCCATTTCATGATGGAGTAGAGCTTATCGCGTGCTTTGATTTGATATATGGTAGAGTCCAAACGGACACCCGGATCAAAAGTTATGGTCTTTTGAAGTTTGAGTTGCATTTTCAACTTACTTTAGATCGTTTATTAAATTTTTTATTTTTTCTATCTTCAAATTGTTATCAAATGACTATTAATCGATAATAATTAGCAAATTATTAATTAATATTGTTTTTAAAATTATTTTATAATTCACTTTCACTAAATATCTTATATATTAAGTGTAAATGCGTATTTAGCCTTATATAAATCATATTTTATAAAATATATTATATTTATATCAATATCAATATATTTATATATTAATATATGTTTTTTAATGATAAATATTTTTTATGACTGACTAACAAGTTGATTTTTTATTATTATTAGTAGCAAAAGAAACAAACATCGTTTAAAGCGATCGGAAATGATGAAGATTGAGGGCATCACCCCTAACAATATTACTGCACTCCTTTGGCAAGGAGCCCAAACAAAGGTAAATAGAGGTAGTCTCACTTGGATTACCTATGTCGTCTAAAGCATCGGCGACAAAGTTGCATTCTCTCCACGTGTGCCCAAACTTCATGCCTTGTTCCACCATCTTCCTGCCTTTTCGAATGAAGTACGTCAAGTCCCAAGGGGGTTTTCCCTTCCCTTGAAGCATCCCAATGAGAATTTTGGAGTTCGATTCCACCTTTGAGGCCTTGATGTTGTAAAGTTTGCAAAGTTGGAGGGTGTTGATCATCGCCCTTACTTTGGCTTTTAGAGAGTTGCTAGAACCATAGAATGCATTGAAGCCCAAAATGGCCGAACTCTTATCATCTCTCACAAGCCCTCCTCCTCTCATCAACCCCCCCCCCCCCCCCACACACACACACATAGGAGCCATCCACATTTAGTTTGAGGCCAACGATCAGACGCATCGAGCACACCCACCCACCCACCACCCACATAGGAGCCATCCACATTTAGTTTGACGCCAGCGATCGGACGCATCGAGCACCCCCCCCACCACCCTGCCGTTGGGTTTTGAAGTTCCCTCTGCTGGTAGGACCACCCTTGGTATAAGCTTCCTCAGGGAAATGGAACCATCCCCGCGAGTCTGAAGCCCACCCAGCTCTGCCACCAGCGAACGTAATTGAACCTGGAGGTAAGCCCACCGAGCTTTCGCCTCCTCGTTGTTGATGTCTGATCCGTGGAACCATGCTGTAATGAAATCCATTGTTGAGTCCCTGTCACATCCATGCAACTTTCAAGAATGCCTCAGGTCCTCCCCGCCACGTCACTCCTAAAGAAAAGATGTCATATGAATTCTCAGCTTGACAGATGACAATACCAGCGTTAAGAAAATCATCGTTAGAGGGAGTAGTTTTATCAGCGTTAAAAACGTTGATAAAGAGATATTTTTATCAGCGTTTTTTTTAATGTGATAAAAATACCTTTTAACAAGGCTTTTTTTAGATATTGTTAAAATGTGACACCGTGGTTCAGTGGTATTTTTCATGTTAAATCCATGTCTCAATTTATTTAATGATATTTATTTTTGGGTTGTCAATTCTCACCATTCTTTTGTAGAACCGATTCGTTACCTAACATTGATCGCCTGCGAGTTTCTGCTGATGCCATGTATTTCAAACCCATTTAAAAAAAAAAATCTAAACCAGTTTCCAGTTTTTTTTAGAAAAAATATATAAAAAAAAATCGACCGTGAGCAGATAATGGTCCAGGTGACCATCCGAGTTCGACTCCATCGGCTCTCAATTGCCTGCGATTCCTCTCCGTGCGACGGCAAGCTCTCAAGTTATGTCTCGATTACAAGGAAAATGGATCAAGGTTTGCTCTATTCAATGATAAAAAAATTTAGCCCTCCCGCGATGGCCGTAAATTTCTAATTCATGTTTTTGTTTTCCCCCTTTGGAGTGAAGGCAAATGCACGCCCATTTTTCTTAAATTTGCGATTCTGGAACTTATCTTCGGTCTTCTTCATGTTCATGCAAATAAGTTATTCCCTTTTTCGATCGGAACTTTTTTTAGTACCGCTTAATATGTTCGTCGGCTGGATTGAATAACTTCTTCGTTCTAGTTTTCGAACTTTGAAGAACTCAATTCAGTTGGCGTCAGCTTTCTCCCGACAGGCGAGCATAATCATGCCGTCTGATCGAAGCTGTTCTATTCAGTTGGCCTGGTCCGTGGTCTGCGGACGTGATTTTTTTTGCGAATGAAACCCTAAAAAAGTGCGTTATTTTTCTGTTTCTTTTTGGTGCGTGGGTTTGAATCCATGTCATCATCAGCTTGATCAGAAAGGTGCCGGGCCGGGAGCAAGAAGCTCCCATGCCATCGCCGTAGTTGGACGGAAGGTTTACGCCTTCGGCGGCGAGCAGACACCGCGCATCCCCGTCGATAACCACCTCCATGTGTTGGACCTCGATGACTTAACCTGGTCCGTGGCCGCCGTGACGGGCGACGCCCCTCCATCTCGCGTCGGCGTGACGATGGCCGCCGTGGGGGACACCATCTACGTGTTCGGCGGCAGGGACGGGAAGCACGAGGAGCTGAACGAGTTCTACTCCCTGGACACCCGTTCCAACAAGTGGACCCAGCTCTCCGGCGACGATTCCGGACCCAGACACCGCAGCTACCACAATATGACCTCCGACGAGCTCCACGTGTACGTTTTCGGAGGTTGCGGCGCCGCCGGCCAGCGATAAAGGCCACCTCGGTGCAGGGAAGTTTTCTGGAGAGGTGTACGCCTTGGATACGGAGACGCTGTCATGGAGCCGGGTGGAGGCCGGGGCGGAGGCGGAGGCGGAGGCGGGGTACGAGCACCCGGGGCCGCGAGGCTGGTGCGCCTATTCACCGGGGCAGTGGGGCGGCGAAGAAGGGCTGCTGGTTTATGGAGGCAACTCCCCGAGCAATGACCGGTTGGGAGATCTTTTCTTCTTCGTTCCCCTTTTGAAATGAATTAATATCCCCACTGTGTTTGGAACTTGTTGAAATTAACTAAATACGGAACTTTGTATAACAATAAGGTTATACAACTCGATAAAATGATAAAATTTCTGCATTTGACTTGACTGTACACAAATCCCGTATCATGTAATGTCAGAAAGAAAAAACAGATCCCCGCTCCTTTCCTACATTTCAGTTCCAGTTTCCGACATGACCTCCCCCACAGAACCACCATAATCACTGATCCGATCACCTGCGTCAATGGAACCGGAATGACGATCTTCCATCTGATTAGGAACGTTCAGGGCATGACAATGGGGGCAGTAGTACGTTGTGTATGGAAAATCCTCCTCCCTGGCAAGGCCTGTACAATAGATGCAGACAGCAAATAATAATTAGCCACTGGTGCTCATCTACCGGATAGACACAAGGTGCTGAAATATGCTCACCGTTGTGCCGATGGCAGCTTTTACATATAAGTGCATACGACTGTTTAGGATCATCAGCCATGAGCAATGCAACCATTCGGGCCAACCACCCACCATCCTGTACAGTGGTTGGTTCTGGAACACTGTGATGCTCCACCATCGCTTGTTGGTTTGGCTCATGGCTTGAAACAACACCTGCGGCTGTGCCTTCATTAGAATGATGCAATGAACTGCCGGCAGAGCTGCCGGATTGGGCAACATGTTGCTTCCGATTTCTGAGACCGGTTGACTTCACCAATTCCACATCACTGCTCCTCCCTTCCTCTGGGCTGTTCATTTTCAGCTCATCTCCCAAAAACAATTTCAACCCACAATCTGCACCCAGCCTCGATGCCAGCACTGATGCAGCAGCTGCCTTCGCCGTTGGATCAGTATCATACATCTAGTGTAAATCCAAAAAAAAATAAGAGCAAGCTCTTGGAGATGCATGTAGGACATCAATGGGATACTTTACATTCATACTGTTTTTGCTTAATTATATAGTAATTTTTTTCATGCTAATGTTGAGTGTTTCTGTGCCACTTCTTTTTTCACCACACTACCCATAAATGATAAATGATACAGGTGTTTTTCAACAAATCATATCAAAACATGGCCTCTGTTGGCATTTAATGTTCATGTTAAATATATATTTTCAGTGTCATTGGAATGAAAACAAACCTAACAAGGGTTGCGTTTGAAGACGCTTATTTATAGCACTTATCACATAAGATAAGCATTTTGAAAAAAACAATTGCCTTTTGTTTCATTTCTGAAAATACAATTACCGATAAGCAATTAGGAAGAGCTTTTCTAGAAGAACTTGCCCTGAGTGGTAAATGTTATCAACACTTTTGTATGTGTTATCAAACACAGCCTAAAGCAGGTTGATATATACCACAGTTCCTGATCATTTTGAACCAGTTTACGGACACCAGACAAGGATAGAGCCAATGACAAAAAAAAAGTATCAAGCTTTTAAGCAAAATCAAAATGCATTGAAGGAATTCTATGTCAGACACAGTTATTCCAAAACAGAAGCAAGGAAACAAACACGCTGATCCCTCACCTGGATAAGCTGTTGCGTAATGTAATAGTTTGACTTTTCTTTAAGTTCGTCAATTTTTGCTTGCCTTTCAGTTTGGAGCCTTTTCAATGTTTTCTGATCTCTGTCATTACCTAGAATGAAAAAACATGGATACTGCTGGATATCATAGCGCTTATTATAATTCTCATAAAAAAAAACATGCATGAGTGAGAGAATGAAAGCATTAAACATTGCACTTTCAAAAGTCACGCAAGTAAAGTTATACTAGTTACCACCAGATGAAAACCCTGGATATGAGCATTTCATCAAGCACTCAGCATCACTTCATTCAAAGAAAAATATATTGCAATAAATACAGGACTACAAATTAGACAGCTGCAAAACTCAAAGCAACATGGTCTTCTGGCTTACAGATAAGTGCAAAATGGAGAAACGCCATCATGCATGATGAGAAACAGCATTATTCAACAGGAGCATAAACAAGTGCAGCCTCATATGTCACACCCCGGCCTCTACTTTCCTTGTGAGTGTAGTGAAGTGAAGGGCACAAGTCCAGTGAAGGGCACACGGTTTGGTAAATAGTGCGAAAAAACCGTGCACCTCACCCAGATTTTAAAATTTGTGAATTACCTATTCTACCCCTCCGATTTTCACCCTCTCGAGCCCCCTCTCCTCCTTCACTTGCACGACACAGCCAAGGGGAACCCTAGACACACCACCCCCTCCCTTCCTCCTTGTTTTGCAAACCTTATTCTTCGATCCGGGTGGATTTCTTGAGGTTAGAGGTTCATTCCTCCTCTCCTTCCCTTCTCTTCTCTTGTTTTCCTTTTTCTTCCCCTTGGTTCCTTGTTGGCCGAACCCTAGGGAAGGGATTCAACCTAATCCCTTGTTTTGCAAACCGTGCACCTCACCCAGATTTTAATGTTTTATGACCCTTAGCACATATGTTTAATAGTTTTTAACAAAAGGGGTTGGCCTACTTTGGATTTCATGGAATACAAAAGGATTTCCTTTTTAATTTGAGGTTCAAATCTGTTTTTAAAGGTTCATGCATGTCTTGTGTTCGATTAAATGCCCGAGTAACTCTTTGAAATCTCTTAACCCATGATGGATGTTTTGGTTTCTAAACAAGTACAAAAGGCCCGTTTGGCAAATTCTAAAGGAATTTCATAGTTTTAGTTTCTTAAGAGGTATCAAGGTCCGGCTGGCACTTTATGAATGTGGCTTGTGATTAGACCTTGGTTTTTACTAATTTGAGCACAATGGGTGTTGATTAAAGAGGGGATTGTTTTGGTATGCTTCGAAAGGAGCTGAGGGGTATTTTATATGTCATTGGTGCTTTATGTGGTTGACTCTGGCTTATGCACCCACCTCCCTCCCAGCCTTTACAATACAACACTAACTAAACCATGATACATGGTGGGTCACCATTCAGGGTGTCGCCGCATCGATAGGCCGAGGGTATGTACTCCTTAGTGGCTTTAGATTTAGTTAGGAGTCATTGCTCGGAGTGTCACTGCGCCACTAGGACAAGTCATGTACTCCTTAGCAGCTCTCGTGCAAAATGGGATATGGTTTGATTCGATCATCGAGGGTACAAGGATCCTAGGACGCCTTGACCTTAGTTTCCTAGGGCCACTCTCATGATAATGGTTTACCTTTCATTGCTTCCCTTTTATTGTTTATGATGGTGTTTACTGTTGGTTCATTCTTTGATTGTCGGGCTCCTTAACAGCTTATCGGTTGTGCCGTTGTTTACTTTTTTGTCTTCTTATATGTGTTTTTCAAAAGGCTTTTGGATTTTAAATGGTTTCTTTCTTTGCATGCCCTTTTCTTTAAAAAAGTTTTGAAGCTTGTTTTGGGGTTTAAATAGTCAACTGTGGTTTTAAAATGAAATGAATCCCGAGGTTGGCTATATGTGATTTGTTTCAAGTCAAAATGGAAAACTTACTTTTGAGCTGTATTTTCGAACTAACATCAAAGGCTTTTATTTTTAAAGATTATGCATGGAGTGTGGTTTTGGCATACCTATTGGGCTCTTTGCTCACGCCTATAAACATTCTTAGTTCGGGTCGGTCTGGGAGCGGTTGCGTTGGCAAGTGACCACAAGTCACAGGGACATTGATGCTCTCTTATGTTTTAGTTTTCGTCTATCTTGTATCTTGGATGTATCGGCCATCTCAACCTTATTTGTGGTCTCGGGACATTGATGTCCGATGTATGTTTACTCTTTATTATGCCTTGTTTGGCTTGTCTTATTTTGAATCTAATTATTTATTTTACATGGTCGTCCGACGTACGAAGGGGTCATGCCGGACTTCTAGTAGAATTCCATTGCGTGTTTAATCATATTAAGAAAAGATGGGAATGCTATTTTAATAGTCTCTTCAATGAAGAGCGAATGTGTGGATTAGACTTAGATAATCTAAGTATTAGTAGAGGAACTCAATTGCAGCTATTATCAAAAAGTTCATCCTTTTGAGGTTAAAGAGGTTTTAAGAATGATGGAAAATGGTAAAGCAATTGGGTTAGATAACATCTACATTAAAGTCTGGAAACATTCAGGGGATTTGGGTATTAATTGGTTCAGTGGGTTATTTAATGAGATTATGAAATCTAAAAAAATGTCCGATGAATGGAGGAAGAGTTCTCTAGTACCCGTGTATAAAAATAAAAGAGACATTTTAAGTTGTGGAAATTATAGAGGCATTAAACAAGTTTGAGTACTCACGATCTACTTGAGCTCAGCTCGACAAATACTCGAACTTGGCTCGATTTTTTTCGAGTTTAGATCGAGCTCAAGCTACTTGAGTACTAACTTGAGTTGAGTTCGAGTATTATAACATAATCTCGAGCCTAATTGAGCATCTAATTTTTTAATATATTATTTTTATTCAATATATATGTATTTAATTTCGAGCTCGAGCTTTCGATCTTGAGTACAAATTTGAGTTCAAGCTCAAATTCGAGTTATATTTTGTAATTAAAATATTGAAAAAGTATCCTAATCAATCTGAGTCGAGCCCGAGTCGAGCTCGAGCCAGGAAATTGATACTCGGTCAAGCATCGAGTCGAGCTCGAGCACCAAGTTCGAGTATCGAACTCGAGCTCGAGTAGTGAGATACTCGGCTCTACTCGACTCGATTACACCCTTGAGACCAAGGGGAGCTGGGCCATGGGCAGGAGGAGATAGCAAAGAAGGGCTGCACTTAATTCACCAATTTAATAAAAAAGATTGTATTTTCTTTTCCATTAATTGGTCTGACGAGAGAGAGATCTTTTGGACACTGAGAGATAAGAACTCATTCAGCAATAGCCAGAATTGGAAACCAAGTTGCATGGGGCTGAAACTGGTGCACCGACTCAATCAGCATTGCAGATGTGTAGGAGTCTAGACGAATTTCAGATTATACTTGTAGGGTGGATCAAGGACCAAGAGAGACAGCCTGTTCGAGAATCTAATCCTGGGAATGCTGAGTGACTACGGGCAGCCTGTGAGCCCTTCCACAGTCGCAAAACCCAGATGACAAGCGCTCTTCATAGTACCAACATGGCATGGTCAGCGAATATATAGAGGTCTTTGAGCACATCATGTCTTTGAACCCACGACAATCAAAGACACAATACATGGGTTGCATCCATAGTGGTCTTTGAGCACTGGAGTAAGGAAGACATCATCCAAGGAAGATGCCTAGAAAAGGCATGGAACTATCAGGTGAGACACACATTATAAAGAAATTGAGGCTTTGTAAGCCTAAAAGATTTTTTAAAGGAAGATTCAGGTGAGACTTTGGAGGATGGTCATGACTTTTGTGACTTGGCCATAATCGAGTGATGAATTGGTTTGAAGGTGTCCAAAAGTGGACTAGACAGGAGCATGAAGATGCCTAGAAAGGGCATGGAACTATACCTACGAAAACCTCCCCAGACAGACAACCATCAAAGACAAGGATCAAATTTCAGCTTTATAACTCAAAATGCACAGCAACCCAATACCTAGAATAGATGACCGAACATCACCAAGATCCGACATCTACATAGCATCTGAAACACATGACAGCATAACATTCAACTTGAGTGATCAATCGAATCCAACAGAGAAGATTTAGCTACCATGATAGAGCTTTGTGGAGGAGAAGGCTCCCAGGAGAGTTGAAGTATGACCTAAGAATCTGACATTACTGTAATCATATTTGAGCTGGTAAGGATTCCTTCTGGCAAATATACTTGGATATTCTCTTTCGAATTTCCTCTCTACCATCTTGATGCTTTGATTGAGAGGAATTGGAACACGATTAGATAGAGAGAGAGTTTCTCGGAGGAGGCAGACTTGGAAGAGGATTGGCAGAGGCGCGGCAGCTTATGACCACGCGGATGGAGAGCAGACTTGCCACGTTATAAGCAGCTGTTTTGAAGTTGAAGTCGGGAGCTCAGCGGCAGGAAAACTGATAAAGACCTTGCCAGCTAGGGACAGCCATGGACAGCATAGCCTAGAAGGTAAAGCACAGCCTGGAATGCTCCCTCTAGAAGGGGGCATAGGAGTCATTACAGGAGGAGAGTACAGCTGGTCACAGCTGTACATTCTAGAGGGGAATTATGTTGGAGGCCACTTGATTGTAAGGCAAAGCTGTTATAAGAAGGGGGACTGGAGAGAAAAGGGGGCAAGGAAAATATTGGTGAGTTTCGGCCTTGAGGCTTGAGCGGGAGTTCTTGGGGATCTCTCGAGTGTATGCCTATTCTACTGTAGTTCTATACTTCCTCTTCCTCTGTAATTTCTGGTCTATTGTAATTCCGATCCTCATATTGCAATACATCTAGCCTATGCGTGTGCCGAACCTTATCACTTGGCCCGACCTTTCGCTGGCTCCCACAATCACTGGCCGATTTCCATTCAGAGAAGGTGTGCGCTGTCGTTGGCGCACTTTACCGGGTTTCACACGGAGGATTCGTCTGCAGTCCGTTCTTCATCATCCCCTCCTTGGACACACACACTGCTGTTCACCGCCTATTCGAACAAGGCGTGCACAGCAGTTCATTGCAAACGAAGGAGCGAGCTGATTATGGAGTCCGCTGACACAAGGGCTCGGCGCCGGGTTGGCCGCAGCATCTCACACTGACGCTAGCGCTGGTTGCATCCAGCACCCGTTCACTCTGCTCTGGTTTTTCTTTCCCCCTGGTCTGCACAAAAGTGTGCTGGATCCTTCCTCAGTCATCATCGTCCGCTCATTTTCCTGCAGCGGTATCTTCTCCATGCGACAAACCAGACCGGTGATATATTTTCGAAATTCCATCTGTTCCTTCAGCTCTTGCTCCCACCTCTGTTGTCCCAGCATGTGGTTGTCGACAGTTGAAGCCAGATCAGACAGAGCCGTTTCGACGTGCCCCGTGCGTTGCTCCACACGTGTCTGGTGTCTCCTCTCCATCAACCGTGACTCCTCCGAAATTCAAGGTGTGGCGGGGCGTGTTATCTGGCAGGTTGGACCAAAATGTTAAACTCCCGATCCCAGACAATCCTCAGATCAGGGGCTACTGTTGTATTTCAGCTGTGCAGTATAGACTTCTTACAGAAAAAGAGAAAATGAGACAATAATTCCAGTTCACGAGAGGTCCTGTTCCCACGCCCAGGCCCAAAAGCCGACAACTAAAACAGAGAAATACTCTTGTGGTCCCCCCTCCACGCTACCTTGCTACCCTATTTAAAGCAGTTTCCCCCATTCAACAGGCCTGTATCGGGTTTTATCAAATAGATTCAAAAGTAACAGCAGAAACTAAAATATCAACTCCATGAAACTTGTGTATGTCAAAAGCATTTGTACTTGTGTGGTAGATATTTGGCGATGCGAATAACATCATTATATTGACCATCATTATCAACATAAATAATATTTTAAAAAGTTTGTAAACCGTCTCTTTTCATGCTGGTATCAATTATGGTCAACTCAAAAATATGTCAAATAAAGTAAAATACTTGGAAAAAAATCATTCAATGAAAGTTATTGTAGGGATATAATAATCATAATTTATTTATTTTATAAAAACATTCATCGTGTTAACTAAAGCATGCAAAAAAAATGGCAATGTAAGTTTAAATGTATGAGAAAATAAGTGATGAAATTTTCAATAACATATAAAAAATTTCTATACAATTTCACTTGTGTTTCGTGGTTCTTTTCTTTTCTAAACACCTTTTTTTATTTTCTCTTTCAAAAACAAAAGAAAACAAAAACTGTAGGTTGTCTTTTGCGTTTTGTTTTCATCTTCTGCCAGAAAATGGACAAAAATAATGAATAATAGTCTATTTATTATTGATATTACCCTAATTATCATAAATACAATCAAATTAATGATATTACTATAAATATTTCTAAAAAAGAAATTTTTAAAATCAGTATTATCAAAAAGATTTTTTACAATTTTGCTCTAAAAAAAGTAGCTAAAACTGCATTGGGAGAATAGTTTTTTTTAACAATAAAACACGACAACCTAAATCTACTAATTTTCGTTATTTTAATGTTATTCTTTAACAATAAAAAATTGAATTCCATTTATTATTATTAGTTCGTCCATATAACAAACCTTATTAGCAGAAGAGTTGGCAAGAATAATTGTTTTTTTAACTATCTCAAAACAAATGGATTTAAATGATTATTTAATTCTTGTTCGCAAATGTGTTTGTATCTTCATAAAACTAGTTGCAATAATCAGGGCATTAACCTGGACAAATGAATGTATTTTTATTACATAACTAACATATCCTCTACAAAAATTGGGTCATATGAAAAATTAACTAATATGTCACTAGATGATGTGCATAATTACATTATTGCCTAAAATTTAACATAACTTTGATAATGTTTCTTTAAATAATTAGTGTCATCGACAAAAACACTACTTCATAACTTTGTACAACTTTTGCATTGTATTTTTAGGATGACATCACCATTGGAATTGTTTATATTCATCTTTTAAAAAATTATCTCATACATTAGATGACCTCATAACAGAAGTAGAATTATATGGAAGTGCAGCAGGTAACAAGGATTTTATTAAGTCATCCTTAAATACCACCATATGCAATTATATGAAAATAAATACCAACATGAAATACTATACTACCTACATAATTATTTAACAAATTAAAGCAGTGCAATTAACAAATTTAAAGGTAACAAGGATTTTATGAAGTCATCGTTAAATACCACCATATGCAATTATATGAAAATAAATACTAACATGAAATACTATACTGCCTACATAATTATTTAACAAATTAACGCAGTGCAATTAACAAATTTAATGACAATAAAATTTAAATTTAAACTAAACAAGAAATTCAACTAAATTAAAACTAAAATGAAGTAGAAAATATATTAAATAGAATTTAATTGAACTAGAAGATCAGGCAAGAAGTGCAGAGTGAAAGGCACCAATTAGCAGGAGAAATCACTCCTGGGGATTGGGGTGGGGGTGGGGGTGGGGGTGGGGGTGGGGGATTCAGAGCATAGAAGGGAGGGCGGGCATAGACCACTAGGCAGGTTGCTCCACCAATCAAAACTGGGGCTTTTAGAGTAGAGTGGCTATGAAAGTTACTGAGGTGAAGTGTCGAAGGGAGAGGTTGTGGAGAGGACATGAATCTCATGGGAACAAGAAGAGAAAGAGAACTTAAGCAAGACAAAGAGAAGGCAGTGAAAGATAGGTAAAGAGGAAAAGCCATGAGTGAGGTTTAAGATCCTTTTCGGTTATTTTCATCGAAAAATGATAGTCTGATTGTTCTACAAAGTTGAAAGGGAACCAGGGAGAGGTGGATCTTAGTACTTTGCATGCATGGCAGTGGGGACGAAAAGTTGGGTTGCTTGATCCAACCCATGTGACTTGAGTCATACCTTATGTGACCCAAGTCTAATGGGCTATGCAAGTTCTTAAGTCAATGAGATTTTTCAGGCCAGCCAAAATTGACTCAACATTGAGCGGGCATGCAGGCCATTGAGGCCAAACAACCTTTCCCAATGCCCAACCCTTTACCCCATTCAACCTAGCCCATGGCCTAGAACTATGACCTCGCCTGGGCCAAGACATTGGCCTGGCTCAAATATGCCTTGAGCTGTCAGACCAAATTCACATCCCTGGTGTTGAAGAAGACTGGCCAGTGGACCAATCCAAAATCCGCAATGTCTTCAAATTTCCCTCTTGGAGTTGACTGAGGGCCAGTATCACATTGAAGCCATACCTCAATCTCATTCAGATATAGATGGTGCTGATTTTTCAGATAATGAGAAAATTCTTGCTTCTTGAACAGCTTCCTATTGGTTTGGTGTTGCCCGATCCGGTTGGGCCGAATGCTTGTGGCCCGCAACTGTAGCGGAGCTGACCGACCGACACCGACAGGCACTGTAGCGGTGAGGACTTCGGGGTCAACTTCACTGTAACGCTTTTGACAAAGCCAGCCGCCGTTCACTGTAGCGACGCGGACCACTTTTTCGAACAATGATCGTTTTCTCCATTGTTTTATAGCCCATTTTCGGGCTAAGGTTTCTACTGAAAAAACCCTTTGTAATTTGTGCTCCCGAATTAGTGAAATTCTGCCTCTCCCGTAGACGTAGGGATTATTCCCGAACCACGTAAATCGCTGTGTCATTTGCTTTCTTTTCTTTCGTTTTTTCTCGTTTCTGTCGTTGTGACTCCTGACGATTCCGCAACACTTCCAAGCATGGTAAACAAATTACCCAACTTTTAATCCAACGGAGAAGGAAAGGGATTGATCAGGTTAGCTGGGAGGATGAATTTTCTATTGTTGACAAGCGTCCTCAGTTCTATCTTGAGATAAGGCAGCTTATTCAGGAAGGGCCAGTGATCACCCAAACCACCAGTTGGGTCAGCAATCCGAAGGCCCAAAAGGGTAGCCAGTCTACTCTAGAAGGGCATGTGGCACTGTGGAGCGAAGAAGGGGTGTCAGAGAAAATTAAGAAGAAACATTTGAAGGGGGGAGAGAGTAAGCAAGGGGATTCAATCAGTTAGGAATCGTCTCTTGAAATAAGGGAAGCTGAGATTAGCCCCAGGTAGGGGGAAGCCTAGAGGAGTTCCACTTCAATAGATCTATTTTCTCCATTTTCCTTTATTTGACAAGTAAAGACTAGCTTCAGCTTTCCATCAGTAAAAGTGCAACTTAACTAATCATTACAGTTTAAGAGACTTACACATCTTTAAAAGGCTTTCAAATGATGTGTATACTAACAAAAATAGAGCAGGCCAAAGAAACATGGGCAAAACCCGAAATGCCCTCCGCTTCCAGTGCAAGTCCAATGACTTTGTCATTATAATAGCATAAGCCACTGCAATAATCTGTAACAGAAAATAAAATTAACTGTAAAGGCCCAAAAAAAGCCCATAATTCATCAAATATGTCAAAATAATGCATCAAAAATAAATAATTTCAACATCATCCAGAAGTGCCCTCAGCTTCCCGTTCAAGTCCAATGACTTTGTAATTGCAATTGCATAAGCCACTGCAATACTCTGTAACAGAAAATCACGTTACCAGAAACGCCCAAAAAAACTCATAATCCATCAAAAAAGTCAAAATAATGCCTCAATCAATAAATTTCAACATCATCCAGAAATTTAATACATACAAGCTCCTTTTTCACCACAAAGGTAACTAAAGTAATACCAGGTAGAAGTCACTATGCATAGTAAAAGTAAGGAGTTTATGATCGATACAGGTATTTGATAAAATGCATGACCACCAACACTATCAACTCAGCTGTGTGAAGTCCACTATATAAATAAAGTGATACTGAGTGTGGAATAGGCAAGGGTGGCAGGCCATTATCATTTATGATCAGAAAAGGTCAATGAGTCATGGCTGAAATTTAGGAGGAGAAAACTAGCTAAATTGATGACCGTATATGGGTAAAAATATTAATTTTGATGTTGCTGCCCTCCAAATTCTGTGCTCCACAGTTGATTGCGTCAACGAAGATATTAAAAATTATTAATTCCTTCAAACAGCACAGAATTGAGTGCCGTTACTAATAATAGTTACATGGATCATTTCAACAACGTAGATGATAAATAAGAAAGCAACAGGTCACATAGCTGAGTCAGATTTAGTACAACGGCCAAAATTGACAGCTCAAAACATAATTGATTGATATTTAAAGGCCGCAGGTGTATAGAACCTATGGTTTTATACAAACATAAATGGAATATGATGCAGTGTAGTCCGTGATGCAACAGGTCACTATGCACGGATCTAGAGAAAAAAGAAGAGCACGTGTAAGATGATCCTTTGATGCTATGCCTTTAATGTGCTTTGTTGAGCTAATGAAGTTATTAAAGTATTTAGAATATTTAGATATTTAGATATAGGTTTGACTGAGTTAATGGTTTGACTGGGTCAATGATCAATGATTTTGATGCAGAAACGCCGGGAGTCGCGGCATCAAAACAACGATTCAAATAAGAGTAAAAGGAAGAAGAAAAAAAAGAGAACACGGAGATTTAGATGGTTCAGGAATAATCCCTACGTCCACGGAGAGGCAGAAAATCACTATAATTCATGAGCACACTTTACAGGGAGTTTTTCAGAATTCTCACACACACACAACCCTAACCCGAAACAGGCTAATGTAGAGGACGAAACACTATTCCACCAACCGTCGGAAAGTCTGACGTGCTACAGTGAAAGGCGGCTGGAAGTCCACGCCACTACAGTGAAAGGCAACCACTCAAGTCAAAAGTGCTACAATGGTTGCCAATTGGAAGTCCAAAGAGCTACAATATTGTTGACTCCGAAGTCCACACCGCTACGGTGTCGGTCAGTCAGCTTTGCTACAGTGGTCAGAGTTGCTACAACCCCCCAAAATCTGGGTCGGGGGCCGCCCCAGACCCCCGGAACAGGGGCGCGTTGCCCCCTGCAACCCCCCAACAAACTCACCGCGGAGCTCAACCCACAAAAGTTGCGGGCTGGTGCACAGTACAGGCCACAAGCATTCAGCCCAACCGGATCGGGCTACACCAATTCAACAGATTTTTCTTGTATTTATGATCCGGCGTGTATCTTTGATTTCTTCGTCTATAAATAAGAACAGTCCAATCTCGCTTAGAAGTACGGATTCTAGATATTCTCCCCTCTTGCCACGCAGCCCCCCACCCAAGCCAGTCGCCCCCTGATCCAAAGTCCTGCCCCCTCTCCTACCAGCAAGAAAGCAAGAGATGACAAATTCACTTCAGTCGAAGTCCCTCCTCCACTTGCCAGCACCAGCTTCAGCTGGCTTCTTTCAAACGAGCAGTCCCTCTGTACACGACCCAGATCTGCTGCCGTACCTATTGTGCATATCTGCGATGGTCGGAATCCGTTTCACCTTGCCATTTGGACCCCGCAAGACGGACGCTGTTTCCTCCAGCATTTTGGGTCCGCAAGTCTAGCGCCGTTCCACCCAGTTATTTGGGTTTGCAAAATGGGGACTGTTCGTTTTGGTTCGCGAAACAAACGCGATACCACCCAGCCGTTTGGGTCCAGAAGACAAGTGACGTTCCACTCGACTGTTTAGGTCCGCAAGATGGGCATTGGTTGTTTGGGTCCGCATGACGGGCGCCTAATGCGATGCTCTAACCTTTGAGTTAAGCGGGCTTCAAGAATATCGCGCTTGTTTCGCGAACCAAAGAGTAGGATCGTACCGTCGTTGCGTTGTAGGAATCAAAATCCTAATGTGATGCTCTAACCTTTGATTCAATGTCAGCATGACGGGCGCCTAATGTGATGCTCTAACCAATGCCCGCAAGTCGGCTTTTTTTTTTGTCGTGATCGATGATTAATCTGAGATTTACACAATGATAAACGTCGTGATCAACGAAATTGAATCAAAAAATATAAACAATAAAAAAATGTCGGAACCAAAGAGCAGGATCGTACCGTCATTGCGTTGTAGGAATCAAGAATATATTCTCTTCATCGGTGATCCACACATGTTCCATGAACCTCTGAACCTCATCGTAGGAATCTTCAGATGCTAGCACGAAAGATCCTACCGCTTACATCATTCGCCTTTGACCGCCCCAAGAATCACTTAAAAGGGTTCTCTTCGACCTCTCTAGACTTGAGAGTGGTGGTGGAGGACCGCTCTTTGTTCTTGAGAGCGTTCTCAAAAAATGAGCTCTCTAGAGCTTTGGGGGGATTCTCTCCGGATCTCATTATGTACAACAAAAAATTAGCTCAAAAAAATAATGTAATTGGATTTATATACTATTAGGGTTTGAAAATAATAATTGCACATGCGCCCTTATTATTTCTGTAATCACTGCGAAACCTCGTGTCTATAATAATAATATTATTATTATTATTTATTAACATGCGCGCTAAACTCACGAATTAAATTAAATATTATTTATTCAAATAATATTCAGTATATATTATTTCTTACCGAACCATTAAACTTGGTCAACCATTCCTCCATAATATTTATCGGACCTTGAATAGTGGCTATTTATTTAATAAATAAATATCAATGCATTATTCATCAATAAATAAATAAATATGATATTTACTTGATATCAAATAAATATTTATTAAATATTTTGCTCACAAAATATTCTCTCGAATAACTAGTGACAAAATATATGCGATCAAGCAAACATAAATAATTATTAAACCACGTGCGGGAATAATACTTATTTCACTTGTTAAATAATAAATAATATTATGATTTAATTGAGGTTCTGGATAAACTTAGTGTGTGGCCCTCTAAGTTAGCGTCTAGCAACACGTCAAGACACTCATAGAGAAAGAAGTTCATGTTGCATACTGGTGTCATCAACCTACGTGCTCGATATCTCTTTCTTTAACTTTCCGGAAATCGAACTTGCCTATAGTACACTATGGTCATAGATTTATTTAGGCTATATTATTTTCATCAAAGGGTCTGAGATATCAACTTTCGTTAAAGAACAGAACTGACAAATCCTTTCTCGCATTATTCATTAATGAAATATTAATCATGACACACCCAACGTATACAACCTCGCCGCGGACATGTCCTCGCCGTTTTCGTCAATACATTAAAGTACGCGACTTATAATACTCATTAATAATAATCTTAAAGTCTAAGGATCAATACACGTCCGCAAATAGGAACATCCAATGACACATATAAATGTGGATTTCCTACCGGTGGGTCTCGTTCTCATAATATCCTACACTGGATATTACCAAAGGTGTACACCATAAGAAGGTGTCTCAAAGTCCTATGAGTCTCCACCACTGATAGTTTGTGTGTCCCTCAAATGATTTCATCAGACTATAGAACATATATTTAAAAATATTGTCGCGACACTTCTGGGTTCTCATCATAGCGAGGAACTACTATGACCTTTCAGTGCGCCAGTTACTCTTAAGACATTATCACATACTATGTTATGTAGAAGAACAATCATGATGTGATAAGAAGTTTATTAATATTCAAAACAATGAATACAGGTTATCATAAAGCACACATAAGTTGGTTCTAAGGTACCAACTCCAGCATGTCATTTCACTTATCATCAGCATAGGGGGTGCCACATATTCTTTAGCAACGACAATTTGTTCTACTTCGGCATATATTTCTATCTTTGTTCGGTCATCTTTATCATTAGGGGGAGCCCACACAGTGGAGGAGGAAGCCAAACGATCAGGCAGTAAGCGAAGGTCGCAAGTGCTTTTTTTATTTTTATTCTAGTCATTTAGTAAAGTTGGGCACGTCCAACTTGAGAGGGGTACTGGCAAAGTCTTTGTTTTTTCTTTGAATATGTATCCAAGCTAGGTAAATCTGACTTGAGGGGAAGTGTTCGAGTATTTAGAATATTTAGATATGGGTTTGACTAGGTCAATGGTTTTATTGAGTCAATGGCCAATGATTTGACTTGTGTTTATGATCTACCTTGTATCTTTGATTTCCTCATCTATAAATAAGAACAGCTCGACCTCACTTAGAGGAACGAATTCTAGATATTCTCCTAACTAGCATAAATATTTCAATGTATTGGCATGCATTTGGATCAGGAAGACTACGCATCAGTGAATATGTACACAACCTAATAGCTTAATTAAATTTTGAAATTGTACAAAATCATAAGCTAGGAGCACTAGGTGGTTTTCCACAAGAGTCATTGGCAGCTAATTTAGGGAACCAAGGCCCCATTTGGTATGGGGAATCTTGTCAGATGGAATCCCCATTTAGTATGGGGAATCATGTCAGATGGAAAGCTAGATTTCAACAATCTTTCAACGTATTGGCATGCATTTGGATCAGGAAGACTATGCATCGGTAAACATGTACACAACCTAATAGCTTAATTAAATTTTGAAATTGTACAAAATCATAAGCTAGGAGCACTAGGTGGTTTTCCACAAGTCATTGGCAGCTAATTTAGGAACCAAGGCCCCATTTGGTATGGGGAATCTTGTCAGATGGAATCCCCATTTAGTATGGGGAATCATGTCAGATGGAAAGCTAGATTTCAACAATCTTTTAATTCTTCACATTTGGTTGATCTAAAAATGACTCCCTAGTGAGTCCCAATTCCTAGATTTTAAGGAATCTAGATTCCTTAACTAAATTGAAGGAATTGGATTCTCTTGGTTGGAATCATTTAAAAATAATAAAATGAAATAAAAATGATAAAATGAAATAAAAATGATAAGATAAATAATAAAATTATTATTTTAATAATTCATAAAAACTATCAATTGCTAATTATTGATATTTTTTAAATAAGATAACTATAAATTTAATTAACAAATAACAATTAATTAATTTGCTAATATTTTATTATTATTATTGATTGAAATTATTTTTTTCATTGCATACCAAATGTCATTCTTATATCTTCCACCGTATTCCACTGAACTCCACTCCATCCCATTAATGAAATGATGTCAACCTATTTTATTTTATTTCTAGATTGAGAATTGATCGAGCAATTCCAATGACCCTAACCAGCCTGTTTCTTATTTTTTCCTGATTTTTTCATTGATCTTCCTGCATCATTTTTTTTCTTTTGATTTTGGATTTGCATTTCAATTAATTACACAACGTTCTGTTTCTGTTTCATTTGTTATTATATTTTCCTTTTTTTGGGATTGTGGATGGGTATTGTAGTGTCTAATTATCTTATTGATTGTGTTTTTTTAGATTTATGGCCAACCATTCGCCATCTCATGTTTTTATTTTGTTTATGAGGCTGATGATTGTGATGGAGTCCATCCTAATGATTCAAAGAGGGGTGATGAGAGAATCCCCAATCCTTAGATGTCTCGTGTTTTTAACTATGTTTGCAGAAGTACTTTATAAATTATATTGTTGACAATTTGTTTTTGATGTATAAAGTATAGACTGTTGACATGATCTTTTATATTTATGTCTTATGTGTTATCTATGTTATTATTTGGTATTGTTGTTATTCTTATATGTCCTTTGTGGGTTATCAATCAATATTGTCACATGCCGTGCGTTGCGCAATGCACCTAAGGCCCTTGTCGCCATGTACCCCATGAGTCACCGATAACTATGGGTGACATGATCACAAACTCAACCTACCAAAGATGTCAGAAAGAACTGCCACGTCAGGAAACATCACGAACTTATTAAATATAAGGCAAAAGTCCATGGTAAAATATCCAAAACATACCTCTAACATGAAAAAAAATACTTTAAGATGTTTAGACATTCTCCTCCATTGTTGATGCCTCTTATCCAACCTAGCTTGAACAGAACATTCCTCCTTCGAAATATGCTGTAGCCTCTTCTCAAAATCATCTCTGCGGGTTCTGAAAAGGCCATTCCAAATTCGAGATAATATACTTCTGCGTTTGGTCTTTTCAGTCTTTGAGGACTTCACTTTAGTATCTGGAATTGTTGAAGATTCCCCAATGCCTTGATCCACAGTAGCTTCATTTTCCATTTCTTCCTACAGTACAATTACTCACTGATAAGCAAAACTTAGGACAAACGCATTGTTAATGTCACTCGGAATATTTGCAATAGACCAAACTAAAATGCAAATACCTGCACAAAAACAGTAGAAGAATTTTCTAAGAATACCACATGATCTAAACAGTTAAGAAGAAACGCATGAAAAAAAACATGATAGCCACACCAAAAAATGTAATTTACAATGGAAAATCAGGGCCCTGGAGGGTGTACTAAAAGCCTCAAGTGCCCACGTCTGAGCTTAACTCAACAGTTGATATGTTTTTAATACCCAGTCTTGCATCAAATTGACACCAATACCACAAACCAAAAGAAGAATACCTTTATCGCATGCAGTAAAAAAGGTTCACAATAAAAAATATCAAAATAAATTAAATGCATATTTGAGGCCAATGAAATAACTCCATCAACCATAACTGGGTAGAAATCAACATGAACGACAATATCATGATCCGCCCCAAAAATTAAAAATATGTAAAATGAACAAAACACGGATGCAATGGACCATCCAGCCTCTGATACAGCTTCGAAGGCTGTCGATGTGCCGCCCAAAGCTGGGGAGCTTTAGAACTGAAAATAAAATCAAACAATAACAAAAACAACAATAACAACAAAAGATGCAATAAGAAAACATCACGAATGAACAGAACATCGAGCAGATCTGATGAGAATTTGGATTACCATATAAAAAAGACGGACTATTTCACTCCAGAAAAACAGATGAATGCCCAGCTTGCTAAGGAGTCACCTTTCATGGTTCCTTGCCGACGAGGGAGGGGTATATTTGATGAAATGACACGCCCACGAAATTTCGCCCCGTTTGTAGTGGGAGTGGCCCCGGCGCAGGCCTACGCCCCAGAGCCCGTCCGCATAGTGGGCCGCGGGCCATTTCGTTGGCATGACCATTATGGGCTCGATTACACCATTGATTGGAATCAGTTTCATTCGTACAAGTTAAAGTTAAACTTTACCGTTCATTTCATTCATAAAATCCAATCAAACAACTCCGCTAATAAAAAAATTGTTCATGTTTACTTTTCATCCAAACATCGTCTAATGTCGCATGTCTTGAGATGGATAGTTTTTTTTTTTTTTTGTGGGGGTTTATGCATGAAAAAAGTGTAGATTTTAATTTCTAGTAATGATAAGATTAGGAAGGTGTAAGATCGAAAGAGTATACAAAGTATTAAAAAGGGAGTGAATTGTAATTTATAAAATTCAAACTTACAATTTGTTCAACCTCCTTAAGAAAGTTTATTGAACAAAGCTATCGGGCAAAGATTCTTATCGATGAACTTTGTAATCAAAGTTAGAAACAGTTTATAACAAATAGTATAAACTTTTCTTAAACATGCACACTTAAATTTAAAAACTTGTAAAAACAAGTGGGACAATGCAAAACAAACTTTTATAAAGAATTTAAGAAAAACTTACAAAACGTTTATAGGAAAAAACCACACTTTAACCTTGAGTGTTAAGGAAGTCTATAAACCTATCTTAAGGTATCATGATTTTATACCTCCTGTAAGATCCGTCTTCCTAGCCTCAAAAGTCATCGATCAAAACAATCAGACAAACTCTGTTTCCGTAACTTTGGGAACCCTCGACCAACCAGTCATACTATCCTCTCTCTCTCTATCCTCGAGAGTTATCGATCCACTAGATCGGACAAACAATTACATGCAAACAAAAACTCCAAGGCATTTACAAAGTAAGCCTCACAAAAGATGTCTTAAGAAAAACTCTCTAAAGTTAAAAAAACACTTTAAGTAACAGGGTGTTACTAAACTTCTGTGGTAGCTTTAGATCGTCGGGTAACAACAAGCTTCTTCCCACTGAGGTTGCAATATATTTACAGACGAACTCCAATGGTCATATTCTGCATTTCATAGGAGTAGTTATAATGACATCACATGAACTCCTTTTTTCACTTAATTGGTTCAACATAACAACATTATGTCTTATGGTCATCATGTATTGCACCATTACAATGCTTGAATGTTTTGTCCCGTGGAATGAAAATCTCTGTCCGATAACATTATTTGTCTTCATCAAGTAGGCTTGGTAAGTGTTCATCCGATAGACATGTCTATCTACGTCCAATGAAGTCCATCTAGTATACTTGGTAGAACTCCATTCAATGGACTTCGTTGTACTCCATATGTTGGACTTTATAATCCCCTTGTCTGATGAACTTGTATACATCCACCCAATGTACATAGTGCATGTCCATCTGGTATACTTGGTATAAATCTCTATTTGATAGAAACAATATTCCATGTACGGTAAGACTGTAAACATTTCTACAAAACATCTTTAGAGCTTGGGAAATATAAATGTTAAAAACATACAAACAACCAAAGCGTGAATTGTGATTTTCAAAAGTAAACGTAGAAGGAGGCATTTAAACTCAACAATCTCCCCTTTTTTGAAAAGCACAATACACAACACTTAATGAAAAAATTAAAGCAACCCTTTGAAATACTTACTCCCCTTAACTTAAAAATTGGGTACAACCGCGAAAGCGGCACACGCGCAAAGAAGAAAATACAGAAAAAAATTAAAGCAAACCTTTGAAATACTTACTCCCCCTAACTTAAATAACCTTCCAAGAGTTCTTACTTTCTCCCCCTTTTATATCTTCATAACTTTTTAAGTGCTTACTTCCTCTCCTTCTCCCCCTTCGTGATTTTCAAAAAGACTTAAAAGGAAAGAGACAAATAGAATAATTTTCCTGAAATGTTTAGGAAAAAATCTAGACAAAACAATTGTTCTGCATGTGAGATAATATAACATCAATTCAAAACACATAAGAAATTATCATCATCCAATCACATCCAACTAGTGGGTTTAAGTTTTATTATTACAAAACATTTAAGAGTTCAAAGAAAAATTAATATTTCCTGGACATCTTTTTAATAATCGCCTTTATCTTCCTTAATTCATTTTGAGTCTTCTCTAATTCTGCTGTGATTGAATTAAAATTTTCAACCTTCACTTCCAAAACTTCAATCTTCTTGCTTTCCTAAAAAATTTCTTAATCCTATTACATGGCAAGGGATTTAAGATCGTCAATAGATCTTGTGAAATCTCGAACTTCGACATTTATACTATCAACATACTTAGAGATCATCTTT
Source organism: Viscum album (assembly GCA_963277665.1). Taxonomy (NCBI): domain Eukaryota; kingdom Viridiplantae; phylum Streptophyta; class Magnoliopsida; order Santalales; family Viscaceae; genus Viscum; species Viscum album. The sequence goes on from OY728140.1 coordinate 3,504,296, forward strand.
GTTTTCCCTTTTTATTCCATTAACTTGCTCATCAAAGAACTTTATATCCCCCCCAGTATGGTTCATCCACCTTATAATACTTTTCAACTTTCTGAACCCCAATGTGGATTTTCCCGTGAAATCTTTGAACTCGGCTTCATTCTAGATTAAAATTTCAGCAAGTTTTTTAGAGATCTCAAATTTTCCAACACATCAACTTTTCCTTGAATGTATTTACAACAAGCTTGGGTATTAGGAAAGATTCCCAAAATTTCTTCAATACCCTTTTAAGGTATCGAAGCATGTAGCGAAAGAAGATGGGTTATAGATTTAAAAATTTTCATCGTTGATCGACATAACTACATCATCTCCGGTGATGCACAACCCGATATGAAAGCCAAGGATCCCACATGAAGATTTTAAGCACAAAAATAAATCGAATAAATACCATATAACGGCCCATACTTTACATACATTGTTACTACTTCAAAATTGAAGCACACTTATTACAACATATGACAAAACCACAAAGGACCGTATAGGTATAGTGTCTTTAGAAACTGGGAAACATAAACAACTGGTTCATAAATCTTCTACAGTGTCTCCCATTTATTTCATCATATCTAGGGTCCCTTTTAGCATATTCTACTTAATATCCATCTTCCTGACCTGGGGAAAAGAAAACATAAAAGGGTGAGCTCAAATGCTCAGCAAGGGCAAATAAAGGAAATAAAAATCATATCATATCCTTTTGAAAATCAAAACCTGCAAAAGAGATCATAATATCTTAACATGGAATAAATCATAGAAGTGAAAATGAGATCCCCATAATCATAACATAAAACTTGAAACTTTGTGGCATGCACACATAATCATGGAAATCATTTCTTGTTAGTCATGACTCATTGCCAAGACTATCTTAGTGGACAAAGTCCCTTTCTGAACCGAGTTCACTCCTCGTTTCAGTCCTGTATCACTGAACCGAAATAACCTTCCGTTCCAGCCATGTCTATCTCATGAGATATAAAATCTTTACCCAATGCATTGGAGGGAGATATAGGTCCCACCCATCTTATAATGAATCCTTTCTTATGTGTGCCACAAAATCATAAATCATACATCATTTCATAACCCATGTAATAAAAATGGGATTCTTAAACAACATGACATCATAAAACCATTCTTATAAGATAAAGGAATTCATAAACATAATTCCATCACAACATAGTCAAATCAATGTAAAAATATGGATAGAAACAGAACCCTTTATTGTCTTATATGGAAAATAATTTTGATAAAACACTTGAATTGAATTCTTGAGGAAAATATCCTTTCTTCTTCAAAATCAATTTCTTTTCACAAAACATCATGCAATTTTAAAAGAAAGAGATTTTATTGAAAATAGTCATGAAATCTTTTAGAAGAAGCTTCATGAAAATAAGTCTTTATAAAACAGTATAAATCCGTTCGTGCCGTATAAGTTAAAAAAAACATTCTTCGTACTTTTGTCGGAAAAGTCAAAAAGTACCTCGTACGGAAAAACGACAAAAGATTCCTTTCATATTCTTTACTAAAAACTCACCTAAGGGTAAAATTGGATTTAAACTATTTCAAGTGGATGGAAACAATATTACATATTGAGGGAACATGGATGTGGATGATAAAATACACCCCAGTAAATACTTACGAATAAACAATCTCGGATAAAAATGAGATTGTGATATTTCCCTTACCTTAGGTCCAATTTGCTTTGTTCGTGTCCGAAGCTCCTGTATAATGGTTTAAATAATGTTATTGACTTATTCCAGAATCATACATATCGATATGATATCATATATGGTCATATTATTAACTTCTTGTTAGTAATATTTCATTGTTACTTGTTACTCGGGTCTTTATAACTTTTTGTTCTTATGCGTGTTTTGTTGAATAAATTCTTATTCTTATCTTTAGGTTATAGATAATTAATTTCCAGAATGGTATTAGTGTAGTATATACCATATTCATTCATTCAATTCATTTATATAATCATTATGAAATGAAGATCATGTAGAACAAATCGCATCACATCGTGGAGACGGTATTCCGTACGTACGCACGAGTGATGATATCGTTCCTATGATCGTGGAATTGTATTGGAGTATATATATATATATTATTTCAGTATCAATATTACTTAATAATAATCATATATAGTTACTCATTACACCATTATACCCATCCTTTTAAGGTGATGGTGGAAAATAGATTACACCACGGCGTGGAGACGGTATTCCGTTCGTACGCACGCGCGATGATTTCATTTTTCCGTAGGATGGATAGAAGGTGAATTAGGGTTGTTTCATATTTATAATAACATATCAGTATGTAAGTAATACTGATGTTATTACTTTATCATGAAACAACTAAATAAGAAGAAGTTGAAGAAGAAAGAAATTGAAAAGATCGGTAATGGATATTACCTCTTCTTTGGAACGCCTCTTTGAATCCTCCACTTAAGGAACTAAGAGTGGTCTTTGGAGAAGACCAGGACCTCTAGGACTATTCTAGGGAAGTGGAGAGGAGAAAATGGCAGGGGTTGGCCGAGCTTGAGTGCTCAATTTGGTGTGAGGAGGAGGGGGAGGAGGTGCCCTTTTATAAGGGAGGAGAGGGGCACCTTAGGAATATCTCAAAATATTATTTTATATTAAAGTCAAAATCGGTTTATAATGGTTCCAAAGGGTCTTATTTCGAAGCTAAAGTGGGGGTGGGTCTAAATACTATCAACCAATAGGATTTAGACAAGTTTAGGGTATTATTTTAACCTTATCAATTAGATTTAACTCTAAGTTAATTAATTTAACTTTTACCGTGTCTTTTTGTTTTCTTTCACTATATGGTTAATACACTTACTATAACATGCCAAACGAACCCCAAATTGTTTATTATTAATATATATATCCTTATCTAAGTCATTTGGCCGAACCTTAGATTTTTAGGAATAAAATAACAATTAATAATATAATATTTGATTTAAAAACTATTTTGTGTCAATTTTGACACTATTTGATATATGATTTTTGTGAAAGTCATAACAGAATTATATGTTCGAACCAAGTTAATTAAATCAACATTAATATATCATAGTAACCTAGAAAATTAGTGGAATTCATAAAAAATCTCAAATTACATTTATTTTGGTGTTTATAACATCAATTATGTCAATATTCCATTAATAAGATAATTACTGCATCATCGTTGTGTCATAAATAAATTAAATTATTTTATGTCTAAAAATTACAAATAAAATACCATCATGTAGGAAATCTTTTTAGATTTCTAATGAATATTTACAATCGAATTTATCTTATGTATAACCCCATATTAAAAATGATTTACTTATTAAACTTTGATTTTAACTATTTTAACCCTTCTTTAAATAAATTAATAATAAATGTCCTAATCTAATCCAAGTGGGCCTAAATGGTCATATTTTATTCCTAAGTTTGTTTTTGGTCGAATTACACTTGTCCAATAGAATTAGGACATGTGTTAGGGTAATATTAATATCATATTTACCCTTAGTTACCCTATTTACTATTAACCGCGGTAAAAATAGTAAAAAGTTACTATTCACCAAAAAATTATTTTCATCTCATTGAACCACATTTTAGACCTTGATATTAACCGTGTCTCTCGGATTTTTGAAATTCCATTCACAGAAGCGGTAAAATTAAGTTTTATGCAAAATTCAGTTTTTAACCTACCACTTAGTGGTTTCACTATTCATCAAAAATTGAAAGTTTTCAGAAAAATACCAAAATTTCACCCTAGGCTAATTTCGATATTCTGAGTCCAAAAATGAAGTCCATTTTGAAAAATAAAATTTATAAAATTTCGAAAAGTGGTTATTACTATTCATAATGGCTAGTTTTAATAGCATATTGTTGTTTAGTGAAACTCGGTATTGCGTACGACGCAAGCTATCGAGGAAGGTCGCGATTGCGTGTAAAGCAAGCCAAGCAAGTGTTGTGTAAAAAAAATATTCCTTTGATGATTTATATAACATAAAAGTCTCGGGTGTTACATTCTACCCCCCTTAAAAAGAATTTCGCCCTCGAAATTCGTCACTTTGCAACAAACAGATGAGGATACTTCTCCCTCATCATATCCTCAAGCTCCCATGTAGCTTCTTCAAATTGGTGGTTTCTCCATAAAACTTTCACCAAGTGAGTGGTCTTGTTTCGTAGGACTTTTTCACTACGATCCAGAATCTCTATCGGCTGTTCTTCATAAGAAAGATCTTGCTCCAGCGGTACAACTTCTGAGCTGAGTACATGTGAAGGATCTGGTATGTACTTTCTCAGGAGAGATACATAGAACACATCGTGAACTTGAGAGAGATTCGGTGGAAGCGCCAATCGGTAAGCTACCTTCCCAACACGATCCAGTATTTCAAAAGGACCGATATATCTAGGGCTCAACTTCCCCTTCTTTCCAAATCTCATAACCCTCTTCCAGGGAGATATTCGTAAGAACACTTTATCGCCCACTTCAAACTCTAGGTCTTTTCTTCGGTTGTCGGCATAACTTTTCTGTCGACTCTGAGCTGCTCTTATGTGTTGTTGAATAGATCTAACCTTTTCTGCCATTTCATCCACGAGATCAGGTCCTAATAGCTTTCTTTCCCCAACTTCATCCCAGCAAGTTGGAGTCCTGCATTTCTTTCCATAGAGAGCTTCATAAGGAGCCATCTGAATACTGGAGTGAAAGCTATTATTATAAGAAAATTCTACCAAAGGTAGGTGTTGATCCCAACCTCCTTTGAAATCCATAGAGCAAGCTCTCAACATATCTTCTAGGGTTTGAATTGTTCTCTCAGACTGACCGTCTGTCTGGGGATGATAAGCAGTGCTGAAACTCAACTCTGTATCCAGAGTATGCTGAAGACTTCGCCAGAACTTCGAGGTAAATCTCGGATCCCGATCAGATATAATAGAAAGTGGTACTCCATGTAATCTTACCACTTCCTTTACATATATCCTGGCAAGCTGATCTAGAGAGAAATCCTCTCTAATAGGAATGAAGTGTGCAGACTTTGTAAGACGGTCAACTATGACCCAGATAGCATTATTGCCTTTCGATGTTTTAGGAAGTCCTGTGACAAAGTCCATAGTGATGTTTTCCCATTTCCATTCGGGTATGGGTAATGGTTGTAACATCCCCTTAGACTTCTGTCTCTCAGCTTTAACTTGTTGACAAACTAAGCATCGAGAGACATATTCAGCAACATCTCTTTTCATGCCATCCCACCAGAAGTACTCTTTCAGGTCCCTATACATCTTCGTGCTTCCAGGATGAATAGAGAATGATGAACTATGAGCCTCATCCAGCAGCTCATTCTTTAATTCGGGGATGGGAGGAACGCAAACCCGATTCCTGAACTTTATTATCCCATCACAATCAAGGTTGAATTCAGGAACATTTCTCACCTTCTTTTGTAACTCGACATCTTCTTTCTGTGCCTCTTTAATCTTCACATGTATAGATGGTTGAACATTCATTTGAGAAAGATAAGATTTTTCCCCTTCCATTATAATTCCAAGATCCATCCTTTGTAAATCCATAAATATTGGATCTTTTGTGATCCTCATCATGGATAAACTAGCATGGTCTTGTCGACTTAATGCATCTGCCACCTTGTTTGCTTTCCCAGGGTGGTAATGGATTGAGCAGTCATAATCCTTAATCAGCTCCAACCATCTTCTTTGACGCATATTCAGCTCCTTTTGTGTGAAAATATACTTTAAACTTTTATGATCAGTATAAATATCACACCTTTCACCATAAAGGTAATGCCTCCAAATCTTTAATGCAAAGATTACCGCAGCCAACTCCAAATCATGTGTTGGGTAATTTTGCTCATGGATTTTCAACTGTCGTGAGGCATAAGCTATCACCATATCATTTTGCATAAGAACACACCCCAATCCCTTCTTGGATGCATCACTGTAGATCACAAACCTTTCTCCACTACAAGGCAGTGTGAGCACAGGTGCACTGGATAACCTTCTTTTCAACTCCTTGAAATTCTCTTCACATTCCTCTGTCCAGACAAACTTAACTCCCTTCCGAGTCAACTTGGTGATTGGATTAGATAATCGTGAAAAATCTTTTACAAAACGTCGATAATATCCAGCCAAACCAAGAAAACTTCGGATCTCAGTTACTGTTGTTGGTCTTGACCATCTTTCGATAACCTCTGTTTTTGCTGGATCCACAGATATCCCCTCTTTTGAGATTATATGACCTAAAAATGCAACTTTTTGAAGCCAAAATTCACACTTGGTAAATTTGGCATAAAGCTTCTCCTTTCTCAGGGTCTTCAATATAATTCTCAAGTGATCTTCATGCTCTTCCTTGCTCTTTGAATAGACAAGAATATCGTCTATAAAGACTACCACAAATTGATCAAGATAGTCTCTAAAGACTCTATTCATTAGATCCATGAAGATAGCAGGGGCATTAGTAAGACCAAATGGCATCACTATAAATTCATAGTGTCCATACCTTGTACGGAAAGCCGTCTTTGGTATATCCTCCCTTTTGACCCTTAATTGATGATACCCTGAACGAAGATCAATCTTGGAAAAGTATTGAGCTCCGCGTAGTTGGTCAAATAAGTCATCAATGCGTGGGAGAGGATATTTGTTCTTGATAGTGATCTTGTTAAGTTCTCGATAATCAATGCAAAGTCTCATTGATCCATCTTTCTTCTTAACAAATAGAACAGGTGCTCCCCAAGGTGACGCACTAGGGCGTATGAATCCCTTATCAAGATTCTCTTGGAGTTGCTTCTTCAATTCTTGAAACTCAATTGGGGCCATTCTATAAGGTGTCTTTGAAATAGGCAAAGCACCCGGTACGAGTTCTATTGAAAACTCAACTTCACGATTTGGTGGAAGACCCGGTAATTCCTCCGGAAAGACATCATCAAACTCCCGTACAATGGGCATATTCTTAATCGTGAGTTTCTCACCAACCATTTGAGATAAATAACCTTCATTTAGTGGAATCAATACCCATAAGATGGAAGAAATTTCCACTGGAAGGTTATGTTCATCCTTGCATTGATAGACGATCGTAGATTGATCTGGAATATGAAATGTGACTTCCCTTCTTTGGCAATCGATATGAGGTCCATGTAGAGAAAGCCAATCCATGCCAAGAATCACATCAAATTCCACTAAAGGAAGGATCACAAGATTTGCAGGAAGCACTTTCCCACAAACTTCGATCGGAGAAGAATTATAAACTTTTGATGCGATTGATGTGCCATTAGGTGTTGTCACAGCTAACTCAACATCTAATTGTTGAGGTAATACGGTGATACCCTTAGAAAAGTCTTCAGAAATAAAAGAGTGGGTGGATCCAGAATCAAATAAAACATTTGCTACTTTAGAGTGGATGGTAAGTGTACCTTTCACCACATCGTTATCGTACTCCACATCGCTGATAGAAATTGCATGTGACTTTCCTTTGTCTTTAGCCTTAAGAGTTTGTTGACGTCGACCATCATCATCAACCCTTGGATTTGGGCATTGATTGGCATAATGCCCCATCTCCTTGCACTTGAAACATTGAAGTGTAGTAGGTTCATTCTGTGTATCCCTTCCTTTGTTTGCGTCATTAGACATCTTCTTCCCATTATCACGGCATTCAAATGCCCGATGACCTTCCTTTCCACATTTAAAACATTTACTTGTCCCTTTAAGACAACTCCCTCCATGTTTCTTTCCACACTTTGAGCATAAGGGAAAGTTCATCTTCTTTTCCGTGTGCTCTTTAGATTTTTCTTTGAATTCCATCTTCCTCTTTTTATCAAACCCATGTGACTGATGGGTTACTCCAATCTCCATCTCGACTTTGAGAGCACATCGAACGATTTCCTCGTAGCTATTGAAGTCCCTTATGGCTAACGCCCTTCGAAGACTTGGTTTTAAGCCACTAAAGAATCGATCGATCTTACTCTCAGGTTGGATAATAATACCAGAAGCGTACCTTGCAAGTCTTGTAAAATTTGCTTCATAGGTACTAACAGATTCATCATCCCTTTGCTTCAGTTCAAGGAACTCTTTCTCCATCTTTGTTCGGAGAATACGAGGGAAGTACTTATTGAAAAATAAGTTCTTGAACTCGTCCCATTCCATAGACTCAATTTCATCCCTTTGCCTCGTATTCTTAACAAGATTCCACCATTGATCCGCATCTCCTTCCAAACGATACACTGCTAGGATGACTTTATCATGCTCAGAACATTGAAGAACTGAAAATATCTTTTCAGTAGTACTAATCCATTGTTCAGCAACTAATGGATCAGTAGACCTGCTGAAAGAAGGTGGACGCTGCCTCATGAAGGATTCAACAGAATGTTGCTCCCTCCTTTGCTCGTTTGGAAATCCTGCATGATTCATAGCTTGAGAAAGTTGTGTGAGCATGGCTACAAGATTTTGCATTCCAGCTCCCATATCGTTTGGTTGCTCAGGGGGACAATCATTGCATTGCCCATCGCATTCCGCATTAACACGGTTCCTTCGGGTTCCAGCCATTGACTAAAACCAAGAAGAATAGTGTGAGCAACACTAATTATAATAGGAAACCACATAATTCAAGAATAAAATTTTCATGCTTATGGTCTTATCCTAGGTTATTCAAGGCCATTTCTAAAACACTAAGATTGTGTACTATGCTTAGACTTATCCTTAGGGTTCTTACTAAGGCTTTCACATCCTAGTTTCCAAAGGTTGATTATACCTTTCCTCTGATACCAACTATAACGACCCATACTTTACATACATTGTTACTACTTCAAAATTGAAGCACACTTATTACAACATATGACAAAACCACAAAGGACCGTATAGGTATAGTGTCTTTAGAAACTGGGAAACATAAACAACTGGTTCATAAATCTTCTACAGTGTCTCCCATTTATTTCATCATATCTAGGGTCCCTTTTAGCATATTCTACTTAATATCCATCTTCCTGACCTGGGGAAAAGAAAACATAAAAGGGTGAGCTCAAATGCTCAGCAAGGGCAAATAAAGGAAATAAAAATCATATCATATCCTTTTGAAAATCAAAACCTGCAAAAGAGATCATAATATCTTAACATGGAATAAATCATAGAAGTGAAAATGAGATCCCCATAATCATAACATAAAACTTGAAACTTTGTGGCATGCACACATAATCATGGAAATCATTTCTTGTTAGTCATGACTCATTGCCAAGACTATCTTAGTGGACAAAGTCCCTTTCTGAACCGAGTTCACTCCTCGTTTCAGTCCTGTATCACTGAACCGAAATAACCTTCCGTTCCAGCCATGTCTATCTCATGAGATATAAAATCTTTACCCAATGCATTGGAGGGAGATATAGGTCCCACCCATCTTATAATGAATCCTTTCTTATGTGTGCCACAAAATCATAAATCATACATCATTTCATAACCCATGTAATAAAAATGGGATTCTTAAACAACATGACATCATAAAACCATTCTTATAAGATAAAGGAATTCATAAACATAATTCCATCACAACATAGTCAAATCAATGTAAAAATATGGATAGAAACAGAACCCTTTATTGTCTTATATGGAAAATAATTTTGATAAAACACTTGAATTGAATTCTTGAGGAAAATATTCTTTCTTCTTCAAAATCAATTTCTTTTCACAAAACATCATGCAATTTTAAAAGAAAGAGATTTTATTGAAAATATTCATGAAATCTTTTAGAATAAGCTTCATGAAAATAAGGCTTTATAAAACAGTATAAATCCGTTCGTGCCGTATAAGTTAAAAAAAAACATTCTTCGTACTTTTGTCGGAAAAGTCAAAAAGTACCTCGTACGGAAAAAAGACAAAAGATTCCTTTCATATTCTTTACTAAAAACTCACCTAAGGGTAAAATTGGATTTAAAATATTTCAAGTGGATGGAAACAATATTACATATTGAGGGAACATGGATGTGGATGATAAAATACACCCCAGTAAATACTTACGAATAAACAATCTCGGATAAAAATGAGATTGTGATATTTCCCTTACCTTAGGTCCAATTTGCTTTGTTCGTGTCCGAAGCTCCTGTATAATGGTTTAAATAATGTTATTGACTTATTCCAGAATCATACATATTGATATGAGATCATATATGGTCATATTATTAACTTCTTGTTAGTAATATTTCATTGTTACTTGTTACTCGGGTCTTTATAACTTTTTGTTCTTATGCGTGTTTTGTTGAATAAATTCTTATTCTTATCTTTAGGTTATAGATAATTCATTTCCAGAATGGTATTAGTGTAGTATATACCATATTCATTCATTCAATTCATTTATATAATCATTATGAAATGAAGATCATGTAGAACGAATCGCATCACATCGTGGAGACGGTATTCCGTACGTACGCACGAGTGATGATATCGTTCCTATGATCGTGGAATTGTATTGGAGTATATATATATATATTATTTAAGTATCAATATTACTTAATAATAATCATATATAGTTACTCATTACACCATTATACCCATCCTTTTAAGGTGATGGTGGAAAATAGATTACACCACGGCGTGGAGACGGTATTCCGTTCGTACGCACGCGCGATGATTTCATTTTTCCGTAGGATGGATAGAAGGTGAATTAGGGTTGTTTCATATTTATAATAACATATCAGTATGTAAGTAATACTGATGTTATTACTTTATCATGAAACAACTAAATAAGAAGAAGTTGAAGAAGAAAGAAATTGAAAAGATCGGTAATGGATATTACCTCTTCTTTGGAACGCCTCTTTGAATCCTCCACTTAAGGAACTAAGAGTGGTCTTTGGAGAAGACCAGGACCTCTAGGACTATTCTAGGGAAGTGGAGAGGAGAAAATGGCAGGGGTTGGCCGAGCTTGAGTGCTCAATTTGGTGTGAGGAGGAGGGGGAGGAGGTGCCCTTTTATAAGGGAGGAGAGGGGCACCTTAGGAATATCTCAAAATATTATTTTATATTAAAGTCAAAATCGGTTTATAATGGTTCCAAAGGGTCTTATTTCGAAGCTAAAGTGGGGGTGGGTCGAAATACTATCAACCAATAGGATTTAGACAAGTTTAGGGTATTATTTTAACCTTATCAATTAGATTTAACTCTAAGTTAATTAATTTAACTTTTACCGTGTCTTTTTGTTTTCTTTCACTATATGGTTAATACACTTACTATAACATGCCAAACGAACCCCAAATTGTTTATTATTAATATATATATCCTTATCTAAGTCATTTGGCCGAACCTTATATTTTTAGGAATAAAATAACAATTAATAATATAATATTTGATTTAAAAACTATTTTGTGTCAATTTTGACACTATTTGATATATGATTTTTGTGAAAGTCATAACAGAATTATATGTTCGAACCAAGTTAATTAAATCAACATTAATATATCATAGTAACCTAGAAAATTAGTGGAATTCATAAAAAATCTCAAATTACATTTATTTTGGTGTTTATAACATCAATTATGTCAATATTCCATTAATAAGATAATTACTGCATCATCGTTGTGTCATAAATAAATTAAATTATTTTATGTCTAAAAATTACAAATAAAATACCATCATGTAGGAAATATTTTTAGATTTCTAATGAATATTTACAATCGAATTTATCTTATGTATAACCCCATATTAAAAATGATTTACTTATTAAACTTTGATTTTAACTATTTTAACCCTTCTTTAAATAAATTAATAATAAATGTCCTAATCTAATCCAAGTGGGCCTAAATGGTCATATTTTATTCCTAAGTTTGTTTTTGGTCGAATTACACTTGTCCAATAGAATTAGGACATGTGTTAGGGTAATATTAATATCATATTTACCCTTAGTTACCCTATTTACTATTAACCGCGGTAAAAATAGTAAAAAGTTACTATTCACCAAAAAATTATTTTCATCTCATTGAACCACATTTTAGACCTTGATATTAACCGTGTCTCTCGGATTTTTGAAATTCCATTCACAGAAGCGGTAAAATTAAGTTTTATGCAAAATTCAGTTTTTAACCTACCACTTAGTGGTTTCACTATTCATCAAAAATTGAAAGTTTTCAGAAAAATACCAAAATTTCACCCTAGGCTAATTTCGATATTCTGAGTCCAAAAATGAAGTCCATTTTGAAAAATAAAATTTATAAAATTTCGAAAAGTGGTTATTACTATTCATAATGGCTAGTTTTAATAGCATATTGTTGTTTAGTGAAACTCGGTATTGCGTACGACGCAAGCTATCGAGGAAGGTCGCGATTGCGTGTAAAGCAAGCCAAGCAAGTGTTGTGTAAAAAAAATATTCCTTTGATGATTTATATAACATAAAAGTCTCGGGTGTTACATTCTACCCCCCTTAAAAAGAATTTCGCCCTCGAAATTCGTCACTTTGCAACAAACAGATGAGGATACTTCTCCCTCATCATATCCTCAAGCTCCCATGTAGCTTCTTCAAATTGGTGGTTTCTCCATAAAACTTTCACCAAGCGAGTGGTCTTGTTTCGTAGGACTTTTTCACTACGATCCAGAATCTCTATCGGCTGTTCTTCATAAGAAAGATCTTGCTCCAGCGGTACAACTTCTGAGCTGAGTACATGTGAAGGATCTGGTATGTACTTTCTCAGGAGAGATACATAGAACACATCGTGAACTTGAGAGAGATTCGGTGGAAGCGCCAATCGGTAAGCTACCTTCCCAACACGATCCAGTATTTCAAAAGGACCGATATATCTAGGGCTCAACTTCCCCTTCTTTCCAAATCTCATAACCCTCTTCCAGGGAGATATTCGTAAGAACACTTTATCGCCCACTTCAAACTCTAGGTCTTTTCTTCGGTTGTCGGCATAACTTTTCTGTCGACTCTGAGCTGCTCTTATGTGTTGTTGAATAGATCTAACCTTTTCTGCCATTTCATCCACGAGATCAGGTCCTAATAGCTTTCTTTCCCCAACTTCATCCCAGCAAGTTGGAGTCCTGCATTTCTTTCCATAGAGAGCTTCATAAGGAGCCATCTGAATACTGGAGTGAAAGCTATTATTATAAGAAAATTCTACCAAAGGTAGGTGTTGATCCCAACCTCCTTTGAAATCCATAGAGCAAGCTCTCAACATATCTTCTAGGGTTTGAATTGTTCTCTCAGACTGACCGTCTGTCTGGGGATGATAAGCAGTGCTGAAACTCAACTCTGTATCCAGAGTATGCTGAAGACTTCGCCAGAACTTCGAGGTAAATCTCGGATCCCGATCAGATATAATAGAAAGTGGTACTCCATGTAATCTTACCACTTCCTTTACATATATCCTGGCAAGCTGATCTAGAGAGAAATCCTCTCTAATAGGAATGAAGTGTGCAGACTTTGTAAGACGGTCAACTATGACCCAGATAGCATTATTGCCTTTCGATGTTTTAGGAAGTCCTGTGACAAAGTCCATAGTGATGTTTTCCCATTTCCATTCGGGTATGGGTAATGGTTGTAACATCCCCTTAGACTTCTGTCTCTCAGCTTTAACTTGTTGACAAACCAAGCATCGAGAGACATATTCAGCAACATCTCTTTTCATGCCATCCCACCAGAAGTACTCTTTCAGGTCCCTATACATCTTCGTGCTTCCAGGATGAATAGAGAATGATGAACTATGAGCCTCATCCAGCAGCTCATTCTTTAATTCGGGGATGGGAGGAACGCAAACCCGATTCCTGAACTTTATTATCCCATCACAATCAAGGTTGAATTCAGGAACATTTCTCACCTTCTTTTGTAACTCGACATCTTCTTTCTGTGCCTCTTTAATCTTCACATGTATAGATGGTTGAACATTCATTTGAGAAAGATAAGATTTTTCCCCTTCCATTATAATTCCAAGATCCATCCTTTGTAAATCCATAAATATTGGATCTTTTGTGATCCTCATCATGGATAAACTAGCATGGTCTTGTCGACTTAATGCATCTGCCACCTTGTTTGCTTTCCCAGGGTGGTAATGGATTGAGCAGTCATAATCCTTAATCAGCTCCAACCATCTTCTTTGACGCATATTCAGCTCCTTTTGTGTGAAAATATACTTTAAACTTTTATGATCAGTATAAATATCACACCTTTCACCATAAAGGTAATGCCTCCAAATCTTTAATGCAAAGATTACCGCAGCCAACTCCAAATCATGTGTTGGGTAATTTTGCTCATGGATTTTCAACTGTCGTGAGGCATAAGCTATCACCATATCATTTTGCATAAGAACACACCCCAATCCCTTCTTGGATGCATCACTGTAGATCACAAACCTTTCTCCACTACAAGGCAGTGTGAGCACAGGTGCACTGGATAACCTTCTTTTCAACTCCTTGAAATTCTCTTCACATTCCTCTGTCCAGACAAACTTAACTCCCTTCCGAGTCAACTTGGTGATTGGATTAGATAATCGTGAAAAATCTTTTACAAAACGTCGATAATATCCAGCCAAACCAAGAAAACTTCGGATCTCAGTTACTGTTGTTGGTCTTGACCATCTTTCGATAACCTCTGTTTTTGCTGGATCCACAGATATCCCCTCTTTTGAGATTATATGACCTAAAAATGCAACTTTTTGAAGCCAAAATTCACACTTGGTAAATTTGGCATAAAGCTTCTCCTTTCTCAGGGTCTTCAATATAATTCTCAAGTGATCTTCATGCTCTTCCTTGCTCTTTGAATAGACAAGAATATCGTCTATAAAGACTACCACAAATTGATCAAGATAGTCTCTAAAGACTCTATTCATTAGATCCATGAAGATAGCAGGGGCATTAGTAAGACCAAATGGCATCACTATAAATTCATAGTGTCCATACCTTGTACAGAAAGCCGTCTTTGGTATATCCTCCCTTTTGACCCTTAATTGATGATACCCTGAACGAAGATCAATCTTGGAAAAGTATTGAGCTCCGCGTAGTTGGTCAAATAAGTCATCAATGCGTGGGAGAGGATATTTGTTCTTGATAGTGATCTTGTTAAGTTCTCGATAATCAATGCAAAGTCTCATTGATCCATCTTTCTTCTTAACAAATAGAACAGGTGCTCCCCAAGGTGACGCACTAGGGCGTATGAATCCCTTATCAAGATTCTCTTGGAGTTGCTTCTTCAATTCTTGCAACTCAATTGGGGCCATTCTATAAGGTGTCTTTGAAATAGGCAAAGCACCCGGTACGAGTTCTATTGAAAACTCAACTTCACGATTTGGTGGAAGACCCGGTAATTCCTCCGGAAAGACATCATCAAACTCCCGTACAATGGGCATATTCTTAATCGTGAGTTTCTCACCAACCATTTGAGATAAATAACCTTCATTTAGTGGAATCAATACCCATAAGATGGAAGAAATTTCCACTGGAAGGTTATGTTCATCCTTGCATTGATAGACGATCATAGATTGATCTGGAATATGAAATGTGACTTCCCTTCTTTGGCAATCGATATGAGCTCCATGTAGAGAAAGCCAATCCATGCCAAGAATCACATCAAATTCCACTAAAGGAAGGATCACAAGATTTGCAGGAAGCACTTTCCCACAAACTTCGATCGGAGAAGAATTATAAACTTTTGATGCGATTGATGTGCCATTAGGTGTTGTCACAGCTAACTCAACATCTAATTGTTGAGGTAATACGGTGATACCCTTAGAAAAGTCTTCAGAAATAAAAGAGTGGGTGGATCCAGAATCAAATAAAACATTTGCTACTTTAGAGTGGATGGTAAGTGTACCTTTCACCACATCGTTATCGTACTCCACATCGCTGATAGAAATTGCATGTGACTTTCCTTTGTCTTTAGCCTTAAGAGTTTGTTGACGTCGACCATCATCATCAACCCTTGGATTTGGGCATTGATTGGCATAATGCCCCATCTCCTTGCACTTGAAACATTGAAGTGTAGTAGGTTCATTCTGTGTATCCCTTCCTTTGTTTGCGTCATTAGACATCTTCTTCCCATTATCACGGCATTCAAATGCCCGATGACCTTCCTTTCCACATTTAAAACATTTACTTGTCCCTTTAAGACAACTCCCTCCATGTTTCTTTCCACACTTTGAGCATAAGGGAAAGTTCATCTTCTTTTCCGTGTGCTCTTTAGATTTTTCTTTGAATTCCATCTTCCTCTTTTTATCAAACCCATGTGACTGATGGGTTACTCCAATCTCCATCTCGACTTTGAGAGCACATCGAACGATTTCCTCGTAGCTATTGAAGTCCCTTATGGCTAACGCCCTTCGAAGACTTGGTTTTAAGCCACTAAAGAATCGATCGATCTTACTCTCAGGTTGGATAATAATACCAGAAGCGTACCTTGCAAGTCTTGTAAAATTTGCTTCATAGGTACTAACAGATTCATCATCCCTTTGCTTCAGTTCAAGGAACTCTTTCTCCATCTTTGTTCGGAGAATACGAGGGAAGTACTTATTGAAAAATAAGTTCTTGAACTCGTCCCATTCCATAGACTCAATTTCATCCCTTTGCCTCATATTCTTAACAAGATTCCACCATTGATCCGCATCTCCTTCCAAACGATACACTGCTAGGATGACTTTATCATGCTCAGAACATTGAAGAACTGAAAATATCTTTTCAGTAGTACTAATCCATTGTTCAGCAACTAATGGATCAGTAGACCCGCTGAAAGAAGGTGGACGCTGCCTCATGAAGGATTCAACAGAATGTTGCTCCCTCCTTTGCTCGTTTGGAAATCCTGCATGATTCATAGCTTGAGAAAGTTGTGTGAGCATGGCTACAAGATTTTGCATTCCAGCTCCCATATCGTTTGGTTGCTCAGGGGGACAATCATTGCATTGCCCATCGCATTCCGCATTAACACGGTTCCTTCGGGTTCCAGCCATTGACTAAAACCAAGAAGAATAGTGTGAGCAACACTAATTATAATAGGAAACCACATAATTCAAGAATAAAATTTTCATGCTTATGGTCTTATCCTAGGTTATTCAAGGCCATTTCTAAAACACTAAGATTGTGTACTATGCTTAGACTTATCCTTAGGGTTCTTACTAAGGCTTTCACATCCTAGTTTCCAAAGGTTGACTATACCTTTCCTCTGATACCAACTATAACGACCCATACTTTACATACATTGTTACTACTTCAAAATTGAAGCACACTTATTACAACATATGACAAAACCACAAAGGACCGTATAGGTATAGTGTCTTTAGAAACTGGGAAACATAAACAACTGGTTCATAAATCTTCTACAGTGTCTCCCATTTATTTCATCATATCTAGGGTCCCTTTTAGCATATTCTACTTAATATCCATCTTCCTGACCTGGGGAAAAGAAAACATAAAAGGGTGAGCTCAAATGCTCAGCAAGGGCAAATAAAGGAAATAAAAATCATATCATATCCTTTTGAAAATCAAAACCTGCAAAAGAGATCATAATATCTTAACATGGAATAAATCATAGAAGTGAAAATGAGATCCCCATAATCATAACATAAAACTTTAAACTTTGTGGCATGCACACATAATCATGGAAATCATTTCTTGTTAGTCATGACTCATTGCCAAGACTATCTTAGTGGACAAAGTCCCTTTCTGAACCGAGTTCACTCCTCGTTTCAGTCCTGTATCACTGAACCGAAATAACCTTCCGTTCCAGCCATGTCTATCTCATGAGATATAAAATCTTTACCCAATGCATTGGAGGGAGATATAGGTCACACCCATCTTATAATGAATCCTTTCTTATGTGTGCCACAAAATCATAAATCATACATCATTTCATAACCCATGTAATAAAAATGGGATTCTTAAACAACATGACATCATAAAACCATTCTTATAAGATAAAGGAATTCATAAACATAATTCCATCACAACATAGTCAAATCAATGTAAAAATATGGATAGAAACAGAACCCTTTATTGTCTTATATGGAAAATAATTTTGATAAAACACTTGAATTGAATTCTTGAGGAAAATATTCTTTCTTCTTCAAAATCAATTTCTTTTCACAAAACATCATGCAATTTTAAAAGAAAGAGATTTTATTGAAAATATTCATGAAATCTTTTAGAATAAGCTTCATGAAAATAAGGCTTTATAAAACAGTATAAATCCGTTCGTGCCGTATAAGTTAAAAAAAAACATTCTTCGTACTTTTGTCGGAAAAGTCAAAAAGTACCTCGTACGGAAAAAAGACAAAAGATTCCTTTCATATTCTTTACTAAAAACTCACCTAAGGGTAAAATTGGATTTAAACTATTTCAAGTGGATGGAAACAATATTACATATTGAGGGAACATGGATGTGGATGATAAAATACACCCCAGTAAATACTTACGAATAAACAATCTCGGATAAAAATGAGATTGTGATATTTCCCTTACCTTAGGTCCAATTTGCTTTGTTCGTGTCCGAAGCTCCTGTATAATGGTTTAAATATTGTTATTGACTTATTCCAGAATCATACATATTGATATGAGATCATATATGGTCATATTATTAACTTCTTGTTAGTAATATTTCATTGTTACTTGTTACTCGGGTCTTTATAACTTTTTGTTCTTATGCGTGTTTTGTTGAATAAATTCTTATTCTTATCTTTAGGTTATAGATAATTCATTTCCAGAATGGTATTAGTGTAGTATATACCATATTCATTCATTCAATTCATTTATATAATCATTATGAAATGAAGATCATGTAGAACGAATCGCATCACATCGTGGAGACGGTATTCCGTACGTACGCACGAGTGATGATATCGTTCCTATGATCGTGGAATTGTATTGGAGTATATATATATATATTATTTCAGTATCAATATTACTTAATAATAATCATATATAGTTACTCATTACACCATTATACCCATCCTTTTAAGGTGATGGTGGAAAATAGATTACACCACGGCGTGGAGACGGTATTCCGTTCGTACGCACGCGCGATGATTTCATTTTTCCGTAGGATGGATAGAAGGTGAATTAGGGTTGTTTCATATTTATAATAACATATCAGTATGTAAGTAATACTGATGTTATTACTTTATCATGAAACAACTAAAGAAGAAGAAGTTGAAGAAGAAAGAAATTGAAAAGATCGGTAATGGATATTACCTCTTCTTTGGAACGCCTCTTTGAATCCTCCACTTAAGGAACTAAGAGTGGTCTTTGGAGAAGACCAGGACCTCTAGGACTATTCTAGGGAAGTGGAGAGGAGAAAATGGCAGGGGTTGTCCGAGCTTGAGTGCTCAATTTGGTGTGAGGAGGAGGGGGAGGAGGTGCCCTTTTATAAGGGAGGAGAGGGGCACCTTAGGAATATCTCAAAATATTATTTTATATTAAAGTCAAAATCGGTTTATAATGGTTCCAAAGGGTCTTATTTCGAAGCTAAAGTGGGGGTGGGTCTAAATACTATCAACCAATAGGATTTAGACAAGTTTAGGGTATTATTTTAACCTTATCAATTAGATTTAACTCTAAGTTAATTAATTTAACTTTTACCGTGTCTTTTTGTTTTCTTTCACTATATGGTTAATACACTTACTATAACATGCCAAACGAACCCCAAATTGTTTATTATTAATATATATATCCTTATCTAAGTCATTTGGCCGAACCTTAGATTTTTAGGAATAAAATAACAATTAATAATATAATATTTGATTTAAAAACTATTTTGTGTCAATTTTGACACTATTTGATATATGATTTTTGTGAAAGTCATAACAGAATTATATGTTCGAACCAAGTTAATTAAATCAACATTAATATATCATAATAACCTAGAAAATTAGTGGAATTCATAAAAAATCTCAAATTACATTTATTTTGGTGTTTATAACATCAATTATGTCAATATTCCATTAATAAGATAATTACTGCATCATCGTTGTGTCATAAATAAATTAAATTATTTTATGTCTAAAAATTACAAATAAAATACCATCATGTAGGAAATCTTTTTAGATTTCTAATTAATATTTACAATCGAATTTATCTTATGTATAACCCCATATTAAAAATGATTTACTTATTAAACTTTGATTTTAACTATTTTAACCCTTCTTTAAATAAATTAATAATAAATGTCCTAATCTAATCCAAGTGGGCCTAAATGGTCATATTTTATTCCTAAGTTTGTTTTTGGTCGAATTACACTTGTCCAATAGAATTAGGACATGTGTTAGGGTAATATTAATATCATATTTACCCTTAGTTACCCTATTTACTATTAACCGCGGTAAAAATAGTAAAAAGTTACTATTCACCAAAAAATTATTTTCATCTCATTGAACCACATTTTAGACCTTGATATTAACCGTGTCTCTCGGATTTTTGAAATTCCATTCACAGAAGCGATAAAATTAAGTTTTATGCAAAATTCAGTTTTTAACCTACCACTTAGTGGTTTCACTATTCATCAAAAATTGAAAGTTTTCAGAAAAATACCAAAATTTCACCCTAGGCTAATTTCGATATTATGAGTCCAAAAATGAAGTCCATTTTGAAAAATAAAATTTATAAAATTTCGAAAAGTGGTTATTACTATTCATAACGGCTAGTTTTAATAGCATATTGTTGTTTAGTGAAACTCGGTATTGCGTACGACGCAAGCTATCGAGGAAGGTCGCGATTGCGTGTAAAGCAAGCCAATCAAGTGTTGTGTAAAAAAAATATTCCTTTGATGATTTATATAACATAAAAGTCTCGGGTGTTACATACCATGTCTGATTTGAAGACGCGTTTGACAACCGTTCATCGTCGTGACCGTTGCTTGAAGGAACAAAAGTATGATCCCTCTAGACCATCAACACACGCTTCGAAATTCCGCGGGAATGTTGATCGTCGAAATCCGGGTGCTGGCGTGGAGATCCAACCAAGTCTTCAACATCCCAACGATCACCACTTTTTCATTCCTTCGATCTGAGAAGGAGTTCTGGTATCGTATGCTGGGAACAATCACTTATCTCTTTAAGATATGAGAGGGAGGTGAGAGGAGTTCTCAAATTTGAGTGGATGAATAGTTCATTGGAAAGATCCCCCTTTTTCTTATATAGTGGAGGTTAAACACCCAAAAGGGCTCCCTGACCCCCATATAAATAACGTCGACTAAATAATCCATAAATGACATGTTATGACCAGCTAACTATGTCATAAACATCATTTAAATTATTGTCACTTACTTGTAATATATAATAAATATATTACATGATAAAAGAGAGTCATTAACTCAACTTGTTATTTATGTAAATATTAAATGAACCTTGAATACTAAAATAATACTTGTTCGTTAAATATTTTCTCATTCATTCAATTAATATCCTACAAATAATTTTAATAAATAAATTCAATACCAATTATTCTAAACTCAATTAATATGAATTTATTTATGTTATGGCGATTGTTCAAACTCAGATATTAACTCAGACCCCATAGTGGGGCCCACCATGTCCTAAACTCATATTCATTAGAATATGCCATACTTTTGAATACACTTAGTGCATGACCTTACAGACCCTTATCTTGATAGCAGTGAATAATATTCACATACTATGAGCGGAGTCTAGCAACCCATCAAGGCCCCTATAGAAATAAGGAAAAGTCATAGTAACAACAACCTTTCCTACAAACACATGTCATGTAATATAATCTCTTTGTCTCATGATTTCTAATAATTTCTTGCTGGGTGAACTCACATTCTTATACCATAGTCATGGATTTAGTGAAGGTACCACCATCATGATCAGCAGGGCTTGAGATATCACTTCATTTTGGAATTGACAATTTTTTTCTTGATTATTCAATCAATGTCATACCACCAACATCACACCCAATGGAAGCTACCCCGCTACGACATCAATTCCATAGTTTTCATCTCACATAAAATTATGCAATCAAATAGTACACATTGATAATAACCTAAAGTCATGAAACCAATACACATGTTTGTAGATATAAACAATCAATGACACATGAAACATGTAGTGTTCCTATTGGCGGGTCAGTTCTCATGATCTCAAATACTCAAGATCACTAAGTGTGAACTTCATGAGAAGAAGTTTCGATGCTAATGAACTCTCATCACGTGATAGTCACACATTATTTATGTCATGTCATCATGATATTTCTCAACCATAGGGAATAAGTTTAAAGTTACTGTCATGGTATCTCTAGGTTCTCATTATAGCCTGGGAACTATTATAACCTTTTGATATGACAAGTAATCTAAGGATATTACCATATAAATAGTGGATGTAGAAATATTAACACTATTATGGTAAGTATATATCATGCATAACTCAATGTATACGTGATATGATAATCAAAATGTACTATTTAAGTTGGGTCTAGGGCACCCACTTTTACAACACTCCCACTTTCGATATAGCCAACTTGCTAACTATCCTTGTTAGCTCTCACATGACATGATCATGATTTTGCTAAGTTATGGATTTAGTTGTTGGGTCTACCACGTCTCTACTGCGTATTTACTCTACTATCCGCGACTTCACCTCCTTGAGTAAGACTCCTCAAGAGATAATATCCCCAAGTATATTCATTTTCCAAACTATCAAAATTTGACACATTGGATAGTAATATTAGTAAGATTATCATAACTTATATTGTGATAAAACTTTACTTACTAGGTGTGATTCCAAGAACTGGAAAAAATCATTGAGTATTATACACTGCTTCTTCAGCTGCATGAGAAGCCACAACACACTCACTATTTGTGGATATAGCTACCACCGGCTTGTATGGGCTTCTCTTACTCTTTACCTTAGCCTAACTACATTATTAGATCAAACAAATCCAAATTAAGACTAGTTTGTGTCCCCTTATAACTAGTGTCCCTTCCTCTCCAAATAACAGGAACATATTTATTGTAATCTCTCAAGTATAATTGGATAGTTTTGACTGCTTCTCATGCAGTTCTCTGAGATTATACTATTATTTTCCTACCATATATTATATGTTGGAAATATCACATTTAGTACATAGCATGGAATATATGATTCATCCATCATAGAGGCATATGGAATTTTACTCACTGCATTAATCTCCTCTTATGTCTCATACATGTCCTCTAGGATAGATTTATGTCATATGACATTGGAAACAATTATCTCTCAAATTTTTCAACTTGTATTTTTCAATACCTTGTCAGCATATTTACTTTGACTTGGTCTAAGCAACCCATTAGATCTACCTCACTATATCTAGTTCCCTAGAACTTAGGTTTTTACTTTAATTCAATCTTTGGAGAGTTACTTTAATTCTATTATTAATTAACTGTAAGTCTAAATAACTATTTTCTATATGTTATCAACAAATTTTACTTGGAAAATAACGGTTCTCCCATTAAACCCTTGTATACATATGGAAAAAATTCATTCCAAATGAATATTCTATGATCTTGTTGCTTACTTCAATCCAAAATTGGATTTTAGTAACTTTCATCCCTTTGAAATTATATGGCATCACCAAATATTTTTGGTTGTATCGTATAAACACTTTAAGGTGGTCTTGACATCAAATATTAAATATAATGATAATAGAAAGCAGCGATGACAATTTGCATTCAAACAGATTGAGCATGATAATTGGTGCAAAGGTTTTGTCTTAGACTATGTTTGGACACAAATGTTTAAACCTTTAGACCATTAATAATGCCTCATTGGTCAAAACTTGACCATAAATTTATTATTTCTCTTGAATACCTCTGCAGTATCAATATTTGAAACATTCAAAATACTAAGCACATGTGCTTTGATACATGGAATTTATTTCCTGAATTTATATAAACTTGTAAATAATAGCTAATTTCCATTTACTAATTCCTTTTAGGATCCATTATTCTCAATGAATAATGTATCACCAGCCATAGTGAATATGAAACCACTTATATGGTTTTATCCTTCCTACATAGCATGTGTCTCTGGAACACTCCTTCTCCACAAGCTCTTGTGGAACTTGTTCTTATACTAACTAGTTTTGCATCTTCAACATTGACTAAATATAGGTCAATATTAATCTCACTGTCTCAAATAGAGATGTGAAACCTTTTATAGAAATACAATCTATAACTTGACTATCTCTTTTCTATATCAAGGATTTTTGTAATATCTTTAGGAAATGTTAGGATACTAACATAGATTCACTTTGAGTTTCGTTTGATGCAAATTTTTTTGTGTCCTTAACAAACTATTTGCATCTATACACATGTTATTGTGACATGATGGTTTTATATCATATTAAAACTCATATGATATCCATTTTTCATTATAGTTGGCTTATGGTTATGGGATTATGCTGCTATTTTCGAAACATGTCTTGAAAAAATAATGGGAGTTTCTATAATGCATATGAGTCTCAACATTGGTGCTCATTTTACTTGCATAATGACTTTGATCTGTATAAGGAAATGTGCATTTAGGAATTACTTCATGATACATTTTAATGATCAATGTTTTCATGCAAGACTCATAATCGATCCTCCTTATTAGCATTATAGCTTTGATATGTATAAGAAAATGTGACTTTAGGAATCAATCCACTCTACATTTTTATGATTGATGAATGATTTGTCAAGATATTATTTTCCACATAGGTACAAAACAACTCATATATTCTAAACATGGATATTTAGTACTTCACTTTTACATTTCTAAAAACACTTAAAGTAATCTCATGAAGTATATAAGTTTACCTCTAGCACAACCTTAGAATAATTCATGCTCTCTAGTTGAATAAATTCTGAAATCTTTATGGCCCGCCTTTATTTATAAAGGATTATTTCTCCAAAACTAAATAAGTAAATGTGTCAATAATACCTAAAGGTATTTAACTCCAAAAAATATTAAAACCATACTGGGTATATCTTTGAAAACTACTTAGTTTTACTTAACAAAGAGTTTTCTTGACACAACTGGGTATAACTGAGTCTTACATTTTATATTCATCGGTAATTTCCAACGATTAATGTATTACTTAATTATTGGTCATGTATAGAATAATATAAAAAAAATTAATTCATAAATGTTTTGGTAGTATTCAATATATAATTATAGTTTTATAAGAACTATTCACTTGGCAATAAAACCATGTGCTTCTCACCATTGATGTAGGTATCATCCTTTCTCAACTGTATAGAGAACACACCTTGACTTTTAGTAATGTTCCTTGAATTTCTTGGTCCCTATATTTAGAAAAAAATATGTAAGGTAATATTTTATCTAATACATAAGGATTATAAATGAAATATTACATTTATTAAAGAATATACTTTAAGTAGAAGCTCATACTTTCTTTTTCTTCTTCAATTTATTGCAGTTTATCTTCTATTGACCCATCTTACCACATGCAAAGAAAATAGACTATTGTTTAATACTCTCACTATTTATATTTTGTTTCTTATAAATTAGTTTTGAAGTTTATTTTGGTAGTTTAAAGGTGTTGTTGTGGGAGTTCTCAAATTATGTGCGGTTTTTGGGTACATAGGTGCAACAGAGTGGCTGACCAAGTTCGTCTCTCAAAGAGGTAGAAATTAAAACAACTTCTTAAAGGTATTATAAAAATAAATATAAAATAAATACACAACTTATAAGTATGGGGGGGGGGGGGTGGTAGTTTTATGTTTATAAATCAAGAAGAATTATGTTGGAAGAAGATTGTATTTTTTTTGTTTTTGTTTTTGAAATGAGATTGAGAAAACGCAACGAGAAGATGGTTTTTTAGAAAATATTTTTATAAGGTGTAATCAATATAACTCTACATATTAACTTAATTATTAATAATTATCATTTAAATTAAACTCCACTTAATTATTATCCCCTAATTTTTTAACTCTCAAACCCTATGAGAGTTAACTTAACCATAAAGATGAAATTAATTAAACCCTAGGCTAGCTTCGAAATATGCAATCGTAACACCCTACTTTGATTATCATTATAAGGCTAGATTATGGTCATTGGTAAATTATGGAACATATTAATTATGTAAATGAGTATGAATTTAGTTTTTTTATGGTATTTAAACTCTAAAAATTTATCCCGTGTTGTTTTGTTTTACTGATTAAGATCATGCACGCACAATTCACACATTACCCGACCTCATGAGTTTTGTGTTAATTGTTCAATTGATTGCTTAGTTTATTTTAATTAAAAAACTCAATTCATGTATAATATTATGTGAATTATAGTATCTCATTTATTCAAAACAAATAAGTGAAGAAGATGAGAATTAGATCAATTACTAATAAAAACTACTCTTCCATGGGTGGTGTAGTCACTGTAGAAACATTTTGTATGTGCAAAGGTTTAGAAAGGATATAACCCAAACATGTTTCTATATTAATTTACACACCAAATAGGATTAGTATATAAGAATAATATTTAATAAAATATAATGAATATAAGATAAACTAAGGGGTTTATTACAAAAATACAAACATTACAATGTGGAGAAGAAGAAGAAGAAGGATTTGATGAAGGGATCCTTGATTCAAAAGCTAAACCTCTTTAAATTCTTGGATAATTGGAATGGAAACACTTATAATATACCCTAAAATTCCTAATTCATGTAAAACTCCATCCAAATGAGAAAACACACTTTTATAGAGTGGAGGGGAGGCTAGAGTTTCAAGACTTTTCAAGTGTGAATAAGAAATTTATCCAAAAATTTTAATCCAAATTTAATCTCCATATTAACCTCAAAAAATAATGAACCATATGTCATTATATAATGATATTTTTTTTATAAATTGGGTAATATATCTAATTTATAAATTTGAGCCTAATCCAAGTCCGTATGTAGAAGATATGGTTCAAATGGTGAAGTGATGTCCAATCTGGTGAGTCGAGTCCAACTTTGACTTTATGACCCATTTACTCAAATAAAATGCATGATACATCTTGGATGATCTAAATTAAAGTTTTATACCATTAAGTTAATAATTCTGTCACAAAATTTAAAGTTTAAATAATCCATATAAAAAAATTTACGGCAATAATACTGTAGTTTACTTTAAAGGGTCAAAACTGAAATTTTCATCAAAGTTGAACATGAATGATCTAATACTAAATATTCTATAAATAAACATATTTAACACAATTTGAGGAAATTATATAATTTATTATCAATAAAATATTCAATAAAAATGTGTTTTATCAACTCCACCACACTTACCTTTTGCACTCTTGGGAAAAGTCACATATCTTGTATTCCAAAAAATTGTGAGAAGATATGCACCGTCATATTTCCCAATACACAATGGAAATATAGTTAAAGTAAGAATATCATCAAGAGTCAATATCAATAAATTTTAAATTCATTGTCTCATAAATTTTATCAAAACAAAATCCAATGAGATTAATGATAATAATCATAGCAAAACAAGTTATGGGTCTACCATGCCATCAATTCCCCATGTGTGTGTGTGCCAACCATTTCAAGCTCATGTCCCCACCCTTTATTTAGTATATTCAGTTTATGTAATACATTCCTTATTACCTAGTTTAATTTCACCAAACTTGTTCCTTTGTAATCAAATTTCAAGACCCACTCGCTTAAGAATTTCTGAAAGTCAAGCCTTAAGCTCCCGACCTAGATATCCCCACGTGTTGTACATTTCATCACACCACTCTTTATTAAGATAATATTTTTTATTTGATTTTTTGAGGGCTTAAAACTCTTAGATATTAGGTACACATTCATAGTTCAATTTTTCATAGTAATGAAGCTAATTGGAAGAGAAATGAATGTATGGATCAACCATTGATATAAGACGTTTTTTACCTAACTTGGTTATAAATTCAATTGAGTTAGAAAAATTTCACAAGTCATGGTTGCATGAAAATTTGTGTGGATCAATCAATTACATAATTTAACATGAACAAATATCACAAATAATGGTGTCAAGATATAAAAGGTTTTATAATGACATAATCAATCATATCATCGACGATTCCTATTTTTATAAAAATCAACCTTTGATGATGAAAACTTGCTCATGATTACCATGCTGCCAATGAAATTTAAAAACATTCATTTTTCATATATTCCACATTTAAATGAGCATGTTACATGGTGTTTTTTTTTGTTTTTTTGAAAATAAAAAGATAACACACAAAACATAAAAACGAAAATCCTAATTCAGATACCCTAAAATGTTGTCCCCTATCCTACACATAAATTATTACATTTTCTTAAATGTAAACATATTAGATGATAAATTCACATGAAATGTATAATTTTAAATAGAAAAAATAATATAAAAGTGATAGGCTTAGGTACAACATGATATTCTTAAGTGTCGATGGGCTCATGCAGTGTGATGGAATCAACTGCATGTGTAGGGAATCCCTCAATATAATGCTTTAACCAATGCCAATTTATTGTTAATATCCTTCCTATAGCCTCTTGAGTAACCTAAACTACACCATAAGGAAGATACAACATAAGGACCTAGCCATTTAGAACACAACTTATCGGGCATCAGCTTCAGTCATGAGTTGTAGAGAATAAATTTATCTCCTACATGAAAATCCTTTTTTGGATCATTTTTTCATGAGACATTTTTTATCTTTCCTTTTAGACCATTGAGTTTTCATATGATGACAATCGAATATCCTCAAGATCTTTAATTTGTAGCTTCCTTTGATCTATAACTTGGGATAAATCCATGTTTCATTTCTTTATAGCCCAATATGCCTGATGATTGATCTCCACAGGAAGATTACATGATTTACCAAAAATGATTCAGAAGGGAGACATACCAATTGGAGTTTTTAATGTCATTCTATAATCCCATAGTGCATCATCCAAGCACTTTATCCAATCCTTCCTATTTGTCTACACAATTTTTTACAAAATTTGTTTCTACTCCCGATTTGAAACCTCAGCCTAACCATTGGTTTTTGGGTTATATAGAGTATATGTTTTATTAGTCACCCCATACTTTAGAAGGAGGGAAGTAAAATTTTGATTGAAAAAGTGTGTTCTTTGGTCATTGATGATGACCTTTGGTACTCCAAACTTGCAACAAATTCAATTATTAAAAAAATCCACTACAACATGAGAATCATCAGTCCTAGTGGCCTTAGACTCTACCCATTTTCTAATATAATAAACAAAAAACAAAATGTATAAGTAACCAAATAAACTTGGAAAATAACCCATAAAATCAATTACCCAAGAATAAAAAAAATTCAAAGAATAATATGGGTTGTTGGGGCATCTCATGTCACCTCGAAGTGTTTCCAGTGTGTTGGAAACATGAGCATGAATTACAAAACACATGAGGATCATTAAACAATCTAAGCCAATATAATCTAGATTCTAAGAATTTCTTAGCTACTCATTGGGGTCCAAAGTGTCCATCATAAGAAAGTGTATGAAAAAAATGCAACATAGACTCAAACTTGTGATTGGGAACACATCTCCTAATGACTTGTTTACTACACATGTTCCATAGGTATGGATCATCCCACACATAAAACCTAACCTCACTCTTCATTTTTTGGACATGGTGTTTTTTTAAATTTATAGGAATTTCAGAGGAAACAAGTTAGTTAAATAAATTAACATACCAAGGATGTGTACCTAAGAGTGCATAAAAATGATCATCGAGAAATGTGTCCCAAAGTGGTACTTGGTTTGTGGTATCATGATCCAATATGTGAGAGATCATGCTCATGTGATCAGCCACCAAGTTCTCTAAACCCTTCTTATCTCTTATCTCAATGTCAAACTCTTGAAGAATGATCATCCAACAAATAAGTCATGGATTTGCATCTGGATTCTTTAGGAGATACCTCAAAGTTGGATGATAATAAAAAATAACCACTTTAGATCCCAATAAATGAGAGTGGAACTTTTCTAAAGAAAATATAATAGAAAGAAACTTATTTTATGTTGTGGTATAATTTTATTGGGCCTAATACAAAGTCCTTGATGCATAAAAAATCACATGGGACCGCCCTTATACCCTCTGAGATAAGACTTCTCCAATTATGAAGTTTGAAGAATCACACATAATCTCAAATGGGAGGTCCCACCATGGGTGTTGTATGATCAGGGGTGTGGTGGCACTCTTATTTAGATAATCAAATGATACCCTATATGAATCATAAAAAAAGAAGTTGATATATTTTTAAAGAAATCGAGATAAGGGTAGATCGATCTTATTAAAATCTCTGATGAAGCGTCAATAAAAACCAACATGTCCAAGGAATGATCAAACACCCTACACACATATAGGATGTGATAAGGATGAAATAATGTCTACCTTAGATCTATCAACCTCAATGCAATGTTATGACAATACATGACCTAGGAAAATTCCTTTCTCTACTATGAAATGTCATTTCTCAAAGTTCAAAAATAGATTTTTCCCAATGCAATGATGTAACGCTTTACCCAAACTCAAGAGACACTCATAAAATGAGGAATAATACATAGTAAAATTATCCATAAATACCTCCATGAAAGTTTCAATTAAATCATAAAAGATACTCACCATACATCTATGGAAGGTACTTGGGAAGTTACAAAGTCTAAACAAATCCTTCAGTAAGAAAATGTACTGAACGAGTAGGTGAATGTCATCTTCTCCTTCTCCTCTACTGCAAAGGGAACCTGAAAATAACTAGAGAAACCATACAAGAAGAAATATTGTGCCTACCTACAAGTCTCTCAAGAATATGTTTAATGAATGGAAGTGTGAAATGGTCCCTATGAGTGGATTGATTCAGTGTCATATAATCTATGCACACTCACCATCTATTTTTTACTCTCATGGGAACTAACTCATCATTTTCATTATTTATAACAGTGAACCTAGTTTTCATGGGTACAACCTAGACAAGGCTAACCCACTAAGAGTCAGAAATGGGGTATATGATATTCACCTCAAGCAACTTGT
Organism: Viscum album; assembly: GCA_963277665.1. Lineage (NCBI taxonomy): Eukaryota > Viridiplantae > Streptophyta > Magnoliopsida > Santalales > Viscaceae > Viscum > Viscum album. The sequence goes on from OY728140.1 coordinate 3,535,270, forward strand.
CCACCTCTTTTTTCACAACTTCTAACAATGTGGTGTTAAGTCTCCTTTGTGGTTGCTTAATTGGTTTGGACCTATCCTCTAAAATAATTTTATGAATGAAAATGGAGGGGATGATACCTGGTATGTCTGCTAATTTATACCCAATTTTCCTCATATTCTCCCTTAAAATATTTAAAATCTCTATTTCTTATTTAGGAAAGATATTATTAGCAATTATTACAAATAATTTTCATCATTCAATAGGTATGGATATTTTAAATTTGGGGTCAATGGTTTGAGTTCCAGTTTGGGTGGGTTATATATTGATGGAAATGATGTGGGAACTAATATATATGCACAAAAAATCTCTAGGTCTGAATATACATCATCAACATTGGCGAATAATGAATCAAATCCATCTATAAAATCAATGTCTATATCACAATTGGAAAGTACATACTCAGAATCTAAAAAAGAATCCACATCAAAATCAGAAATAAGCATGGTTTGATCATAACTAATGGGTGTGACAATATTTTGAGACATAAAACTAGAATAAATCCTCAATATCTCTCTAATAATGGAATTATCCCCATATTAAAAAGATTGAAAATAAAAATTTGGAGATTCATTGCAAGATGGGTCAGAATGGGAGATGAAGAAATCAGAATGGTCCTCTAAGGGGTACTTCATGGAGTCTAAAATATTAAATCATACAATATCATCTCCAAAATCCATAAAAAGAGTACCCTCATGGACATTTATTATTGTCTTTATAGTTTTGAGGAAGGGTTTACCAAGAATAATGTGATCATGAGAACTTACCTAATCATCCTCCATATTTAGCACATAGAAATCCACAGGAAAGATCATGTACCTGACCCAAATAAGGAAATACTTGATGACTAATATCAGGTATATTGTGGCCCTATTCTCTAGTTTCACCACCACCCTTATCGGCTTCAGCTCGCCAACCTGCAAAGAAGTAAAAACATAGCGAGGCATGGAATTAATGGAGGCAACCAAATCATATAAAGCATCAGAGAAATGAAACTCCCCTATGGAACATGGAATGGTGAATTTCCTAGGGTACTTTCATTTTTTAGGCATTTACAAGGTTGGTGTGATGAGTTTGGATACATTCCTCCCAATTTTGATCCACTCATTTCCTTTTATACCTCTTCTATTTGTACACAGTTATTTCAAAAACTGGCATACCATGGATTTTTCTTGATTGCTTCAAGTAGAGGGATATTGATCTCAACACACTTGAATGTATCCAAAACCTCTTTTTACATAAACTCTCCAGCCATATTATTGGTTTGTATAACTTTATTCATAAATGGAAGGGGTTTATAAGGAACATCATCAATCTTTTGCTTACCTTTGTCTTTCTCCTTTAGCAACTCATCAATTGGTCTTAAATGGGGATTCTCTAAAGTTGTGTTAAATCTTGATGGAATGATCAGTGCAGATGTATCCATCATTTTCTTGCCACTTCTCAATGTTATTACATTGACATTCCCCTTGTTATTTGGATTAGGTTGGGAAAGAATATTTATGAAGTTCTTACTTACTAGTTCATGGAGGGCGGTGAAAATTTGGATCATTTGTGCCTTCAACTCCCTTAACTATGGACCTTTACTCTTCAAATCATTCTATTGATTAAGAAAAAATTATTTCAAAAGGTTATAAGTATTAGAATATACCTTTGGTTGATAATTCACTTGTTTTTTGTTGACTTGTTGAGGTTTGGGGTTCAAATATCCTTTTAGGTTATTGAAAACTTTATTGGTAAGGTAGAGATTGCTGAATGTTTTGTTGAAAAGGGGGCCTCTGTTGTTATCTAGATCCATACCTCGTGTTTGATTGATCTTTACATCCTTGGTTATACGTTAGTGCAAAGGAATCACACTTCTTCTAAGGATGTGGTTGTTGTTGTTGCCGATATGGTCTCATAGGGAATAATATTATACAATCCTCCATCTCTTGTAGTTGGAGGAAATAATCATTTGGGTGGTCCGTTTTAGTGAAAATTTCACAAGGCCTTGTAGGAGTGATTTGTAATGTCTTTTGAGCCAAAGTGATTTATCTCACCATAGTGATCAATTCATCCAACTTGGTATCAATTAAATGATTTTCAAGAGAAGATGTACTTACCTAGTGTACTCCTATAACACGAGGTGTACCTCAATCACCAAATTGTTGAATGTTTTATGCCATATTATCAATCAACGCATGTGAAACTGCTGGTGTTTTTTCTACCAATGCCCCTATAGCCGCGACATCCACCATTCTCCTCTCCATAGGTGTGAGGTCTTTATAGAAGAATTGGATGATGAGTTTCTCATTGATTTGGTGATGTATGCAGCTTGTCCATAACTTTTTGAATCTCTCCTTGTACTCATACATTGACTCCCCTTGGGATTTATTGATTCCTAAGATCTCCTTTTTAATGGAAGTGGTCCCTGATGTTGCAAAAAATATCTATAAGAAAAGACATTTCAAATCATTCCAACAAGTCACATCTTCAGGTTGTAAATAATACATCCAATTATTTGTAGTTCCATCAGGTGAGAATGATAAAGATCTTAGTTTTATTTGATATTCAAAGACATTTATTGGTTTCAAGGTTAAAAAAACTACATTAAATTCTTTAAAGTTTTTGTTTGGATCCTCACCAGATAAGACATGAAATTTTGGAAGAAGGTGAATTAACCTAGATTTTAGTTTGAAGTCAGATTCAAGGTTTGGGTATGCAATAAAATTTGGTTGATAGTTAATATATGGTGGATCTAATTCTAAAATAGTTCTATTAATTTCATTGTTATTATTTTCATCCATTGGTTCTGGTTTTAAGTTTGATTTATAAGTGCTTCCAATTTCAATGTTCCTAGAATGGAGGAATTCCTCAATTAGGTGAATGTTGAAACTTCCCATAGATTAAGACTTTATGATTTAAGCCCTAAGGTTATGTTTAATATCAAGGTCAATATATAATAGATCCTCATGATTATTTAATTTCATAAATTAAATAAAAATAAAATGAATAAAAGTGGACCATAATAAAAAGAAAAGAAATTTGAGCTGATGGTCTAAAAAAAGAAGAAAAAACTGAGAAAGGGGAAATAAGAAATAAAGAAGTGAATATAATGAGATGAAAAATAAAAAAATACTTCTAATTGGTTGAATAAATTACTCATATCCCCAAAAATGATACCAATTTGAAAGTCACTATTGTGGGTACTCTTAAATGATGTGTGGTTTATAGGTACTTAGGTGTAGTAGAGTGGTTGACCAAGGTTATCTCTCAAAGAGACATTAATTAAAACAACATCTTAATTATATTATAAAAATAAATATAAAATAAATACATGATTTATAAATATGGGGGATGTTTGATGTTTATAAAGCAATAATAATTATGATGGAAGAATACTGGATTTTTTTTGTTTTTGTATGTGAAATGAGATTGAGAAAATATAACGATAAGATGTTTTTTAGAAAATATTTTTATAAGGATTAATCAATATAACTACACCTATTAACTTACTTATTAATAATTATAATTATAATTAAACTCTAATTAATTATTATCCTTTAATTTTTTAACCCTTTAACCCTACAAGAGTTAACTTAACCACAAATATAAAATTAATTAAACCCTAGGATAACTTCGAAACATGCAATTGTAACACCATAATTTGATTATCATTTTAATGTTAACTTATGGTTAGTGGTAATTTAGGGCACATATTCATTCTTTAAATGAGTATGAATTAAGTTTTGTGATTGTATTTTAGCTCTACAAATTGATCTTGTGTTTTTTTACAGATTAAGATTGCGCTCTCATAATTCACACATTACTCAACCTCATGAGTTTTGTGTTAATTGTTCAATTACTTTCTTAGTTTATTTTAAATTAAAAACTCAATTCATGGATCATATTATGTGAATTAAATTATCTCATTTATTCAAAACAAATAATTTAAGAATGTGATAATTAGATCAATTACTAAGAAAAACCACTCTTTCATCGGTGGTGTGGTCATCGTAGAAATGTTTTGCATGTACAAAGGTTTAAAAAAGGTATAACCCAATCATATTTATACTATTTATTTACATCCTAAATAGTATGAGTATATAATAATAATATTTAATAAAATATAATAAATGAAAGAGAAACTAATAAATCTATTACAAAAATACAAACATTACAACATGGAGAAGAAGAAGAAGGATTCGATGAAGGGATATTCGTTCCAAGAGCTACCCCTCTTTAAATTATTATATAATTGGATTAAATCCACTTATATTATACTCCAAAATTTATAATTCAAGTTCAACCCCCTAAAAACGAAAAAAACACACATTTATAGAGTGGAGTGAAGGCTAGATTTCAAGATTTTCAAGTGTGAATGGGAAATTCGTCCAAATATTTTATTAAAAAATTCACCACCTTGTTGAACTCAAAAATGTATGAACCAACTATCCTTATAGAAGGATTATTTTTGTGGAATTGTGTTCTCTATGTACTATACAAATTTTATCCCAATCAAAGTTTGTATATAGAATATATAACCTAGATGGTGGAGTGGTGTCTAATCTGGAAAGTCTAGTACAACTTTGACTTCATGGACTATTTACTACAGTGAAATGAATGATCCTGCTTGAATGATCTAAATTAAATTTTTATCCCATTAAGTTAAAAATTATTTTACAAAATTTAAAGTTCAAATAATCCATAGAAAAATATTTATGATAAAAATACTATAGTGCACTTTAAAGGGTCAAAACTGGAATTTCATCAAATTTTAAAGTGAATGATCTAATCCCAAATATTCTATAAATAAATATATTTAACAGAATGTGAGAAAATTATGTCATTTATTATCAATAAAATATTCTACAAAAATGTGTTTTATGAGTGGTGTACTTACAATTGGACTTTTTACCATATATTTCTTATTATTCACCTTAATAATTAAAAATTTAACTTTCTTTACATTCTCATCTTCTTAGAGAACCTATCCCAAAAGATATCAAAGTGGTTTCTCCAAAATATTTTTTGATATATATAATTAAAATTGTAGAAATTGGGTGGTATGGATGAGATAATGAGATGAACTAAAAGTTCTTGATTCGACTTGAATCCCAATTCTTCTAGTCATTCAATGTACTTTATCATCCTGAGTACATGAGGACCAACTTGAGTTCCATATATCAATATATATGTGATCAGTTTGATCATAATCTCATTGATTTCTTGCTTCACATTCTCCTCACATACTTCTCAGAGATGGGACAACATGGTATAACTATCCATGTCCTCATTTTTCATTTTCAACTCATTGGAAATTAATGTCATCATTATGATATAAACATTAAATGTGTCATTCATGAGTCTCCTGTAATATTCTTTCTCATCCTTACTTGCTTCCTGAGGAGGCTAATCAGGTATTGAGGATTCCATCATATATAATTTCCTTTCAAATTGTAGTACTATGCGCAAGTGCCTGTACCACTCTTGGAAATTTGTGCTAGTGAGGATATGTTATTTGTCTAATATATATCACAATGTGTCTATGGTATTACTTACCAGTTTCTACAAAAATAAACACATGCATATTAATACTTTTATCTTGATTTTAGATTAGACATTATTTATTAATTAAATCATTAGATGTTTCCCACTATTTATCAAACCCTAGTATACCTCATTACTAGATTCATAATACTTAGTCGATTGAGTATTCTAGTGGTAAGGATCCCTGAAACCTCTCTTAATTGTCCAAACTATGGCTACACCACTACTTGGAGAGTTTTAAGGTATGAATTTGACAAGAAAACTATATTAAATCATGGATCCTTAAATCGTTGAGTGAAGTCTTAGCTTTTAGAAATCATAAATGTTGGAACCTACTTATTTTAATGCTCACAAATCACGATTGTTATATTTTTAATAAGATTAATTTTTATGATAGTATATAATTTTGTAGAGAAATATGGCTAAGTATGTATATATAATTAGTTAAAAAAGATCTATCATTGGCTGTGATGATCTATCATTAGTTCAATTTGGATCTATCGATGAACTAGATCTACTGATGAACTAGATCTATAGGTGAACTAGATCTATCAGTGGATTATATCTACCACTAGAGAATATATCATTGAGGACATCTACAGTCAAACTCCACCATTAACAGATCTAACACTAATGGATCTATCGTTGAGGATATCTACCATTAGTTAAATAGATCTACAGCTGGACATCTACTGTTGGACTGTGCTACCACCAGAGTTAATCTACCATTAGTTCAAGACATATACCGCTGTACTAGATCTACTACCAGAGCTAATCTACCACTAGACTTAATCCACCATAAAATGCAATATAGAATTAGTTAGACCTTCCATTATCAAGGATCTACCATTATTATTCAGATTATTCATTTGAATTTAATTCCTCCAATGGGTAGTTTAAGGAATTAAATATAGACATCCTCAAATGGATTTATTAATCATTATTCCTAAACCAATCCATGGATGCATTGCAAACAAATTCAGAGTTTCCTAATTTAGTGATCAGTACAAGGATCCATGATTTTTTTATTATTATTATTCAACAGATAATTGGACCAAGAGAGATATAAATTCTGAAGAACTCACTCATGCGTGATGCAGATGTGTATGCGGGTATGGAAGTGCCGGAAATTGGGGTATTTGTGTGTGGAACTATATCGTATTACAAGAGTGATACATACATAGAGATCACAAACTTCTCATGCTGAATCAACTCTAAACTTTGATAGACTAAAAACAGAAGTATTCATCAGACATCTATGATACTCTATTTTCCTGTACATTTAGAGAAACCTATTTAAGCTCCTCACCAAGAAAAATATGAGGACCTTTGAGCATCTAGAGTTATTCAGACTGAGAAACATCACTTCTTCCCATCTCTACTTATTTTATCTCTCTATTTATGATTTATATTTAAATATATGCGTTTCATTACTCTTTTTATCTATACACACCATCTCCTATACTAAAATGGAGCGCACTTGACACACTCTCTCAACTTTCTTCATTTGTATACCCACGATAACTATAGAAGAGGTCATGTGTGATATGTATTTTATTTTTATTCCCAAATATAACTGAAGAATATTCTTTGAGGCCGGATAGCCTATGTGTTGTTGTTTGTAAAACCTAATATAGGTTATGGATATAGTTTATTGTTTAATAAACTACTTGTCAATAGGTGATTTTCATGTGGAGGGGATTAAGCGTAACGCCCCGACCCTAGAAGCCCAGAGCCGGTGCATTATTTTATTACATTGACATGATTACAAGGAATAAAATCCTAAAGGACCGATCCGTTTAGTAGTCTTGAAGAAACTAGAAACATACATGGAACCCATTTTACATTGTAAAAGGGAAAAAATATAATACATAACAAAAGCTGATAAACTGCATCCTTGAAAACTCAATAAATGATCTCTTCTTCATAACCTAGGGAAGGAAAAAAATGAAAGGGGTGAACTCAAATTAGTAAGGGTTACATATAATGGAATAATGAATCAATAATAAGTGAATCATAAACAATTAGACATAATCAATATGACATGATGAATAATTGAAAACACACACCATCAATAAATTGTGAATGAAAATGCATCCATAGCTTTTGTCATAGTGAAAAGCTCATGGAAAGTAATAAATGAATAATGAATAAAGAGAATTCTTATTATTTGGAATTTATGTATCTGGAACATGAACCATCATACCATTGATATGGTTTAAGTCTATGGTTAGAAACCCATCTGATTATGTTTTGGAAACAAACTCGAAGGGTTTACCGCCAACTGTTTTGTCTCATTAGACCTGTTGATGCATTGAGGGGCTATATCTGGCCTCGAACATCACTAAAAGTCCAAATAATTATTTATACAAGTATTTAATACAATAAAAATATTCCTTTTAAATATATTTATTGAGTAGAGGATACAGATTCATCGATATTTCCCCAGTTAAAATAGCTCTCAAAATAAACACCATATGTAAAATGGTATAAGGCTAAGACGATAATCATATATATGATAAAAGAATATGGATATTTAATAGAATTATAATTTCAAATAAAAAATGATCTCAAAGGGGTAGTATATAAACCATAAAAGAATGATTAGGTGCATAATACCAAGTAAGTCTCAAATAAATGGAAATTGAGACAAAGTCCCTTACCACATTGTAACCAATCAAATCATATGACCAAAAATTATTAATCAACAAATGAATCATTGAATACCATGAATATAAATATAATCATGATATTATATATCAAATTTCATAATACATACACCACATATAATAAATAAGTGGTGAACAATGGAAATCTCACAGAACTAAAGGTGAGATGAGAAACCCCTTCCCTTATGCCCGAATGTGTTCTGCACTTGATCTTAATATCCTGAATAATTAGATTAAATATATTAATTAATTAATTAATTAAGAAACTTTAATACATTTATATGATTTATTATAATTTTATTAAGTTTATTTATGACCTTTTTGATAAGTTATAAGATCGAATTCCGTCATTCCATAGTGTTCGTTTACTTGATTTTCAAGATCGGTTCGCTTGACTATAAGTAACAAAGTTCATGTAAAATGGGTATAATTATACAAAATTAGAATTACATGTTATTAATGAGCATAAAAAAGTGTAAATGGTTATACATATCATTTTTTTATATGGTATGGGTATGAATAATTAGATAACATGTTAATGATAATCATTTAGCTTGATTTTAGCAGTTTTTCGATTACAACAACTAGTTTTGTTCTATAATTTAATATCATGTATATATAATGGTTATAGAATCTTAAATAAGACATAATGAATATTTTATAATCTATTTAAACCTTAAAAATGGTTTTATGACCATCCATGAAGGAGAAGTTAAAGAACGAAAGTTCATCGTATACGAATGTTGTAAATCGACACCTCCCGGCTGATGATTTCGTTTTTAAAATAAAAGAGAGAGTGTAAAGAGATTGATGATATATATTCCATTAAAATTATATAATTACAGTAATAGATGATACTAGAGTTATCATTATTATTTGGATAGAGTATTTGAGGAGAGAATAATAAATGAAGAAGGAATTTAAAAGAAAAAGGGAAATGGAAGAGGATTTTACCTCTTGAATACTCCTCCTTGAGAATCTTCTTAAGGGGATTGATTTTGGTCTTTTGGAAAGACCAAGAGCTTATGGATGTGGTAAGATACTAGGTAAGAGGATTTGGGTAGAAATTTGACAAGCTTCAAGGCTTAGAGGAGTGATAAGAAGAGGGGGTGAGGGGTGTTTTTTATAGTGGAGGAGAAGGGTGATTTTTGAATATCTTATTCATTATTTTATTATTTTGCTCAAGATAGGAAATAGTATTGATTCTTGTGACCAAAAAAAGTAATAAGTGAATGTGAGTTCAAACCAAGTGTGCTTACATCATCCATAAATCACCTATAACCCAATAAATTATGTATTTAGCATTTATCATAAATTATCATATTTTACTATTCACTAATAATTAGTAAAATATTAAAAATTAAACCTAAACATTTTTTAGCCAGTGGAATAAAAAAATAAACTCAATTTTATGAAAATATTTTTTTAAATATTAGAAAATTAATTTTTTAATTAAAATCATTATTTACTCGAAAAATACATATTTTAAAATTATAACTAATTATATAACACCTTAAAAAATTAACTAAGGTCTCATTAAATTATCCTAAAATCATAGGAAAACAAAATATTGATTTATGAATACATTTTATGAAAATTAATTATCTTTTAAATCATTTAATTAATTATAAAATTGTAATTAAATATTTATTACTCATAAAAATACCAACACTTAATTATTAATTTTTTTAAAATATTCACCTTCATTTATAAGGTGGCTAAATTGTATTTATACTTACATGGGTGAGGTTAATATTCATAAGGGTACATTACTATTCATAAGTTTCAAGTTACTATTCATAATGGTACATTACTATTCATAAGGGTCAAGTTACTATTCACAAAAAATTAAGTTGTTTCTATCAGACTCTAAATATCTTACTGAACGCAATCATGTATGTCTGTTTTTCAAAATTAAAATTACAGAAGTGACAAAATTATGTTTAACCACTAGGTTATAACTATATGCTATAAATAAAAAATTGTTGTTTCACATAGACTCAATGTTTCATGCATTATAATCCATCTAATGAATTGAAATTATTTAAGAAGAAATATATCATAAAATATTGGGGGTGTTATATTAAGTCTCAACTTGAGACTGAACCCCTTGTTTATATTATGCTATGTGATTTATCAATTTTGTTTTTCTACATTTCAATGTTAAAAATATATCTATTTTAAAATTTGGAAACAAAACTTTACTTTGATAGTTAGTCTTAATTTGTGTTTATATAAATTGTTTGATTTGGTAATTTAGTTTCAAAAGTTAAAATGATTTCAAACATTTTTTTAACTTATCCCTAATCCCGCTTTGAATTTTTTTTAAAAGATCAAACTTATATAATTATACTATTTTGATTAACTAGGAATTTTTATTAATTTGGGGGATTTAGTTTTAAATTTATTTTAACAGAAATTTTATTGGGAACTTAATCCACTCCCCCCTTAAGTTACTCAATTCGACCAACATTTGGTATCAGAGGAGTTTTCAAATATATTTTTAACTATGATTTAGTTGTATTTTAAAGATCTTAAATTTCTGTTAGTTCTAAATTTAAATTTTTATGGATAATAATAGACAAGAGGGATCTGCTACAAATATGAATCCTTATTTTAATGGCTCAAACTATGCTCAATGAAAGATTAAAATGAAAATTCATCTAGATAGAATAAGTTTTTATATTTGGACTGTAATTGAAGATAAATATGAAAATATCCAACTTCTAGAGTGACTTGGAGTGATTCTACTAAATCTGCATATGAAAATAATTATAAAGATACAAATTCTCTATATTTTTCTTTAGGTGGATATTAATTTAATAGACTATCTTCCTATGCTACTGCTTTTGAAATTTGGGATACTTTATCTGTTTCTTATAAAATAACTTCAAATGTTAAAGAAATGTGATTAAATAATTATAGTATTAAATATGATACTTTTAAGATGAAACTTGATAAATATATTTCTGATATATATCTTAAGTTTAATGATATTGTGAATACGATGCATTCATTGGGGAAACCAATTTCTGATAAAGAACAAGTAATGCGCCTGTTGAGATGTTTACAAGACAGATGGAGAGTAATTTCTATTTCAATCCAAGATTCATGTGATATAAGTAAGTTTCCTATTAAAGAGATGATAGGGAGGCTCATGATGTATAAGGAGAAACTCAAAGTAAATAGAGAAGAAGAAGATTAACCAAAGAAGAAATCTATAGCTTTTAAAACTACTACCTCAAAAAAAAGGATAAGATCAAAATTGAAAGCTCAAGTGATGATGATTCACCTATTGACAATGATAAATAAATGACACACTTAGCCAAAATATTCAAGAAATTTTACAAAAAAATAAGTTCTTTAGGAAATCCAATTATATAGGAAAGCATGACAATATAGGTAATTGGTGAAAGGATTGGAGAAAGGACATGTTAAAGCAGATTTCCCTATGCTAAAATTTAAGGGGAAATATGAGGATAAGGATAAGAGGTATAAGAAAGATATAAAATAAACTTGGAGTGATTTGGAGGATAGATTAAGTGAATCATATTCAAGTAGAGAGGATAACCATGATAGAGCCAATATGTGCTTTATAACAAGCACATCTTAGGTATCTAATATTTTACCCGCATCCCCTATTTTTAATTCTAATCATTTTGAAGATGAAAATAGTAAAGAAAACATGTCTAATAAAGAGATTTTTGACTATTTTAATATGTTGTAAGATACTTTTAATGAACTTAAATATAAATATAAAAGTTTAAATAATTAGCATGCTCAGACTGCTAGTTTTAAAACAGATCTTACTATAGAGAAAGATAAAAATGCTCAACTTCTAAAAGAGAAAAATGAGTTAAAAATATCTAATGAGCAATTAAAAAGGGATTTTCAAAGATTTAAAAATTAAATAAATACCTTAACTCATATTCTTAGAAAGAAAACAACACCTAAATATACTAATGGAATTGGATATCATCCTGGGAAAAGAAGGATTATTAAAAACAAATTTATTTATAGATCTAGTTCTGCTAATTATTTTACTTATTTTTATTATTTTAGACCAAAGTTTTTATTTCTAAAATTCTAAAATTTTCTTATAGGAAACCTATTAAGTAGTTATGTATTCCTAAAAATTTGATTACTAATGTTTCTGGACCCCAAAATATTTGGGTTCCAAAGTCATTTTTGGTTTAAAATTTGTTTTGTAGAAAACCTACTTGAAAATCTCTAGAAAAAATCAATGGTATCCAGACAATGGATAATACAAACACATTAATAGGGACTATTAAAGTTTTAAAAACCTAATCATGGTTGATGGTGGGCATATTACTTTTTGTGACAATGCTAATTTTTTTTATTGAACTTGGTAAAATCGATAACTATAATACTGTTTTAATTTCTAAAGTTTTATTTATTGATCGATTAAAGTATAATATACTTAGTATATCACAGTTATGTGGTGATGTTTTCATGTTAAATTTTAAAATAATTCCTTCATTGTTTTTTATTATATATTTTTTTAGTTTTTACCACCTTAATAAATTATAATGTTCATGCTGTTAATTTATATTTATTATTTTCTCAAAACACTTCCTATCTAAGTGCCTTTCTCAAATAATATTGGCTTTGTTAATAGGCCATTGTAACATTCGTTTACTTATAAATATTACTAATAAAGGGTTAGTCAAGGATCTACCTAACCTATAATTATCAAATGATAAAATTTGTTACCCATGTCAAAGAGGGAAACAACACAAAACCTCTTTTAAATCAAAGAAAGAAGTTTCAACTTCTCAACCACTAGAGTTGGTTCACATAGACTTGTTTGGAACTTTTAGAGTTTCTATCTTAAATGGGAAAAACCATGTTTATATTCAAGTAGATGATTTTTCTAGATATACTTGGGTATTCTTTATAAATCACAAAATTTAATCTTGTTCCTATTTTACTAAGTATGCTAAATATATAGAAAATCTTAGTGTACTTAGAATTAAAACATTGAGAAGTGATCATGGTCGTGAGTTTGAAAATCAATATTTTGAATCATCTTTTTCAAAAAATGGATAAAATCATAACATTACTGCTCTCAGGACCCCACAATATAATGGTATAGTATAAAGGAGAAATATAACCCTTTGAGAAATTTCTTGGACCATGCTAAATGAGTATGACCTACCTGTTTATTTTTGAGATGAAGCTGTGAATACAACTTATTATATAATCAATAGAGTTTTAATTATAACTCTATTAAGAATGACCCCCTATGAATTATGGAATGGAATAAAATAAAAGGTTAATTACTTTATAGTTTTTGGTTACAAAGTCATTATTCTCAATATAGAGGATAATCTTGACAAATTTGCTTCCAAGAGTGATGAATGAATTTTCCTTGGATATTCAACATCTAGTAAGTCGTATAGGGTGTTTAATAAAAGAACTAAGATTGTGAAAGTATTTGTTCATGTAAAATTTGATAAAACAGATCCACATGAGCCTAAGACCCCTTTAGAAAATCTTGAGGAAGACCTATCTAATTTGAACATAAATTACAAACCTTCTGACAGTTCTATGAAACAAGCAGAAAAATCACCCATTTATGAGGAATAACCTAAACCTTAACCTATAGAGGATAATGAGATATCTAGCCCTTATTTTCCTATAATGGTTAAGACTCATAGAAACTATCCTTTATATGCTGTAGTTGGAGACCTAGATATAGGAACATAAAATAGAGATTCTCTTAGAAATAAGGTTGAACATCAAGCTTTATTATCACAGATTGAACCTAATAAAATCAATTATGCAATTAATAAAAAATTTTAGTTAATGGAAATGTATGAATAAATCAATCAATTTGAAATAAATAGAGTTTGCAAACTAGTATATAGATCTAAAGACACTCTGACCATTGACATTAAATGGGTGTTTAGAAACAAAGTTGATGAGTTAGGAACTATAGTTTAGAATAAATTTAAATTGGTTTCAAAAGGATACATTCAAGAAAAGGGTATTGACTATGAGGAAATCTTTACACCAGTAGTTAGAATTTAATCCATTAGAATACTAATTGTCTATGCAGCACATTTGGATTTCAAACTATATCAAATGGATGTCAAGTGTTCATTTCTAAATGGTTACATAGTTGAGTATGTTTTTGTTGAAACCCCCCTAGATTTCAAAATCCTCATTTTCCAAATCATGTTTTTAAATTAAAAAAAGCTTTATATGGTTTAAAATAATATCATAGATCTTGGTATGATAGGAACAACCCTTTTCTAATTTCTAAAAATTTTACTAAAGGTATACCTGATCTTAGTTTATTTATAAAAATAATTTCAAAATATGTTTTAGTTGTTCAAATTTATGTAGATGATATAATTATTGGATCTTCTAAAAATTCTTTGTGTACTGATTTTTCAAAAATGATGCAAAGTGAATTTGAAATGAGTTTAATGGGTGGGTTAAATTTATTTCTTGGTTTTCAAAATTTTCAAAATAAATAAGGAATTATTTTAAATAAAAGTTAGTACAACAAATACCTTTTAAAATGTTTTGGTATGAATAAAAAAAAGTAGTGATACTCCTATGAGTACAATTGGTAAGATGGATCTTGATAAAACTAGTAAATCAGTTGATTAAACCAATTATAGAGGTATGATTGGAAGTTTGCTATACCTAACTACTAACTAACTAAATATTATGTTTAGTGTATGTATGTGTGGTAATTTTCAAGAAAATACTAAATAATATCATTTATTTTCAATCAAAATAATTTTCAAATACCTCAAGAGTACAACCAATTTAGGATTTTTCTATACTATAAGAAAAACATTTGATTTAGTGAGTTATTCAAATACATATTTTGGTGGTTGTAAGTTAGATAAAACATCACCTCTTGAACATGTCACATTTTAGGAAATTCACTAGTTTCATGGTGTAGTAAAAAGAAAAATTTGGTTGCACTGTCTTTGACGCTGAATATATAGGTATAAGAAGTTTCTATGCATAAATTTTGTGGATGAAACACACTTTATTAGATTATGGATATCAATTTAGACATGTCCCTATAAATTGTGTCAACACAAGTGTGATAAATATTTCCAAGAATCCTATATCTCATTTTAGGACAAAACATATTGATATAAGGCACACTTTTTGAGAGATAATTTCCAAATAGGTGATATAACTCTTGAATTCATTAGAATTGAACATCATCTTATTAACATATTTACAAATACCTTAAATTATAAGAGATTAAACTATATCAAACATGAACTAGGAATGAAAAACTTTAATTAGTTATTTATCTTTGGAGTTTATTTTTAGATAGATCGATAGTTGGGTAATCCAATGTTAATGGATCCACTGTTAGATGATCCACTGTTGTAAGATCCACCATTGGAAGATCCACTATTGGAGATCCAATATTGGGTGATCGACTGGTGTAAATCCACCGTTGAAGATCCACCAGTCCCATTTTTTGTGGTTATGTTTTTAATTGAATTTTTATTTGATTTATTTTTATATATTTTTGTATATTTTATTATTCTAAATACATAAATTATAAAATCAAACTTTAAATATGATTTTAGGAACACTCTCGCTCACACCTACTTTTGAACTTTTCGAGTTCCCTTCTCTCCCTACCTTCAACATTCCTCATGCTTGTCCTTTTTCTTTCGATTCGATACAATGGTGAGAGAGAAGCACCCCTTAGTTTCATCTCCTAAAGGATTGCTACCTGTGAATAAGTCTCATGGAGAATTGAGTCATACTGAAGTTGAACTGAAAACCCCCAGATCATGACATGAGTTTTCATTTCTGAAAAAGTGATAGATGTTGAGTGGATAATTTCAATTTATTATTTAGTGCTGAAGGCGATTCAGGACCAAGGATGGATGGAATGGTTTTCAAGGAATGATAAATCGTTCTTTCTTAGGTCGATTCACAAATTTTACCAGAATGAGACTATAGATTCTAGGATAATAAAGATGTTATTAAGTGTATGATTTATAGTAAAGAGGTTATATTTTCTTCAAAGTAGTGGGCCATATGTTTTAATGTACCACACCAAGGTATATCTGATGATTTTCAAGGATCTATTACATGCTATAGAGAATTATTTGTATATGAAAAATTCTCTTCTAGGGTTAACTATAAATGGTATATTTTGAAGACCAATTGCTACAAAGCTTGATGTGAAGAGTATATTACTATTTAAATTCATCCAGTACATGCTTTTTCCCATGAAAGGGGACTTTAGCATGATGAGGTGCCAAAATGTTTTTTTATTCCTTATTAAAAGATGGGATAAAATAAATCTATGATGATATTTAATGGTACATATGATAGAGATGAGAAAGACCTCATATATATAAAATTATTTGATCTATCCCAAGTTTATCTCAGCCGTGTTAGAAGCCAAAGGCTTAGTAGGAGATGATAAAGAAGCAATAATGAAGTGTGATGGTTTTTGTTTGAGCCAATATACCTATAAAAGGATGAATGTAGATTGTAATCCATGCATGAAGAAATGGGTTATGGACAATGATAAGTTATATGAGGATTTAAATCTTATGCAACAACCTACTAGACCTAAATATATAGTTTATCTTGGCTTAAATCCAGATGAAGTTGTAGTTTACTCTGATGAGGAAGTGGAAGAAGAAGAAACTAAATTTGAAGAAAAAGTTGTTGTTTTAGTTGAGGAAGTAAGTGACCCAAATGTGGTCAAGATCCCCTATGTTTCTTATGGAGATAACAATCCTTATATATCTCTTATTGCTAGAGATATCTTGTTAAGTGAAGGTGAAGATGAGGTGAATGAAGTCTCAGGTTAGAAATAGGTTAAGAGTTATTCTAAAATCTCAAGAGAATTAATTAAAGTTTCATACGGTTTTGAAAATGGTAATGGTGATGGAACTAAATCCTATGAAGGCCGTGATGATGGTGATGGTACTGTTGAGGGGTAATAATCAGATCTAACTCCTAATGTTTTTGTTTTAAGAAGGTATTTTGATGAGGATAAACATGGTTATACTCAGCCTGCTAGCCATGGATCTTATCCTAGATATGATTCTAGAGCATCTGTTAGGGGGAGGAATACTTAGACTCTACCATTCAGAGATCAATTCATAGAGATGAACCATTTGGTTTAACCATTGTTGAGGATGATGCACCATTTAAGGGGGATCTATCTACCAGTTCCAAGATCCTAGGCATCTCTTACCCTGATTCATACGGTGAGGGTGATGATGATAGTGATGATGATAATCATTTAATCCCACCTAAAAATGGTGGAATTTTCATCCTTATTGATGGAAAATATCCTAAGGGATCTCTAGTAGAGAAAATTATTGAGTCTAGTCTATTGGAAGATTTTTCTTTAGTTGTTCCTACTCCTAGATCTGAGCATGTAGAGATTATTTTACCTAATAGGATCACATCACCTCTACCTTATGCTCCTCTACCTTTATAATTTTTTACTAAGGATGATTTGGAAGCCTTTAGAGTGAGGATGCCTTCTAATTTTAGTGAAGTGCTTATATCCCAATCTCCTAAGGTAACAAAACTTAGTGATCATGTAAAGCCCGTTTCAAAGGAAAATGTTTTAAAATGTTTTCAAGAATCCTTTATAATTTTTCAATGTGTTTTCAAATATAATTATTTTCAAAATTATTTCAAGCCTTATTTCAAAGTTTTAAAAGTATTTTTAAAGAAAATGGTTTTCAAAAAGATTTATGTTTTAAAAATCATTTTTCAAAGAAGAAAGGATATTGTCCTCAAGAAATGGTTTTAAAGGATCTTTCAAAATTATTTCTCATCTAATACGACATTCATTTATGTTAATCATGCCTTTTTGGGGAAATTATTAATTATTTACATTTATATTCTTTCTTTGAATAGTTTATGTTTTGATGGCATGATGTTTATGAAACCCATTTCTATTTCATGGGTTATATTTTTTTGAAACCCTCTTCTATTCATGGGTTATTATTTTGATAAAAGGATCATGAAACTTATTTATTTTTCCATAGGTTATGATATGATTATATTTTTATGTTACCCATTTCATTTCATGGGTTATGATACGATTGTTTATGATTTTGTGGCACATTTATGTGTGATTTCACTATGAAATGGGTGAGACCTATATCTCCATCCAATGAATTAGTTAAAGATTTATATCTCATGAGATAGAATAATATGATCTTTAGAGTGAACCTTGACTACTAATATGTCCATGAGAGTTAATCATGACTACCAAGATGGTATGAGAAGTGAACTCATGCTACTAAGATGTCTATGGTAGTGAACCATGACTACCAAGATGGTATGGGGAGTGAACCCATACTACTAATATGGTCTTGGTAGAGATGCCTTGACTACTATGGAAATCATATTATATGCTTATGTTTTTTCCACAATTCAATGTTTTATTTCTATGTTATACTTTCATAGATTATGTTCTATATTTCCTTACGATCCATGTCTTATGAACTATTAAGATTTAAGCCATAATTCATGTTTATGATCTCTGATATGAAGAGTATGATATTATAAAGTTATGATCACATTCTCATACCCTTATGCTCATGTTTATGCTTACACGTATCCCTTGTTTATCCTTACAAAGCATATGAAGTTACCCCTTTTTATGTTTCCTTCCCTAGGTTATGAAGACATGTATTAAGTATGATGTGTCTAAGAAGGGTGTTAGTCATAAATAACCTAATGGGAGATAATGTAGCTCACTTCTATATTAGTATTTATGTTTCCATGTTTCCAAAGGCACCAAACTAATAAGGTATTTGGGCGTCTGTTTGTATAATGTTTTAAGTATTCCACAAATGTTATGTAACGATAATGTATGTCAATATTGGGTCGTTATAGTTGGTATCAAAGCAATGGTTTATTTAAAATTTGAAAACTATGATGATAAAACTTTAGTGAGATCCCTAGGTATATTTTTAAGGATATTTCTAGGGATTTATTTAAGGATAAGTATAAGGATGAGTTAACGTTTAGGAAAATGTCCTAGAATTTTGGTAAAGGATAGAGTAAGTGGTTTCCTAGAAATAAATCCCTTTCTGGATACTACAAGTGGATGTGGCTCTGGTAAAGATGTACCTAGGAGTAACAACTCCTACAAGATATTCCGGGCTTGATTCGGGGTAACCTGGTACATGACAACGGGCCTAGCTGCACACCTAGTTTGACACTCTCTAGGGATATGCTTTTGAAATTCACAAAATCTTCATGAACCATTATAAAGGATTTGAATATAATATGACTATGAATAACCTAGTATAAACCTAAGGTGTCATCTATTAAAATTTAGGTGTCATGATTTAGACATCTTATGAGTAATTTTTCATGATTATGTGGTTTTCTTCCATGATATGTGTTTATCACCCCATGCTTTCTGGTTTTAGTCAACTGAGATAACTATAAGGAACATGGTTAATATTTAATGTTTCATATATGAAAAGTATGGGCATTATGAAAATTGATTTCCTAAGTGGAAATCTCATAAAGAGAATCAGGAAGGTGGTATGAGTATTGGTTATACTTCTGAAGATAAAGAGACCACAAACGACATGTGAAAGGTATGTGCTGTTCTTCCAGTATTATTTACATTAAACATAAGAATCATGATTAGATTGAGGTTGAAGAACCTTAAGACATGATTCATATTTCATATTCTAAGAAATAGGTATAATGTAATAATTTGATGAAGCCTGAGTAATGGTTTAAGAATAAATTTGGATGAATGAAGTACTTATGTTTTAGAATTCAAATATTATGTTATATGAATCATGAAATGTATAAGAATTTTTAGTATAAATTTTCATTAAAGATTGACAAGGATATGTTTAATGGTGATGAATACTTATAAAATTGATATTTTGATTAAGGGAAGGTAAACCTTAATGTGATCAAGATGTTGAGAAAATTGTGTTTTCCTTGGATGAAGAGATGATTGATTTAGATAAAGTAAATTTGATAGAAATGATTACCCTAGATCTGATTATTGATTGGTTTACAAAGTGGTCTAACCATTTATGGAAATATTAAGTTAAAAATTGGATGAAGTTTGTGAGAATAAAGTATTATCTCACAACATGAGTATTTATGCATAAATTGTTATAAAAACTTGGTGTCGATGATAACTGATGACAGATGGGATGACGTTTCATGGGTCTCACGATCTGTTAGTTCTTTAGGAATGAAAAATTCACCATCCTTTTTGGATAAAGAAGTGAAGTGGATAAAGAAACAACAAAGGGTGAGGTTGTCCTGAAATCATGCAAGTATATATTTTCATGGACATTATTTAACTTTAGGAAAAATGATCTTGCAACTAAAAATGTTATCACAGTACCTCTGTTTCTGATGAATCAGATGGTCCCTTAGTTCATCGTAGATTTATGGATTTATGATTGTTAACTTTCTCCTAACCTTGTTCTATATCACTATCCATCAGAATGAGATGGTTATATTTCTCTTCCATGTCTATGTTTTCACTTACCACCTATGTTCTCCTATGTGGAAACCTAGTTATGTATTACTTTGGGTATCCATCATGTTTCCAAATTTCCCTTTTAAAAGGAATTTTTAGTATTCATTTTTATGATGTGGATTTCTATGAATGAAACCTTCAAGTATTAAAACATTGATAACCCAAATGAATTTTGCGGGTGAAATTCATTTTAAGGGGGGTATAATGTAACACCCTGAGAATTTTTGAATTATTTTTTTTCGATTTAATTTAATCTTTTTGATATTTTTCATTTCATGCAACACAAAGAAAATAATTTATTTTATATTAAAGAACTATATTTGGATTGAGTTATATACAACACCAAGTTATCATAAACTAAACAAAAAATAAATTTTAACATTATCTGCAGAAAACAACAAGGTTATCATACATACATGCAAGATTGACCTTCCTTGATGGCTTGCGTAACACACAAGACTGAGTGTTACCAAACTATAATATATTATTAAAAATATAATTATAATGAGATATAACCTATCCATTAAGTTGAATGTTACGAATAGTATTAACTAAATTATGAAAATATGTGTTTTACACAAATATAATATTAATTCATAGGTTACCAATTAATTAGAAATGAATATGAAAACCGATTGAATAAAAATGAAAATATTATTATTTTGGTCACAAAGCTGTTTTACCCTAATAAATTATATTAATTAAAATTAGAGAGTGAAATTAGTGTAATATATATTTTATATATTCAGTCAAATATTTTTGATATTCATAAAATATATTTTATAGACATAAGATAAGAACGAACCCAATTTTATGCATAAAAACCTATTTTTTTAAAAAAGCAGTTTTACCACCTTTTAATGTTGAACCCATTTTAAATAATTTTTTTTTTCACTTTTATAGATTTAATATGTCAAAATAAAATTTATATTTGTAATAGAAACATAAAAATTAGGTTAGGATAAATTTTTGGTACTTTTCTGTAAGGTTTTATTTTTAATGAATAGTTAAAAATACTGGATTATAATTCAAAACTGCCTTTTCATCTAATTTATTTATAAGAATAAATTATATTTTAAATTTATTTAAATTATTAATTAGATAAATTTTTTATCAATTAATATAATTTAGTTCATTGGAACCAATTTCACATTGAAATTGGATATAAAAACTTATCAAAATTTTGATCATTTTTATTTTAAAAACTAGCAGTGTCGTCCCGTCAACGGGGTTAAATTTAAATTAATTTCTTCCACTTATGTGATTGTAATTTAGAAAAAATGATTCTATATTTGTAATAATAAAAATTTATTATGTATAATAATTTCAACTTTGTTTTTTACCCAAAATATTAGTGAATGTAATTAAAATTAATTACATCGATTAAAGTAAAATTAAGATTAACTATGGACTAAACCTTGAATTTAAGACCCAAAATGACCTAAAAACTTATCCAAGAACCATTGTATGGCCATATTTTGACCATATACTACCTTTTATATAATTTGTTTCATTATTATATCCACTTGACATGTGAAAAATGTGTATGGAATTCCATTGTCAAAATATCACAAGAGTGCCACTCCTCCTCCACTATAAAAAGGCCTCCTATCCTCCCACTTACTCACAACTATAAAGCCCATTGAATCATAAAAAATATAATAAAATAAGCTCCAAAAATATCTAATTTCATACTATAATCCTCCCCTTGTTCATAAATCAATCCAAGTAATCCTTTTGGAACAAACCAAAAGGAGTTACCCGATTAAGAGGTAATGTCTTCTCTCAAGCTCATTTATTTTATTTTCTTTCTCCACCCCCTCAACTCTCTTCATTACATGAGTTTATAAAAAAAACAGTATCATAAATATACTATTATGTTGTTATGATAACATTTTTACTTACACTTACACACACCTCTATCTAATGGGTAACAAACATATTGTTTACATGTACAACAAACTACCACCTCATTAAATGACAATTGCCCATTTTTTCTTTACCGCCTCTCATAGTGGACATTATGATGGAAAATATATTTATATATGTCATATATTATATTTATTATTTATTTAATATTATTTATTCATTTTAAAACACATATATTTTTTTACTTTCCATTTAGTGTAAATATAATAATTTTGTTTGAGGAAGTGTGAACTACTGCCCCCTCAAAGCGATGTGATTCATTCAAACGCTACATGGAATTTATTAAGGATGAGTTTAATGAACTTATATGATATATACAACATTATAATTCTACTATATTATATTATATATATATATATTTCATTTTATTTCTTTATTTCAATATGACAATAAAAACAGAAACAACGTTCATGCGTACGTACAACTTACTGTCTCCATGAACGGTGTATTCCATTTCATACTTCTATATTATATATATTATTATAATAAACATATAATGAATATAAATAATATTTATATCATGTTTTAAATTCTGGAATCATGATATAAGTATAAGGACCGAAGATATAACAAATCAAGACACATGCGAAGAACAGAGCAGATATCACCCGAAGTGAAACCTTAACATAGGATTGTTAACAATAGGGTAATATAAGGTCAAAATAAACCATATATGGTATAAGATATAATAATATGGTTCTATAAAATATTTACAATAAATTTATATTTATTATATAGGTGTTTTGAATGAGTACGATGAGAGTAAAGATACAAGGTAAGGGAAATTTCATCTCACTCTTTATTTCCATGAGATACATGCTTTATACACCACTCTCTTATTTTGTGTGGTGTATATACTACCCATGAATTTATTAAATTATTACTATTATTAAATTTATGTGTATTTACATATCCATTCTATGATATTTCTTTCATGGGGTTAATATTTCAAAAGTTACCAAATCGGTAAGACGATTTTGTCTCAATTTTCCTTCTTTACGATACACGTTTTGTTATACACCTACATTATTTTTTGAAGTTTATACACTTAAATTTGAAATGTTATATCATGAATACTATTATTTTCATTATATTTTAAGCTTCATGTAATTTCCTTTTCTTATATGGAGAGTATGATCCCAAGTTACCAAGTAGTAATAATTTATCGAAACAATCTCATTGCTTTTTAAGATTGTTAATGATTATGATTCATTTGATGAAATATTGTGATACATATCTCAATAAAGATAATTATTTTCCTTATCCTATATTTATTTAATACATCTCTATATATTATTAACTTCACTCTTTGGTACTTAAGATAATTAATAAAATGTTTTTAAGAAAAATCTGACCGTATTTCTCTCTTCGGTCTGAAATCTGTTTTATTTCAAAAATCATGTTTTTTTAAAATGTTTTAAACAATATTTTAAAATGAACATTGAAGATAATTTTAAAGGTATTTTTTCAAGATTATTTTATATGTTTTTAAGGAAAATTGTTTTCAAATGTTTTCAAGCTTCTTTTATAAATTTTTCAAAGAAATGGTTTTCAAAATGTTTTCAAGCCTCTTTTATAATCTTTCACTGAAAAAGGTTTTCCAAAATTTTTTATGTTTAGAAAGTTCTTTTAAAAATTTTCAAGACTTCTTTGTATGTTTTCAATTAATTTTCAAATAAATGGTTTTCAAAATGTTTTTAATATTCTTTTATAAGTTTTCAAGAAAAATGGTTTTCAAAACATTTTCAAGATTTATTTATAAGTTTTCAAAAAGGTTTTAAAGGAAAATATTTTAAAATATTTTAATGTATAATTTATAAGTTTTAAATGTGTTTTCAAAGAAAATTGTTTTCAAAAGGATTTATTTTTAAAAATAAATTTTCAAATAAGAAAAGATATTTTCCTCAAGAAATAATTTTAAAGGATATTTCAAAATTATTTTCCATATAAGATGACATCCGTTGATGTTACTCATGACTTTATGTGGAAAATATTAATTATTTCCATTAGTATTATTTCTCTGAATGGTTTATGTTTTGATGGCATGATGTTTATGAAAACCGTTTCTCTTTCACGGGTTATATGTTTTTGAAACCCTATTCTCTTCACGGGTTATTCTTTTGATGAAAGGATTATGAAACCTCTTTCTTTTTTCCAAAGGTTATGATATCATTATACATTTATGTTATCTATTTCATTTCATGGGTTATGATATGATTATTTATGATTTTGTGGAAGATGTATGTATGATTTCACTATGAGATGGTTGGGACCTATATCTCCCTCCCATGCATTGGGTAAAGATTTATATCTCATAAGATAGAATAATATCATCTTGGGTGTGAACCTTGACTACTAATATGGCCATGAGAGTGAACCATGACTACCAATATGGTATGAGGAGTAAACTCATGCTACTAATATGGCCATGGGAGTGAACCATGACTACCAAGATGGTATGTAGAGTGAACCCATACTACTAAGATGGTCATGGAAGCGATGCCTTGACTACTATGGAAATCATATTATATGCTTATGTGTTTTCCACAATTCCATGTTTTATTTATATGTTATGATTTCATGCCTTATGTTCTATATTTATTTATGATCCATGTATTATGATCTATCAATATTTAATCCATGATTCATGTTTATGATCTTTGATATGAAGGGTATGATCTTATAAAGTTATGATCACATTCTCACACCCTTATGCTCATGTTTATGCTTACATGTCTCCCTTGTTTATCCTTACTAAGCATCTAAACTCACCCCTTTTTATGTTTCCTTTCCCAGGTTATGAAGAAATGTATTAAGTATGATGTGTCTAAGAAGGGTGCTAGTCATTAAGAACCTAGTGGGAGATAATTTAGCTCGCTTATATATCATTATTTATGTTTCCATATTTCAAAAGGCACTAAACTAATACGGTCTTTGATAATCTGTTTGTATAATGTTTTAAGTATTCCGAAAATGTTATGTAACGATAATGTATGTTAAGACTGGGTCGTTATACTACCCTGGCCTATGAAGTGACCATATATGGTTAGATCACTGGGGGTGAATTAGTGATTAATTTTTTTTTGAATTATTTATTTTTAATTCAACTTATATAACTAGTTAATATCTTGATCCTTATAATTTTAAGTTTCACTACCTCACCAAAATCTTGATGAATGTAAATAGCACATGACACATCAATTTTTTCAAGGTTCGGTCTTCTTGTGAGAAATTACTCCTTTCCATGATTGATTAAACTCCATGATAATATATTTACTGCTATAAATTCAAGTGGTTAGACCATGTACCTTCCTATCCCTATCAAAATAGATTCTAACTGTGTCCTCTCACTATATTACCACTATAGAATACAACTTCCCACTTCCCAACATAAAATGTTTGAACCAAAATAAGAAAGATCATCTTTATCTCTTAGTTACGTCTACAAAACTTTATATATATCATCCTCTATGAACTCACTTGATTAATTGGTTCACCCATTTACACTTCTTTAAGAAAGTTTATAGCTAATGGTCAAGTTTGTTAGTCACCCTCGACTTCTTCTGATCTATAATAATCAAATTATATCATAGATATCAAATTCTCAGACAAATGTGTTCTATTTCTGTTAATGGTGTTTTACTAACTCAAACATGATTATATATATCTATATATCTATATATCATCCATGAAATTATATATTCCATTATTATAGTTCTATAATATTTTAATTAAATGTTTCTTATAATTTCTTCACAATTCTATCAACAAGACACCATTATTACATGTGGTGTTATCTTTATGAAAGTGTGATAAGTTTCATGGGTTTTTGAAAATCACCATAATCAGAATTACTTCACATATCCTTAACCTCATAGTGTCTTATTTATGTAATATAGTTACTATTTTGTTTAATTATTCATTTTATAACTCCTTTTTATTATGGTTCATATAACCAAGAGTACACGATATCTTCTTCTTCTTCATTGCATAACAACACTGGCTTGTGGGATCACTTTCTCATTTGAAAAAAATGAGTGTTTGAATTATACTCCATAAAGTTTCATAAATATTCTAGTCACTTTCTCCTTTTATCATGTGATTACACAATTCTTACTTTGCACAAACTAGCATGGGGCTTCCTCTCTGTTTATGAGAAATTATAGGGTACTCAAAATCTAATCCTTCTCAGTATTGGTCTCTACTTCTGTTACTTTTTTTATAACTCAGTATCAACATTTATAAAATATTTAATCAACTTAAGGATTACATAAAATAGAGATTTATTTATTTCTTTGCAATGTTGAATATCATGGTGTATCCTCTTCATAAACCAATTGACACTGTAGTTCCAAAAATTATGGATTTATTATTTCATAAATGAAAAATAAATCTCCATAAAATTTATATTTAATTAAAAACACTCATGCATGAAAGTGAAAATAAATTCATGTATCATACTCACAAATCCCATCTCTAACACTAAAACACCTAAGGATTTCATGCATCCACTATAAGTCTGACATAAATCACTTATTTCATGGAAAAACACATCTAAGATCTCAGTCCATAATCTTTAGCATCTCAAGATCCCTCATGATGATTCGAAACACTATTGAGGGATTATCTTGACCATGTAAGGTGAGACATGAAAAAACATTCATATAGAAAATCTAATTAGCCTGGGGTAGAAGACGATGCGATGCATCATTATTTAAATTCCTCAAGTGAATGTTTGATTTTTTGAAGTGGATGAACTGTACCTTTTTAAAAAGAACACCTCATCAAATTTAGATATGGGATACACATTAGTTTATTACTTTAGGGACTATATTAGTGTCTAGATTAATATTAAAGGAAGATGATGGTCTCCTATGGTCATCCATTCTGCCCTGCATAGATGAGGTTAACCCCCATTTTCCTTCTATGTGCTAACCCACATGCTTTATACCTGACCTATTCTCCATGTATGTATGATCTGATTCATCTATGCTTTAGTATGAAACCATGGTTTTCTAATGTTATCTATTTTTTTAATTAAAAATACAACAACTTCTTTAATAAACAAGACACTTTCCAATGTAATAAAGCATGGGAACTCTAGATAACTAAAAACTTTTCAATATAAAATAGGTTTATCTAAGTAATATTATTAAGATAAATAAAAAATACTCATTTATTTTTCACGTGGTCAGATCCTTAAACTTTCTAGGAAATAAAAAATCACCTCATAATATAAAATCAATTAACATTCTTAATGTTGTAAAAAATGTTCCATTTAAAAGTATTATTTGCACATGTTTTAGTCTTTAAATCTAGATAAAAAATCATCACAAGTATTAGCTAATTCCTATAAATAAGATTCTCCTAAACTTAAAAATTCTTTTCCAACTCATGTTTACTTACCAAGAGTCTTATAATGGTATAAAATCACCCACTTTACATTTTTATGAATATATATCGATAGTTTATTTAACATAACAGTCTTCCTTATTGACAGTAAATAAAATACACACTAGGGCTCTTGAATCCCCCCTTTGTATTTTTTTTCAATATCATTAAACTAATATGTAAATATATTTTCAATATGCATTCTTTAATGTATCCTTTACTTCTTCCCTTTATTAAAAATAAATGTAAAGGTAAAAAATTGGGGTTCTCCTATAACTTCCTTCATGATATCCAAAAAGTGATTCTTCTCCCACTTTGGTTCCAAGATACAAATTCAATGATTTCAGAGAATGATTATACCATACATTTCATAGAAATGAGACTTTAGTTAGTCAATTATAAATCTACTTGGGATAAAATAGTATAGAAAACAAGAGTAAAAACCAAGGAATCAAAGATTTTGATGAATATCATCCATGTGATACCTCTTCACTTTACTCATTTTAGGGGGTGTACAAACAGATTCACCAATAATTTTTCATCATGTACTCATCTTTAATAATTAATTGGAAATTTCAGTTGAAATATATGAAAATACCCCTTCCTCTCTTTTTACACATTAATCATCATCCCACTTTATAACCATATTTGATAAGATCAATACAAAGGTAGTAAGTTTGATCAGAACACCTCACTTCAACCTTTATTTATATGGTGTATAGATTTAATATTTACATGAATATCCCATTATGGAAGCATCTTTTTGCATTCCCCCTTAAAGAATGCACCTCATAGTTTCTTTATCATGGGAATTGAATTATTCCATGATGGATGATATCTCCTTGCTGTATAACTATTACAACACCCATCAAGCTCCCCCTTTAGTTCATCCCATTGAATTACGTGCATGTTATTACAATTAAAAGAAATAAGGGATTAAGTGGGAACCTCTTAGATTATTAGTTAAAACAACAAAGATAAGAGTTGTCTATCAACCAATGTTTCTCATTCCTTTTAATCTCACCATGGGGATAATTCTTCATTCTCTATTTCTTATTATGAGACTTCACAGGTTGCATGATCATTTTATTCATTTCAACTATTTACTTATATAGAATTATCTTCTTCACATTAGTGATCAAGGAAAATGAATTACCTAGTGCTTACACTATATTTTTCATTAATTATTTAGGATATGGTAAGATATATATGGAGTCCTTCATACCATGTCCAACTTGATTTCACCTTCCACACAAATTCTATTGTAAATTTGGTTCATCATTTTTAGATAAACACTCATGAAATTCAATATATTCACGTGAAAAAACTAGTTTCCCTTTAGAAATATCATTTTATTATTCCTTATTTATTTATTTAACCATTTACAATTGGTCTGAAAAAACAATTAATCACTCATTTTTACTATTCTCATCTTTAATGGGTTCTTCACTTGGTTTATTAATAGATTTATAAAAACATGAATTCTCTTCCTTGAAATTTTTAATTCTCTTCCCTTTCACACTATATGGAATATGAATGGATAGTATTTTTATAAATACCTCATCACTATGACCCTCCTGATCACATATATCACACATTTCTTATAAGCATTCATACATATTTTTTATTGGTTGATTAGTTGAATTCCTAGTCACAACTTGATTTCCAAAAAATATATTCTCATATTCTTAGAAAAGCTCTAACTTTATTCAGGAATATTTTCTAGTAGTGAAGTATTATACCAATATGAATATGATTTGTGCTTAAACACTCCACCACATCACTAATAGTATCTTCTAAACTATAATCTTCTATACTAATAATAATCCTATCCTGAAGATTGTTTTTTATATATTTCTATAAAAAATGTTTGTCTTTACTATTAGTAAAATGATATTCATGAAGTATTCCTAACTTTATTTTATATGAATATGGATTAAAAATGATCTAATTATTCCAAACCTATACACATTTTTTCTTAGAACCTATACTATAAGAGGTAACATGATTATTTTGAGATTAATTAGGATCTGAATTAACATGCCTTTTTGGTCACCTCTTTTCACCAGCTTGTGATTATTCAACCCTAACATATAATAACTTTTTTATATCTGATCTAATATTTTTAAAATTAATTTTATATTCAAGAAACTTTGATTATATCTTGGAAAATTCTTCATCTCTTGGAGTGAATTTTTATTCAATATCTTTCATCATATTTTGTTTCTTAATAAATCTCAATTTTAACTTCTTGATCTCATCAATATAATCTATATCATTCTTTAAATATTCCTATTTTCTTTCAACCATTTCATCCTTTTTCTTTCATAAACTTCCTTTTATCCCCCTTGAGTTGTGTATTTTACTTAATATAGAATTTTAACTCATTTTTCAACATGTATTCCTCATATTTTTTTATCTTTCATCATCATCACTACTTGAGGTATGAAAACTTCTTTCAACCTGACACATGAAATTAACTTCATATTTTGAACAAATAATAGACAATGAGTCATATTATCATCTCTTACTCATTAAACTTCTCTTATTTCTATCGAAATATTGTTTTCTTACTTTTACCTTTTTTTCTACTTCAATGATTTATAATCCTCCTCATTTGATTCAGATTCACTCATCTTATTCTTTGGTAAATTTATGGAAAAACTTCTAGTGATGTTACAATTATATCACCTTGGTGGTTTATTACCTTTGAATTTCCACTTTCCCTATTTAAAAACTTTTGATTGAAGAGAAACAATTTTATTAATGTTTTCATCATGTTCCTCATTATTAGAATCACTTGATTCTATAACTTCATCATATTTGATTTTGAGTTTTCTTATATATTCATAAGATATTTAATTTTCTTCTTCTTGAAATCTAGAGCCTTTATAAATTCATAAGTAATGAGAATATTATATAGTTCAGCTAGATAGTGGTATTTTATATGTTCTAATGATGAAACTTTAAGATCAAACCTATCTGAAAAGTCTCTTATAATTTTTCTAACAATAATAAAATAATCCATCTTCTCACCAAATCTAAAGATATTATCAAAAATCTCATTGACTCTTATAATGTAGTTATAAATATTTTCATACTCATATATCTTAAAATCTTCAAAATATCTTATCTAAATATGTAATTTGGCCTCCTAGAATTTCACATCACCTTCAAAACTGTTCTCAAATTTATACCAAATTCCTTTGGTAGTTTGAAGCCCCATGAATTTTGTGTATATTGTTTAAAATAGAGATATTAAAATGATATTTTGAGATTCATCATAAGCTTCCATATTTCTATTAACATAAAGGGATATAGGAGAATCCTTAGTAAGACCTGGAAATCCCACTACAACTATATCTCTTTCTTTTAAGCAAAGAGATAAAAGATAGGGAAAATTCTTATTATTCCAACTATGATAGTTCTTTATATAAAATGTGGGAACACTCTTAATATTAACTGAATTCTGATTATCTATCCATAAAAACTCTAAGATCTGATAGAGGTAACTTGTGTTTGATCTGATACTGATTGAATTTCCCATATATGGTTAGATCACTAGGGGGAGGGGGATGAATCAGTGATCACTTACTTTTATAAATACTTTCTTTTTAATTTAACCTCTATGGAAAGTTAATAACTCTATAATATCAATTATAAGTCTCATAACCTCACCCAAATATTGATAAAATTAAATATCATATAAAAACAATTTTTACAAGGTTCAACCTCGATGTGAGAACTTACACTTTGTTATGATTGATTAAACCCCCTAATAAAAAATTATCCATTGTAAATATAGGTGGTTACACAAAGGAAATTTCTAGTCCTATCAACATATAGTCCCACTATGATCCTACTCTAAATTTCTACTTAAGAATACCACTTACCACCTCCCACTACAAAATTTTAAAATAGAACAAGAAAGATCCCCTTTATCTCCTAGTTACATATACCTTACATGATATTGATATTCCTTCACTAGATCATTGGATCAATTGGTTAACCTTTTTACACTTATTTAATAACATTGACAGCTAATGATCAATTTTTAGTTTGGATCAATTTCTTATGATCTACAATGATCAAATTCTTTCTCAGTTATCAAATGATCGAGCACACATGTTCTATTTATATTATTAAAGTTTCCAAACCTTAGAAATGTTTAGAAATATGTATCTATTTATATAGTCTCCATAAAATTCATATTATCCAATTTTATAATTCAATAAAATTTCACTTAAATATTTCTAGTTCTTTCTTTAAAATTCTGTTAACCTATAACCATTATTGTATGTAGTGTTATCTTTAGGTAAGTATGATACATTACATGATCTTCTCAAAATATTCAGACTCAGTACTAGTTCATGTAGAATTAATCTCATGGTGTCTCCTTCATTCAATATATTTATTGTTTTGTATAAATACATATTTTTGGATCTTTTTTTTGGTTTGTGTAACTAGGAGTACGTGAGATCTTCTGCTTATTCTTATTATAACAAAATTGGATCACGTGATCACTTTCTCTTTCACACAAATGAGTGTGTGACTTATCCTCCTTCAAAAATATTTAAAAATATTAGGAAAAAATTCTTCTTGCTAAAAGTGTGCATGTGATTTTTGATTTATAAAAACTAGGAGGCGACTTCCTCTCTGTTTGAGAGAAAATAGAGGGCACTAAAAATCTAATGCCATTTAGATTAGTCTCTACCTCTATTACTTCTTCTTTAACTTAATCTTAGTATTTATATAATATTTTAATTACTCAAGGATTTTAAAAAATATAGCGAGTTATCCATTCCCTTACAACATTGAAAATCGTGTCATCTCCTCTTCACAAACTAATCAACTTCACGATTTAGATAATTTTGGTGTTATTATTTTGTAAAAAAATAGCATCCTCTGTGAAATTTCTATTTAATGAGAAATACTTATGCATGCAAGTGAAACTTTAGGTAGGTAATATACTCAAATATCCCCTATATTCAATGATATCACTTAAGGATTGCATGAATCCAGTGCAACTCAAGTGTAAAGCACTTCTTTCATGGTAGAACACATACAAGATCTCAGTCCAGCCTTCTTGAAAATATCTTGATCCTTCATAACGATTCAAAAAAAAAATCAAGGGCTAAACTTGATCATGGATATTGTGACATGAAAAAACCCTCATGAATAAATCATAAATAGACCAAGGTAGAAGACCATGATACACAACACTGTTTAAATTCATCACACATATGTCTGAGTTTTTGAAGTATATGAATAATGACACTTTTAAAAAGAACACCACATCAAATTTCAATGGTCTATATAATGTTTTATTACACTAGGTGCTCTCTTAGAGGATCAATGGAAACTTAAGGGTCAAATTTCTTTTTTACTTAAACATACAACAATTCATTTTCCAAATAAAACAACTTCCAATTTAATAAATCATGGGAAATTATTATAACTAAAAAATTCTCATAAAATAACTTCATCCAAGTGATATTTTTTTGATAAACAAATAACCCTAATTTATTTGGTATAAGGATGAATCCTTTAACTTACCAACCAATCATTAATCACCACATAAGGTAGCATCATTTCACATTCTCAATGTTGAAAAAAATGTATTATTTATAAGTTATATTAGAACACGTTTTTGTCTTTAATACTAGCTCAACAATCATCATAAGTATTAGCTACATTCTATAAAGGATCTTCTCCTTAGGTTCAAACTTATTTACCAACTCATGTATAATTCTCAATAGGATTCCAATGGTTTCCACTCACACGCTTTCTTCACATTTTTCCAAACACATATTGAATGCTTCTTTAACATAAAAATATTCCTTATTAATAACAAATACAATTTTCACTATGTCTCTTTATAATAAAAACATGTATAGTTACTCTGTATGGTCCTTGAAATAATGAATTCGATTGCAAAGATTTCATTAAATGACAAAAACTAAAATTTCAATCCAAATACTATCCAAAAATCAATGTGGGGATTACTTATCATACATTAGACATCATAATTATGTTCTATCCCTCATAAATTTGAGTGAAATGGAATTTTACAGGAACAAATCTTGAAATCCATACACAATAATCAATTTTTCATATAACATGAACAATGGATGGGTCTATATTGACATGTGAATATATAAACTATATTAGGTTGATCATGTGATTATGGTATCACACAATCTCTACTAATTACACAAACATCTATTAATTTATTCAAGGGTTGATCTATAATATCAAACATGTGTTGAAATAAGTGTCATAATAGTTTTCAAAATCTATTTCTAGGGTTTATCACAAATCTAATAATCATGCATGACTTTTGAATGAATGAATATGAGTTGTTAAATGTATAATTTATGGTTCATGTTATTTTTATATATGAAATTTTATGTTCAAAATGAACCATAAAATTTTTCATATATTATGATAATATTGATACATCATATAGGTTTGATATACATCACATGTAAGCATTAATCACTATGTATATATAGTGTACTTATTTTATATCATGTGGGATCCTCTAGTGTATGATTTGGGAAGTCTGATTCAATATAAAATATCATGTAAATATCTAAATGACCTTGTTTCACTACTACAAAAATAGCCTTTAACAGTGCTAGAATATGCATTTATAAGTGCTAAAAAAGCGCTGATAATTCGAGCGTGGTTAAAGTCCCAAAGCTTTTAGTAGTACTAAAAAATCATTGTTAAACAGGTCCTTTAACAATAATTTTTTAGCGCTATTAAAGGCCCCATTTATCATCATTTTTATCATTATTAAAGGGGTTATTTAATGGTGCTAAAAAGCACTAATAAAGGCCCCACTAATAAAGGGTATATAAATTATTTTTTCCATGCCCCACCCACCCCCTTCATCAGTGCTTACTACCCCCACCCCTTTATCAAAACTTCCCCCACCCCTTTATCAGTGCTTTAGATAATACCACCCTCCTGTGTGTACCCCTAACTCTAGTAAGTTTTGAACCCTAGACCTACAACATATACATCAAAGCCTTTTCCACTCCCCTATACTGTTTTGTTTCACATTTTATGATATATATATATATATAGTTTGCTACACTTTTATCCATATATTTATATATATGTTTATATATTAATAAATATATTTTATATGTAAATATGTTAAATTATTTATTTATAAAATTAATTTTTTATGTGTGAATATATAAAAAATAAGTATACATTGTTATATATTAGATTATAAATAATAGTAAATTTTAAAAAGT
This sequence comes from Viscum album, assembly GCA_963277665.1. NCBI lineage: Eukaryota > Viridiplantae > Streptophyta > Magnoliopsida > Santalales > Viscaceae > Viscum > Viscum album. The sequence goes on from OY728140.1 coordinate 3,570,622, forward strand.
GATAAAATTTAAAAAACATAATATTAATATAAATGCAATCCCTATGAATAAATTTATTCCCCACAAAAAATGGCAAAAATGCCCCCTTAAACGAGCCTAAAAATCCATCGAATGTTAAAAAATTAGGGTACACCGACTAAAAACTCAATTTGGAGGCCTTCTAGGCCTTTTTATCTTAATAAACATGAAAGAGTATAACCTTTGTCACTAAGATAATAAATCTCATTGTAGTCTTTGATTTAATATGTGGTAGATCTTAAACGGACACTCGGATCAAAAGTTACGGCCTTTTGAAGTTCGAGCTACATTTTCAACTTATTTTAGATCTTTTATTAATTCTTTGATTTTTATCTTCAAATTGATATTAAATGACTATTACTTGGTAATAATAAACAAATTATTAATTAAAAATATTTTTTAAAATATTTTATAAGTAATTTACACTAAATATCTTATATATTAAGTGTAAATGCCAATTTAACTTATCTAAAACAGATTTTAAAAATTTATATTATATTTATATAAATATAAATATATTTATATACTAATATATTATTTTTAATGAAATATTATTTTTTTGAAGTATAATTTTATCAACTCTTATAAAAAACTACTGATAAAGGGGGTATTTTATCCGCACTTCTAAAAAAGTGTTGATAAAACTCCCCCCTTTTTAGTGCTTATAAAAAATCATTGATAAAGGCCCCCCTTTAATAACATTTTTTAGCACTGACAAAGGGGGTATTTAACATTGTTTTTAGCTAGTGCTGTTAAAGACCTAACATTGGATAAAATAAGTTTTGTAGTAGTGTTTGGGATGTCCCTTTAGGGAAACAACATCCTTTTATGGTTTTTATGGTGAAACCATCCTTACCCAACATGTATAATTTATACATTCTGAAAACCCTACTCCTTCAAATATTTCTATCACTCTAAATGATTTAACATCTTTAGATTCTTTAATACCATTTTAAACTCTTTATGTTACAATCATTGAGGTTACAATTACCCTAGGAGGTGAGGTAATTAGGGTTAGAACCGTTTCCCATGAATGTATCTCATCTCATGTTAGTAATAACATAATATTTTTTCATAAAAACTAACCAAAAACATCATCCAAGTAGAGAAAATAATGATAAATGACAATTTTTTATTGGTTCTCACAAAAAGAGTGTGTTTGTAGATAATACAATTGAAATGCATTAATAAACCATAATCCACCAAATCACTATTATTCATATATAATTTTTGGATTGGTTTACTACCAAGTCTAATAATCACCACCACTTCTTATCTATCCACTAATTATTCAAGAAAAGATAAGTATGATTTGGATCGTAAACCATTACATTGAAAGATAAATTCAAAACTAACACTAAACTAATTTAGGTATTTTTCTTTATCTAATTCTCTATATGTTACTTCAAATCCTCAATAAAACATATATTCTTAAGCTATGTCGCAATAACTCTCTCAATATTATAAAATATTCAATATAATACTCTATTTTCAATGACAACCAAATTATTCCTTTAAAGACTTCAATATCTTTTAGTTTTATCCTCTAAAAATCTCTATTTTTTCATATTCTACCTAATTATAAGTCTTAAAAACAAATATTATGGTTGGGAAATAGTTTACTTAAAATTTTACATTTTTAAATGATTAAAAAGATATGGAAATCTAAAAATCATGAATATATCCTAAAAACCAAGGTGTATCCCCCATAACCATGATATGGTTTATTAGTTAAAGTGTTTAATTCAAAATCCAAAACCTTCAAATCTCCTTGATCTTGATTTATTACACTTTTAAATAATTTGAAAATCATATCTATTAACAGCCACATCATAGTTGCCTCATTTTCATGATGTGGTTTTTTATGAAAAATCTAGTAAATTCCTCCTATAAAATGACTTGAGATCCACAATAATGATTCCATTATACATATTTTTTGTAAAATAGAGAAATTACCACATTAATAACAATGATGTGGTTTATTTTCTATCACATGGCCTCCAATGATTTTGTTAGAGCCTCTTTTAAAAATTCTAAGAACCATGGTTGTGGTTTCACAAATATGATATAGTACAGTGAATCATGTCATAGTCTACCTCCTCATTGTGACAAGTGAAAATAATTTACCCCTCCAACAATTAATCAAAACCATGACTTCAATTACTCTTAGGATGTGGTTTGTTTATCTTTAAAAAATATCCTTTAAAATTCATTAAAAAATATAAAAAATTATTCCAGATTTAATAATATATATATTTTTTATTCTTTGAATCAAATTGGAAACATGAAAAACTTAACCCCAATAAACTTTTACCCCAAATTTTTTATAAAATAAATCCCTAAAAAATATTTCATAGGAAAGAAATAAAATCCTATGTTTCCTTCTATAAGTGATTTATTTAAATTATTTTAATCATTTATGACCTCACCATTTCAAGTAACAGAATAATGAAAATAATTCACCTGATCTAGATTAATATAATCCATCCATGCATTATGTGATTCAAACTTATTCAAAAAACATATATAATTAACATAGTGTAAAAAACCCACTCCTGTAAATCATTATCATACTTCAAATTCATTAACATTTTTTTCTTCAGATTATTCAATATTGTTTTGACCTCTTTATTTTGAAAAAATTAGAAAAAATACTTCTAAAAAATATGAATACAATGATTTTTTTTTCAAAAATAGATTATTTATTATTAAATAAAAATATGAAATAAAATCACAATATTATTGCATCAAACTCCCATATATTTATGTTTTTTACACTATTGGGAAAAGGTAAAATATAAAAAACCTTTTCAACAATATTACATATTCTCATTGGATAATAAATGACTCACTTAATATTACCATGTAAATTTAATTTTCATGCTTAAATGTTATTGTTTATATTAAAAAATACCAATTCTAAAGAATAATAATATGAGTAATGAATATAAAAACCTCACATGGGTAAACACCCCATACCCTAAATACGAGCAATGAATACCTTTTTCATTTACTGTATAACTAATCTTACCATAAGATTACAATACACATTAGTTATCTACCATGTGGCTTTAAGTAAACAATGATTAAAAGTACTTTCCATTTATAAGAAAATGGATAAAAGGAAATTGGTGAATAAATAAAAGTAAAGGTATAAAGTGGAAGGGTAAAGTCGTCAATAAATTCATGCACATGTTTCATTAGATAATATCATTATTAATGACAATATTATATATAATACACAAAATAGAGTGTCCATATAGTGAATAATGAGAGTAAAAATATAAGATCTTCTTTTTTCCTATGTGTTTTCACCTTTTTCTAATCATTCTTTTCATTTTATTTTTGTTTTCTTTTGTCAATGATTTTTATCTTATAGTGAGAAAGAAATAAATTGAAAAAATTATAAGTTTTCCCTTTTATCATGTTACTGATGTACTCATATAGAATATACCTTTTGACACTCTGTTTCATCAAATGGATAAAAAAGTGATAAAGGGAAATACATTAGAAAAAGGAGGAGAAAATATTTGAAGAATGCCAAGATTTGAAAAGCTTTAGAAAGTGGTTCGCCTAAGGTAGCCTAAATCACCATCAGTGCACAAGAACTTGTGTGTCACTACACTTGCATGACTAGACACCTTTACCCAGGGTATCATATTTTCCTATAAATAAACCCTTGGGGTCTTCATTTGTACGAATGGATTTTCCTGAAGGCCGATTGCTGCTATGATCACCCTAGTGCTTCTCTCAAGTCCTAAAAATCTCCAAGGTAGTTTCCTAACACCTAAAGAGAGGGAATTAAATGGGGATATTAAGACTTAGGTTCTTCAAGTGTTAAAAATAAATAAAAATTTCACGATTCATTTGCCCAACCCCCTTGATTATAGAAGACTAGCGCACTCTATCTTCCTCAAATAGTAACTCATCCAATCCTACTTGTATGGATACCCCTTGTGCAATGTACCCCTTGCACGGTCCTCCTTAGTTCACCTCACCTTTAAGCCTACGTGAGCCTTTCATGAAGCCTCCTTCAAATCCATTCATTGAAGGGATTCTCATTTATTGGATCCCTTTCCTGAAAGGGACCATGTTGAAACCTCCACCAAGACCTCCTGATTTACAAAACCTTAGGGAAAGGCACATCAGCGTGTCTCCCATTTGGATTTGGATTTCTACAGTTATAGGTTTCTCACACTTGTCCTACAAGAGGGTAAGGATCATTGGGGCATCTGTATATTTTAATATCTATGGACACATGGACCTATACCATAGGGATAGTGTTCAGGAGTTCCAAATCTTGGCTTCCAGGGATAGGACTATACCTACCCCTTCTCATCTCTAAGATCTGAATCCTCTAGTTCCCAGGAATGAGGGCAAGGATCACACTTGATTTTACATTACACGTGGAATGAGATACTACTCTAGTTTCAGAACAAATTTTAGAGAACTCTTCCCATGGTAATCTCCTAGCCTTTCACATAGAAGATTTACCTCTTTCTCCTCTCTACATTTTCCACCTTCAATTATTCCTTACCTTGTACCCATGTCTAATGTAAAGTGAAGAGAGGGAAGTTCCATAGCTCTGACCTCTTCCATATTAGCTATGACCTCTTCCATTAGTGAAGGAGAAAAAGTGCATGGTTTGTCAAATATTTCACATCCTCTTTTTTCTCTCACCGAGCATGACTCACACGAGCTTAGATGTTTGTGATGATCACAACACCTGCACAATTCACCTAAAGGAATGAACTATGAGAACTCTGATTCCCACCATTACTGGGATATGTAGTAATCCTTCCTAAGGTCCAAGATCTATGTAATATCATCCATGAAATGATAAATCATTCCCCCACAAATGGACCCCCTCTTAGATGTAAGCCCCAAATATAATGAACTATGATAAATTTGAGTCCTTCTCTAACTAGGATATGTAGGAATCCCACTTAGGGCCTGAGATCAAAGGGGAATCCTTCTAAATATTAAAAACCAATCCTAATTACCTTAATCTTTCCATCCACTTTAAGAGTAATCCCCAAATTAATTCCCTAAAACCATCATGATTCGATACATCACTCATGGTTCTTTTTATCAGTGTATCATCTTCAAGAGAAAGCCCCAACTTATTTCTCTCAAAGAACCATAATATCATGTGAGACTTACCAAACTATGTGGTCTTTTATTCTCATCTAAATGGGATACATAGGAAGCCTCCCTGAGGTCCAAACCCAACACCCCAAAATCAACCCCGTTCTCTTTGGGCCATATCCCTAGCAGGGTCTAATTCAACCTGGAAGTTCACATCCCTTATAGATTCCTCGGTCTACTCCAGCATAAGCCCCACACAAAAATTTGACTAGGCACATTCTACCTAGACGTCCTTACCACATAACATTAAACCGTATAGTTAGGTCCTTATAACATGACCTTAAAAGGTATGACGTGTCCCATTAAATGGCACCAAACTACATGGGTTTTGATTTCTTTCACAAGGATACATAGGTAGACCATCTATGGGTTCAATCCCAACATCAAAAAACCTCCCATCTCCCTGGATGATGATAAAATCCAAAGTGACCTTAGTCTACCTAGATGACAATAAACTCCAGAGTGACTCTTGTCTCCCTAGATGACGATAAACTCTAGAGTGAAATTCGTCTACCTGGATGAAAATAAATTCCAAAGTGCCCCACTGTGTAGCTATAAAACCATCATCATCATAATAATGAACAAATAATATCTACATAGTATACAAGAGGATACCATTGATGGAGAACCTCATATACATACAAATATCTTCATTGATGAAGAACCTCATATACATACAGATGATTCTGAATTCCATACATGCTAATAATTGATTGCTGATTTAAAGAAAAACCCATGTAAAACTTGGTAAACTAATAAAGGATTTATGAATATATCTTAAATATATAAGAGAGTCCTAGAGTAGGAAATAATTCCCCTCAAAAGGGTGTGATGAGTCCGATCTCCCATCCTCTCGACCAATGTGAGTTCTTAAGCATCGTGGGTCAAAATCTCTAATGATCACATGCCTTTGGAAAGTAGGTCCTTATGGATACAGAACCATTGTGTGTTTCTGGTTCCATGAACAAAACCATTGGAAAATATTTAGAAATAATGATTCTTATCGAAGTCCCATTTTTGAGGTAAAAAAATGGTGAACCTGACATGAATCCTTAACCAAGATGATGATGTTACCTATTTGTCAGGCCCCTATCAATTGATAAAAGATGTCCAGACATAGAATCAATCATGCATGTGTTCATCCAAAAAGATACTTCTTTAACAAGGTTTTCTTGATCATGTCTATCATATATCTTCAGGCACTCTTTTACAGAACTCCCTTTGATCCAAATAGCTTCTTTCAAGTTTTCACCTGTGAACACCCCAATTGTTACTTAGGCTGGATCCTCATCCTCTTGAAGGACTTCATCACCGAATCAGCATCTTCAACACTAGGTCTCCAATGCAATGGTTCAGGAGTACCATCAAAATGATACCATCCCGACCATGGAGGCCACTTGACAGGCCCTCCAGATCAACAATCACCCCCAGTTGTCTGGTCAACAATAACTGGTGGTTTAGAAGTAGATGGTGTTGACTGCTGTATTCAACTTTTATGAGAGTTTATCCCTAGAACACAACAACTAGTATCTTCTGTATTTTAGGGAGGTGGATCGGGAGGCTGACTATGGTCTTGTCCTGAAGATACATGGGTCCTTTAAAAGGGATCCTTCCAACAATCACCACTGCCAATGTCACACAACAATGAACCCTAAACATGATGAGGGTGTCTCCTTTGACTATTCAATCCAAGTCCCTCAGACCCGGGCATGCAAGATGTCCCTCTAGGGACAACAACCATCCAATAGGGAGTAGGTTCTTATCTTTTCCCCCTATAAAGAATCCCAAAAACCCAGTTTAGTGGAAAATAATGAGTGGACATATACACCCATTCATATTTATCCACCAGCTAGCAGAATCGTTTGGTGGCGCCCAACCAATCCTGCCATTAAAATCCAGTGGAGTGGCGTGATAAGGGGAATACACCTGCTTACATTCATCAAGCTAGATAGAAAAATCATCTGGTGTCATTCAAAGAAGCCATCCAACCTAGTTTGGTGACAACTTGTAAGCAGGAACATACAACCACCTACACCCATCAAGCCTGTCAACAACCTTATCTAGTAGCACCCAGAGAAGTCAGTTGGAAAGCTCCAATGACAATCAGGGGTAGAATCAACTCTCTACCCTAACACATGAGTACTGTTAGTATCCACTGGCAGGAAAGGGAGGATAGGAGCCGGTATATACCCCTACTTCAGACACATAATGTATCTATATTCCCATTCTGGTTGCTAAAGTCACCAAGAACATCCTGGAAATGGTGAAAGGGAAGATGAAAATACCTTCCCATATACTTGAAACTTTCCAGAATATCATAATGGTGGAAACAACAGTACCCTAGGGATGGATTCATAACTCCATCCCTACAAGTTGGGTGGCTCATAATCATGTCACCCTAGAGTAGATACATACCTCTATTCCCATCTAAGAGGGTCATGGGGAACACTCCCCCATATCATATGGCCAACCAGATGGGGACCATAAACCCGTTCCTACTAGAGATAACTAGTATATCATGATGTCCACTCCAAGAAAAACATATACATATACCCATGATAACCACTTCTCCCAGCAAGTGGCCCCAACTTCTTATAAGAATACATCCAAAAAGAAGACTTATCAAACAAAGTTAGAGAATCAAGAGACAATATGTATCTCGGATCTGGTTAATTCTATAGTTCCCAAAGACCTCTTAAATTTATATATTGCAGCTCAAGATCCTACCCTCCTGTTACCAAATTATGGGAGCAGTAGTAGTAATTATGAAGGTCCTAGTCAGATACTTCCCCATAAAGGATTAATTTATGATAATCTGTTCAATCTCGAGAACCTATCTCTTGATGAGAACCACAACACCCTCTATGTGTCCAGAAGAGCAAGGAGAAAGAGGGTCTACCCCTTGCTATAATCCACCATGGTGATCCTCCCCATGATTGCGTTCTCTGTGAAATTTCTCTCCGTAGTAGTAATGCATATTTTCAATAGATTTCTCTAATGGACAATGTAGTGATGAGAAAGCCCACTTATCTTGAGGCACTTGCAAACACAAGGCGAGTCATGTCTAATACCTTATCACTAGCAGGTACAATATTTTCTCATCTGGAAGAAATCCCAAGGCAATGGTCATTCTATGAACTAACCTTGGTCCATTTTCCTTCTAGTGCAATAGAGGAAATCCCAACCAATCCCATTGTTTGTGGTAAAAAAATTGAGAATCATCCGCTCTGGTCAGACCAGTTTGAGAAACCTCTAGCAAAAGATGAAGAGGATATGTTGAACATGAGGAAACAACTGAATAAAATTAAATACTAGTCATGTTCTGGCCTTTGGCCACCCTCAATATAGTATTATATAGATGTTGGTGGAATATTGTATGCATGACATCTGCCTCAACATATGGAAGACTCTTCATTATTTAAATGAAAAGGTATTACCTTATAACGAGTATCAAAGTCATGTAAAGGTAATAAATGGTTTGTAATGCCAAATTGAATTGGAATGTCTCATTTTTTTCTAAAATCCAAAAATCGAGAAGCACCATAGATCCCTTCAACATGCATGTATCGATGCATTAATGAGGTTGTGACGTTTGATCGCAGACACCCCATATGATGTTTGTATCAGAGGATGGGGTGCACATGGATCATTTCATTTCACTGCACTCTCCATCCAAAAAATCCTGCCAAAAGTAGTCTCATACAATGTTATTACCCCAGGATGGATACAAAAAATGGATTTTGTTCATGGATGAAGATATGCTCAACAAGAGCAGGCCTTGACTGATTCTCATCGAAGTTAGGCCCGAAGAGAGAAAGTTGTTGAGATAATTTTGCAACAAGAATATGAGAACATCGAGCATGCCTCCCATTTAGAGGATTCTAGCAGTCAGATGAAGCAAATGTCTGAGATAACACAACGGTCTTATGAAATAGGTGATTTAGGTGAGTTATGGATAATGAACCTAGCCCACGTTTGGACCATAATCTATAAAATTAGAAGAGCAGCTGCGGTGATATCAGCCATAACAGTTTAGGAGAAACCCTATCCCGTCAGGCTGGGGGATTTTTTAACCCAACCCTTGGAACTAAAAAACAGGGACTGAAGGTTTGTGAAGGAAGAACATAAACTTCCCCATCCATTAGGGCTAAGGGATTTTTTTACCTCAATAATCGCCTCCTCAGCGGGAATCAATTTTCTACTAATTAGGGAAGAAGCTGTGAAATGAATCCTCTTAGTTCATGCTATTCTATGATTCAGTACCTTAACTTGGAACACACACAACTAAACTATCCAAGTATTACCTTTAGGTTACTGTCCACTGTTCAATTCTTAGGGAACCAACAAATATGAGGACAAGGTATCATGGAGAATGTAGAAGAAAAGGATCTCACAGAGATATCGACAAAATACTAGTAATGCGTTATGAGTCGGTAAAAATCATTAATGTTGTCAATGAAAATACTTCAGAACATGAGTCTAGTTCAGGGGAGTAAGTATAGGAAGTTCCTATTCTTGATGCAGTTAACATTGAAATAAATGAAGGAGGTGTACATACCTGAAATCAGAGGCTTTCCTGGAATTAAGGCACCCCCTCGAATAATCCACCTATACCTCTAAGGGAACCTAACAGGGAAAAAGGTAAAAGTCATACTACGTCTCACCTTCCCACTAGAGAGGTTAAATCCCTTTCATTAGAGAAAATATTTGAACAATAGGAGGAATAAATGAAGGAGTTGAGAAGACTCAATGCAGAGTTACTCTGAAGTAAACTTCATACGAGATATGCTCCATGAGTAGATCCACAATTGACACTTATAGTTGACGCACTTCAACAAAGAGAATTTGTCACAACAACTGAGGTAGATCATGATTTCCCTTCATTGAAAAGGAAACTAGAACAGGGTCAGACACATTCTTATAGGCCTTTTCCTATGGGTTATCCATGAAAAATTCCATTAGTGCCATCACCAGTGGTCCTACTAGTTGTAACACCCATCCAAGCTCCAGCCGCCGCACCTGTTCAGGTCTCATCTCATCCATATGTTTCCCAAATTATTATGAATACAATTGAGTCATTAACGGTTCTATTATAAGTAATTAAAGAACAACGTGCACCAGTACAACTAGAAAATAAGGATTACCTTGAATGGGTAGATCTGACTCCTCCCCCGCTAAACTTTGGGAATCCCACATTTCCAATCTTCAATAGCTTGGGAGATACAGAAGATCACTCGAAACATTTCTTATCTCACTATGATCCTATGATGGGGACCCCTAAACAACAAGAGTCAATGAAACTTAGATGTTTTTTACAATCACTACAGGGGACAACCTTCATTTGGTATACAAGTTTGTAGTCACTATCAATTACTGGATGGGAAGATCTCCTTCATAATTTCCTCTTCCAATTCATCTCAACATTTTAGAAGACAACAATATTAAATCTCATGAACTACAATCAAAGGGATAATGAAAGAGTCTTAGATTTCATTAATCAGTGGAAGGGATTGACATATTCCTTGAATTTATTACTCCCTCAAGAATAGTTGTTGTCTATTTGTGTAGAAAATCTCCATGATGACTTATGCACAACATTGATCCCTGTGAAATAAACAGGAGGGTTTTGGTACCTTGCCTCAATTTCTCAATAGATGTAGAATTCCATCGTAGAGACTGAAGACATGTCCTGAGTAATTCCATCAGCTTCGAGAAGAAGAGTAGTAAAAGAAGTGGTCTTTACAGTCACACTTAATAAGGCCCCTATACCCTCTCCTACTTTAAAACCCTCATTATACTATGGGGATCCACCTCCCAAGCATCAAAAGTAATGTCCACCTCTTCAGGATGATCAAAAATATCAGAGGCAAAGATAGTTTGAGGAGCTTAAAAACAAAGTCTATTCTTTTTGGAAAGAACAAGTTCCAGGCTACTTCGTTTTGGAATTGGAAAACAACTTAGTTCAGTTAAAAAATCCCAAGAAGCCTAATAAATAAGGGGTTGAAGACCTCCCAAACTATTTCCACTTCCACCAAATGCTAGGTACCCCATCCAGGAGTGTTTTGTTTTCCAAGACCTCCTAAAAAAGTTGGTGGACTCTGGGAAAGTAAAACTGAAAGGTTTTCTGGCCCATATAGCATCTGTTTCTACTAATGATCCAAAATAGGAAGGTGAATGTAAGGAAGTTTAAAGCAAGAATGTGTAGAAGTTTGATGAATGGATGGTTAGTAAAATAATCAACCAAACTCATGACATTCTACAAACATAGTTGAAACAACTGAATGTGCCTCCTACCACTTCCGCTACATCAAATCCATCTTAATCACAATCCAAGTCCTCCAAAGGCCAATCCTCAAAGAAATGACATGGACAAAAGGATAAAAAGTAAACAAAAGAAAATGATATCATATCAAGGACAAATTTGTCCTTGACCTTGGTAGATTTCATGTAAAATGTCTCAAAATCATGGGCCCCACCCCACCAAATGGCACAACAAGAGTCGACCTGTCGGGAAGAATCTTCATCGGATGTGGAGTTGATTTTTGGTTATGTTAATGCCATTCACTTAATAGACCCCTTATTAAATAATAATTATTATTATGAATCTGATTTCCCTATACCTGATTGGGGAACTAAAGGATAGGGTCATTGAGGTCAAGGATACAAGGGAAGACATGGTCATGCCAAATGTCACTACTTCAACCATACCCCTGCTCGAACCGTTTATGTGGCATAAACTCATGGGAGTTCCCTCTAGTAGGCTCAACAGGAACAAAGGAGCTCTCCCTCACATGATAGATTCTACCTTGACATGATCATCTTGGAGGACAGATTAGAGGCTATGACACTACTTCTTCGGCAAATGGGTAGAACTTGCCAACCTAATCCACCAAGAGAAGAAACACTTCTAAATTCTTCCCCAAAGGAGGGTCCATACACATATGGAACATCATATCCTAGAGAACCTACAAAATAGAATCTCCTTTCTAGGAATCACAAACCCTTGGATCATAAATACGATGTTTTGAAACAACTGGCCCAAGTACCGGCCAAGTTGTCAATCCTAGATTCCTTAAATCTGTCAAAAGATATCCGAAGAGCACTTATTGAGGATTTGTAAATCCCTAAATAGTTTCAAGTCAAGGTTACTAATGTAGAGGTTTTCTATATAGAGAATGATCTATTATAATTCTATGTAGTCATATCTTTCACGGACCAGGATGAGGATGCTGTCATGAAAGGACACATCATACCCCTTTAACTATCCGGTAGGATTGATGACATTGATGTCCAATGAGCCTTTATTGATAATGGATTAGGGTTTAATCTCATTCCAATCTGGACACTTCAATTATTGGGTCTCACTAAATACCACTTCCCCCCCCTCCACTTTAATGTTATATGGTTATAAAAAGAATGAGCAGGAACCACTTGGAAAGATTACGCTTAGAACTCATTTCAGAGATCTTGTGTCTGATTCAGAGTTCATGGTTATCCAGTAAGACACAACTTTTAATATTCTATTAGGAAGACCCTAGCTACATCAACATGTATCCATTCCTTCATCATACCACCAATGTATTAAATATTGCTTCAATGGTCAAATTGGGACATTTCATAGTGGCAAGGCCCCATTCAAAACTTGTGATCTCGGTATATTGATGCAGAGTTATATCACACAAGGGGAAAATGGTCAATGGAAAATGATGTTACAAGAATCAATGCTATGAATGGTCTAGAGAATATCCCAAAGAACCCATTCAATCACCTCAGTGCATATTATGTGCTACCCATTAATCAAATTGAAAGGGTAGGCCCAAATCTAATCACTCATTCATTGGCATCCATAATGTTAGTTATGGAAACTAAATTTGATGGCCCAAAAGAATTTATTAACTCTCTAAAAACAAATAATGTCTGGATGAAATTCTATATCCTAAGATTTAGAAAATCTATACTACATCAGATAGGATGGAAGAAGTTGTCACATTATTGGAGAAAGGCAGGGACACTAATTCTTGTCCCATCATCCTACTTTTAAATATTTAGGAAGACCCTCCATCATTAATTGGGTTAGAAATGGTTGCCTCTTCTTCAGGATGTACTAATACTGACTCATCCCCTAACCTTGAAAATCTTTCCCCATCACCTATCCTTTAGGAAGAGGTAGAATAATTAATTCATGATGGAGAAGAAGAAAAGGAAGATCTCAGGTATGCACCTCCATCATTTGTGTAAGGCATCTCCACTGTTGTGTATGAGCTTAGAGAAATAAATCTAGGTATAAAGGAAGACCAAAAGACAACTTTGATTTGTGCGTCCATGACTCCTTAAGAGAAAGAAGTGCATACTTCCTTTCTAAAGAAAACCCATGATGTGTTTGCTTAGAATTATACAGAAATTCTAGGCCTTGATCTCGTAGTGGCCACCCATCATTTGGGTTTTCTTGAAGAACATCGAGGATACAAGCAGGCATCAAGAAGAATGAACCTAACTCATGCTTTCAAAATTGAAGCTGAAGTTGACAAGATTATCAAGTCCAACTTCATCTGAGAGGTGAAATACCCAAAATGTATAGCTAATATTGTCCTAGTGAAAAAGAAGAATGGGAAAATAAGAGTTTTCATTGATTTTAGAGATCTCAACCGATATTGTCCCAAATATGACTTTCTCGGTTCCTATTGCAGAATTCTTGATTGATGTAACAACTAGCTACCAAGCTCTCTCCTTCATGGATGACTACTCTAGGATTAACCAAATCTAGATGGACCTGTAAGATGAATAATCCACAACCTTTAGTTCCCATCAAGGAGTATTTTTCTATCGGGTAATGCCCTTTGTCTTGATGAATGCTGGTGTGACATACCAATGTGCAATGCATCACATATTCAAATCCTTCTTGAGAAATTTTTCAAAATCTATGTTGATGATTTGGTGGTCAAATCCAAACAACATTATGATCACATGTCTTATCTGGAAATCATATTCAACAAGCTTCGATATCATAATATGAAGATGAACCCCTTGAAATATGCTTTCTGGGTAACCTCAGGAAAATTTATCAACTTTGTTGTACGCCATTGCAGCATCAAAGTTGATCTTAATAAGACTAAAGAAATACTTGTCATGTCACCTCCTTAAAACTTGAAAGAGTTAAGAGGACTTCAATGAAACTTATCGTACATTCAATTCTTTGTAGGAAACCTTGAAGGTAAGTATTTACACTTCACCAAATTTATGAAGAAGGGGGTCAAATATCAATGGACCAATGAATATCAAATGGAATTTGATACCCTAAAGAAATACCTCTTAATCTCACCAGTATTGATGCCACCTGTTGAAGGAAAGCTGCTCATTATTTATGTGAAAACTTTGGAGTGATCACTGGGTGTCTTCCTTGAACAAAAGAATGATGATAGGAATGGAAATAGCCTTTACTATCCCAGTTGAACCATGTTTTACATAGAGACTCAATATTCAGATATTGATAAGAGCTTCCTAGCATTGATCTTTGTAGTTTATAAGTTGAGGAACTATCTGCAGCATCACGTGGTCCACCTAGTTTCTCGTAATAACCTTCTCAAATTTATCCTTAGTCATCCTATGCTAATAGGGCATCTGGCATGGTGGGAAGTTATTCTATAGCAGTTTGATATACAGTTCATGCCTCAAAAAATAGTTAGAGGCTGGGCCTTAGTAGAATTTCTTCCTGAGAACCCATAGATGGAAGAAATGTCATTAAATATTGAACTGCTTGATGAAGAAATATTCTCTATTCAGGATAACCCCCAAACATGGGAAATGTATTTTGAAAGTGCTTCATGGAGTCCAACGAGTAGGATAATGGAAGACTCTAAACTCAAAAAAGTTAGGTTAGGAATTGTGCTTATCTCCCCAGAGAAGGCAGTGTTGCCCTACTCCTTCTTTTTATCAGAAGGTGGTACCAACAATGAGGTATAATATCAAGATCTCATTTTCAGGCCTGGAATTGGCACTCCAAGTACTGGTGGATCACTTGGAGGTGAAGGGTGATTCAGAATTGGTAATCAAATAGATCATCAAGGATTACACCATAAAAAAATAAGAGCTAATTCCCCTGTGTGATTATATCCGAGGGTTAATGGAATAATTTTCCTCAGAGCCCACATTGTATTACATCCCATGACCACAAAACACCCAAGGTGATTCATTAGAAAATGTAGCCATATCCCTAGTAGATCCAAATCAGGAAGAAACAATCATCAACATTTCCCACCATCATGTGGTTTTACCTTTTTTCAAATAAGAATAGTGGAAATCAATGAAATCTGCCCCATTCCTAAGCCATATGGTCCTACCACGGGATGGATGGAAACCATCATAGAATATCTCTATGATAGAGTACATCCACTGGATAGAGATAGGAAAGAAAAAATCTAGTGGTAAATGGCCAATTTCACTCTTTATGATGACCCAAACAACTAGAAAATCTTCTACAAATAAGGCTTCAACAAAATCCTCTTCAGATTCATAGATGGGGAAGTGGATGTGGATGTCATGAAAAAAGTGCATGCATGAGCTTGTGGTGCCCACCAGTCTAGGTGTAGGCTTTCTGATTAGATCTGAAGTCTTGTATACTTCTGGTCTTCGATGACTCAGGATTGCACAAATTTCACTAAGAAGTGTCATCCCTTCTAGGTGTATGCAAACTTCATCCCTCAACCCCCAGAGTTTCTACATACAAATAAATACTTATGGCCATTTTCTACATGGGTAATGGATATAGAGGGATATTATCTTCCAACTACATCCAAACAGTTCAAGTACATCCTTACTGCTACTGATTTATTCTCCAAATGGGATAAGGCAATACCTCTCAAATAAGTCAGGGAAAAAATAATTGTTAGCTTTGTCAAAGATAATATCATTACCAAATTTGGTGTCCATCATACCATACTAATGGACAATGACACCAATTTCTATTCTGATAAGCTAAATAAGCTTTATCAGGACAACAATATCAAATCCAATCATTTATCCCGCTAGAAACAACCAATGGACAAATATAGTCTTTCAAAAAGACCCTTTCAAACATACTCTAGAAAATGGTGGATAAAGATAAAAAGTCTTGGAATGATAAGATCTTTCATGCCTTATGGGATTACCAGACTACTACCCATACTACTACACAGTCAACCCCATACTTTTTGGTATACATGACAGAAGCAATCTTTCCCATTGAAGTTTAGTTTCCATCGCTCCGAGTTGTTGTTTGTGATCATCTATCCACATAAGAACAATCTCAGAAATGACTGAATGAGCTGGAATGACTGGAAGAAAAGACATTGAATACATTTCATCACTTAGAAGTTTATCAGAATCAAATATCATGTTTTTTCAACAAGAAATCCCAGCTTCGTTCATTCCTCCAAGGAGAATTGGTTTTAGTCCTTAGGAATCCAATGATACTAGGAAAGAAGCCTCCAAAACTTGAGTTAAAATGGGAAGGAAATTACTATATACATAAGATCTACTCTAATAGAGATTATTCATTAATCTCAATGGATAGAGAAATAACTACAACTCTAACTAATGCAAGGTTCTTGAATAAATATTTTGTGTAATCACACAAAGTAAATCCTTTTTTCATGAAGTTAAACTTAACATCACCATACATCTATACTTCATGACGTTAAACTACATAGCATCTCAATCCTTGTCACACATCGGTAAACTGCACGACATAATGTCCTAGTTTTATGATGTTAAACAGGATAACACCACATGTCCACACTGTACAACTTTAAACAATGTATAATCTTCATCCTTATCATACGATGATAAACTGCATGACATAACATCCTAGTTTCATGATGTTAAACTACATAACAACCATCATATTAGATACATGACTTTAAACTACATATAACCATATACATCCATTCTATATGATGTTAAACTACATAGCATTTTTATCCTTGTCGCACGATGATAAACTTCATGACATAAGGTCCTAGTCTTGAAGGACCCTGGGACACCCTGAGAGGGGAGGGGTGAATCAGGGTGACAACTTTATTCTTTTAATGTGATGGATCTTGTTCCCACATTGGTAGGAACTTATTGAACCTGTATGATGAATATGATCAGAAAGTAAACATTCACATGCACAGAGAAGACACAACACTTTTTACTTGGTTCACCACTAAGGGCTACGTCCAAGGAGCATACGCTGACAAGTTTTCGGTCGTACCAAATTCCACTAATCTTCACTAGCTGTGGATTACAAAGGTTTGGGCACAATCACTCTGTCCCAGGCTCACTTCCTTTACAAAGGTTTAGGGATAGCTCACTGCTTCCCTCAGGTCACTCCCGTTGACTCCCCCTGGCTCACTGCCCTTAGTGAAGACACACTCAGTTTATAGACGTGAAGGTCTCTTAATCATTGCATAAGAATGAATACTCTGTTGTATGTAGATGCTCTGTTGAAGTCCAACTCTCACCTGAAGAAGAATCTCACTTTGCGTTGAGGGTACCGGATGATCCTCCAGCTTTCGTGCAATTTCAAAAGGACAGATGTACTTTAACAACCCTGGCGTGCTTCTCCAAGCTCCGGCATGAAAGTTTCAGGAATGACGCACAAGTCACTTGTGCAGTACAAACTTGGCGCGTAGGTGAATCCAAAAAACTTGCGTGACACTGCCTCTTTGAACTCCAAACTTGCGCGACTCAGCGCCCCTAAATTCCTATCCACTTTGGACGCCCAGCCAACAGCCGGCGCACAACCTCTACTTGTGCGACCCAACAACCACTTGCGCGACTCAACCACTTGCGCGATGAGAGCTCCAAAAATATCTAAGTCTTGAACTTCATTAAAAATGAGGAGGGGGGGGTCCTCTATTTATAGGCAAACTGGACCCCCTGCGCGGCGGCACACAAGTCTTCCCTCGGCGCGCAGGTTCCGGCGCGCAGCTCATCCTCCCTAGCCTCTGTCGCGCTACTCACTTGCGTGACCACACAAATACTTGCGTGAACTTATTTCCTTTGCCATATTTTGAAGTTATGATCTTGAAAAACAATAGGCGTGCAAGTTTCCAGTCCTCCTAGACATCGGCGCGCAAGTCTCTTCACGGCGCGCAGGTCACTTGCGTGACCAGCCCAAAACTTGCGCGACCCTTATCCCTTTGCCACTTTCCTATGTTCTGATCTTGAAAAACATATGGCGCGCAAGTTTCCTCTTTATCAAGTAAACGACGCACAAGTCTCTTTTCCAAAAACACTTTTCTCCATTTGTCGATTTTCAGGCCCAAAAATTTGGCAAACACTGGGAAACAGTGCCACCTTCAATACTGTTGTCTGCTGGAACTATATGATCTCTTTACTGGTACACATTCTAAACTTACAATGAGTATTGACAACAAACACAAATCATACTCCAAATAATTAATAGAAGACCATGGTTCCAACAATCTCCCCCTTTGAGTTTATTGGAAATTAAAATCAATATATCTTCATCCATGTGCAAACCAAAAACACAAGAATCAACTCAGCCAACACTCTAAGTATACGTGAGCAATGCTCGGTGTAGAAAAAAAGAGAGGAAGCTTGAATTGGGTTACAGTGTTTTGGAATTCTCAATGATGCCCAAGAATCATTACATGATCAATGGAATCCTTCTAATCCTTCTCATCTTATCAGTGACACTGAATTTGCATTGTGTCACAGGAGCATTATATGCCTGAATATTCCGGAATTTATTCATTTCTCCCCCATTGACAATAAACCCGAAGCTTGGTTATTTGTTCATTTTTCATCTCAAACCATACTCCCCCTGGATAGTATCTCCCCCACAAACCTCCATCACATCCATAAATAGATAAAAACAGTTATCATAATCGGGGAGAGGGGTATTGCGTAACCTCCTTATGCACTGGGAGGTGGCTGAACACCGAGGTTCAACCGATGCTTCTCAAACACAGCCGCGAATAGTGGCTTGGTCAGGATATCATCCACTTGCTCATCAGTTCCCACATGATCCATTCTAATCACCCCTTGTTCAACTTTTTCTTTGATAAAGTGATACCCGATTTCAATATGTTTCGTACGGGAATGCTGAACAAGATTCTTCGTAAGATTAATTGCGCTCTTGTTATCACAGTAAATCACCATTGGTTGCTTTACCTCATCACCAATATCTGTTAATTATTGATTCATCCATAGCAGTTGAGTGCATGCCTTTGTGGCAGAGATATACTCAGCTTCAGTAGTACTAAGAGAAGTAATTTCTTGTTTCTTGCTCAACCAGCCAACACATTTATGCCCAATATAGAAGGCTCCACCACTAGTGGAATTTCTGTCTACTACATCACCAGCCTAGTCAGCATCAGAAAATGTTGATAATTCACTATCCCTGCTTGCAGCAAAAAATAACCCGAAGTTATGTGTACCTTGAATGTACCTCATGATTCTTTTTACTGCCTCCATATATTCCTCCTTTAGATTACTCTGAAAGCGGGCCACAAGGCATGTGGCAAAGACAATATCTGGCCGTGTCGCTGTTAGGTACAGTAGGATCCCAATGATCCTCCTGTACATGGTGGGATCAACAGAGTCCCCATCCTCATGCTTTCCAAGTTTAGTTTCAACTGCAATCGGAGTTGACATTGGTTTGGAATCTTGCATATTAAACTTTTTCAGCAGCACTCTTGCATATTTTTTGTGAGAAATGAAAGTGTATTCCTTCTTTTGAATCACCTGCAGCCCCAGGAAATATGTGAGCTCCCCAATCATAGACATTTCAAATTCTGATTTCATGTGGTTGGCAAATTCGTCCCCTGATTTCGACCTGCTTCCACCAAATATGATATCATCAATATAGACTAGAACCATGAATTGATCTTTTGGAGAATTCTTCACATAGAGATTGTGATCTACTCCTCCTATTTTGAATTCCAGCTTCTTGAGATATGAATCCAGCCACGAGTACCACTATAGCATCCCGCCTTTTTATCACATAAACTTTCATTACATTTTACAAAACCGAGGATCTTTAAGGTTTAGTGTCTTGGAAACCAGGAACTTAAAACATGAAAACATAAAACATTCTTCTTAAACACTTGAAAGTCTTCTCATAATGTTCATCCTAGGTTCATTACTGTATCTCATAACCTGGGGACATACATCAAAAGAAAGGGTGAGCAGAAGGCCCAGTAAGGGAAACAAGAGAAACATTTTACATGTGAACTTGAGATACTTCAATAAGGTCATGAAAAGAACTTTAAGGCATGAGAAAGAAATCATGAGATATATCATAATAAAAATAACATTTTTCATAACTTGAATATGTGGATACAACATTTAATATTGAAAATCATTTCATTTCACCAAGGTCCATCCCCAAGGTGTCATTAAAAATTACCAAGGTTATTCACCAAGGTATCAGTCTAAAAGGGCATATCTAGAGATTAAGTCTTTACCCAATGCATTGGAGCGCTATATGGGCGCACCCTTGACATGTATTTATTATCATGTGAGCCACATATATCATCATAAATAATTTCATAAACAACCCATAGATCATAAAAGAAATGGGTTTCATTTCATAATCATAACGTTTTAAAAACTGCTTTAAAGACATGATCTTTATGTCACTTTAAACCCACGGAAAGGGAAAGCGGGTTTCATGTATGTAAATCCCAGAATTTAAAATAGAAAATTTTGGTATATATGTGAATACCCATATAGAATAGAGAGCTTTGTGTATTAACTTAATAAAATAAAAGAACTTTAGAAAAAGAGAGAGACATTTTGAGACGAAAATTCTGCAGCATAACGACTATGTTACAGGGTTTTAGAAAACATTGAAAAGAGAGGGGACATGGGTCAAACATTCATAAATGACTCATAAAACAGTAGAGGGGCAGAATATAAGGGATTTAAGAACATGGTAATGAAATTTTAAAATATACCATATGAAATGAAGAACAAGAAAGGAAGGCAAAAATAAGATTTCTCTTATCAAAATTCGGCAGCCTAACAACGTCACATAAACTTCAACCAAAAATGAATTGATGAGATCAAATAGGGTCTCTCATCATATGAACATAAAATATCAGTATGATATATATAGAGATCATACCCCAACATAATAAAAAGGAACTTTCAAGACTTGACATGGAATTAGAACTTTGAAAAAGGATAAAGGTGAAAGAACCACTTAAAAAATTCGGCAGCCTAACGACGCCACTTAAAACTTCAAAATACTAAATTGAAGAGATCAAATGGGGTCTCTCATCATATGATCATAAAAGTTCAGTATGATAGATATAGAGATCATACCCCAACATAATAAAAAGAAACTTGAAATACTTTACATGAAAGTAGAACTTGAAAACGAGAAGGGTGAAAGAACCACTTAAAAATTCGGCAGCCTAACGGCGCCACTTAAAACTTAAAAATACCGAATTGAAGAGATCAAATGGGGTATCTCATCATATGATCATAAAAGATAAGTATGATAGATATAGAGATCATACCCCAACATAATAAAAAGGAACTTTCAAGACTTGACATGGAATTAGAACTTTGAAAAAGGAGAAAGGTGAAAGAACCACTTAAAAATTCGGCAGCCTAACAACGCCACTTAAAACTTCAAAATACTGAATTGAAGAGATCAAATGGGGTATCTAATCATATGATCATAAAAGATTAGTATGATAGATATAGATATCATACCCCAACATAATAAAAAGGAACTTTCAAGACTTTACATGAAAATAGATCTTGAAAAATGAGAAGGGAGAAAAAATCCGTTACAAAAATTTCGGCAGCCTAACGACGCCACTTAAAACTTCATAAAATGAAATAATGAGAGTAATAGGGGATCTCTCATTATATTAACATGAAAAGGGAAGTAAGAGGAATATAAAAGAACATCCTTTATCATAAGAACATGGAGCATAAAAGAAATGACATAAAAGAGATTACTTGAAAAGAAAGAGAGAGGTCAGATCCCTTACCTTAAAACGTAACTCTTAAAACTCAAAGGTTGGGACCTTGAGGGCTTGGGGGCACCTTGGGAGAACTCCTTGGGACGTAATGAGACCATAAATTCGTTTGGAGAGAGTGGGGAGTCGAATGTATGAGAGGATTTCTTGGTATTTATAGGGAAAGTGAGGGGACAAGGCATTAATGGCCAAGGGACACCTCATTGGTGGTTTTGGCAAAACCATGGGCTTGCCCATGGTATTTGCCCATGGTATTGGCCACTTGGGACACCCAATACAATAATTCATCCCCTTTAGTCGACCATACCTTAAAATATCTCATGGCATCATCATTACACAGTTATGATGTCATTAAACATACCGAAACCCTAAAACTGTATTTTTACTATTCACTAAAAATTCAACTTTCTCAGAAAAATCCCAAAATTTCACATTAACCAAATATCAATGCTCTGATTTCAAAAATGAACTCCATTTTATAAAAATAATTTTCTAAATATTTTTAATTTAATTTTTAAATAAAAAACACTATTCACCCGAAAAAAACTAATACTTGAATAATAATTTATGAAACCGTTATTTAACCATTTTATTGAATCACATTACTTAATTAAAGTGCCTAGATTATATTAATACTTTCTTTAAGTGAGATTACTAATCCATTTGGTCACATTACTAATCCTAAGCATAAAA
The DNA here is from genome assembly GCA_963277665.1 of Viscum album. Taxonomy (NCBI): domain Eukaryota; kingdom Viridiplantae; phylum Streptophyta; class Magnoliopsida; order Santalales; family Viscaceae; genus Viscum; species Viscum album. The sequence goes on from OY728140.1 coordinate 3,593,463, forward strand.
TCACTATTCATAATTTACTATTCATCAAAAATCAAGTTGATCTTATTAGACTCTAAATTTCGTACTGGACATAATTGTAGAAGACCATTTTTTGAATATCATTACACATTTTTAATTATTTAAGGTTTACATAAACATTTTTAAAATATCCTTTTTCTAAAATTCATCAAAAATATGCATACTCTATTTATCCGGTCATTTGAAAATTCATAAACTTCATCATAAGAAGAAATCCAAGTTTTTTATTTAAAATAAAGGATTACACAAGGCAGTTACGGTCTCCTTACATATCCCCTTATCACACCAGCATAGAACATAAGTATAAGGTGTGCTAAAGTGAGAGAATCCAAGGGAGGATCGGCCAACATCGCATGAGTAGTAATTTCTATCAGTTTTAACTTCTCACAAAGGCGATTCCGTTCTATCTTTACACAATGAAGTTCAGCTTGGGTTTGGTCCAGAGCAAAGCCCAATGGTGCTACCTCCTTCCCAAGTTCTGTTAGATGGGCTTCGATCGGTCCAAGACTACTAGGTGACGCCATCTAAGCTTCTTTCTATATTAATTAACCAAGATTACTTGTATTTAGAGACAATAATCGAAACGTTTAGTTTACAATGGTCATATTGACCAGTGGTCATATAACAGTCAAAACCCAACGGTCTCATTTTAATTATACTCATGTTATCAAATGAAACATTTTTGTTGAGTATAAAAATAAAATAAAACAACACACAAAATTAGGAAACAAGATTTATTCCAAATTTCGGGTCGTTACAATCTTCCCCCCTTAAGAAATTTTGTCCTCGCAATTTTTAAAATTGGGTTTTGAAATTTCATTGAAAGTCCCACATCAGAAAAGGAGTCAGTAAAATTATTACTTTAAAAGAAAGAAAGGGAAGTACAAAGGTCACCCAAGTTAACCCACACTAGGATTCCATGTAGGAAAACATGGACATGGAGGAGAAAACAAAGGGTCAAGTTCTGAGGGAGAGTGATAGAAAACATGATTAGAAGAAAGTTAACCATAAGAAAATCCCAAACTTATGATGTGTGTAAACAGTCTTTGATTACCTAGTAGGAAACGTAAACCAACAACATTTTTGTTTTACGTTCCTTTTCATAATTTTGAGGAATTCATTTACTACATAGAACAAAAACATAAGAAAATATACCTACCTTCAAGTAGAGTTTCATCCTTTAATAAGTCTCTACCAAAACTAATATTTTCTCCAAATGATGAGAATTAAAAAACACTTGGTCTCATCAAAAGCACAAGAATCATCTTCTAGAGAATCACATAATCCACAAAAGATTAACTATCTATTTCTTCTATCTTTAAACATTATCCCAAAAACAGAATGGTTAAGGTAAAATAACTCTTCAAAAAGAAAGAATCCCATAGGAATGGAAACTACTTTTAAATATTCAATGTTCCATGGTACTACCCAAAGTTCATCATAGACCATTCCATAAATAACGGTCCTTAAAATTCCTCAAAATAAACCAAACTAAGATTGAAACCCAAATACAAGAAGGATTTGATAACATAGTCTTTCAAAATAAACTTCATTGTTCATCTCCAAATAATATCAACCACTCCTAACATCTTATAACAAAAGTAGATAACCTAAACATATTTTACCAAAGATAGGTTAATCATTCCCATAAGTAACCTAAATTACTATAAGTCCACCTTAAATTCATCGATTCTTCAAAATATAAGTCAACCTTACTCCTTAATGAAAATACCGTAGTAATTTATTTACCTCGATCATATAGGGTCCCCAAAATAGTGAACATCTTCCAAAATAATAATAATCTTTTAATCCCCTAATCATCTCTGTCATATTAATACGACAATCATCGCATTTCCTATCACATTGGTTGTTGGGACATGTTCTTCCATTTCCCACCATTAACTAAGAAGAGAAAGTATAATTAGGGGCTTAAATACTTAGCCAATAATCACGAAAAGGAACTTAAAGCATATAAGGATAACTTGTAGAAGAAAAGTATACCCTAACTTGTGATCTCCTAGGTTCCCATCTAGGTTATCCATGATCATATATTCTTATGTGAATCTTTATTTTATTTTATCTTTGTTCTTTTAACAATGGTTCATACTAAGCTTATGAATTTACCAAAGCATATCCCCCGGGAGTGTCGTAACCAAGAGTACAGCAAGAACCGTTGTCGTGTACCAGTTCCCGTTTGAGTCTAGCTTAAAGCAATGTTTTCAGGTTTTACCCCTATGTACATCTGTGCTAGAGCCACCTCTACCTGCTCGTATCCAGACAGGGATGTATTTGCTTGGAAACCCATTACTCAATACTCACCAAAATACCATGAATGTTTCCTATATATAAACTTTCTATAGGCTTCTTCCTAAAGTTTTCATATCCTAATTTCCACAAATAACTAAACCATCCTTTGATACCAACTATAGCATCCCGCCTTTTTATCACATAAACTTTCATTACATTTTACAAAACCGAGGATCTTTAAGGTTTAGTGTCTTGGAAACTAGGAACTTAAAACATGAAAACATAAAAAATTCTTCTTAAACACTTGAAAGGATTATCCTCATGTTCATCCTAGGTTCATTACTGAATCTCATAACCTGGGGACATACATCAAAAGAAAGGGTGAGCAGAAGGCCCAGTAAGGGAAACAAAAGAAACATTTTACATGTGAACTTGAGATACTTCAATAAGGTCATGAAAAAAACTTTAAGGAATGAGAAATAAATCATGAGATATATCATAATAAAAATAACATTTTTCGTAACTTGAAGATGTGGCTACAACATTTAATATTGACAATCATTTCATTTCACCAAGGTCCATCCCCAAGGTGTCATTAAAAATTACCAAGGTTATTCACCAAGGTATCAGTCTAAAAGGTCATCTCTAGAGATTAAGTCTTTACCCAATGAATTGGAGCGCTATCTGGGTGCACCCTTGACATGTACTTATTATCATGTGAGCCACATATATCATCATAAATCATTTCATAAACAACCCATATATCATTAAATAAACGGGTTTCATTTCATAATCATAACATTTTAAAAACTGCTTTAAAGACATGATCTTTATGTCACTTTAAACCCACGGAAAGGGAAAGCGGGTTTAATGTATGTAAATCCCAGAATTTAAAATAGAACATTTTGGTATATATGTGAATACCTATATAGAATAGATATCTTTTAGTATTCACTTAATAAAATAAAAGAACTTTAGAAAAAAAGAAAGACATTTTGAGATGAAAATTCTGCAGCATAACGGCTATGTTACAGGGTTTTAGAAAACATTGAAAAGAGAGGGGACATGGGTCAAACATTCATAAATGACCCATAAAACAGTAGAGGGTCAGAATATAAGGGATTTAAGAACATGGTAATGAAATTTAAAAATATACCATATGAAATGAATAACATGAAAGGAAGACAAAAATAAGATTTCTCTTATGAAAATTCGGTAGCCTAACTGCGTCACATAAACTTCAACCAAAAATGAATTGATGAGATCAAATAGGGTCTCTCATGATATGAACATAAAAGATCAGCATGATAGATATATAGATCATACCCCAACACAATAAAAAGGAACTTTCAAGACTTGACATGGAATTAGAACTTTGAAAAAGGAGAAAGGTGAAAGAACCACTTAAAAAATTCGGCAGCCAAACGACGCCACTTAAAACTTCAAAATACTGAATTGAAGAGATCAAATGGGGTCTCTCATCATATGATCATAAAGGATCAGTATGATAGATATAGATATAATACCCCAACATAATAAAAAGAAACTTGAAAGACTTGACATGAAAGTAGAACTTGAAAACGAGAAGGGTGAAAGAACTACTTAAAAATTCGGCAGCCTAACGACGCCACTTAAAACTTCAAAATACCGAATTGAAGAGATCAAATGGGGTCTCTCATCATATGATCATAAAATATCATTATGATAGATATAGAGATCATAACCCAACATAATAAAAAGGAAATTTCAAGACTTGACATGGAATTAGAACTTTGAAAAAGGAGAAAGGTGAAAGAACCACTTAAAAATTTGGCAGCCTAACGGCGCGACTTAAAACTTCAAAATACTGAATTGAAGAGATAAAATGGGGTCTCTAATAATATGATCATAAAAGATCAGTATGATAGATATAGAGATCATACCCCAACATAATAAAAAGGAACTTGCAAGACTTTACATGAAAATAGATCTTGAAAAATGAGAAGGGAGAAAAAATCCGTTACAAAAATTTCGGTAGCCTAACGACACCACTTAAAACTTCATAAAACGAAATAATGAGAGTAAGAGGGGATCTCTAATTATATGAACATGAAAAGGGAAGTAAGAGGAATATAAAAGAACATCCATTAACATAAGAACATGGAGCATAAAATAAATGACATAAAAGAGATTACTTGAAAAGAAAGAGAGAGGTCAAATCCCTTACCTTAAAACGTAACTCTTAAAACTCAAAGGTTGGGACCTTGAGGGCTTGGGGGCACCTTGGGAGGACTCCTTGGGAGGTAACGAGACCATAGCTTCGTTGGGGGAGAGTGGGGAGTCGAATGGATGAGAGTATTGCTTGGTATTTATAGGGAAAGTGAGGTGACAAGGAATTAATGGCCAAGGGACACCTCATTGGTGGTTTTGGAAAAACCATGGGCTTGCCCATGGTATTTGCCCATGGTATTGGCCACTTGGGACACCTCATACAATAATTCATCCCCTTTAGTCGAACATTCCTTAAAATAACTCATGGCATCATCATGACACAGTTATGATGTTATTAAACATACCGAAACCCTAAAACTGTATTTTTACTATTCACTGAAAATTCAACTTTCTCAGAAAATCCCAAAATTTCACATTAACCAAATATCAATGCTCTGATTTCAAAAATGAACTCCATTTTATAAAAATAATTTTCTAAATATTTTTAATTTAATTTTTAAATAAAAAACACTATTCACCTGAAAAAACTAATACTTGAATAATAATTTATGAAACCGTTATTTAACCATTTTATTGAATCACATTACTTAATCAGGATGCCTAGATTATATTAATACTTTCTTTAAGTGAGATTACTAATCCATTTGGTTAAATTACTAATCCTAAGCATAAAATCACTATTCATAATTTACTATTCATCGAAAATCAAGTTGATCTTATTAGACTCTAAATTTCGTACTAGACATAATTGTAGAAGACTATTTTTTGAATATCATTACACATTTTTAATTATTTAAGGTTTACATAAACATTTTTAAAATATCCTTTTTCTAAAATTCATCAAAAATATGCATACTCTATTTTTCCGGTCATTTGAAAATTCATAAACTTCATCATAAGAAGAAATCACAATTTTTTATTTAAAACAAAGGATTACACAAGGTAGTTACGGTCTCCTTACATAGCCCCTTATCACACCAGCATAGGACCTAAGTGTAAGGTGTGCTAAGGTGAGAGAATCCGAGGGAGGCTCGACCAACATCGCACGAGTAGTAATTTCTATCAGTTTGAACTTCTCAAAAAGGAGATTCTGTTCTAGCTTCACACAATGATGTTCGGATTGGGTTTGGTCCAGAGCAAAGCCCAGTGGTGCTACCTCCTTCCCAAGTTCTGTTAGATGGGCTTCGATCGGTCCAAGACTACTGGGTGAGGCCATCAAAGCTTTTTTCTATATTAATTAACCAAGATTACTTGTATTTAGAGACAATAATCGAAACATTTAGTTTAAAGCGGTCATATTGACCAATGGTCATATAACAGTCAAAACCCAACAGTATCTTTTTAATTATACCCATGTTATCAAATGAAACATTTTTTTGAGTGTAAAAATAAAATAAAATAACACACAAAATTAAGAAACAAGATTTATTCAAAATTTCAGGTCGTTACAACCATGCCCGTGGTGCCTGCTTCAAACCATATAGAGCTTTCTTCAGTTTGCAGACCTTTGTTTCATCAGTACCCAAAACAAAGCCCACTGGTTGTTCAATGTAGACTTCTTCTTTGAGTACACCATTCAAGAATGCTATCTTGACATCTATTTGAAATACTTTATATCCTCTTTGGAGTGCCATGGTAAGGAAAAGCCTGATTGAATCCAATCTAGCCACTGGAGCAAAGGTTTCTTCAACATCAATGCCTTCAATATGAGAGTATCCTTTACATACCAGTCGTGCCTTGTTTCTGATGACACTTCCATGATCATCAAACTTATTTTTGAAGATCCATTTGGTACCAATAACATTGTGACCTTTGGGTCTATAGAAAAAGATCCCATGTCTGATTCTTGTCAATCTGATCTAATTCATCATTCATGGCTTTCACCCAAGATTCATCATTTGCAGCTTCTTCGAATGAGGATAGATCTACAACTGATAGAAATGCAGATTGCGTGTTATTCCTCATCCTTCTTGTTTGAGTGGGTGGACTCTTATTCCCAATTATGTTGGATGGATCAATCTCAGATCTTCGATTTCTCCTGTGAGGTTCAGTTGCATTCTCTTCATCCACAGTTTCTTCTTCAGATTCTTCTTCTGAGTCAACATCATTATGTGACTGCTGAGTGTTTTGTATAGCTTCCTCTATTTATGCATTTGTATTTTCTTCACGTTAACTTTCTTCCTGACTTTCTATCACATCAGCATATGACGTCCTTGAAGCATTTGTGGTTTTCTCTTCAATTATCTTAACATCACTGCTTTCCACAATCCTTCCTAAATGCTAGTTGAAACACTTGTAGGCTTTGCTGTTCTTTGAGTAATCGAGGAAAATTACTTCATTTTCATTGTCACCATAGTTCCCTTGATTTCCTTCATTGTTTCTGATGAAGCATTTACTTCCAAAGACATGAAAGTATTTTAAATAGGGCTTCCGTCCATGCCATAATTCATATGGTGTCTTCGTCTCACCCATATAAAGTCCTGTTCGATTCTGAATATACATTGCAGCTTGAACAACCTCTTTCCAGTAATGTCATGGAATACAACTCTCAATCATCATAGTTCATGCCATGTTGTTCACATGTCGATTCCTACGTTCAACAACTCCATTTTTTTGTGGAGTTCTCACAGCAGCTACCTCATGCTGTATCCCATGCTTCTCCAAATAAATTTCAAATTCAATGGATGTGTATTCTCCTCCATTGTCAGATCTCGACACTTTGATTGTTCGTCTAGTATCATTTTCGGCGATTCACCGATATGTTTTCATGTAGTCAAGGACTTGTCATTTCCTCTGAATGACCATCACACATGCCATTCTACTATAATCATCTATGAAAAGGACAAAGTACCTTTCTCCATGAGTTCCAGCAACATTTATCGACCCACATACATCTGTATGAATCAGATCAAGAAGGTGAGATGCCCTTTTCTTCTTTGGCCGATATGAAGTGCAGACCAGCTTCCCACGAATGTAAGAATCACAAGATTTTTCACATTCATGCTTCAGGTTTGGAATGTCCATGACAATTCTCAATTTTGATATTTTCTCCATGTCTTGTTGATTGATGTGTCCCAGTCTCTGATGCCAAAAATGGTTTTCTTCTTCAACAGTCATGTAACAGACATTTTCTTCACTATCAACCTGATACAAGTTGCCTTCTGTTCTGCATCCCTTCATAAGTGAATTGCCTGTCTTTCCCTTGATAGTGCAACCTTTCTAATTAAAAGTAACTATAAGTCCTGAGTCACAGAGTTGACTCACACTGAGGAGATTATGACGTAGGACATCTACGTAAAGGACTTCATTCTTCTTTAGTTCTCCATTAGCTAATTTGGTACTTCCACTCCCTTTGATTTTCAGAGCTCCATCATTACCAAATTGTACTGTACCATCAACCTTCCTTTTGAAATCTGTTAGTAGGCCAACATTACCTGTCATATGAGATTAACAACTGCTATCCAGAATCCAGGTACTGTTGTTCTTTGTAGCTTTGAGGGCCACCTCTGCAAGGTTGGATTTCTCAATATTCTTCCTTTCCTTCCATGAGACATTGTATTGAGTATATAGTACTGATGGACTTTCAATTATCTCTTCTGCATACCCAGGTTCTTCATAGTCGAAATATTCTTTGAGAGGAGGAAACCTTCTTGAAAGAGAAACACTGTCTTGCTGACGATACTTGACTTGTCTTGAACATCAGTATGAGGTGTCCATGTCCCTTCTCTGCCTGCAATTAGTAGCCTTATGTACAAATTTAGAAAAATTATAACAATATCCATAGAATTTTTTTCTTATATAAGAATTAGGATATGAATTTGTTCTTCTTTGTTGAACTTCTATATCTTCTCCATTCAGATAGCTTCTTGCCTCTTTGCAATATGACATGGTATGGCCCAGATAGCCACAGAATTGACACTTCATGAGAGGAAATGTCTTCTCACTTGAATTTCTCCTCATACCTTCTTCCTTGGGAGAATAGTTAGACTGTCTGTCATTTCTGAATGTTTGAGGATAATTTTCAGTTCTCCTTTTAGTTTGGATTGAGGGTTCCATTTTCAGCACTTTAGGCAATGTTTCAACATGTTCAACTTTCATCTTATCTTTCTTTTGGATATTTTCACTTCCAGCAGTTGATGTCTCAGCCTCACAGCCAATTCCACTCTTTCCCATGAAAGCGGGTCTTTGATCACTCAAGATTTTTCCAAACCCATATGAACCACACTTGGCTCTTGCTAGTAATTCTACATATGATAATCTTCCAAACTGTATTTTCTTCCTCGATTCTTTTGGAATTGATTCAGTCTCAAGTTTACTCCTTAGAGTAACAACTTCCTCCTCAAGACCCTCATCAGTCTTGGATTTTTCATCTAGTCTAGAGGTGAGGTCATTGATGACCTTTTCCTGCTCTTAAATTCTCAGCTTCAGATCCACTACATCATCATTGCTTTCAATTATTTTAGACTGTACCTTCACAAATTCATCCAGTCGTTCAATTTCAGCTTCAAGTTGATCAACGTATTTAGTTGATTCTTCTACAATTGATTTCCACTTATTACAACTCTTACATTTAATCTTAATCTTACTAAGTGCATCCTTAAGTTGCATCTCGGGATCTACACAAGTTCTCATTTGTTTTTCTCCACCAGTATCTTCTGACTTTTCAACAGTGGCCATCATGGAAGCATGGTTCCCAGTTTTGAATTCTGGTTCTTCTTCATCACAGAATTCATTATCATCTTCTTCCTCTTCATAGACAAAAATATTCCTTTGCATTTTCTTTCCAGATTTGAAGTCTCCCTTTTTGAAGAACCTTCTCTGAGGCTTCTTGAAGCTTTCATCTTCACTATCTTCATCATTGATCTTTCTTAAGCACTGAGAGGCAATGTGCCCAACTTTTCCACAACAAAAACATGCGAGAGGTAACTTCCCTTTGAATTTCCCTTTCCCCTTCTGAAACTTCTTTGCAATGAGAGAAAGAATTTCTTTTTCTTCTTCATCTTCACCGCTACTATATTTTGATATTTTCAATTTATCCATGGAATTTAATGCCATTTCCTTACTCACACGAGTCATAGCATCTTCCGGTTTGACTCTCATTTTATATGCTACCAAGCTGCTCAGTAGATCATCCAGATAAAGTTTGGAATGATCTCTTTCCTCAAGGGATGACACCTTTTCATTGTACAGAGGTGGAAGTCTTCTTAATATTTTCTTTACAATATAAATGTCTTTTATTTCTTCACCTAGACCCTGAATTGCTCCAACCACTTCAGTAATTCGATTGAAGAAAGAGTCTACATTCTTGTCTGGATGCATCTTCAGATCATCAAACCGATTGTGCAACACTTTTAGTTTCACCTCCTTCACTTTGCTATCTCCTTCATAAATGTTCTCGAGTTTATCCCACATGGATTTTTCTGAGGTGCAATTCACAACCTTTAGGTAGATCTGATCAGAAAGGGCTGCAGTGAGTGCATTTTGTGCTTTAGCATCTGCATCAAGAATTTCCTGTCTGTTTCAGTCATAGCCAGGCCTATTGGATCAGTGACTTGTATTCCTTGCATAGTAGAAAAGAGAAATTCCATTCCAAGAGATCTTAGATGAGATCTCATTCTATTCTTCCAGATCTGGAAATTACTTCCATCGAAGTGAGGGACTCCCCTAACATTGATTGCATTCTCCATGACGATAAAGGACAGATTCAACACCAGCAACCTTTACCCTCTGATACCACTTGAAGGACCCCAGGACACCCTGAGAGGGGAGGGGTGAATCAGGGTGAATTTTTTTTCTTTTAATGTGATGGATCTTGTTCCCACGTTGGTAGGAACTTGTTGAACCTGTATGATGAATATGATCAGAAAGTAAACATTCACATACACAGAGAAGACACAACACTTTTTACTTGGTTCACCACTAAGGGCTACGTCCAAGGAGCATATGCCAACAAGTTTTCGGTCGTACCATATTACACTAATCTTCACTACCTATGAATTACAAAGGTTAGGGCACAATCACTCTATCCCAAGCTCCCTGCCTTTACAAAGGTTCAGGGATAGCTCACTGCTTCCCTCAGGTCACTCCCGTTGACTCCCCCTGGCTCACTACCCTTAGTGAAGACACACTCAATTTATAGACGTGAAGGTATCTTCATCATTACATAAGAATTCATCCTCTGTTGTATGTAGATGCTCTGTTGAAGTCCAACTCTCACCTGAAGAAGAATCTCACTTTGTGCTGAGGGTACCAGATGATCCTCCAGCTTTCGTGCAGCTTCAAAAGGATGGATGTACTTTAACAACCCTGGCACGCTTCTCCAAGCTCCGGCGCACAAGTTTCAAGAATGGAACGCAAGTCACTTGTGTGGTACAAACTCGAAGCATAGGTGACTCCAAACAACTTGCGTGACACTGCCTCTTTGAACTCCAAACTTGGGCGAATCAGCACCCCTAAATTCCAATCCACTTTGGACATGCAACCAACAGCCGGCGCACAACCTCTACTTGCGCGACCCAAAAACCACTTGCGCGACTCAACCACTTGCGCGATGAGAGCTCAAAAAATCTCTAAGTCTTGAACTTCATTACAAATGAGGAGGGGGTCCTCTATTTATAGGCAAACTGGACCCCCTATGCGGCGACACGCAAGTCTTCCCTCGGTGCGCAGGTTCCAGCGCGCAGCTCATCCTCCCTAGCCTCTGTCGCGCTACTCACTTGCACGATCACAAAAATACTTGCGCGGCCTTCTTTCCTTTGCCATATTTTGAAGTTATGATCTTGAAAAACAATAGGCGCACAAGTTTCCAGTCCTCCTAGACATCGGCGCGCAAGTATCTTCACGAAGTGGAGGTCACTTGCGCGACCATCCCAAAACTTGCACAACCCTTATCCCTTTCCCATTTTCCTATGTTCTGATCTTGAAAAACATATGGCGCACAAGTTTCCTCTTCATCAAGTACACGATGCTCAAGTCTCTTTGACAAAAAAACTTTTCTCCATTTGTCGATTTTCAGGCCCAAAAATTAGGCAAACACTGGTAAACGGTGCCAACTTCAATACTATTGTCTGCTGGAACTATATGATATCTTTGCTGGTACACATTCTGAACTTCCACTGAGGATTGAAAACAAACACAAATAATACTCCAAATCATGAATAGAAGACCATGGTTCCAACAAGTCTCATGACCTAAAAATGAAAACCACCATTTATACTTACCACATGACATTAAATTTTATGGATAAAATCTCTTTTCTTTGACATTAAGAAATCCCCCAAGATACCAAAAATTGACACTTTATCACCCTAATTTTATGGTTAACATCTCCCTTATTTTCACCCACACTATTTCCACTCCTTAGTGGCACTTGATCCCCATTTCTCCCTATGTTTAGATCATACCTATATGGGGAACCTTTATTCAATAACTACATGTGGCTTGATTCTTGCTCCAGCAAGATACATAGTGATGCCCAGATCTCCAATATTGGGCCTAGTCATGACCATAAAATAAACATTTTTCCCCTTTCCCTGTATATGAACCAATTAAATACTGGGAGCTCTTCCAGAACATATGTCTTGATTCTCATACCATCTTGTGTCTTAGGCCTAACCATTATTCTGGAATGTATTGGAAGCCCCTCGTTTCTCACATCAAAACTTAGTTGGTGTGGGGAACGATCTTCTCAAGAACTATGTGTGGATTGATTCTCACCCCAATGAGATACATAATTATTCCTAGATCTCTAATACAGGGCCCAAACCTCACTAAAAAGATCCCCTTACTCACATCAAAACCTAGTTGGTGTGGGGAATCATATTCAAGAACTATGTGTGGATTTATTCTCACCACTATGAGATACGTAGTGATACCCGGGTCCTATAGCTTGGACCAAATGCAATATTTATGTCTTTTCATGTCAGTTCATCTTCATACATAATGCATGACGTTAAACTACATAGGAGTTCAAGAACTAGGTATGGCTTGATTCCTATTCCAATGAGATACGTAGTGACACCCATATTTATTATCTCAGATCCAACTACATATATATATATATATATAAATAAATAAATAAATATATATATATATAATACCCCTTTAATACTTGTGTGTATGAATTAGACCTACACAGGGAACATTTCAAGAACTATGTGTGGATTGATTCTCATCCCAATGAGATACATAGTGATGCCTGGATCTCTAATCCTGGGTCCAGCCATGATTTTGGAAGAAAAAAACCCTTCCTTTTCCCTATGCATGAATCAGATCTACATAAGGAACCCTTAAAAGACTTATGGATTGATTCTAATTATAAAGAGATACATTATGATACCTAGTTTTCATGTTTTAGGCCCAACCATCAGTCTAGAAATTATTAAAATCCCCTTTTTCCCACATCAAATCCCAATTGATGGGGGGGGGGGGAAGTTGTCAAGAACTATGTGTGGCTTGATTCCTTCCCTAATAAGATATGCAACGACACCCAAGTCCTATACCCTGACTTAGACACCATATAATCATTATACCCATATCCTTATCATTTGTTACCTTTGTATTATAGAAGAATATTTTTACCACTACTTATTTCTCACACCAATCACAACTCACGTGGGCTTAGGAATTCTGTAAAAGAGTTATCTACATAAACAAAGTATCTTAATTCCCATTTTGGTTATTAATGGTCCTGGATATATGACCTTAAAAGGCACACCATATTTCCTCCTTGCATGAAAATAAACTATACAACCTCCTCAAGAAGTACATTTGGTTTGATTCTCATTCTATTGAGATATGTAGTGAAGCCCAAATTTTCATTATTGGGCCCAAACCATGATGTTTTCATCAATTAACATCATTTCACTTTTTTCCTTACCCCATGAATTTAAACTGCATGGAATTCCAAGAACTACATGTGTCTTGATTCTTATTCTATCGAGATACATAGCAATGATTGAATCTCCTATGTCAGGTACAACCGTAAGTAAAAGTACCCCACTCCTTGTGTATGGATCAAACATGCATAGGGAACCTTGTGAAGAACTATACGTGGATTGATTCTTGATCTATCAAGATACACAGTGACACTTGGGTCTTACCACCTAGGTCCAACTGCAATATTCCTTTTCACGTTAGAATCACTCACGTTCTTAATGACGATAAACTACACGGTCCTTCAAGAACTATGAATGGATTGATTCTCACCCCTATAAGATATATAGTGATGTCCAATATTTTAATCTTAGGCTCATCCAAAACATGATATAAGTAGTTCTTATTTTCTCCCATGTATAGGTCAGATATATGTAAGGATATTTAATACAAGTTCTTATCCTATGTATGAGCCCTTATTAAAAACCCCATTATCCCTACTTATGAATTCAATTAGGGCGGGGAACCTTTATTTTAGAACTATGTGTGTCTTGATTATTACTTCAATGAGATACATAGTGATGCTTGGGCCCTACGCCTTGGTTCATCGGCATTGTTTGATTTCTCTTCATGTTAAGACCCTATAAGGTCCTTGATGAATGAATTTAAACTACACAATACCCAGATAACTACGTATGGATTGATTCTCATCCTATTGAGATACGTAGTGAAGATTATGTCTTAAATCCTAGTCCCATCCATGAGATAAAGGAAACAAGAGATGTCCCCTTTATACATATGAGTCGGATTTATGTATGGGACTCCAAACTCATGGCCAATATTGGTTCAAACAATTCCCTTGTGCATTGAAAAATTCCCCTTTTTCATGTCATACTCCTAATATTGAATACTTTCAGATCTTCATAATCTTTACTCAAATTCTTGTGGTAAAATTTCTAATACATGAGAGCTCCTTTGCCTGACTATGTAGTACGTTCCCTAGTTGGACTTGCATAAGTTTCCCACATAATGGGCCTGTTAGCCAAAGGATACCATTATTTGGCTATGTAGTATGTTCCCTAGCTGACCTTGGATAATACAACTCCCATAATTTTTTTTTCAAATCAGTGGTAACTTCATTATCTAAAGAAGCCTCTTGTGTCCCTTTAGGCTTCAATGACGGTATACCAAAACCTATAATTTAAAGTAGTCATCCTTTGAATATTTGTTCTATATCCTTTCTACTATCCTGAAATTCTTCAAGATCATAGATTATATTTTACCCTTTCATATGTTCAAAGCATACTGCAATAACCATGGGTCATTCGACCACATATCATCCATTATTTCCATAACATTATGGTCCTAGTCACATGAACTAAAACTACAAACACCATACTTTTTGCATTTGGGTTACACCTTCATATAGAGCATATTACCCTAATTCTTTGGGAATCATTACTACAAATACACTTTCTATATTCAGAAAATTTTCTACACAAATCAAACTCTGTTATTGGGAAGATTCGAATCTCCATAAACTTTCATTTGATTTTAGAAATATAATTTTAGAATTATTGAGAGATCCTTTAACTGAATATGTAGTATGTGACCTAGTTGAAATTGCATAAGTATCCCACATAACTGACATGTTAGCCTAAGGATGCCACTATTGACTATACGGTACATTCCCCAGTTGTCCTTGTATAAAATAGACCTCATAACGAGTTTTTCAAGCAGCGGTAAATTAGTTCTTGGAAGAGACCTCCTCTAATTCCATTAGTCATTTTTCTCATATCACTCTTTAGATCCAGAAATCCCCAAATCACATCTTAAAAATTTCTCCTTTCATACCTGAATATAGTAGCACATTTCTAGATAGATTACCAAGAATTGGAGAATATTTAACCTTCGGTCAAATCTAAAAACCTTAAATTAAATATCCCCAAATTTCCTTATTGTATGACTTTAAATTTCATAACATAATGTCCTTGCTACATGAATTTAAACTACACAACATAATGTTCTTGCTATATGACTTTAAACTGCACATCATAATGTCCTTTCTGTGTGAATTTAAACTACACAACATCATCAACCTTTGTCAGAAAGGATCCTTATCCTCTTGAAATTGGTTATTTAATAAAATATACCCTCCTCCATACACCAAATTCATATAGGAGTGGTTTCCCATTCATGGCCTATGTCAACATAAATGTCCTCTATATTCTTAGACATCTTTACTTGGAAAAACATCCCACTGTGGTCTTGAGACATCCAAATCTTAAACCCCCTTTTTATATTAGTAATATAATGTCAAAATTCTTGGTAAATACTTTACCTAACTATACAGTACGTTCCCCAGTTTTCCTTGCATAAGTCTCCCACATAATAGGCCTTCAAACCTAAGAATACCACTATTTAACTATGTAGTACGTGACCTAGTGGCCTTGCATAAAATAGCCCCCATAATGGGTTTTTTAAATTGGAGATAACTTCATTCTTAGGAGAGTCCTCCTCTATTCCCATATTTCAAGTCTTGGATTTTGTAAGATTAAAAAAAATCATGACTCAAGATTCCACTTTGAATCATTTGAAGAATATTGGGACCTTTCCCAACCATAAAGCCTTGTTTGGGTCATAATCTCAAAATTCATGGTCAAAGCTATTCAAATTAAAACACTTTCTTTATTAGTCCAACATACATGACTTTAAACTGCCCATAAAAAAGGTACAAAACTTGTTAGGTTGAAAACCCAAAAATGGAAGTCTAAGAAAAAATCCAAGTCTCACCCGCTAAGTCTCATCCATATTGAGCTTAGGAAAAAATTAGGGTGATGACACAAAAGAAAAAAATGTTTTAGGGGTTTTCATATGACCCTAGAAACAGTTAAACTATGCTCACTAGAAACTTTGGCTTAGGTAATTTTTTAGAGAACCTCCCATCTCTATCATTGTAATTATGATTATTTGGTATGAAAATATCATGCTATGAAAATCAACTTCAACATTATGATTACAATAAAAAGGTAGGGATGAATACATAAATGATTATAAACAAAATTATTTTTGTTTATGAGAAAAAAAATCTTCCATAGGAACATCCATAAAATGAAGTCTCTCTATCACAAGTCACAAGAGGCCTTCAACATAAATTTTTATTTGTTGAATAGCCTCCTGATCCCCATCAACCGCCTGTTGAAGTTCATTCAGTCAACCAAATTTAGTCTCTTTATCATAACGAAGTGCTTCCTTAGCAGTTGAAATGGAATTTTCCAATTCCTTTTGAGATTATCCTAATGACCGATGAAGTTTTAAAAGTTACCCTTGAGCAGCATCCAATTCTTACTGAAGGTGCGATACTTGAATAGTCTTTTCCTTGATTTAATGCTTGAATCCTACCACCTTTGCACCATGATTAGCCTCATCTTGAGATAATGCAACTCAGAAATCATCAATATTATCAAGTACTTTGGATTTTATGAGATCTTGTTGAATTCTATGCCCTTGATCTTGCCTATGAATATCCTCCTTCACTGTAGTGTGGATCAGATGGTAATAAAAACCACTGAATCCCAACATGCCAAAAAGAGTTGAAAGTCATTGGATTCATGAAGGAAATACCTCGAGGGGTTTCTTAGTGATTATCTTCCATATATATCTCCAAGCCTTGTGACATGAAATATGGAGATAATTCTGAAACTATAGATATGACTCATAATCACTATCATAAGGAGGAATATACTCCCAGATTAATGTACTTAAAGAAGTTACCTATTCTGATCCCTCTCGAATAGTGGATTCCTAGCCTCCTGATGCTGGTTGAGCTGATGTGGAAGATTCACCCTCAGACCTAGACATAGAAGATGATAATTCTAAATGGTGAATTAAAATCATTATTATCTTTAAAAGAATGGAAAGAGTGGGGAACAATCACAATAGTTGGCGACTCTTACCCAATAGCATATTAGTAGTCTGAGAAGACTCCTCCCTAGTATTCCCAGCCTCATCAGTTTTGATTGTCACCTCTTGGTGAGGGATACTTCCTTGAGCATACTAATGATTCTCTAGATAAAACTCAGGAAGATTTCCCATTTCAAGGTTCACCTTAGCAAACTCCTCTTCAATAGTGGGATTGACAATGATTTCAGCATCTTCTCCATGCACCCTCACTGTATCAGTTTTTATAGATAGAGCTACACATTACAACTAGTCATGATTAGGAAATCAGGCATAAGAAGATTGATTGGATGGAAAATAAAGATTCATGTCCATTTTGTTCTATATATAGTGTTCCAAATTATTCTAAAGTAGTAGGAATATTAACATGTTCCATTACTTCATAAAAAGGTATTCTAAGATTTATCATAGATTCTATTGATATCCCAAGACCCATGTTAATATCACCAATGTTAACACTTGGAGCAGTTGGTTCATGTCCTTCCTCCTTAGACTTAAGACCCCAAACAGTCTCCTCAGTGACAACTATAGGGTTAACATCAGTCATCGTAAGATTTTTTGGTGCATGTGATGAACCTGATATATTATAGAAATAGAATTCAGTTGTTGATATATAGTTTTTCATGAAGTGCTTCTGACATACAGGATGCCTCTTCTCTCTCGGTGGTAGTAATAGGAGCAATGCCAAGAGTATATGATGTTTTCTTTGTCCTAGATGCCTCTTCAGTCAAAGGATCCATTTCTTTAGAAGAAATCTTCACTTGGTTAGAAGTTCGCTTCTTAGTTATCAATGAATCATTTGTAACTTCCTTTAGGGAAGAAATAGAAGAAGTTTCTACAATTCCAATAGGTTTAAACACTTTCTTCAGATAAAATAAAAATTAATGTTGTCAGGAAGACTTACTACTACTAATAAAGCATTTAGATATGGATTTTACTCTTCAGCATCTCTTGTTCTTTGTCTTCTTCAAAGGAGGACTAGAATCATCATCTACAAAAATAGATATTAAAGGTGGGAAGTCTCCCACCATCTAATCCTCCATAGCCTATCATCTTGGAGATAATTCTCCCAATTCAAGGGGTGAACCAGTAACCTTGATCATGGTACCACCAGGGCTATACCGTGGCGACAAAACCTCAATTGATTTTCCCATATCCACCTACAATTTAAGATGGTATTCCCCTTGAGTAATAATTCTTTGGATAAATTTAAAGGCAAAGCATAAAATAGTTTGAGAATAAGAAAACTTATATCTTTGAGATCAACAAAATCATGCCATTCCTAAAAAGATAAAGGGTCAATCCCTTCAACGGTGCCATGATCTATCATGTCCTTTACTCGCTTTGTGGTAGGGACTGAATTGTCAGTTTCATATATGATCATTTCTATCTCCCGAATATGAATTATTACTTCATTATGATTATTCTCAAAGTGAATATTAGATGAGGCTTGGAGATATCCTATTCTTGGAATATGAAATCCCTCACGTAGAATCTGCCACATAGTTTCATCATCACAAAACATGTTTTTCCATGTTTGAACCTCATCTGGTCATAAATATTCAGAATACATTCTAGCTTGCTATGAGGATGATCCCACAGTCTTATATTTGATGGGATTCCCAATTCCGGCCATTACAGATGATGTATGAGAAAACAGAACCCGATTATCTTCTTGGAGGTGGCGACTGGATTGCCTAGGTGCAACTTCAACTAGTGATGTTGGTGTAGCCCTCTTGATTCTAGTGTTTTGATTATATCTCGCATGAGTCTCTTTGGAGAGCTAGGAGCCTCTTTATCTTTTCTCCCAGACTCTAACAATGTAGCCTCTGAAGGATATGAGGTTCCTTCCAAAAAAGAAATTTCATTCCTACTCTGCCACTTTAATCCTACCCGAGGAACAAAATTTTCTATTACCCCTTCAGGGTATGATGAAACCCAAGCTTCACCATACCAAGTAGTTAATCTACTTTCTGCATCAGCTATAGGTAGATTAAACACTGACCCTATTAGTTCCATGGATGTAAGCAACTATAGATTTTGATCCACCATCATATTCTATTCTAATCTGACATGCACCAGAGGGGATACAATAATTTTTTTCAAGCATTTGAATTGGCATGAAAATCAATAAAGATAATCGGCCTCGTATATGATTTCACCATCAATCCGGGTTACCGGTACACCATCCCTGCAAGCTAGAATATATGATCTTATCTCTATAATGGTTATCCCATCATCAAAAAATCTTCTTGTGGGCAGGTTCCCATAATGAAAGAAGTATAACTCCTTGAATAAACTCAACCTTGTCTGAATTTCATGAGGTATCACGGATAAGGGATAAATACAAGTGAAATCCTAAAAAAATGGTTGTAATGAGGCACCAAAGACTTGGATCCCATTCTGTATAGCATAGGTCCTGAAATGAGTCATTATCCATCCCCATAACAAATGGAATGGTCCTGTAATTCTGAAAGAAGCCTTTCCTCCGTGGATATGCAACAAGATCCTACGGATCTTTTCTAGAATAGGGATGTCCAACCCCAAAATCTTCTTCTATGCCATATTGTCCACTATAACAAATGTTATTGGCCTTATACCACCTTTTAATTCATAAACTGACAATAGATAAATACCGAGATACATGGATAGAAAACCCGCAAGATGTGTCTTGGTAGGAATTTTGGGGTTAAATTCATATCCCCACTTGTAAAACTCTTCTTTTTATAGTGTCGACTAGAAGGATTCAATCACACCTCTCTTTTTTGCCTTGGAATAGCTTGTTGGATTCTTACAGGTGGGACCTTTCTCCTTCTTCTGCATTAGGAATATTTCCATACACTCCTTTGGATGAATATCCCTCTTTTCATGGGGATTTGGCTTCTTAATATTGTAATATATCTTCAGTATCTCACATTACAAAGCTGGTGCCCTATTAGTAATATTCCAAGTTGCCTTTAGAAAAATAAATTCATCATACATATCTTCAAGGATCAAAGTCCCATAGATCTTGTAAATGTCCCATAAAATGATACCCACTTCTCCATTCATCAAATGGAAAGAATTCGTCTGTGGACTCCATCAGATCAGCGATTTTGGCACAAAGTCATTATTCCTATATATGTAGGTTTTCCCTAACCATACAAATTTGTAAATTATAGTGTCTTTTAGATCATCTTTAAACTCTACACATGTTTGGCGCACCAGGTACACCCACATCCATACGGGCATAACACCCCTTCCTGGGCGAAAGTCCCAACCTTTCCTCCATCCCTTCAATTGATCTATTTTTGAATATTGAAAAATGTAATAATAACAGTGCTGATTTAGTTCAATAGTGTGTGTTTTTATATCTGGATCACATGGGTTATATGTATAAAATATGTTGTGGCTGCCGTCCCAACATTAATATAATTTACCACATAATAAATATTGGCAGATGATAAGTTCTTATGGTCTTGAAACCAAGAGACCAGGAGATAATTCTTCAGATATGGTATATTGACTTCCCAATGATGAAAATATCCATAAAGTGGAAGATAATCACTCTTTAGAAAATCACAGTGATACTTCTTCAAATACCTTGCCAGATTAGGATGAGTGGTATCATAGATGTTATAGTAATCATGCCATATTATTTCCACCATCTCCTCAGTTCTCTTACTATCCAATTCATCAACAGTTGAAATATTCTTAGAATCTATTGAACCAACAAATAAATATCAAATTCATTTCAAAGTAGGTTCATTTTAATTTTTTTTCCAGAAAATAAGGAAAATTTGGAAAAGCCATTAAGGTGCACAAGTGAAAGTTCAGCGCGCAAGTGCGTTGCTCAACGTGCATCACGCAACTCAAATACACACTTTATCTACACGACCAAAATATTCAGCAAGAAGAGCATCAAACAACATTTGTATGGAATACTTGCATGCCAAGAGCTAGAAAATCTGAGTCTTGCAAGTTTTTTGCTAAAATGAAGCCCATATTTATAGACGAGGAAGCCTATCAGCGCGACAGACTGACACATCACCAACTTGTGTGGGCACATAGGCATAGAAACTTGCATGATCCATCTACCATTTTCATATCCTTACCTCAGTATCAGACCCTCCTTTTCATTCAAATATAATCCTGAGGGGGGGGGGGATTTTGACACTTCATTTCATCACATAGATGAAAAAGTGACAAAGGAAAATGCCTTAGAAAAAGGAGGAGAAAATAGATGAAGAATGCAAAGATTTTCAAAGCATTAGAAAGTGGTTTGCCCAAGGTAGCCCGAATCACCATCGGTGCACAAGCACTTGTGCATCACTACACTTGCATGACCAGACACCTTCACCCAGGGTATCACATTTTCTTATAAATAGACCCTTGGGGTCTTCATTTGTATGGATGAATTTCAATGAAGGCTGATTGCTTCTATGATCTCCCTAGTGCTTCTATCAAGTCCTCCGAAACCTCAAAGATAGCTTCGTAACACTTAAAGAGAGGTAATTAAAGGGGGATAGTAAGAATTAGATTATTAAAGTGTTAAAAATAAATAAAACTTGTGCGATTCATTCTACTAACCCCCTGATTATAGAATACTAGAGCGCTCTCTCTTCCTCAAATAGAAACTTGCGCTACTCTCTTCTGGGAATACCCGTGAAGATCCTTGAAGGCTTGAACTAAGTGTCACCCAAGTTTAATCATCCATGTTATTTTTAACTTAAGGTGTAACCAATTATCCCAAGCCTATTTTCATGGAGACCCCTTGCATGATGTACCCCTTGTGTGGTCCTCCTTAGTTCACCTCACCTTTCAACCTACATGATCCTTTCATGAATCCTCCTTCAAAGCCATTCATGGCAGGGTTTCTACTTCATTGGATCCCTTTCAGGAAAGGGACCATGTTGAAACCTCCACAAAGACCCCATGATTTACAAAACCTTAGGGAAAGTCACATCAACATGTCTACAATTTTGATTTGGATTTCTATAGTCATAGTTTTCCCACACTTATCCTACCAGAGGGTACAAATCCTTGGGGTGTCTGTAGATTTTAATATCTACAATCACATGGACCCTTATCCTAGTGAAAGTGTTTGGGAGTTCCTGATATCAGATTTCAAGGATAGGACTCTGTCTGCCCCTTCTCATCTCTGAGATCTAGAGCCTCCAATTCCCAAAAATGAGGGAAAGGATCACACTTACTTTTCCCTTTCACACGGAATGAGATCCTCCTCTAGATACAAAACCAATTTTAGGGCAATCCTCCTGAGGTAATACCCTATCATTTCACATAGAAGGTTTCCATATTGATCCTCTCTACGTCTGCCACCTTCAATCCTTTCTTACCTTGGATCCATGTCCAATTTAAAGTAAATAAAGGGAAGTGTCGCAGCCCCGACCTCTTTCGCCGTAGCCACAAACTCTTCCATCAATGAAGGAGAAAAATGTGTGGTTTTTTGAATCTTTCACATCCTATTATTTCTCACCGAGCATGAATCACATGGGATTAGAGGTTTGTGATGATCACAACACCTTCATAATACACATGAAGGAATGAAATATGAGAACTCTGATTCCCACCATAATTAGGATACGTAAGAAGACTTCATGAGGCCCAAGCTTTATGCCATCTCATCTATGAAATGAGAAATCATTCCCCTATAAATGGTCCTCCTCCTATGTGTGTGCCCCACATATAATTAACTATGAGAACTCTGATCCCTACTCTAACTAGGATACATAGGAAGCCCACTTAGGGATCGAGCTCAAAGGGACATCCTCCTTAGGATTAAACCCCAATCATAATTCTCTTAATCTAGATATCCTCCTTAGAATTAAGCCCCAAATTAAGCCACCAAAACAATTATGAGTAAATACATCACTCATGGTTCTTTTTATCAGGGTATCCTCTTCAGGAGAAAGCCCCAACTTATTTCTCTCAAAGGATCACACTCTCCTATAAGGCTTACTGAACTATGTGGACTTTTATTACCATATAAATGAGATACATAGAAATCCTTCTTGAGGTCCAAACCCAGCACCCCAAAATCAACCATGTTCTCTCTGAGACATATCCCTAGTAGGGTCAAATTTAACTTGGAAGTTCACATCCCTTCTAGGTTCCTCGGGCTGCTCTGGCTTAAGCCCCACACTAAACTTTGACTTGGAACCTTCTGCCTAGATGTTCTTAACACATGATGTTAAACTATATGATTAGGTCCTTATCACATGACCTTAAAAGGTATAATGTTTCCCATTAAGCGACACTGAACTACATGGGTTCTGATTCATTTTACAAGGATAGATAAGTAGCCCATATATGGCTTCAATCCCAAAATCAAAACAACTTCTATCTCCTTAGATGATAATAAACTCCAGAGTGACCTTCCTCTACCTGGATGACAATAAAATCCAGAGTAAATCCTATCCCCCTCGATGAATATAAACTCCAGAGTGACATTCATCTACCTAGATGATAATAAATTCTAGAGTACCCCACTAGGTTCCTATAAATATAGCATCATTGTAATAAAAACCAAAGAATATATAAGTAGTATACAATAGGATACCATTGATGGAGAACCTCATATACATACATATATCTCTATTGATGAAGTACCTCATATACATATAGATGATTCTGAATTCCATATATACTAATAATTGATTACTGATTTAAAGTGAATCCCATGTCAAACTTGGTAAATTAATAAAGGATTCATGAACACATCTTAAATATATAAGATTCCCTTCGTAGGAAATAATTCCCCTTAAAAGGGTGCGATGAGGCCAATCTCCCATCCTCTCGACTAAAGTGATTTCTTAAGCATCGCGGGTCAAAATCCCTAATAATCACCTGCCTTTGGAAAGTAGGTCCCTTTGGATATAGAACCATTTAGTGTTTCTGGTTCCACCAATAAACCCATTAGAAACCATTTAGATATAATGATTCCTATCAAAGTCCCATTTTTGAGGGAAACAATACCCCCTTACACTTATACTTAATAATACTAGTACTAATATTACAAAAAATGGAAATTAATAATGTTTTATTAGTTATTTTTTTCAAAAATGGTTAATATATGTTTTAATTAATTTTAAAACATTTCTAAAATTGAAACATTCTAAAAAATGTAACTAATTTACCCTTTTTTTAAATGATAATAATATAACGATAATTTTTTAAAAGTTGATATTTTATCTATGTGTTTTTATGAAAATATGGTAAAATTTAACACCATTAAAAGGTTTTTATAAAATAATGTGTATAAGTTTAGTATTACAATTATTAATTAAAAAATAGGTATGAAAGATAAAATATATATTATAGGGTGGGAAATGTGGATCCCAGGGAGGCAGGGAGGGAAAGTGTTATTACAAAAACATGGTGGATTCAATGAAAAAATATTCTATAAAAAAGATTAAATGGGAGAAAAGGAAAAAATAATAAGAAGAAAAAGAATGCAATAATTTAAATGGTTTGGGAAATAGAATTATTTTCATTATACTTGGGAGAAAATTACAAGGAAAACACATAGAGTATATAAACCATAGATCAAAATGATATCATAAAGAAATGTGGTGTTATAGTAACCCACCTTGTTATAGTACCCAAATATGTATATTATTAAATTGTGATACAAAAACCATTCCATTAAAGTCCACAGTGATATAGGTTCTACTATTGGTGTTACAAATAATCTTTTCTACAATTGGCCAGACTTGTCATATTTCTGCCAACATTTATATCAGGGGGATTTGGCGTTTAAACCCCCATCTAAGGGGGAACTTACCCCAGAACTCATAGTGATCTCACCACAAAGGTTGAATCATGAAATTTTCAGGACTTGTGTTTAGTACGAGACTTTAATACTTAGATAAAATTTATCCAAAGAATCAAGCTTCACCATTCCAACAAGGGGGATAAAAATGAGGTAGATCGGGAAAAAGGGATTGAAGGAGAGGAAAATGGGGATTAGAATAATTGGATGAGGGTAAAGTATGGTTTTTTTGGATAATAGGGAAAAGAGGGATCACTGGTAGGAAATGAGGGAAAGGGGTTCATAGATAAATTAGGGATAGAGATAGAAAGGGTAAGTTGGATCAATAGATATTGAAAGCATATCCTGGTAAAGGATATACTAATATATTACCCTAAAAAATGATCTATATCTTATCATATTCAATTTGATCTATTATATCTTTATTATTGACTGAGTTAATCTTTTGTTTTTTATCAACCACACAGTGCAATTTATTCCAATAGTTTAGAGATATGGGTACACCCTTACTTAATATATTGTTATACAATATAAAGCTCACTTTAATATTTTGATCGAGCCACATCATTACATCTTAAAACATATTATATAAGTGGTTTAACCAAATAGAAAATTCATTCCAAAACCAAACAAATCCTTTTATTTATGTTTGACTAATTTTATAACATGATTATCAAGATTTTTTATTTTATTCCCCTTGACTTAATGGTATGTTTGACCATTCTGAAGGTTTCGGACGCAGCGGAAGCGCGTTGGTGGGTTTGCCCAACTTTAATTTTAACGTTAAACAACGTTCAATCCGAGATCCGTCACGATATAAAATGCCGAATCTTCGGAATATAACAAAGAACGAAAAGAAAAGAAGTGTCCCGGAACCCTTGAGGAGGATCATCATATGTTGATTATAATTAATTTAATTAATGCATAAGAATTACCTTGTTCGAATTCTTTCTTCGTTGATGTGTCCGGTCACGATTCGGTGATCTGTCGTTGTGTCGTAGAATCCAAGTGTAGGATTCCTCTAGTGGTGATCCACACGTGTGTCACGTATCTCCGGACATCGCCAAAGGGATCTCCGAGTGCCGCAGCGGAAGAACCTTCACTTGCGATATCTGCCTTTGACCGCCTTGATCCGGTGGAGGATCTTGCTCTCGTAACTTGAGGGCATTCTTGGTGGA
The DNA here is from genome assembly GCA_963277665.1 of Viscum album. Classification (NCBI taxonomy): domain Eukaryota; kingdom Viridiplantae; phylum Streptophyta; class Magnoliopsida; order Santalales; family Viscaceae; genus Viscum; species Viscum album. Next base: position 3,619,722 of record OY728140.1, read on the forward strand.
AAGGGAATTCTCTCTTGGCTTGAGAGTATTTCCAAATCCGTTGTGCACAACTAATGGCTCTTCAAAATGTTGGGGTTGTGAGGATATTTATAATCATGTTTGAGGTTAATAGAGTTATGACAATAAATAAACACGTTACGCGTTTTATTTATTTCATTAACTCTTATTGAAACCCCCCCATGTTGAATTATTAATTCCTTGACATGCGCCCATGCTGATTATAATAAATATCATTTAATAAAATAATATTAAATCCTCAAAATCCCAACTTGAAAAACTACACGGCGTGTAATAATTAATACACGGTGTGTACTTGTTTTCCATAAAACTACACAGCGTGTATATTTAATATACACGGCGTGTACTTTTATTTTCCATTTTTCTCCACCACATTTATTAGACCTTGAGTAATGACTATTTATTTCTTAAATAAATTTAACTGCATTACTCGCTAATAAATATATTATTTCATCCACAATATATTCTCTCGAATAACTAGTGTCAAAATAAATGCGATCAGACATCCTTAAATAATTATTAAACCACAGTCGGGAATAATATTTATTTAACTTGTTAAATTAATTTTTAACTGAGATACATGGACACACTTAGTGTGTGACCCTCTAGGCCTCTTTCTCAGTGGTATTAGGCTGAGCCTGCCTAAAGTCCAAGGTTAGCGTCTAGCAACACGCCAAGGCACCCATAGAGAAAGAAGTTAACGCCGCAATGACGTGTTACCTCCTACGAACGCTTACCGTGTAATATAATCCCTTTGTCTCGATATCTCCAATCAAGCGGGTTGCATGCTAGTGCCATCAACCCATGTGCTTGATTATTCTTTCTTTGACTTCCCGGAATTGAACTTGCCCATACCTTACCATGGCCATGGATTTATTTAGGCTATATCAATTCCATCAAAGGGCCTGAGATATCTACTTCCGTTATGGAATGAAAGGGACAAATCCTTTCTCACATTATCTATTAATGCGGTATTACTCGTGATGCACCCAACGTATCCTACCTCGCTGCGAACAATGTGTCGTCACAGTTTTTGTCAATACATCTAAGTGTGCAAGTTGTAATACCCATTAATAATAATCTTAAAGTCTAAGGATCAATACACACGTCCGTAGATAGGAACATCCAATGACACTATGAAATGTGGATTTCCTACTGGCGGGTCTCGTTCTCATAATATGCTCCTGGATATTACCAAGGGCGCACACCATGAGAAGGTGCCTCAAAGTTTTATGAGTCCTCACCCCTAATGACCTGTATTATTTGTGTCCCTCAAATAATATCATCCGGCCATAGAACATACATTCAAGAACAGTGTTATGGCACTTTCGGGTTCTCATCATAGCAGGGATCTGCTACGACCCTTTAATGCAACAGCTGTCCTTAGGACATTATCACATGACATGTCACGCAGAAGAACAATCAAGATGTGATAAGGATTTTATTTAATGAATAAAGTACAAAGTAGTTGGTTCTAGACCACCAAATCCAACAGACTCCCACTTGGACTAGAGCCAACTGCTAACAACCTTTAACCCGCTAGCTCTCACATGATATTCATGCTTCTACTGAGATAGGCCTTTAGTCATGGGGTCCGCCACGTTCTCTTCCGTGGATACTCTGCTCACTGCAAATTCACCCCTTTGATAGAAATCCCTCAAGAGGTGATACTTCCGGAGTATGTGCTTTGTCCGTTGATGTGACCTTGGTTCTTTTGCAAGAGCCACCGCTGCAGTATTATCACAATACAATGTAATGGGATCTTTACTGCTAGGCACCACATCAAGCTCCTGGAAAAAGTTCCAAATCCAAACGGATTCTTTGGCTGCATCAGAAGCCGCTATATACTCGGACTCCACTGTAGAATCAGCGACAACTGGCTTCTTTGAACTCCTCCAGCTCACAGCTCCTCCATTGAGACAGAAAACATATCCAGATTGCGACGTCAGATCATTATGATCTATTTGAAAACTAGCATCATCATACCATCTGATGACAAGCTCCTCGTCTCCTCCATATACCAGGAACATATCCTTAGTTCTTCTCAGATACTTAAGGATAGTCTTAACAGCAGTCCAATGCTATTCTCCTGGATCTGCTTGATATCTGCCTACCATGCTCAGTGAATAGGCAACATCAAGCCTGGTACATAACATGGCATACATGATGGATCCTATAGCCGAAGCGTATGGGATCTTGCTCATCCTATCTTTCTCCTGTTGTGTCTGGGGACACATTTTCTTAGAAAGATGTAAGCCATGTGACACTGGAACCAATCCCCTCTTGGATTTTTCCATACTAAATATCTTTAGTATTTGGTCAATGTATGTACCCTGACTTAGTCCAAGTAGCCTCTTGGATCTATCACGAATGATCTTGATCCCTAGAATGTAGGCTGCTTCTCCTAAGTCCTTCATGGAGAAACAATTGTTCAACCAGTCCTTAACTGACTGTAAGGCTGGTACGTCGTTTCCAATAAGTAATATGTCATCAACATATACCACTAGGATGACGACCGCATTCCCATTAAACCGCTTATAAACACATGGCTCACATTCATTCTTAATGAAACCAAATTCCTTTATGGCTTCATCAAATCGAATGTTCCATGACCTGGATGCTTGCTTCAATCCATAAATGAATTTCTGAAACTTGAAAACCCATTTGGCTTCACCTGGTGTCACAAACCCTTCTGGTTGTGTCATATAGACATCTTCCTGAAGGTTCCCGTTAAGGAATGCTATTTTGACATCCATCTTCCAAATCTCGTAGTCATGGTAAGCTGCTATGGCAAGTATGATTCTTATGGATTTAAACATGGAAACTGGCGAGAAGGTTTCATCATAGTCAATTCCTTGATGTTGTCTGAATCCTTTAGCCACTAGCCTTGCTTTATAGGTGCTAACTTTACCTTCCATGTCCAGCTTTCTTTTGAATACCCATTTGCATCCAACAGGCTTTACATGAACTGGCTCATCGACCAGAACCCAAACTTGGTTCTGATACATGGAATCCATCTCAGAATTCATAGCTTCTAGCCATCTTGCAACTTCTGAGATTTCTACTGCTTCCTTGTAGGAGATAGGTTCATCATTGTCCAACAATAATGATTCACCATCCTCGGTGACTAGGAAACCAAATCTCTCTGGTTCCCTTACCTCTCTTGAGCTCCTATGTAGTACTTGTGTTTCTGGAACCTCTTCCACAGGGACCTGTGGAACTTGTTCCTATACCAACTCTTGTGTATCTTGAGCATCAACTTCGTCGAAGTCAATATTACTCCCACTATCCTTCTTGAGGATGTGCTCCCTCTCAAGAAAGACGACTTGTCTGGCGACAATCACTTTCTTGTCTTGGGGGTTATATTGGTAATATCCTTTCGTTTCCTTGGGATATCCTATAAAGATACACTTCGTGCCCCGGGGTGCTAGTTTGTTGCCTGAGAAGGCCTTAACAAATGCCTCACATCCCCATACACGTGTGTGCGACAATGTGGGTTTCCTTCCATTCCATAACTCGAATGGAATTCCATTTGCCACCTTAGTTGGTACTCGGTTTAATGTGTATGCTGCAGTTTTTAATGCATATCCCCAAAAGGATAATGGAAGATCCGCATGACTCATCATCGACCTCACCATGTCCAACAAGGTGCGGTTCCTCCTTTCACTAACACCATTCCACTATGGTGTATAAGGAGGAGTGAGCTGAGATAGAATCCCAGACTCCCGTAGAAGATCGATGGACTCTTGGTTCAGATATTCTCCACCTCGATCCGATCGAAGATTCTTTATCTTCTTACCAAGTTGATTCTCTACTTCATTCTTGAATTCCTTAAATTTCTCTAAGGACTCTGACTTATACCTCATTAAGTAGACATAGCCATATCTACTCAAATCATCAGTAAAAGTAATAAAGTAAGAATATCCACCTCTAGCTTCTACTGGAAATGGTCCACACACATCTGTGTGTACCAATCCTAGAAGCTCTGTGGCCCTTTCACCTTGTCCACCAAAAGGCAGCTTGGTCATTTTTCCTTGTAAACAAGCGTGAAATCTATCAAGTGGTTTTAGCTCAGTAGAGTCTAAATAGCCATCTTGGCAGAGCTTTGTCAAGCGCTTCTCGTTCACATGACCAAGGCGGTGATGCCATAACTGGGTGATGTATGAGTCATGTGTGTTTGTTTCGTTATCGATTGCCAACACTTGGTTTTCGTAATTTAATACATACAAACCATTATTCAAATGTGCCATACCATAACATACGTTGTTCTTATAAAAGAGACAACCCTTATTTCCAAACTTGAAAATAAATCCATCCATATCCAAACAAGATACAGAAATTATGTTCTTGGTAACACTAGGCACAAAATAACAGTTTTGTAAAACCAAAATCATGCCAGTTGGCAATGAGAGGTGATAGTCGCCAATAGCCAATGCAGCCAGCCTTGCGCCATTGGCAGCTCGAAGATCCACCTCTCCTCTGGCGATCTTTCTAAATCTACTTGGTTCCTGTATTTGAATACAGATGTGAGCCCCACAAGCTATATCTAATACCCAATGTGTAGAAATAGAAAGATTGCACTCGATAACGAACACACCTTTAGCGTCCCCACGCTTCTGGGTGCAATTCCTCTTCTAATGGCCCTGCTTGCCACATGCAAAACACACTGCCCCCCATTCCTTTCCCTGCCTCTGGATCTTCCCCTTCTTGGAGGGATGGTGCTCGGGGGCTTCAGACCGTTTATAAGTCTTTGGCCCCTTTGCCTTGTCCTTCCTTTTCTTGTTCACCATAAGGACCGCGGGTTTGTCACGCCCCATGTCCTTATCTACCTGGCGAATCAAGGTCAGAAGCTCCGATAGACTCTTCTCATTGCCGCTCATGTTATAGTTAACAATGAAGCTAGAGAAGGTCTTGGGCAGTGATGATAGGATGAGATCTGTACGCAACTCATCTGGGAACTTAATCCCTAAGATGTCTAAGCGTTCAATGTAGCTAATAAGCTTGACTACATGAGGCCCAGCTGGCGCAGACTCTCCAAGATTCGTGGTAAACAAAGAATTGGAGATCTCATACCTCTCCTGTCTCGCCTTCTCTTAGTAGAGATCTTTAAGGTGAGACATCATGCTATACACATCCATGTTTTCATGTTGCTTCAAGAGCTCATTAGACATGGCCGATAGCATGAAACACTGGACATCTGTGGAATCATCCATGTGTTTCATGTAGAGAGATAATTCCTCATCACTAGCCTCTTTCCCAAGCGCAACTGGAATAGGCTCTTCCAGCATATATAATTTCCTTTCGTGGCGAAGGACGACGCGTAAACGCCTCTGCCACTCTTGGAAATTGGTGCCGGTGAGAAGGTTTTATTTCTCGAGTATGGTGCGCAATGATATGTTTGAAGTCATTTTCTTGCCGTTTCTACAATTAAGATGAGCAAAGGTTTAGTACTTTATAAAATTGAGACAAATAAATTAATACTTATTAGTCTCCCACTATTTTATCGAAATCCAATAGCCCTCACCATTGACTTTGGAATATTCTGTTGCGTGAATATTCTAGTGGAAAGGATCCATATTGCCCTTCGCATTACCCCAACTAGGGTTGGTCAAGCAACTTGAAGGGTTTTAGGTAGGCATTCCAAATGCCAACTGCATTAACTCGCAGTTCCTTGATCTACTGAGTGGACTCCCCAATCCTGAAATCCTTTTATATTTCCTCAACCTTTGCCTCTTGGTCACACCAAGTCCTGCTGTGGCAGTCAACCCTTGATGCGAACCAAGTCAAGTCAACCCAAAACCTTGAATTAGAATTCCCCGATAATTGAAAGCACCCCAACTAGGGTTGGTCAAGCACTTTGAACTATGGTTTGATTCTAACCAAGATTATGGAAGGCTATGCCGACTTAAAATTTATCTTGAAGGATTTTATCCTTATACGTAATTTTCCATTTTATTATCTTTGATTACATTCTTGTTAATATTAATTGGGATATACTTAAGTGATTAACCATGTCTAAGATAATATTTACATATAATCCAATTTTATTTTAGTTCCATCTTGCATGCTCGTTTAATTCATTAATTGTGTGATCGTGACAACACACACACAATAAATAAACCATGCAACTGACAGAAATAAAATAAATGGTATGATCATGAGCTTTTCTATTGGTTAGTTTATCTAGCGGTTGATAAACTAACCCAAGACCTAGGGGAGAAACACCTTGAACCTTTCGGGTTCGTGTCTACAGCTTTCCACCTGTCCACCTTTGTATCTCCATGGATTGGTTTCACCTTGGCTCCTGACTTGAGCCGCCTCCACTAGCTTGGGAGCTCCATCCATTACATATGCATTTATCTCACACACAGGTGAGGGGTAAAAAGGGGTTTTTACATAAAAGAATCCTTGGGCATGCAGGCCCTACATATTAATGAGGAGATGGCTCGCAGGCCAACAAATTTAATTTAAATAAATAAATTAAAAGAAACCATTCTCATACAAAGGTCTCGGTCTAGCTCATGATCATCCATACATGCAACGATATTTACGCATAAATAAAACTAGCATTCAATTCTTTAATCGTTCTTGTTTAAGATAAATCACGCTCGAATCAATTAATTGTCTTTAATTAATCAATCCTTTTATCTTAAATCAATTTTCTGAATTTCCTTGAGATTCTCATCCATCATAATTTTAAACAAATAAATTCATTTAAAATTATCCTTGTACGTAACTTGTACCTTGGAGGCAACCCGGTGAATTCCCATTTATTACGCAGATGTTAAATTAAACACATATATATAAAACACCTATCACGTGTTGTGCCTCAGCTTTACGCCTACACCATGGTACACGTCTCAAGGGTTTGTATAATATAATAATAAATTTTAATAAATCTGCGTAATTTGGGTGAGTACACGGCGTGTAGTTCCGACTACACAGCGTGTACTTTTCTTCACCGTCCATCCGAAGTACATGCCCGGGGATAAGGCGTGTTAATGTACTTCAGAAATTTTTGGAGTACACGACGTGTACAGTGGGACACACGCCGTGTAGTTTCCGCGTTACACGGTTTCCAGCCGGGCAGGCCGTGTACGGAGTACACGACCCAACCCTAACCCGAAGGGACTACACGCCGTGTTCATTGGACCACACGGCGTGTATTCTGGAAACCGTGTGCCACCTGTTTCTGGTCAACACACGGTGTCTTAAATTCTTAGAAAGAATCCAATACATGGCCTGATTTGGCGGATCAGTCAATGCATTGAACCTAGACTACACGGCTTGTACTTCTGAATACACGCCGTGTATTCTGGTGTTATATGGCCAGAAACGTTTGGCTCCTCCGGATGAGTTCCTCTATTTTATTTTAATCAAAATTAAAAGAAAAATCTGTTTCTGTGAGGTGAACGAGAAATGAGGGAGGAAGAACAGATCTCGAGATTCAGATTTTCAGAACGATTAAACATGAATTAAAATAACTAAATTATTAAATGCGTAAATCACCAACAAAAAACTAAATAATTATAACCAACGATATGACCCCTCTGATACCACTTGAAGGTTTCGGGCGCAGCAGAAGCACGTTGGTGGGTTTGCCCAACTTTAATTTTAACGTTAAACAACGTTCAATCCGAGATCCGTCACGATATAAAACGCCGAATCTTCAGAATAGAACGAAGAACGAAAAGAAAAGAAGTGTCCCGGAACCCTTGAGGAGGATCATCATATTTTGATTATAATTAATTTAATTAATGCATAAGAATTACCTTGTTGGAATTCATTCTTCGTTGATGTGTCCGGTCATGATTCGGTGATCCGTCGTTGTGTCGTATAATCCAAGTGTAGGATTCCTCTAGTGGTGATCCACACATGTGTCACGTATCTCCGGACGTCGCCAAAGGGATCTCCGAGTGCTAGCACGGAAGAACCTTCGCTTGCGATATCTACCTTTGACCGCCTTGATCCGATGGAGGATCTTGCTCTCGTAACTTGAGGGCGTTCTTGGTGGAAAGGGAATTCTCTCTTGGCTTGAGAGTATTTCCAAATCCGTTGTGCACAACCAATGGCTCTTCAAAATGTTGGGGTTGTGAGGATATTTATAATCATGTTTGAGGTTAATAGAGTTATGACAATAAATAAACGCGTTACGCGTTTTATTTATTTCATTAACTATTATTGAACCCCCCCCATGTCGAATTATTAATTCCTTAACATGCGCCCACGCTGATTATAATAAATATCATTTAATAAAATAATATTAAATCCTCAAAATCCCAACTGAAAAAACTACACGGCGTGTAATAATTAATACACGGCGTGTAATTGTTTTCCATAAAACTACACAGCGTGTATATTTAATATACACGGCATGTAATTTTATTTTCCATTTTTCTCCACCACATTTATTAGAACTTGAGTAATGACTATTTATTTCTTAAATAAATTTAACTGCATTACTCGCTAATAAATATATTATTTCATCCACAATATATTCTCTTGAATAACTAGTGTCAAAATAAATGCGATCAGACATCCTTAAATAATTATTAAACCACAGTCGGGAATAATATTTATTTAACTTGTTAAATTAATATTTAACTGAGATACATGGACACACTTAGTGTGTGACCCTCTAGGCCTCTTTCTCAGTGGCATTAAGCTGAGCCTGCCTAAAGTCCAAGGTTAGCATCTAGCAACACGCCAAGACACCCATAGAGAAAGAAGTTAATGCCGCAATGACGTGTTACCTCCTACGAACGCTTACCGTGTAATATAATCCCTTTGTCTCGATATCTCCAATCAAGCGGGTTGCATGCTAGTGCCATCAACCCATGTGCTTGATTATTCTTTCTTTGACTTCCCGGAATTGAACTTTCCCATACCTTACCATGGCCATGGATTTATTTAGGCTATATCAATTCCATCAAAGGGCCTGAGATATATACTTCCGTTATGGAACGGAAGGGACAAATCCTTTCTCGCATTATCTATTAATGCGGTATTACTCGTGACGCACCCAACGTATCCTACCTCGTTGCGAACAGTGTGCCATCATAGTTTTCGTCAATACATCTAAGTGCGCGAGTTGTAATACCCATTAATAATAATCTTAAAGTCTAAGGATCAATACACACGTCCGTAGATAGGAACATCCAATGACACTATGAAATGTGGATTTCCTACTGGCGGGTCTCGTTCTCATAATATCCTCCTGGATATTACCAAGGGCGCACACCATGAGAAGGTGCCTCAAAGTTTTATGAGTCCTCACCCCTAATGACCTGTATTATTTGTGTCCCTCAAATAATATCATCCGGCCATAGAAAATACATTCAAGAACAGTGTTATGGCACTTCCAGGTTCTCATCATAGCAGGGATCTGCTACGACCCTTTAATGCAACAGCTGTCCTTAGGACATTATCACATGACATGTAACGCAGAAGAACAATCAAGATGTGATAAGGCTTTTATTTAATGAATAAAGTATAAAGTAGTTGGTTCTAGACCACCAACTCCAACACATTCTTATTAAAAATAATTTATTAAACTTATCATTCATGATAAGTATTTAAAAAAAATGTATCGTTTTTTCAATTTTTTAAAATATTAACACACCTAAATTATATAATAAAATCAATCAAATAAGTGGTAATAATATACTGTAAGAGTGTAGTTATCAACAATATTTATTTTTTTGATATATTTCCATTTAAAACTCATTACTAATAAAATGATAAGAGTCAATTGTAAGGTCCAATTTTTGGATAAAAGGAAAAATATTTTGGTTTCATTGTTTAAATTAGTTGGAGGAGGTGTATTAAGGTGTTTTAAAGTTATTAGAAGTGTTATGGAAGTATTGAGAAGTGTTTGGGTGGAGTTTAGAGATGAAACTGGTTGTTTTTGGGAGGAATTTGCGAAGGTTTATAGTTGATTCAGGGTATAAAGGATCATGCATAACCTTGTAGAAAATCATGAAAGGGGTTATAGTGGAGGTTGTAACATCAACATGGTTGATTTACTGTCACTAAAGACTATGTGGTTAGGTTTTGTATGTCTAAGATTTTTCAGAAAATAACATCTACTTAATCGATGCATAGACAACTAGGACTATAAAATTTGGTTATGAAACTTAGGATCTTGGATAGAAGGGATTGCACAATTAATGTACGGTCCATGGGACCATTCAATCAATCCATGTATCATTTTAAAAAGTGCCCCAATTTTTTTAACTTAAAACTCCCCTAAACTCCTTTATTTCAAACCATACACGGGAGAGACCCTTCTTTGGATATTTTTTTGATTTATTAGAAAATTAACTTATAATATCAACCTCAAATAATTATGGTAAGTCCCTCTCCTCTTTGTTTCTTATTCTTATTGGCTTCCTCACTCACCATTTATTGGTATCGAAATCTCGATTGAGGTAGGTTTCCTCCCCTACACTCTATTTTTCATCAAATTGAGTGTGATTAGATGCTATATTTTAATTAAATTATTTTATAAAATTAAAATGATTTAATTATATTTATTAAATTTATGTGTTAAATAAGTTTTAGTTTGTTTAATTTTTAACAAAAATAGAAAGGAGTATTTTTTGGGGCTATGTGTGATTTGAAAGAAACATTTCAGTGATTTTTAAAATAAGGTTTCAAAATGGCTTGTTAATTATTGTGGTACATTAATATTTATAGATTCTGGTATTATTTTTTATTTTTACATCGATTTTTATAGGGTTAAATGTAATTTTTGAGTTTTCAATGATTTTTATGAGTTTAAAATATTATTGTTGATTTATGTATTGAGTTTCATGAGTTTTAAATGTGATTATTGATTTTTAAATGATTTCATGAAGTTTAATGTTATCATGGATATGTGCATTAAGTTACACAAAGTTTACTATTATTGTGGGTTTGTGAACCAAGTTTCATGTGGTTTGACATTATTTATAGATTCTGAAATTGAGTTTCCAAGTGATGTGCTATAGTTTGTGAATGGTTGATATTGTGGTTGATTTATTTCAGATGAGTTTATATAAATGAGATTGGAAAACTCCACTTGGGTGTGGGGACCTCATGGTAATGATGAGGTGAGGTTTTAGTAAACTCCCACTTGGTTATGGGGAAATTTTCATAAATGAAAAGGTGAGGTTTGCGAGTAGTTGGTCTACTCACAAGTTGGTGATACTAATTTTGGTTGCTACACATTGTTTAATGATTCTATTAGGTTTTGTTCAAGAAAAAATGTGTTTGTTGTTTTATGGGGTTGGTGAAATTGTTATGGAATGAGTTTAGTTTAATTACATTTTTTTATAATACGGACTTCTTATACAGGTTTTATAAAATTTCATGGGATTGGGAGATGTTTTATAAAATAAATTTAAATATTATTGGTTTTTTATATTCATGGGGTGCATGAGAAGTCTTGGGGTTATCCTAATAGATTTTATACTCATCCCCTTCATGGGAACCATTGTACCCATGAACATTTTATTTATTTGAGTTATAGGTTTTGTAAATATTACCTCACCAAATTGGATGGTGTAGAAGACTTTATCTAGTATAGAATAACAGAGGTGACATCATTAGCGGTGGATTAGTTGGTCATGAAAGGTGGTTCTTGTACTAGGGAGAATTTTAATTTATTCTGTTATTTTATTCATTATATTCATGATATTATTCTACATATTGTGTTTCATAAGTATATGATTAGTGTTGGTTTTGGGATATCACACCATCACCCCATGTTATGTGTTGTGTGTTTTACTTTTATTTCTTAGACTCTAGTAGTTGAGGGATGATTTCAAGGGTTGAGTAATATTATAATTTGGATTGGAGTCAGTTTTGAGAGGCTAGACCCATTCAAGATATTAAAAATGGTTTCAGTTTTGTTTATTTAGGGTTCAATAGTCTTAGAGATAAGATGTATCATGATTAATGAGGTATCTTATAAAATTATTAATAAATATATTTATAATGATACTGGATTTTACAGGGATGTTTGGGAATGTGAAGTATTGGTTATCTTAGAAAGATTCAGTTTGGTTTGATCATTCCCAGATGATTTTTCTTATCCAAAATAGTCTAATATGACCATTACATCTCATGAATTATGTAGTACCATAATAAGGATTTTATAAAATATTATTAACCATTTTTGATTGTTGGTATGTTTTGTTACAATTTTTTTTTGAAAAATTATAAAGGAAAATTTATCCCTTTGGTTATTGAACTTTGAAAAAGAAAAGTGCTATGGTATGTGATATTTCCTATTATTGTATTGTGATGAAGATAGAAAAAATATTTTGCTGTAAGTACATGGATATGATATTATACTTCATACTGTTACTTGGTCATGTATGTTAACATTTTATTTGTTTTTTAGCTTTAATATGATCTTGTATTTCCCTAAAGGTTATCTTTATCAGTGGTATCGAGCCATAGTGATTAATGTTAGAATTTTATAAAACTGAGATGAAAATTTAACAATTTAAATGTAAAAAAAGTACCACATAGATATGACTAAATAGTTTTTTAGTGGAAAACTAATTGGGTTAATATAAATAATCTACTTTATGGGAATAATGTGCTTGCCTTTATTAATTTTTTTATGAACATTTTTTGAGTTCAATTTTATTAGTGATAAAGGATTCGTTGGTTTTAAATATTATAAATGTTTTTTTTCACTACGGTGTGTTCTTTGAAAAAATATTTTTAGGGTGTGTTCCTATTTTAATGCAAAAATGAGAGTTAGGTGTTTAAACATTTTAGTTAGAACTTTTTTTAAAATTAAAGGTTTATGTATTTTCAAAAGTGATCAAAACATGTTTGTTATTGTATATATAAAAGGGATACTTCTAAGAATATTTAGTGGTGTACTTTAGTTTTACAAGGGTATAAAAATTAGGTTTTATAAAAACTATTTAATCATGGAGGTTTTAAATAATTTAAATGGTTCTTAGTATTTTGTATAAAAAACAAAGCTTTCAATATTTTAGAATATTTTTCCACAGTAATAAAAGTTGTATTTTCCTTTGTGTTGTGTAGAGAACTCAATCTCTGAAATGGTTATGAAGTCATGGTTTTTTTATTAAAAAGAAATTTCTGTTCTAATTTCATTTTATAGAAACCAGGGGAATTTTAAAGAGTTATAAGTGTTTTAGACTGGAATTTCATGTTAATAGAATTTTGGTAAAAATTGGTTGGTGAGTTTTTTTTGTGTTAAAGGAGTTTTCGAAAATATATTTTCTTAGAGTAAGTCAATGTAATGTTTGTATTTAGAAATAAATTTTTTAGAAAGAAAAATGTTGGGTTTCTTAAAACCTATGGAACATGATTTTTTAAAATTTAAAAGGTTTTAAAAAATGGATGGTTTTCAAGATACTAAATTTTGAATCATATTAAATGGATTTTGTGACTTTATGGTAAGAAATTTTGTGAATTTTATCCAGTTTTGAAAATGGTTTCTCCTAAAGTGTTTTTTTAAATATCATTTTAGGGGAAAAAGTGATTTTTTATGATTATGGACAATATGGTTGATTTCCATTTATTCTTGGATGCTAGTAATGTATATTCCTTTTTGGGTTTTGGAGTGTGAATCCTTTTCTGGTTATGTATTTTAATCTCTAGAATTTTTTTCTACAGAATTACACTTAGAAAAACTAGATGAAGACATGTTCTACATCAGCTTGAATGTCCTGATTGAGGTTAGAAAAATTAGTAGTAAAAATAGTGGAGTTTAAGTAAAATAATGCAAAAGGATAAATTTTTTAATGAATTAATTTTGAGAGCATCCATATTTCAAAACTTGCATTTACATGTTCTAGATGCGACAAAGAAGTTTTTAAGGACGGAGTGGTGTTGGTGGAAACTGTTTCTAGATAATGGGAGTGTAGAAGCATACCTAAAGTAAGAATAAATCTTAATGACTTTCATAAGGTTTAATTTTGGTTTACACAATCCATTTAAGAGTCTTGAGAAGGTTTTGTAAGGAAATATTTCATTATTCAATTGAAGGGATAGTTAAGCTGGGGATGCTCATCTGGTTTCCTTGAACAAATGGAGGGTCTTCTTTGAAGTTCAAAAGTTAGTTCAACTATAATGACCTAATGGAAGCTATAAAAAACCTTTATAAATAGATATCATTGTTTTATTTTTTTATGATTAAAAAACATGCAATGAGATCAATTGATAGTCGATTTGAAATGTGGAGTTAGAGTGGTGTGCATCCCCATGGGGGTACTTCCCTAAGAAAGAACTTACTACTGAAATGATTTTCTATCGGCATTTCATGGAGGTTCTTTGAGTATGTTTTCTAGAGGGAGTCCCTTTTAACTTGATCTAGGTATAATTTCTAGAATTAATGTTCCCTTATAACTCAGTTATCCCTAAATTAAATATGTAATTCCTTCCCCTGTGGAGAAAAAATATAGTCTGAACCATGTAACTTCTTTTTATTATGTGTTTCTTTTGATTATCATGTGTTTTTTCTCACTTTATCATTTATTATGAAATATATTTTCAAATATCATGAAGTAACCAAAATAAGAGCGAAAAATGGATTAACTTGGTGGATTGGGTTCTTGGTCTTCCTAGTTCTGTACTTTAAATTTTTAAGGGTCTACTATGGTGATTTAGACACTTTTGTGGGTGTTGTACCACATTTGAGACCCAAAATACAATTTCTTATGATAGGAGGTTAGATTTTTTTGATCACTAGTTCCATTTACATGGATATAGTATGGAATACATGAGATCAAGATGCAATATTTTTGGTAAAATTATCTCATAATATTTATCAGGGCTGGGTTGTAGAGCACTGATGAGTAGTTTATCATGTCTCATAAGTAGAGATTGGTTGGAAGACTTATAGTTACTTCTAGTTTAGTGGTTTACTATACCTAAAAGAATATAACTGGTAGGACCGTGGTGATTCCATCGTGTCTAGGATTTCTAAAATTCTTCTTTGACCTTGATTCAGGAGACATGTTCTATTATTGAGGTGGTGTTTGGAACTTGGTTGGAAGGATACTGAAGACTTTAAGAATTTAGTCCTGAACCATTATGTTTTTTAGATTAAATGGGATTTCATTATTTTAGGAGGATGATGTTTTAATGATTAAGGTAAAATTTGATGATTTGATGGTGGGAGATTTGGAATTTTTAGGATATTGGTTTTCCAACCCTTATATATTTCATAAGTTTTGTTAATGGTGAATCATCTAGAAGTGAGGAGTTTAGTAGGTTGGGAAAACATGATATGAGATCATAAAGGAAGTATTTCAAAAGGTGTATCAACTTGTGATGGTGAATGACATAAAAAGTGTATGTTAATTACTATGATATAATTAAGGATAAAGAATAAAAATTTGATGAAATTTGGATGGTTCCCCAATTTCACATATATAATTATAGAGGAAAATTTTATTGTAGTAGGACTACTAAGACTAAAAAGTTATATTCTAGAAAGTTAATTTATAAATATTTCAAAAATATCATAGATGTCAGGTTTTGTATTTTATGTTTCAAAGTGTTCACTAGAATACTTGAGTCATGATTCTTGAATATGGGGTTTCATCACTCAATGTTAGAAAATGGAAGACTATGTTTGTTTTGGGAGTTTTTTAGAACCCAAGATTATTTTATATGGTTGTGGTTTCATCTCGAAGTGGAAAAAAATCAATTATTTTGGCATGGTCTTGGTCTTATGAAAGGTTTTCTTACATTGATCAATTAGTGCATGAGTTTATATACATGATTTTGTAGATTAATGATTCATGGTTATGGAAAAGTGTGAGAAGGGGTCAAAACACTTAGTTTCTAGAACTCTTACATGAACTTGGATATAGGGAGTATGAAACTCATGGGGAGTGTATTATTCAAAAGTATTAAGAGTTATTCTTATTCCTCAAGGAGAAGGAAATATTGAATCATAATCTTGAATAGCTGTGTTTTTTTCTTGAAAGTCCATTCTACTTCATACCTTCATCAATGAGGAAAAAAGAGAGTGCATGTTTTATTTTATGAAGAACAAGTCTGATGTTTTTTAAAACCTTTATTTATAAGAACCATGATGGAATTAAAGAGATTAGATTATGGACTAGAGGTTTTGAGTTTAGAGTTATAGAATTTTTGAAAGATCTATTGGTGGAGAGGCCTGTAATTTTAGGAGACTGAACCTAGAACATCAAAAGGTGTCATGAAGTGGGAGATATTTCATTTGGGAAATGATATTCTAGAGATACTTTAAGTTTTTAAGCAGGATTTTTTTGTTATGTCACCTGAAAACTCTTTGAGAAGTCAACCTTAACTAAATTTATATTGGTAGCGGGGAAACCCCAAGTTCTGGTTGCATTTATTTTCAAGGGACAAGTGATAAAGAATTTGGAGTATCTATATCTATGTTAATATTTTTTTAGAAGGTAGTTTTAGTTTGAAAGGTATTATATAATAGGTATGATCCTTGGAAGTTTCATAACCATCTTGGGATATAGTGGGAGAAAAGGACCATGTTTTCCCTGGTTATACTAATAAACAGTGACTAGAAGGTGCCAAGTTATTTCAGTAGGAATTTTTTGATTCAATGGAACCAAACTTTCAATAAGTTACATTTTATATGGATATCAATTCCAGTTGTTTTACTAAAGTTTTATATACATAAAATCTCTCAGATTGAAAAATATTAGTGGTAGAGTTTGGAAAGCACATGATACCAAAGTTTTAGCTTCAGGGACATAATACATTGAATGGAATATTGATGAGACTTTAGCAAATTTAGATAGTGCACTGACCTATTTTTCTTGAATAAATTCCCTGGTAGCATTTATAAAGTTTTTTTAGGAATGGAATGAGTGGTTTGAGTGCAGAGAATGGGGAAAATTTTGTTTGATGGAGGATTGGATGATGGAGACCATGATGGGGAATCATAGTGACATTATAAAGAGAGAAATAACAAATGATGCCATTCAGAATTTGGATATTAGAATTTGGTGAAATCCTTGATAAATTTCTACGAGTGGAAGATTATTTATCTGAACCTGTGAGAACAATTTTCAAGTGGGTGATTATTGGGTTTTGGTATGAGAACTATTTTTAATTAAGTGTTAGAATCTTGGAATAATATTTTTATGGAATTAAATTTGGTGGAACTATATAGAAAAATATTCATATTCACAAAATATTTGTGGATTCTGATTAGCAGAAGTAGAAATAGCAAAAACAATATTCAAGAATAGGAATTAAAAAGGATAAATGTCTAGAAACATTCACTTGGGGAGTATCTATTGGTTTTGGTGGCCTAGAACCAACTACTTTGTACTTTATTCATTAATAAATACCTTATAATATCTTGATTTTTCTTCTTCATGACAATGCATGTGATAATGTCCTAAGGATAGCTATTTCACTAAAGAGTTATAGAGGATCCCTACTATGATGAGAACCCAAAAGTGCCATAAAACTATTCTTGAATATATGTTCTATGGACAGATGATATTATTTGAGGGACACAAATAATACAGGCCATTAGGGGTAAGGACTCATAAAACTTTGAGGCACCTTCTCATGGTGTGCGCCCTTAGTAATATCCAGGAGGATATTATGAGAACGATACCCACCAATAGGAAACCCACATTCCATAGAGTCATTGGATGTTCCTATCTGTGGATGTGTGTATTGGTCCTTAGACTTTAAGATTATTATTAATGGGTATTATAACTCATGCACTTATATGTATCGACGAAAACTGTGATGATACACTATTCATAGAAAGGTTGGATATATTGGGTGCGTCACGAGTAATACTGAATTAATAGATAATGTGAGAAAGGATTTGTCCCTTATATTCTATAACAAAAGTTGATATCTCATGCCCTTTGATGGAATTGATATAGCCTGAATAAATCCATGTCTATGGTGAGGAATAGGAAAGTTCAATTCCAAGAAGCCTTCTTTTTTTATTGAGGGGGAACCCTTACAAGGCCCGTAGTCTTAGATATTACATTTCCCATAGGCTTGGAGACATTATAGTTCCCGTAGGTCTTAAGGAAATCATAAAAACTATGACTACTTGAAACCGCCCCTCCCCAACATCTGCATCATGATTATCTCTCCACCTTTGCATGGCTGTTCAGCTAGCTTTCCTATGTAGTGATGCACAGGCCCAATACCAATGGAAATTCCATACCCTCTCATTCTTCCAAATCCGTTTAGCCCTGCTATGGTGAATGCGCCATGCTCTTTAATCCTCCTCTGGAGATGGTTCCTTTTAGAATCTATCTGGGCATCTACATATCTAGTGGCCCGAAAGCCTTAAGGTGGCCCGAAGGCCTTGAGGTGGCCCGAAGGCCTTAAAGGTGGCTTGGAAGCCTTACTGACCCGAAGACCTAGGTGTCCTGAAGTCCTTAAGGACTCCAAGCCCAAACCGGTGGCACAAGGTGAATAGTTCCAACTACTACAGTACCAAATAGAACCTGCTACAATAACCGCTACAGTGTCTGCTATAATACCTACATAGTACTGCTATAGTGCCTTCTATAGTAACTTGGAATTATGCCTCCACCTAGTTTTGAACCTGGGTCTCTTGGATGAACTTAAAGAGACCTCACCAACTGGGCTGAGGCTCATGTTCTAATTCTAGGAAGTCAAAGAAAGAATAATTGAGCACATGGGTTGATGACACCATATGCAACCCGCTTGATTGGATATATTGCGACAAATGGATTACATTACACGATAAGCGTTCATAAGAGGTGACACGTCATTACGACGTTAAATTATTTCTCTATGGATGCCTTGGTGTGTTTCCAGATGCTAACCTTGTACTTTAAGCAGGATTTTCCCAATGCCACAGAGAAAGAGTCCTAGAGGGTCACACACTAAGTGTGTCCAAGTATCTCAGTTAAATATTCATTTAACAAGTTGAATAAAGATTATTCCCAATTGTGGTTTAATAATTATTCAAGGATTCCTGACCGTATTTATTTCAACACTAGTTATTCAATATAATATATTATGGGATAAATAATATATTTATTAGCAAGTAATGTAGTGATATTTATTTAAGAAATAAATGACCATTATTCAAGGTCTAATAAATGTGGGGGAGAAAATAAAGAAAATGGAAAAAAAGTACACGCTGTGTATATTAATATAAATGTTGTGTAGTTTTTCTGTCAATTTGTGAGAAATAATATTATTTAATTAATTAAATAATATTAGGTGTAATTTTCTGGGTTCATGTCAAGTAATAATAATATTAAACTGTTATTATTATACATGGGGTCTTACTAAGTATTAAATTAAATGAATAAATTCTTTCATGTAATTAATTCATTTTATTATAATAAGTAATTAAAATCACAATTATATTTTTCTCATGAGCCTATCAATTCTTTGTGGTTGTGAACAATGGATCTGGAAAAGCTCTCAAGCCAAGAGAGAATTATTTTTCCTCCAAGAATACTCTCATGTTACGAGAGAGATTCTTCTCCAACAAATTAATGAGAGTGCTTTGGAAGTGGCTCTCAAGGCGATCGAAGGCAGACATCGCAAGCGAAGTCTCTTACATGCTAGCACCCGAAGATCCCTTCAGCAACGTCCATAGATATGTGGAGCACATGCGGATCACCGATAGAGGAAACCTACACTTGGATTCTACGATGCAATGATGGATCACATCAGATCATGACCAGAAAACATCAACGAAGAGAGAATTCCATCAAGGTAATTCTTGTATTTTAATTAAATTAATTATAACCAACATATGATGATCCTCTTTATGGTTCTAGGACTCCCCTCATTTTCTTTTGTTCTTAATTCTATTCTGAAGATCCGACGTTTTATTATTGTGACAGATCTTGAATTGATCATTGTTAATGGAAAAATCAAAGTTGTGTACAACCATCCACGCGCTTTTGCTGCGCCAGGAACCTATAAGTTGTATCAGAGTAGTCATATCATTGATTATAATTATTTATTTTTTTGTTTATGATTTACACATTTAATAATTTAGTTGTTTTAATTAAATTTAATCATTTTTCAAATCTGAATCTCGAGATCTGTTCCTCCTCTTTCATTTCTTGTTCACCTTACAAAAATGATATTTTCTTTTAATTTTGATTAAAATAAAATAGAGGATCTCATCCAGAGGTGCCAAAGCTTCCTGACCGTACAACACCAGAGCACACGATGTGTATTCAGTAGTACATGCTGTGTAGTCTAGGTTCCATGCACCGGGACTGGTCTGCCAAACCAAGACATGTGTTGGAGTCTATCTAAGTCTTAAATTACTCTGTGTGTTGACCAGGAACATGTGACATGCGATTTTAGGATTACACGCTGTGTGGCCCATTGGTCATGGTGTGTAGTCCCTTCAGGTTAGGGTTGGACCGTGTACCCCGTACATGGCTTGCCTGGCTGGAGACTGTGTAACGTGGACACTACATGGCATGTGCCCCATTAGACACGCCGTGTACTCTGAAGATTTCCAAAGTACATATACACACCATGTCCCCAGGGCATGTACTTCGGATGGACAATGAATGATAGTACATGCCATATAGTCGGAACTACATGCTGTATACTCATCCAAATTACGCAGATTTATTAAAATTTATTATTATATTATACAAACCCTTGAGACGTGTACCATGGTGCATGCGTAAAGTTGAGGCACAACACGTGATAGGTGTTATATATATATATATATATGTGTGTGTGTTTAATTTAACATCTGTATAATGTTCATTTATACTCATTGGGTAGTTATGAACAAGAATTCATTGGGTTGCCTCCAAGTTACAAGTTACGTACAAAGATAATTTTTAAATGAATTTATTTGTTTAAAATTATGATGGATGAAAATCACAAGGAAATTCAGAAAAGGGTTTAAGATAAAGGTATTGATTAATTAAAGATAATTAATTGATTCAAGCATGATTTATCTTAAACAAGAATGATTAAAGAATTTAATGCTAGTTTTATTTATGTGTAAATATCATTGCATGCATGGATGATCATGAGCTAGACCAGGACCTTTGTATGTGTATGGTTTCTTTTAATTTATTTATTTAAATTAAATTTGTTGGCCTGTGAGCCTTCTCCTCATTAATATATAGGGTCTGCATGCCCAAGGTTTCTTTTATGTAAAATCCTATTTTACACCTCACTTGTGAGTGAGATAAAAGAATATGTAATGGATGGAGCTCCCAAGCTAGTGGAGGTAGATAAAGTTAAGAGCCAAGATGAAACCAATCCAAGGAGATACAAAGGTGGACAGGTGGAAAGCTATAAACATGAACCCAAAAAGGTTCAAGGTGTTTCTACCCTTAGTCTTCGGTTATTTTATCAACCCCTAGATAAAATAATCAATATAACAAGCTCATGATCATACCATTTATTTTATTTCTTTCAGTTTCATGGTTTATTTATTATGGGTGTGTTGTCATGATCACACAATTAATTAATTAAACAAGCATGCAAGATGGAACTAAAATAAGACCAACTTATGCCTAAATATTATCTTAGATATGGTTAATCACTTAAGTATATACCAATTAATATTAACAAGCATGTAAGAAAGATAATAAAAATGTCAATTTATGCATAAGGATAAAATCCCTCAAAGAAATATTAAGTCGTTATAGCCTTCTATAATCTTGGTTAGAATCGAACAATAGTTCAAAGTGTTTGACCAACCCTAGTTGGGGTGCTTTAAATTATTGGAGAATTATAATTCAAGGTTTTGGGTCTTGACTTGGTTCACATCAAGGGTTGACTACCATAGTAGGACTTGGTGTGACCAAGAGGCAAAGGTTGAGGAAATCCAAAATAAAAGATTTCAGGATCGGGGAGTCCACTCAACAGATCAAGGAACTGCGAGTTAATACAGTTGGAATTTGGAATGGCTACCTAAAACCATTCAAGTTTCTTGACCAAACCTAGTTGGGGTAATGTGAAGGGAAATATGGATCCTTGATGCTAGAATATTCAGGCCACATAATATTCTGAAGTCAATAGTGAGGGCCATTGGATTTTGATAAAATAGTGGAATACTAATAAGAATTAATTAATTTATTTTCTCAATTTTATCATGATTAAGCATTAAATATTTTCTCATCTTAATTTTTAGAATTGGAAATAAAAATGACTTCAAACATATCATTGCGAACCATACTTGAGAAGGAAAACCTTCTCAACGACATTAATTTCCAGGAGTGGTAGAGGCGTTTACACGTCATCCTTTTCCATGAGAGGAAATTGTATGTGTTAGAGAAGCCTATTCCAGTTATGCCTGCAAAAAGAGGCCAGTGATGAGTAAATATCTCTCTATATGAATCATATGGATGATTCCATAAATGTCCAATGTTTCATGCTATCAGCTATGTCTAATGAGCTCTTGAAGCAACATGAAAACATGGACATGTATAACATGATGTCTCACCTTAAGGATATATATCAAGAGAAGGTGATACAGGAGAGATACGAGATCTCCAAAACTTTTTTCACAAATAATATTGGAGAGTTTGTGCCAACTAGGCCCCATGTAGTCAAGCTCATTGGCTACATTGAAAACTTGTACATCTTATGGATTAAGTTCTCAGATGAGTTGCATACATATCTCATCCTATCATCATTACCCAAGACCTTCTCTAGCTTTATTGTCAACTACAACATGATCAATAATGAGAAGAGTATATTGGAACTTATGACCTTGATTTTACAAGTAGATAAGGACATGAGGAATGACAAACCTGCAGTCCTTATGGTGAATAAGAAAAGGAAGGACAAAGAAAAGGGGCCAAGGATTTATAAATGGTCTGAAGCCCCTGAGAACCGTCCCTCCAAGAAGGGGAATATCCAAAGGTAAGGTAAGAAATGGGAAGTGATATGTTTTTCATGTGTCAAGCCAGACCACTAGAATAGGAACTACACCCAGAAGCTTGGGGACACTAAAGGTGCGTTCTTTATCGAGTGTAATCTTTCTACTTCTACACAATGGGTATTAGATACAACTTTTGGATATCACATATATATTTAAATGCATGAACCAAATATATTTAGAAATATTTCCAGAGGAGAGGTGGATCATCGAGCTATCAATGGCTTAAGGCTGGCTACATTATCCATTGGTGATTACCATATCTCATTGCCAAATGGGATTCTTTTGGTTTTAAATAACTGTTATTATGTGCCTAGTGTTACAAAGAACATAATTTATATATCATGTTTGGATATGGATGGATTTATTTTCAAGTTTGGAAATAAGGGTTGTTTATTTTATAAGAAAAATGGGTGTTATGGTATGGAACATTTAAATAATGGGTTGTATGTATTAAATTATGAAAACCAAGTGTTGGAAATCGATAAAAAAACAAAATCACATGACTCATACAACACCTAGTTGTGGCATCACCATCTTGGTCATCTAAATGAGAAGAGATTGACAAAGCTCTTTCAAGATGTTTATTTAAACTCTACTAAGTTAAAACCACTTGATAGATGTCACACTTGTTTACAAGGTAAAATGGCCAAGATACCTTTCGGTGGACATGGTGAAAGGGCCACAAAGCTTCTAGTATTGGTACACACGGATGTGTGTGGACCATTTCCAGTAGAATATAGAGGTGGATATTCTTACTTCATCACTTTTAATGATGATTTTAGTAGATATGGATATATCTACTTAATTATGTATAAGTCAGAGTCCTTAGATAAATTTAAGAAATTCAAGAATGAAGTAGAGAATCATCTTGGTAATAAGATAAAGAAGCTTCGATCAGATCGATGAGGAGAATATTTCAACCAAGAGTTCATCGATCTTCTATGGGAGTGTGGGATTCTATCTCAACTCACTTCTTCTTATAAACTATAGTAGAATAGTATTATTGAAAGGAGGAACCACACCTTGTTGGACATGGTGAGGTCGATGATGAGTCATGAAGATCTTCCATTATCCTTTTGGGGAAATGCATTACAAACTGCAGCATACACATTAAATTGAGTACCAACTAAGGCGGAAAATGAAATTCCCTCTGAGTTATGGAATGGAAAGAAACCCATTTTGTCGCAAACACGTTTATGGGGATGTAGGTCATTTGATAAGGCCTTCTCAGGCAACAAACTAGCACCCTGGGGAATTATGTGTATCTTTATAGGATATCCCAATGGAACGAAAGGATATTACCTATATAACCCTTCAGACAAGAAAGTGACTGTCGCCAAAAAAGCCATCTTTCTTGAGAGGGAGGAAATCCTCAAAATGGATAGTGGGAGTAAGATTGAATTCAACGAAGTTGATACTCAAGATACATAGGAGTTGGTACAGGAACAAGTTACACAGATCCATGTGGAAGAGGTTCAAAAAACATAAGTACTACGTAGGATCTCAAGAGAGGTAATGGAATTAGAGAGATTTAGTTTCCTAGTCACCGAGGATGGTGAATCATTATTGTTGGAAAATGATGAACCTCTATCCTAAAATGAAGTAGTAGAGAGCTCAGAGGCTGCAAGATAGCCAGAAGCTATGAAATCTAAGATGTATTCCATGTACCAGAACCAAGTATGAGTTTTGGTTGATGATTCAGTTGATGTAAAGCCTATTGGATGCAAATGGGTATTTAAGAGAAATCTAGACATAGATGGTCAAGTTAGAACATATAAATCAAGGCTAGTGGCTAAAGTATTTAGACAACTTTAAGGAATTGACTATGGTGAAACCTTATCACCATTTTCCATGTTTAAATCCATAAGAATCATACTTTACATAGAAGCTTACCATGACTATGAGATTTGGAAGATGGATGTCAAAACAACATTCCTTAACGGGAACCTTCAGGAAGATGTCTATATCACACAACTAGAAGGGTTTGTGACACCAGGTGAAGCCAAATGGGTTTTCAAGTTGCAAAAATCCATTTATGGATTAAAGTAAGCATCCAGGTCATGGAACATTCAATTTGATGAAGCCATGAAGGAATTTGGTTTCATTAAGAATGAATATGAGACATGTGTTTATAAGCGGTTTAATGGTAATTCAGTCATTATCCTAGTAGTATATGTTGATGACATATTACTTATTGGAAACTTTGTACCACTCTTATAGTCAGTTAAGGACTGGTTGAACAAGTGTTTCTCCATGAAGGAATCAGGTGAAGCAGCCTACATTCTAGGGATCAATATCATTCGTGATAGATCAAGAGGCTGCTTGGACCAAGTCAGGGTATATACATTGAACATATACTAAAGAGATTTTGTATGGAACAATCCAAGAGGGGATTAGTTACAGTGTTACATGGACTACATCTTTCTAAGAGAATGTGTCCTTAGACACAACAGGAGAAAGATAGGATGAGTAAGATCCCATATGATTCAACTATAGGATCCATCATGTATGCCATGTTATGTACTAGGCTTGATGTTGCCTATGTACTAAGCATGGTAGGAAGATATCAAGTAGATCTAGGATAACAACATTGGACTGTTGTTAAGACTATACTTAAGTATCTGAGAATAATTAAGGATATGTTCCTAGTGTATTGAGGAGATGAGGAGCTTGTCATTAGAGGGTATGATGATGCTGGTTTTTAGACAGATCAGAAGGATCTAAAGTCACAGTCTGGATATGTTTTCTGCCTCAATGGAGGAGTTGTGAGCTGGAAGAGTTCAAAGCAGCTAGTTATTGCCGATCATTGCTAGAAATCAATGATATACCAATAGTTTTAAACCATTGGTATAATATATACCAACGGTTGTCCAAATCGTTGGCTCCTAATCCATGGGGATATACATATACCAATGGTTATTCATCAACCATCGGGGTATGTCATTTTACACTACATTATACCAACAGTTTTCTACAACCATTGGTATATCTTTTTTACCAACTCTTTAACACCGTTGTAGTATAACTCACTATATAGATATACCAACGGTTCAGATAACCATTGGTAAATACCTTTACTAATAGTTTATAGAAACCGTTGGTAAAAATTTAGTAAACAGGTCTATGTGTGTGTGTGGGGGGGGGTGGGGGGGGGTGCCCAAGGGAGTGGGGGTGGTGGTGGTGCTGGTGGTGGTGGGGGGGGGGGGTGTCTAGGGGGTGGAGTGTCCAGGGG
This sequence comes from Viscum album, assembly GCA_963277665.1. Lineage (NCBI taxonomy): Eukaryota > Viridiplantae > Streptophyta > Magnoliopsida > Santalales > Viscaceae > Viscum > Viscum album. The sequence goes on from OY728140.1 coordinate 3,645,857, forward strand.
GTGGGGTGGTGTTCAGGGGGGGGGGGGCTGTACAAGGGGGTGTGGGCTATCCAAGGGGGTGGGGGTGGGGGGATTTCCAGGGGGTGGGGGGTGTCTGGGGGGGGGGTGCTATCTAATAGGGTGGGGGTGGGGGGGGGGTCTCAAGGGGGGGTGTCTAGGGGGTGGGGGGATATCCAAGGGGGTGGGGGGGGGGTGTCCAAGGGGGTGGGGGGCTGTCCAAGGGGGTGGGGATGTCCAGGGGGTGGGGGTGTCCAGGGGGTGGGGGGTGTCTAGGGGGGTGGGGGTATGTCCAAGGGGGTGGGGGTGTTCAGGGGGTGTAGTGGATGTCTATGGGGGTGGGGGTGTTCAGGGGGTGTAGTGGATGTCCATGGGGGTGGGGGATGTCCAGGGGGTGGGGGCTTATCGAGGGGGGTGGGGGTGCGTGGTGTGTGTGTGTGTGTGTGGGGGGGGGGGGGGGTTGTCCAAGGGGGTGGGGGTGGGGGGGGGTGCCTGGTGGGGGGATTTCCAAGGGGGTGGGGGGTGTTCAGGGGGGTGTGGTGGATGTCCATGGGGGTGGGGGTGGGGGGGTCCGGGGGGGGGGGGGGTTGGGTGGGGTGGGGGTTGTCCAAGGGGGTGGGGGGGGGGGGTGTCCAGGGGGGGTTTAGGGGGGTCTGGGGGTGGGGGGTGGGGGTTTCCAGGGGGTGGAGAGCTTTCCAAGTGGGTGGGGTGTTTAGGGTGTGTATAGGGAGGTGTGGTGGCTGTCCATGGGGGTAGGGGTGGGGGGTCCAGGGGGTGGGGTGGGGGGTTGTCCAGGGAGTGAGGGGTGTCCGAGGGTGGGTGGGGGGCTGTCAATGGGGGTTGGGGTCTCCAAGGGGGTGGGGTGTCTAGGGGTGTGGGTGGGTGGGGGGCGGGGCTGTACAATAGGGTGGGGGGTGTCCAGTGTGTGTGTGTGTGTGGGGGGGGGGGTGTTCAAGGGGGTGGGGGTGTCTAGGGGGTTTGGTGGCTGTCAATGGGGCTGGGGGGCTGTACAGGGGGGTGGGGGTGTCTGGGGTGGGGGGGGGGGTTGTCCAAGGGGGTGGGGTGTCCAAGGGGGGTGGGGGGTGTCCAGGGGGATGGGGGGGGGGGGGGTCTGTCCAGGGGGGGGGGGTGTTTGGGGGGTGGGGGTGGGGGGTGTCTGGGGGTGGGGGGGGGGTGTCCAAGGGGGTGGGGGGGTGTCTGGGGGGTGGGGGTGGGGGGTCGGGGTGTTATCCAAGGGGGTGGGGGTGTCTAGTGGGGTTGGGGGTCGGGGTGTTATCCAAGGGGGTGGGGGTGTCCATGGGGGTTGGGGGGGTCTATCCAAGGGGGTGGGGGTGTCTAGGGGGTGTGGTGGCTATCCAGGGGGTAGAGGTGTCCGGGGGGGGGGGGTGTCCAAGGGGGTGGGGGTGTCCAGGGGGTGGGGGGTCCAAGGGGTTGGGGGTGTCCAGGGGGGTGGGGGGCTTGTCCAAGGTGGTGGTGGTGGTGGGGGGGGGGGGTGCCAAGGGGGTGGGGGTGGGGGTGTCCAGGGGGTAGGGGGTGTCCAAGGGGGGTAGGGGGGCTATCTAGGGGGGGGGGTGTCCAAGGGGGTGAGGGGTGTCTGGGGTGGGGGGTGTCCAGGGGGTGTGTGGTGGGGCTGTCCATGGGGGGGTGTTCAGGGGGGTGGGGGGCTGTCCAGGGGGTTGTGGGGGGGCTTTCCATGGGGGTAGGAAGTGTCAAGGGGGGTGGGGGAGGGGGGTGGGGTGGGGGTGGGGGTGGGGGTCCAAGGGGGTGTGGGAGGGGGGTGGGGTGGGGGGACTTTCTAGGGGGTGGGGGTCGTCCATGTGGGTGGGGGTGTCCAGGGGGTGGAGGGTGTACAAGGGGGTGGGAGGGTGTCAAAGGGGGGTGGGGGGTGTCCATAGGGGTGGGGGGGGGGGGGGGCTGTCCAAGGGGGTGGGGGGTGTCTAGGGGGGGGGGTGAATCGGTCACACATATATTCAGTCACAACAAATCATCAAGTCAAGTTTTATTATTTATAGATAAAGAAATAAATATAATGTGACCTACCTAATCACACACATATTCAGGCACAACAAATAATCAAACATCAAATGTCAATAATATCAATAAAAAATGTAACATATCAATATTTTCCTCATCACTATCACTATCATCACCATTATCATCAGCCTCATCCCCGTCCTCATCATCGTCCCCATCATCATCCCCACTATCCTTAATGCCCTCATCCTCGCCCTCGTACTCCACCTCGACCTCCTCCTTACCCTCTTCCTTGCCCTCCTCCTCCACCACAGCCTCCTCCTCACCCTTCTCCTCTAACTTGGCCTCCTCATTGCCCTCCTCCTCTGCCTCGACATCCTCCTCTCCATCATCTCGACCAACACTAGAATTTCCACATGGTTCACCATATATAGAACACATCAATGACATATATTCATCACAAGCTATGCTGGACTCTGGTGGAAGTGTTGGACATACAAATTACATCAATTTTATAAATGCAGTGTTTTCCATAGTAGACTATTCTGCCATCTCTGTGGCCCTTTTTTCAGCCTTTTCTTCATGTGTCTTAACCTGCTGGAACTCAGTGGAACTACAACTCATACCTGAGGAGGGCCAATACCTCATCGAGACTATACTCTTCCCAGGTTGGCAGTGTACTCTACCAGGGTTCTCATCCCCCAACACCTGATGCAAGTGATCATTTGGCCCAAAATTTTCAGGTTCCTGGGCATCAAGGGCCTCTAAAGTATCCTGTTACAAATATAAATAGTTTATTAAGTTACAAAATAGATATTAAAATTTTAAATCAACAAAGTAAAACTTACAATCTACTGCTAAGTCGGTTCGTTAACCGCACTTCCATATTTCTTCCTTATACTCGAGCAAAATAGTTTTACACGAGGAACAAATCCTTTAATATTAAATGTTTGAATCTACAATGACATTGAATATAGGAAACTATAATTAAAAATAGGTTACCGATAATTAATTTATAACTAAAATTATATGAGAACTTTAGCAATCGAATAAATTATGGAGGAAATAATAGAAAGTGCAAGTCGTAAAGAAAAATTATAAACTGTCATACCTGCTTCCTCTCATGATCTAACATCATAGTACGTCCCAATGTGTGGAGGTATTTTTTAGAATAAATGTTTTTTTATTTATTCTGGATGATTCCTAAATAAAATTCAATAATAAAAAAGATAGTATTAATGGAAAACAAGAAAATTTTCATTTAAATACCTCAAATGTGATTAATACCTTAAACTGGATAGTCGTCCAGTGAGTAATCATCTACTGATACTATTCTATTGGACAATAATCCATGATAGGTACTGCCTCTTACTTTATACCAACTCTATCATCCATCTAATATATAACATGTGATTATAGTCTCTCCAAATCTCACCTAAATCTTTTAGACGTGCTAGCCGGGCACCCTCACCATTGGGGAAATTAAACCGAAGATGACACCAAAATATTAATTTATATAAATAAAAAATATATATATTGAATTAAATATAATATATTTTTTTACCCATATCTCTACCCAATAATTATCCTTGACTTCATTTGGAAATTTTCTCCATGAGATCAGGCTGACAGGAATGATGTCGGAGTATTTGGCAAGCGTTGCCAAAATACTCCGACATTGCTACCCTGTTTTTTCAATCATTTGACTGTCTTCATTTTAGTCCACCATCAACTGCGTGTGGCGGTTCCACACCGCATGCATGTTTGTATGCCGCTGCCCCCACCTTCTATCTGCAGATGTATCTATTATGAAAGAAAAACAAATATTTTATCAATACATGTTATAATGGAAATAAATAATGGTTTAAAAATTTGTTAGGGTTCTATACATATACCTGTGTTATTCTAATCAATGGGTGCCACTAGATCCATAGAAACTGAAGGAACACCCTACACAGGTGGAGTGGGTCCCAAGGTATGCTCTACTAGGATAGATTGTGGCGGATAAAGAGTCAAAGAAGATGGAATATAGAAGCTCAGAGATAAGAAAGTTTAATTAAAAGAATATGGAACAAATGGCTGGACGAATGCTGGATGGGGAGTGGGAATCATCATCGGATACGGTAAAGACATTTGAGGAGACTCAGATGTAAAGGGTGGTGAAAACATGGGAGGCCTAGATATCCTGTGTTGTAAAGACCCGAAATTTCTGTGGAAATTTTTTTCTTAATTGCATGGGAATTTTACGAGCCCGCGAGAGCTGACGACATGTGATTCTGAGGCCTGGTGTGCCTGAAATCAATTTATGAAGTTTTGTTCAAGTATGTTCAGTAAACGTATGAGTGAGATTTTATAACTTTCGAACCAGTGCTCGGAATTGAAATCTGAGGGCACCGATGAACTCGCAGCGCCAGTATTAGCTTGAGAAGACTTTCACCTCGACGGTAGTTGATCGAGAATAAAAGTTAGATTTTGAGTTTTAAGGAATAAGTTAGATAAAAATAAAGTGGTAGATTTATTTTTATTCTAGTTGGTTAAAACCTCCATGTGGAGGTTGGAGGTGGGAACCACACCACCTTAACCTCCCATGAGAGGTTACGGTGGTGGGGCCCACCCGAACATAACCTCCCATGTGAGGATTAATTTGATGGGGACCACCTGAGTTAGAAACCTCTAGAACTCCCCTCATTAATGAGGGGGAGCCTCTTGATCTCCTCTACACTTAATGGTGCCAACCCACCCCATCAATTAATTAAATTCCCCAATTTGAATTTATGCCAACAAACATAATAGAACACATAATCTATTATTTCGAGGGGGGGGGGGGGGATTTTAATTTGTTGGAAAGGAAGATTGAGGAGAAGAGGAGATCTTGGATATAGAACACCAACGAGGAAAGGCTCTCTGATGAAGAACACCAATGAAGAATGCCGACCTTCTTCACCCTTTTTTTCCTCGGGATTTCCTCCCAAAGTGGGATATCCTCACCTACGACGAATGGCGTCCACACTTCCTCCTCGTCATCGCCAACGAAAGAATACGAGGTAGGGAATTCATGCTTTGTTGTTACACATTCTTCATTTTTCTTCAAATATTAAGAAATGAAGCTGTATGCTATCACCCTAATGCGGAGGCTGCGAGCCGAACAAACACGGACCAACCCCTCCACCTTCTTTGTGGAATTTGATGCTGAACGCGGCCTGAGATCGAGGTGAGCGACTCTTGACAACGATGATTTCAGATCGAAGGAAACAACCCGAGGAGAGCGCGACTTCTTCCGGAATGATAATCGGGCCACTAGAACTCATCCGGTGACCCACGGAAAGATCAATGACAGATGGAACCGACGTACGTCATCGTGTGGTGGTGGTGGCGCAACCGCACCGCCGGAAAAGTAACCCACGGCGGTGCAACGGCAGCCGGCGCAAGGCCGGCCGCGAAGGAAGCCAGCGTCCCGAGCCTCCGGGTTGCCGGAGAGGGCGCGGCGCAACCATGCCATGTGGTGGAGAAGAAGGGGCCGCGAACCCCATCCGTGGTGCTATAATGGCGACCGGCGCAAGGCCGGCCGTGAGGAGGTCCGGCGGCTCGAGCCGTCGGGTCACCGGGGGAGGCGCGACACAACCTGTGCCGCACGAGAGGTAGATGGCCGCTCGGCCAACTGGGAGGAGCGAGACCCTCGCTGGGTCCCGCGTGACGTGGAATGATGCCACCTGGCACCAGTTTGTCTCCCACCCGAATGGCATAGCCGTTCGGGACTTCCAGGGGGCGCATGACTTCCCCCTTGGACAAGGATAGGGCGGACATAACATAGGCCGGGCCGCCCCCGCGGACTGGGTCGGACCCGTGGACCGGGTCAAACCCGCGGACCGGGTCGGACCCACAGACCGGGTCGGACCCGCAGACCGGTTCGGACCCGCGGACCGGGTCGGACCCGCAGACTGGGTCAGACCCCAGTCCGGACCCGTTTGACCCGATTTCACCTTTTCACCCATAACTTGGGCTACGGGTGTCTGATTGACGAACCGTCTACGGAGACGGAAATATTGAAGCGAGATGGTTCTTTTGGAATACTCCACTTGAGGTTTCTACATATTTGGGGTATGGTTGGGTTGGATTGAACCTAAATCCAACCGGACCCTTGGAACAGAAATGCCAATAACTCTCAGACCGGGCGTCCGATTGTCGCACCGTCTATCGCCTTGAGTTTCTTATGGAAAGACAGATCTATTGGATACATAAACTTGGGACTTCATGGCAGTTGATGTATCGACACTTGGCTTTAGAATCAGACCCTCTTGAAATCAAGCGTGCTTTGTGGAAACCCTATGGCTGGCTGTACTTTGACGACTGTTCCTGGATCATGTGTTGGTATGACAATTCTAACTTCTGTTCCTGGATCATGTGTTGGTCCGACAGAATAGATGGTCTTGGATCATCTGTTGGTCCTAAAGCTTTGACGACTATTCCTGGATCATGTGTTGGTCCGAAAGTTTTGACTTCTGTTCCTAGATCATGTGTTGGTCCGACAGAATAGCTGGTCCTGGATCATGCGTTGGTCCGACAGCTTCAAATACTATTCCTGGATCCAGTGTGGATCCGACAGTTCTAACTGCTGGTCTTGGATCCTGTGTGGGTCTGACAGTTTAGATGATTTTATGGCTATATCTAATCATCACTGTCTCTCTACATAAATTGTATACCTATGTGAGCTGAGTCAGTGACATATGTGTTTTCCTCATGATTAAGATGGGTTACTTGATAACTTAGGTATATGTATGAGCATATACCTAAGTAATGGCTATCCATTGATCTCATACTCTGTGGTTTATACTTGGTAGATTTTGAGAGACCTTGGTGGTCTCAGGTTCCCTACTGAGTATCATTATACTCACCCCTACACGGGCTATGCCTGCACCTCATTGTGTTGGCTGTAGACGATGGACAACATTGATTGAGGATAAGAGTAGCAGGACTGGACGGTACCCATAGGTGGACCTTACTACGAGTCGGTACCCAGAGGAGACGAACGAATGTGGAGTGCTGTGGAGGCTATCTATACCTACCCTTTAGGTAGGACCCATGGTGGATGATCCAAGAGCTGCTCTTCACCTTTCAGCTATTTTGTCCCTTTTCGGTTGTACTTGTACTTTACAGTTGGGCTTGTATTTCCAGCCCCCTTTACTTTTCAGCACTATTCTGTTATACAGTTTTACTTAGTGTTTTACTTCCATCTTGTACTCTGTTGTGTGTATTTACAGTTATAAAGGCAATGCCTTCCCTGTTTTAGGGATTTACACCTTTGGTGCTAGTCGCCAGCCCCTGGCCTATGGAAGGAGAGCTTGGGGTAGTGACGGCACGGGCCCCAGGGGACGGGTCGTGACAAATTGGTATCAGAGGGAGGTTCTACCACAAAACTTAGGAATCTGATCTTTTCTATAAAGCAATAGTGTTAAGAGTATTGAGTGTGATTTTCAGTTCAGGGAGTCCAGTATTGGTGCGGCAGCCAACGTATCCATACACCAGGACCCTGACTTCTGATTTTTGACTTAGTGCACAAAAACATTGATTGCGTGAATGTTTCAAGATTTTTCTTTGTGATCTTTTGAGTCATCTCAACAGGTATAACTTATTGACCATGGTGCACCTGTATCTTTTCATGATGGCCCCACGCAGACAGCCAGCCAGGTTTCTGAGAGATCTACGAGATGGAAGCCCACCGACCGATGAGGCCTCGGTGTAGGGCCCCATCACAACAGAGGCACCAGCGATACCACTTCCCATTGGCCCACAGATTCCATCAGCCCTAGCAGCATATGATGCATGCCGATTGAGAACATTGCACGAGTTCCAGCGCCAGAGGCCATCCAGGTTCAGGGGTGAGACGAACCCGAAGGCATCTGAGGATTGGCTGGAGGATGTGGTGAGAGTCTTCAGACCAGTAGGGACACCATCTGACCTTATGGTGATCCTTTCCGCAACTCTTCTTCAGGAATCAGCAGGCATATGGTGGATCTTGATGCTCTAGGTGCATGACGAGGTGACACTTCTCTGAGCAGACTTCGAGAGCCTGTTCCGGGCGAAGTTTGTCCCAACCACCCTACGTGCTGTATGGATATAAGAGCTACTACATCTACAGTAGAGTATAATGATGGTGGCACAATACTCAGTGAGGTTCATCGACCTCTCACAATACTCCACAAATATGGTGCGAGACCCATTCTTCAGGGCCCAGACCTTCGAGCAGGGGCTCAGGCGAGAGATTAGGGCCTCGATGATCTCCCTTAGCATCCCGACGCAGGCAGGGGTGTTAAAGAGAGCCCTCCTAGTGGAGAGTTTCCTTGCTGAGTAGTCAACAGTAGTGAGACCCATCACTAGTCGACATACAACAGAGTCTTCTGTAGTTGGAAGTAGATAGATATTGTAGAGGTCCAAGAAGACCAGGCCATCTGGTGGATGACCTTAGGACACGGGTTCAGTTGTGTGGGGTACACGAGACAGAGCCAGTCATGACAGGAGCAGGCAATGTTACTCTTGCGGTGGGCAAAGTCACATGGATCATGACTGTCCAACCCATCATATTGACGATTAGTAGACAATTGAAGGACCTCCCAGATAGAGGCATAGGTTCGATCGAGGTGGATCGTAGGGAGTAGGTAGACATGGCAGAGGAGCTGGCTATGCAGCTGGTGGTGGACGATGATTTGAGGTGTTACCGCCACCACCACTAGGAAGTCCACCCTGACCACAGGGAGTAGGTGGATAGGTGAGAGCTCAGCTCCAAGAAGCTGAGGCTTACGATCATGGAGCTCTAGAGATGATTCGAGGTATGATCTATTTCTACTCCACCTTAGCTACAATTCTTATAGACACAGGTTCCAGTCACTCTTTCATTGCCACTGCCCTCATTCGGAGATCAGAGATTCTGACAGAGCTTTTGGATCGATCCTTAAGGCTAGATACTTCTACAGGAGCAGACTCGATTATTACACACTGGTGCCAGCAGTGTAAGCTTACTCTAGGAGGAGAGAGCTTCAGCTGGGATCTCCTCGTAGCGGCGTCGAGGCCTTACGACGTCATCTTGGGTATGGATTGGTTATCTACAGTCCATGCTTAGATCGAATGTATTAGGCACAAAGTGCGGTGTGTCCGCATGAATGGGACCAGGTTCACCTTTACCAGTGAGAAGGGAGCCTTTTCAGCACAGGACAGACTAACTCGGAGGAGGGTGCAACCGATCACTCATCAATTGGCCTGCCTTACCCACAGAGAAGTTGATGTGGAGAGTCCGAGATATCCTATAGTGGTGGACCAGTACGTGGATGTTTTCCCTGATGATGTCCCAGGTCTACCTCCTCACAGAGAGGTGGACTTATACATAGACCTGTACCCCGGGACGACACTGATATCTACACCAGTATATCAGATGGCTCTCGCGGAGCTTCTCAAGCTGTGGGTACAGCTAGAGGACTTTCATGAGAAGGGATTCATCCAGCCCAGTGTTTCTCCCTGGGAAGCCCCGATTCTGTTCACCAAGAAGGCAGATGGGAGCTTGAGGATTTGTGTCGACTACCATCACCTAAATCAGGTGACCGCGAAGAACAAGTACCCACTCCCGAGGATAGACAACCTATTTGATCTGTTGAAGGGAGCATAATGGTTCTCGAAGATAGACCTCAGATCAGGCTATCAACAGCTCAGAGTTCGAGATGAGGATGTGCAGAAGATGAACTTTAGGTGTCGGTACGACCAATAAAAGTTCTCGTTTATTTTTTTTGACATAAAAAATGATACAACAGTGTTCATGGGACTCATGAACATGATATTACAGCCATACCTTGATCACTTTGTCATAGTCTTCATTGATGACATTCTGATCTACTCAACTATTGAGGAGGAGCATGCCTACCATTTACGGGTAGTACTAGACACACTCCGAGAGCACCAAATTTATGGTAAACTCTTGAAGTGCCAGTTTTGGATCTTATAGGTTCACTTCTTGGAACACGTCATCTCGAAGGCTGGGGTTGTAGTGGATCCAATGAAGATTGAGGTGGTACTTACTTGGGATCCACCTAGGAGTGTGACAGAGGTACATAGTTTCCTGGGTTTGGCTGGATATTACTGAAGGTTCGTGACAGAATTTTCCAGAGTTGCATCACCACTATCAGCCTTGAAAAAGAAGGGGAAACCCTTCGTGTGGTCGGAGAGATGCTGACAGAGCTTTCAGGAGTTGAGGCAGAGGCTGACTAGAACCCCCATCTTGAGGCTTCCAGAGGAGGGCGTAGGGTACATAGTTTATTGCGACGCATCAGGGACCAGACTCGGATTTGTCCTGATGTAGGAGCGAGCAGTGATCACATATGGTTCTTGTCAGTTGAGGCAGCATGAGAAGAACTATGCTACCCATGACATGGAGTTAGCAATAGTGGTCTTTGCCTAGAAGATGTGGTGGCACTATCTTATGGGTGAACATTTTACCATATACTCTGATCATAAGAGTCTTAGGTATATCTTCTCTTATAATGACCTGAACCCGAGACAGCGGCATTGGCTTGAGTTCCTCCAAGACTATGACTTTGAGATAGTCTATACTCCTGGGAAGGGGAACGTTGTAACAGATGCACTCAGCAGAAGATATGTTATACAACTTCTAGGAGAGGTGACATATCAGCTTATTTCCTTACAGATATCCTTTGTAGATAGAGAGGGAGCAACCTTTCTATAGTCTCTTACAGTCACTCCCCCACTCCTTCAGTGAGTCAAGGAATCACATCATGGGGATGCTGAATGCGAGACACGACATGCTCAGATATCCATAGGGCAGGCACCTGATGGATTTTGTGAAGGTGGGGAGCACTTCATTCTCTTCAGAGGACGTACTATGGTACCAGTGTCACTTCAGGAGGAAGTGTTGAGGGAGTTCCACACATCCCCTTTAGTGGTACATCTAGGAGTGGATAAGATGTATCAGGACCTCAGACGACATCATTGGTGGACAGGTATGAAGAAGGTGGTAGAAGAGTTTGTCTCTTGATGCCTAACTTGTCAGTAAGTGAAGGCGGAGCACTGGGTACCAGCAGGCTTGGTTCAGCTTTTAGAATTCCCAGAGTGGATGTGGGATGAGATATCCATGGACTTTGTGATGGTTCTTCCACATACATCTAGGGGTCATGACTTGATTTGGGTGATTGTCGACTGACTCACCAAGTCAGCCCACTTCCTACCAATCAGAGAGGAGGGTTCAGTAGTGAGCTTGGGACGCCTCTATGTACAAGTGATTGTACATTTACATGGTATAACTTCAATGATTTTCTCCGATCATGACACACGATTTACTTCCTGGATATGGAAGGGGTTGTAGGAGGATTTTAGGACACAGCTTCGCTTGAGCACCGCCTTCCATCCTGAGACGGATGATCAGACCGACCAGACCATTCAGACCCTCGAGAACATGCTCCAAGCATGTGTTCTCAATTTCGGTCATAGTAGGGAGAATCACTTTCCCTTGGCGGAGTTTGCGTACAATAACATCTACCACTCCACCATTGGGATGACACCTTTGGAGGCGTTGTACGGGCGACCTTGCCGATCACCCTTGTGCTGGACTGACCCTGGGGAGTCAACACTGGTGGGAATAGAGATGGTACGATCTACTATAGAGAAGGTGCAGATCATTCAGGAGCAGATGAAGAATGAACAGAGCAGGCAGAAGTCGTATGCTAATAGGAGACTGAGGCCTCTGGAGTTCGAGGATGGCGACCGCTTCTTCTTACGGGTCTCACCTTGATGAGGTCTATAGAGATTTGGCTGAGGCGACAAGTTATCTCTGAGATTAATCGGACCTTTTCAGGTCCTCAGCAGAGTTGGAGGGGTGGCATACCGCCTAGATCTTCCACCTCAGTTGCATCGGGTGCACGACGTCTTCCACGTATCCCAGCTGCGATGATACGTGCACGACCCTTCCCACATCATCGACCATAGAGAGCTGGACGTCGATGATGGGGAGACTTTCATGGAGGTTCTAGTGAAGATTGAGGATCGATAGGAGCAGTTCCTATTTGTACGATCGATACCTCTGGTGTGCATTCATTGGCAGTACAGGAACCTCCAGAAGAGCACATGGGAGTGAGAGGCTCAAATGCATGCTTTGTAACCCCATTTGTTTTTTAGTTCGAGTTGTATCTTACGGGGACGTAAAGCCCTGAGGTGGGGGGAATGTAAAGACCCAAAATTTCCATGGATTTTTTTTCTTAAATACATGGGAATTTTACGAGTCCGTGAGAACTAACAACGCATGATTCTGAGGCCCGATGTGCCCGGAATCAATTTCTAAAGTTTTGTTTGGGTACGTTCAGTAAACGTATGATCAAGATTTTATAACTTTTGAACCAGTGCTTGGAATTGAAATCCGAGGGCACCGTTGAACTCTCAGTGCCAGTATTCGCTTAAGAAGACTTTCACCTCGACGATAGTTGATCGAGAATAAAAGTTAGATTTTGGGTTTTAATGAAAAAGTTAGATAAAAATAAAGTGGTAGCTTTATTTTTATTCTAGTTGGTTAAAACCTCCATGTGGAGGTTGGAGGTGGGGACCACCCCACCTTAACCTCCCATGAGAGGTTATGGTGGTGGGGCCCACCCGAACATAACCTCCCATGTGAGGATTAATTTGGTGGGGACCACCCGAGTTATAAGCCTCTAGAACTCCCCTCATTAATGAGGGGGAGCCTCTTGATCTTCTCTACACTTAATGGTGCCAACCCACCCCATCAATTAATTAAATGCCCCAATTTTAATTTATTCCAACGAACATAATAAACCACATAATCTATTATTTCGGGGGGGGGGGGGGTTTAATTTGTTGGAAATGAGGATTCAGGAGAAGAGGAGCTCTTGGAGATAGAACACCAACAAGGAAAGGCTCTCCGATGAAGAATTTCAACGAAGAACGCCGACCTTCTTCGCCCTTCTTTTCCTCGGGATTTCCTCCCAAAGTGGGACATCCTCACCTATAACAAACGACGTCCATACTTCCTCCTCGTCACCACCAACGAATGAATCCGAGGTAGGGAATTCATGCTTTATTGTTACACATTCTTCATTTTTATTCAAAGATTAAGAAATGAAGCTGTATGCTATCACCCTAACGTGGAGGGTGCGGGCCGAACAAACACGGCCCGAACCCTCCGCCTTCTTTGTGGAATTTGATGCTGAACGCGGCATGAGACCGGGGTGAGTGACTCTCGACAATGATGATTTCAGATCGAAGGCAACGACCTGAGGAGAGTGCGACTTCTTCCGGAACAAGAATCGGGCCACCGAAACTCGTATGGTGACCCGCGGAAAGATCGACGACAGATGGAACTGACGTACGTCATTGCGTGGCGGCGGTAGCACAACCGCGCCAATGGAGGAGTAACCCGCGGTGGTGCATTGGAAGCCGGCCACAAAGGAGGCCAACATCCTGAGCCGCCGGGTCACCGGAGAGGGTGCGGCGCAACCGCGCCGTGTGGTGGAGAAGAAGGGGCCGCGACCCCTGGTTGCGACGGTGTAACAGTGGCCGGCAGCACGAGCCGCCGGGTCGTCGGGGGAGGCACGGTGCAATCGGTGCTGTGTGGGAGGCGGCTGGCCGCTCGGCCATACAGGAGGAGCGGGACCCTCGTTGGGTTCCACGTGACGCGGTCCGGCACCACCTGGGGCCGGTTTTTCTCCCACCCGAACGGCATAGCCATTCAGGACTTCCAGGGGGCGCGCGACTTCCCCCCTGGACCCGGCTAGGGAAAACCCAGCGCGGGCCGGGCCATCCCCAGGACCGGGTCGGACCTACGGACCGGGTCGGACCCACGGACCGGGTCGGCCCCGCAGACCGGGTCAGACCGCGGACCGGGTCGCACCCGCGGACCGGGTCGGACCCGCGGACCAGGTCAGACCCCAGTCCGAACCCGTTTGACCCGATTTCACCTTTTCACCCATAACTTGGGCTACAGGTGTCCGATTAACGAACTGTCTGTGGTGACATAAATCTTGGAGTGAGATGGTTCTTTTGAAATAACCCAATTTAGGTTTGGACATAGTTGGGGTACGGTCGGGTTGGATTGAACCTAAATCCAACCGGGCCCTCAGAACGGAAATGACAATAACTCTCAAACCAGGCGTCCGATTGTCGCACCGTCTATCACGTTGAGTTTCTTATGGAAAGATAGATCTTTTGGATATATAAACTTGGGACTTCGTGGCAGTTGATGTATCAAAACTTGTCTTGAGGAGAAAACCCTCCCAGAATCAAGTGTGCTTTGTGGAAATCCTGTGGCTGGCTGTACTCTGACGAGAGTTCCTGGATCATGTGTTGGTCCAACAGTTCTGACTTCTGTTCTTGGATCATGTGTTGGTCCGACAGAATAGCTGGTCCTGGATCATTTGTTGGTCCGACAACTTTGACGACTGTTCCTGGATCATGTGTTGGTCCGACAGTTTGACTTATGTTCCTGGATCGTGTGTTATTCCGATAGAATAGCTGGTCATGGATCATGCATTGGTTCGACAACTTCAACTACTGTTACTGGATCCTATGTGGGTCCAACAGTTCTAACTGCTAGTCCTAGATCCTATGTGGGTCCGACAACTTAGATGATTCAGTGTCTATATCTGATCATCACTATCTCTCTACATAAATTGTATACCTGTGTGAGTTGAGTCAGTGACATCTATGTTTTCCTCATAATTGAGATGGGTTACTTGATAACTTAGGTATATGTATGGGCATATACCTAAGTAATGGATATCCGTTGATCTCATACTCTGTGGTTTATCCTTGGTGGATTTTGAGAGACCTTGGTGGTCTCGGGGTCCCTACTGAGTGTCGTTATACTCACCCTTGCATGGGCTATGCCCGCACCTCATTGTGTTGGTTGGAAACAACGGGCAGCGTTGACTGAGGATAAGAGTAGCAGGACTGGATGGTACCCGGAGGTGAACCTTATGACGAGTCAGTACCCAGAGGAGACGGATGGACGTGGAGTGCTGTGGAGGCTATCTGTACCTACCCTTCAGGTAGGACCCATGGTGGAAAATCTAGGAGCTACACTTCACCTTTCAGCTATTTTGTCCCTTTTAATTTGTACTTATACTTTACAGCTGGGATTGTATTTCCATCCCCTTTTACTTTTTAGCACTGTTCTATTATACAGTTTTACTTCTAGCTTGTACTCTGTTATGTGTATTTATAGTTATAAATGCAATGCCTTCCCTGTTTTAGGGATTTATGCCTTTGGTGCTAGTCGCCAGCCCCTGGCCTATGGAAGGCGGGCTTGGGGTAGTCGCGGCATGGGCCCCGAGGGACAGGTCGTGACACGTGTGTCCCTAACGACACACCGAGATCATAATGTGGGATAAATGGTATGTCAGTGGGAGGGGTAGGGTCTAATCGGGTATTCTGGCCAGATTAGCTAGCTCTCGTACCACCCCCCTCATACGAACACCCTGAGTATTGTGACCACTACTAGGATGCTCATCAAATAATTGTCGCCTAAGAGGTGGATCCTGCAAAAATGTTTAAAAAAAATTAATCACATGACATTATATATTATTTAAATATATATATTTGAAATAAAATACTCACTATAGGCACTAGTGGTGTAATGCCCATCTCATCCATGCGATAATTGTTTTCCATCATCTTTTTACATTGCCTCTCTTCAATTGGTTGAATTTCTTGCATTTGAAAACAAATATGGAAGTAATTAGAAAAGGATAACTAATGTGTAACCCAAAAAACAAAATATATGAGAGGGAATAGGGGGATTCGTGGATAATTTAACTCTTTTTTGTTTTTGGTGAGCTTGAATGGATATATAATGAATTAAATAAATCATACAAGATGTAATAAAGAAATTTAATTTTGAGTAGGATGGTTATTTACTAAGTGTCATCAGTCTATTAAAATCATGGAACATTGATTCTGAGGCTTTATTTCTCTCAAAAACCAAGAGAGAGATCATAATGAATTATACCTCTAGAAAATTCAGCAAGGTATATATTATGAATGATTAAAACCTTAAGATATTTAGAAATTATGATATAAACATATGAAAAAGGACAAGATATCTACCAGATTTATAAGAGGTAAAGAACTTATCGAAATTAAGGAAAATTTTAATTTCTTTAGCCCAGGTAGATGATGCAGGTTTCTATACATGTTTTGCAGAATAAAATGAACCATCATGTTCATTATCTGGTGAAATGTTAAAGGGAGGTCTTAGAGTTATACTAATTTTATACATGGTCAATAAACCATTGAAATGTTCACCAAGTTAAAAATTTTGGTTTCATAGGTTTGAATACAGTTCAATTCCAAATTAGAAAATACAATTCAAATAAGATTGCAACCAATAAACATTGAAAATTCACAAAACAGTCAAGTCAGGTACAACATATTTGTAATCAATATTAAATCAATTTGAACAGTACCAACCTTAACAACCCAAGTCGATATAAACCAAAAGAATTGAGAACATGGATGGATGATTCTATATGTTTCCCACCATAACTTTAGTTTCACAGTCAACTCTAACAATTGAGCCATTGGATTCATCAAAAGTAATAAATGGATCATTTCCATTGATAGTAGGGATGATGTCAATTCCACCATCACTGTCATAAAAATATGTCTTGGAATTACTTCAATAATGACACCAAATTCAGGTCGAAGGTTGTCTTTGACATAAAAAACTTGTTTCTCCATTGATGTCAATACATATGGTTCATTGGTAGAAATAGTGCAAGTCATATCAATTAATCAAAATCCAAAATCATCAATAAATGTGCCCTACCTCGTTATCGAATCAAACCACTAGAATTTCATCATCGTGACTCATCCATGAGAGTAATAATCCAATATTATTATTTTTTCAATAACTCCATAATAACCTACATTTTAAAATTACGGTCTACTATCTGATGCACTGGCATAACAGTCTGTTGTTGCAGTAACCATAACACCGTCATGTTGTGTTCTTATGTTCTTTTCTTATTCACTGATAATAAATATGTACCCATTGATAACAATTGATTTATAGTCACGAACCATGGTATTAATATCAAAATCCAAAGATCTTATTTCCTCAGAGACATAGTTAGTAGGAAAAATCAATACCTGAAATATAAATGAATATTAAACTTAATTAAATATTGATTTAATTATTTTAAATAGTAATATTTTTACCTTCAATTTTAACCAAGTAGAAAACTCTTTACTATTCAAAGTCTCCCTCCTTCTCAAATATAAAGAAAGATTCTTTCTATTTATCATTGCTTTATGTTTTCTATATATAAAAATAAGTATAGTTTAATAGATATATATGTAAGATATAAATATTCAATTTACTTACCCGATGTAGTCATCGAACAAATCACAGTTGAACAAAACTGTATGATGTGCCATCTCTCGCTCTTCAAGGCTTAATGTCTTCAGTGTATATGATCCAAGAATTCCTACTATTTGAGGAAGTGATGGAAAACTAGGTTCAATTTTCTTATACTATTATTCTTCGTTTCTCATTGGTCTGTTCATTCTTGTAGTAAGATTAGACAAATACACATAGCAAAAATCTATACATTCTTGAGCCAAGTTACCGTTCACGATAAAACCTTCAGGATGATTCCTATTTCGGATATAAGAATTTAATGTGAAAATATTTATTTCAGTTGGATACATCCAATGAAAATAAATAGGTCCTCCGAGAAGTATTTTAGTTGGAATATGGACAGTCAGATGTAGTATGCATGTGAAAAATGATGTAGGAAATATTTTCTCTAACTCACACAAAATTAACGGGGCATCTGCCAACATTTTTCGCAAGAAAGACTTGGACAACTTCTTAGCACAAAGATATCTAAACAAATGGAACAACTGAATAACAAACACCCTTAAATTATTGAACAAAAGGTTATATATTGATATTGGAATCAACTCATGCAGAAGGATGTGATAATCACGAGACTTCAAAGATTTTAACTTCAACTCTATTCTATTGATCCATTTAGATATTTGCTTGAATATCCATCAGGAACTTTAATAGTCTCTAGTACTTCTAGAAATTTAATTTTTTTTCTAGTTTTCATCACATAAGAAGCACATGGAAGTTCCCATTTAATTTCACTAATATGCATAGGATGCAATTCTAGTCTGATTCCCCAATCCACCAAGTCACGCTGAGACTGTAAATCATCTTTTTTATTTCCTTTAACATTTTGAAGAATCAAAATCAACATTTCACATATATTTTTTTCAATGTACATTACATCTAAGACATGACATAAAAAATTGGTTGACCAATAAGGAAAATCAAAGAAGATACTCCTCTTCTTACAATTGTAATAGGTTTCAGTGGAAACATTCTTTCTCATTTCAGATTTCATTTAGCCCTTCCTGAATGAAAATCTGAAATCTTTAAATTCATTAATCACATTAGTTATAGACATACGCTGAGGTGGATTATCAGTATCCATGGTATTTTCAAATCTTATACGATTATTTTTATATGAATGGTCCATTGGCAAGAATCATCGATGTCCCATAAAACTGAAACTACAACAATGTTTCAGTCTTTTGGATCATGTATTCTTCATACAAATAGGACATGACATTTTTCCCTTTGTGCTCCATCCATAAATCATTGCATAAGTAGAAAAATCATGGATCATCCACATAAGTGCATCACACATCTGAAATATGTATTTCAAATATGCATCGTATGTGCGTAAAATAACATCCCAAAGAAGTTTCAACTATTTTATTAAAGGTTTCATGTATACGTCTATATCATTTTTGGGATCAGAAGGGATTGATATGAGTATAATCATGAAATTGAAAGGTTTTTTCATACACAACCATGAGGTAAGGTTATAAATGTGTATAAAAACCGACCATGTGTTGTATGAAGTAATCACATGCTCAAAATAATTAAAACTATCACATGAAAGACCTAACCACACATTACACATGTCAGTGGAAAAATTAGGATATTGAGCATCAAATCTCTTCCATGAAAATCCATCTATAGGGTGAACCAACTCATCATTAGTATTCTTTCTTTCGGTATCAATCCATCACATTTTTATTGATATTTCACCAGACATAAAAATATTTTGGAGTCTGGGGATCAATGGAAATTTCCACATTACTTTTTGTGTCACACGGGATGGTGTTCCATCAGCTTTTGACTTCCAGCAGGATGTGCCACATTTTATACAATCATTTCGTTCGTCAGTTTCCTCCTAGAATAAACTGAAATCTTTTGGGCAATCATGAATTTTGTTTCTTGAAAATCCAAGTTCCTCAACTAACTTCCATTCCATATAGTGGTTTGAGGGAATATCTGCATCAACTAGAAGTAAGTCATTCAAGTAAGTAATAATGTAATCAATTAAAGTATTAGAAATCCCATACATAGTTTTCCCATGAAATAATCAGATTAAAAATTCTAGCCTTTTCATTTTACCACATTGTCGATATACTAGAGTCATGGCAGCATCATTCAATTTTTTCACCCTGAAAACATCATCATTTTCATTAGACACATCATGTGTTCTCATATCAATGTCTTCTTGGGTCGGAATCCTTTCTTTTTCATGATAAAGAATAAACAGAAACTGGCCATATACCAAATTATCCAATCCAGTCCTCTAATTTGGATCATCAACAATTTGAGATTTCATTTTCTCCCCATTGTGATACCACACATAGTAGTATTTTTGAAAACCATATTTTTTATGTGGTAGTTGACTTCTTCATGGATCAAACAAGGTCTTCCAACACAATTGTAACTTGGGCAGTGTATGTGACCACTATCTGAAGCATTGTGAAATGAAAAATATAAAAAGCTCTCCAATTTTTTTTGAAAATTACTTGAGATCTGATCGGTTTCATACATTCAACTTCTATCCATTCTGTAAAAAAATTGTTATAAGTAATTTCATTAAAATCAATTCGATAAGATTGAAGTTTAATAGAAAATATATTTAAGTAAACGAGAATTGTTCACTTTATATGAAACCATAACTAAAACACTATTCTATATGAGAATCATAATATAAAAGACAAAAAAACACTATATTTATAACAAAATACTATAAATTAATATAAATCCATGATATTGACTTCAATTATAAATATAATACCATGACAATTGTACATATTGAGAGAACATATATGATCTATGGAAGAATTTTGAGAGTCCTATACATCTTATGTCAAAGAGAAGGAGAGATTTCGAATCCATGAGTCTTTGAAGAAGAAAAATGCCATTATTCTAAAGTATTCAATGAACTAAGTAATAACTTGATCACATGAGATCTGGAGAGTGTTTTGATACCAAAAAAATTTTCAAGGAAGGTTTTGAATATCTTTGAAGAACTATAAAAGAGTTTAAAATATAATGTACACTTGTGTAGGGGAATTATTCAGGAGTTGAGAAAATTTTAGATCAAAGAAATTTTATATTTTAGTAGATTATTTGAGTGATTTTTATAATATCTATTCTGAATAAATGGTCAATATAATCTGAAAATTATGGTAAAAAGTTCCTTAGGGATTGAAACATCATGGTCATACATGTGGATCATGATCCAAGAAAGATTAAATGGAATTAAGAGGAGTTTTATGACATAATATGAAGGTTCCATGGGGAAAAGAAGCATGATTCCATGTACATGGAGATTTTGAATGATGAGATTGAAATTTATTTTCCAAATGGGATAATCTATCCCCATTTTAGATATCCGTAAAGAGAGTTTCTTAAATAAGCTATTAATTCTAAAAAATGGGAATATTTTGAAAAGTTAGGAGATTTCATAACACCCAATACCCAAAGTCAAAGTATTCATTGTGTGGGGGGTGTCCGGGGGGGGGGTGTCTAAGGGGGTGGGGGTATCTAGGAGGGGTGGGGGTGGGGGTGGGGGTGGGGGTGGGGGGATGTCCAAGGGGTGGGGGTGTCCGGGGGGAGGGGGTGTCTAGGAGGTGGGGTGGTGTCCAGGGGGGTGTCTAAGGGGGTAGGGTGTTTAAGAGGGGTGGGGGGGGGGATGTATAAGGGGGTGGGGGTGTCCAGGGGGTGGGGGTGTCCAAGGGGTGGGGTGGTGTCTAGGGGGGTGTCCCAGGGGTGGGGATGTTTAGGGAGTGGGGTGGTGTTCAGGAGGTGGGGTGGTGTCCAGGGGGCTGTCTAAGGGGGTGGGTGGGGGTGTCCAGGGGGGGTGGGGGGGGGGGGGGCTATCCAGGGGGGGCTGTCTAGGGGGTGGGGGTGTCTAAGGGGTGGGGTGGTGTCTGGGGGGGGGGTGTCTAGGGGGTGGGGGTGTCTAAGGGGTGGGGTGGTGTCTGGGGGGGGGGGGGTGTCTAGGGGGTGTGGATGTTTAGGGAGTGGGGTGGTGTCCAGGGGGGATGTCCAAGGGGGTGGGTGGGGGTGTCCAGGGGGTGGGGGGGCTATTCGGGGGGGGGGGGGAGGGGGGGTGTCTAAGGGGTGGGGTGGTGTCCAAGGGGGGGATGTCCAAGGGGGTGGGGGTATCCAGGGGGGATGGGGGGTGTCTAGGGGGTGGGGGTGTCCAGGGGGTGGGGGGTGTCCAGGTGGTGGGGGGTGTCCAGGGGGTGTGGGGGGGGGATTTCAAAGGGGGTGGGGGTGTCTAGGGGGGGCTGTCCAGGGGGTGGGGGGTGGGAGGGTGTGTCCAAGGGGTGAGGGGTATCCAGGGGGTGGGGTGGTTGGGAGGGGGGTGTCCATGGGGGGTGAGGGGTGTCCAGGGGGTGTGGGTGTCCAGGGGGGTGAGGGGTGTCCAAGGGGTCTATCCCAGGGGGTGGGGGTGTCCAGGGTGGGTGTCCAGGGGGGTGCAGGGGGTGGGGGGGCTATCCAATGGGGGGGGGGTGTCCAGTGTGGTTGGGGGGGGGGGCTGTCTAGGGGGTGGGGGGTGTCCATTGGGGGTGGGGGGGGGGTGTCTAGGGGGTTGGGGTGGGGGGTGTTCAGGGGAGGAAATGCCCATATAATACCTTGAAAATTACCTATAACCAATCCAACCAATATCAAAATTCCAATCCATCACCCAACCAACACTCAATTAATCCTCAATATCACTACCCTTCCCATTATTTATTGAAAAAAACTATAAATACAAAATCTGAATCCAATTTTCAACTAAACTAAAATCCATAGAAACTACCATATCACCCCACTAAAAAAATGGAAAACCACCCACACCACTACCCCAATGGTCCCCAATCCCTTCACATTGATCATCTTTATTTACATTACTCATGTCAAGAAAATATGACTAAACAAACCCTTTACCATCTTTGAGTGGGGATACACCAACACCTCCATTAGTTCATATAGTTCACTAACTCTACACATAATGAGTGGCTATAATGACTTCAAATAAAGGTGATTCACAGAATCATGACACTTGAAGTGTAGAACAAAAATAGAAAACAAATAAAAGTTCATGGGTATACCATGCCATAGACCACACGAACCTCCAGTTTAGGCCAAATTAAAACAAAACAAAAGATGAAGAACATTAAAACTAAGGTATCACTTACAAATTTGAAGTGCAGAACTAAAAAATTACCTAATTTAAGATGGATCTATCAGGTGGAAGGAGTTTCACAACCTAGGGTAAAGATAGAGCTTTGGGAGAGATTCTATTTAGGGCTCCAATCACGCGGATGGGGGAAGTTGAGATGCTGTTTTTTTGGGGGAAAACTTTCCCAACAGTTTTAAAAAACTATTGGGAAATATATTCTTTACCAACGGTTTTAAAATACTATTGGTATACATTAGGAAAATTAAATATTTCTCAACATTTTAATAAAAAAATTGGTAAATATTGATTCTAAAATAATTATACCAACAGTTTGTTCAAACCGTTGGTAAAGGTTTATCCAAAAATAGTTTTCCAACAGTTTGAACAAACCGTTGGAATAAAACTATTGGGAAAGACTCAATTTCCACCAGTGGATTCTATAGTAGAGTCCAAATATATAACAGCTTCTAATGCAGCTAAGAAATCCATATGGATTCAGAACTTTGTCTAGGATCTTTATGTGGTGAATAAAAGTAGAGACCCTATCACATTGTGTTGTGATAATACTGCAGTGGTGGATCTTTCAAAAGAACCAAGTTCACATCAATGGACAAAGAACATTATCCAGAAGTATCACCTCTTGAGGTATTTCTATCAAAGGGGTGAAGTTTCAATGAGCAGAGTGTCCACAGAAGAGAACGTATAGGACCCCATGACTAAAGGCCCATCTTAGAAGAAGCATGAATATCATGTGATATCTAGAAGGTTAAAGACTATTATAAGTTGTCTATAGTAAAAGTGGGAGTCTTTTGGAGTTGCTGGCCTAGAACCAATAACTTTTTACTTTATTCATTAATAAATACCTTATCACATCTTGATTATTCTTCTGCGTGACAATGCATGTGATAATTTCCTAAGGATAGCTATTTCACTAAAGGGTCATAGCTGATCCTTTCTATGATGAGAACCAAGAAGTTCCATAATAGTATTCTTGAATATATGTTCTATGGTCGGATGATGTTATTTGAAGGACACAAATAATACAATCCATTAGGGGTGAGAACTCATAAAACTTTGAGGCACCTTCTCATGGTGTACGCCCTTAGTAATATCTAGGAGGATATTATGAGAACAAGACCCACCAGTAGGAAATACAAATTTCATAGTGTCATTGGATGTTCCTATCTACGGACATGTGTATTGGTCATTAGACTTTAATATTATTATTAATGGGTATTACAATTCACACACTTAGATGTATTGAAGAAAAATGTGATAACACACTGTTCACAAAGAGGTAGGATATGTTGGGTGTGTCATGAGTAATATTGCATTAATAGATAATGAGAGAAATGATTTGTCCCTTATATTCCATAACGAAAGTTGATATCTTAGGCCCTTTGATGGAATTGATATAGCCTGAATAAATCCATGGCCATGGTGAGGAATGAGAAAGTTTAATTCTAGAAAGTCAAAGAAAGAATAATCAAGTACATGGGTTGATGACACTATATGCAACCATCTTAATTGGAGATATCATGAAAAAGGGATTACATTACATGGTAAGTGTTCATAGGAGGTGACACATCATTGTGGCATAAACTTCTTTCTCTATGGATGCCATGGTGTGTTAATAGATGCTAACCTTGGACTTTAAGCAGGCTCCACCTAATTCCACTAAGAAAGAGGCCTATAGGGTCACACACTAAGTGTGTCTAAGTATATTAGTTAAATATTCATTTAATAAGTTGAATAAAGATTATTACTGATTATGGTTTAATAATTATTCAAGGATGATTGATCACATTTATTTCGAAACTAGTTATTCAAGAGAATATATTTTGAGAAAAATAATATATTTATTAGCGAGTAATATACTGATATTTATTTAAGAAATAAATATCAATTAATCAAGGTATAATAAATGTTGTGGAGGAAATAAATAAAATAGAAAAAAATGTACACGCTGTGTAGTTTTTTTGGGGATTTGTGAGAAATAATATTATTTATTTAATTAAATAATATTAGGAGTAATTCGTTGGGTGCATGTAAAGTAATAATAATAGTAAACTGTTATTATTATACCTGGGATATTACTAAGAATTAAATTAAATGAATAAATTATTTTATGTAATTAATTCATTTTATTATTCTAAGTAATTAAAATCCCAATTATATTATTCTCATGAGCCTATCCATTCTTTGTGGTTTTGAAAAAAAGATCTAGAAAAGCTCTCAATCCAAGAGAGAACTATTTTTTCCTACAAGAATTCTATCAATTTATGAGAGAGATCCTCCTCCACCGAATCAAGGAGAGTGCTTTGGAAGTGACTCTCAAGGAGATTGAAGGCAGACATTGCAAGCAAAGAATCTTCCATGCTATCGCCTGGAGATCCCTTTGGTGACATCCAGAGATATGTGGAGCACATGTGGATCACCACTAGAGGAATACTACACTTGGATTTTATGATGCAACGATGGATCACATCGGATCGTGACTAGAAAACATCAACGGAGAGAGAATTACATCAAGGTAATTCTTGTATTTTAATTAAATTAATTATAACTAACATATTATGATCCTCTATATGGTTCCGAGACTCCCTTACTTTTCTTTAGTTCTTCATTCTATTACAAAGATCCAACATTTTATTATCGTGATGGATCTCAGATTGATCGTTGTTTACGGAAAAATTAAAGTTGGTTACACCCATCCACATGATTCTGATGCACCCAGAACCTACATTATCCAAATTACAATGAATTAAGTGAAGTAGATAAAGTATTTCCATGATAAAACAAAAAATTTTCATAGGATGGGGCGGTGTCAATATAATTTTTTTCCCAGATGATCGGAGTGCAAAAGAAAACTTCTCATAGGTATACCTCTGAAAGAATTATGTATGGTATTATTTTGGTATTCAAAGGATACATAAAAGTTTTAAAAATTATTCACAAGGATACATTTAACTATTAATTAAAGGTCTAGTTGAGGAAATGATTCTTAGTTGGTTTCCTTGGATGATTAAAGGGTCAACCATGAAGTTTGAAAAGTGATACAACTAGAATGACTGACTGGTATTTGTGGAGAACCTCTATAAAGTGATATTACTAAAAAAAATTTATGGTGAAAAAAATCATGATGGTATTGATAGATATTTTATATGTAATGAATAGTTGGATTAGAGTTCATAACCTTAGGGGGACTTCTCTATATAAGTGATTTTAGCCAAAATGATTCCTTGGAAGAATTTCTAGGTGGTTCTTAAAGCAGAGTGTCCTAGAGAAGTCCCTTATAAATCGGGTTTGTAAGGGTTTCTAGAATGATGGTTCCCTTGTAAATTAGTTTCCTCCTAAATGAATGATGAATTTTTCTCCCCTGTGGAGTAGGAATAAAATCAAAACCAAATAATTTCTTTTTATTCTATGCTTATTTTGATTATAATTTGTTTTTTATTTATTTCTCATTACTTATGAATGATCTTGTAGATAAATATAAAGTTACTATAATTAGAGTAAAGTGAAGATAAAATCAGTGTTTAGGGTTCCTAGTCTTCCTAGTTCCAAAAATTGACTTCATAGGGGTGTGTGATGGTTCTTTGAACCCTTTGATGGATTTTTTTTCATATTTTATGTTTGGAATATAACTTCTTATGATGGAAAGTTGTATGGTTTCAATTTTATGGTTCTATTTCTCTATATGTGGTATGTGATTGATGTTATTAACATTTTAATGAATTATTATATACTCCCTTTACTTATTTTATATGAAATTTTCATAATTTGTGCGAAATATTAATGCTTTAATACTAAGTATAATTTTTGAGCATTTTTAGTAGTCCAATTGAGTCAGTTTACTATTTTATTTATAAATATTACCATAATGATTCAAATTGTGTGGTTGTTGTTTTGTAGGATTATTTATTAAATTTTATCACATATCATTATAAGGAACCATTGGCCAATTCTACCATTTGAAGGACCATATGGACCACATAATAAGACCCAAATAATTTGTGATGAAACTGGACCATCCATGATGATTGAGTTACTGGTCTAAACCCCGAAGCCTAAATTTTATTAAACTCTTCCATATGTTTTATATTATCCAAAGGAATCATGTATAAAAATTTTAAGGTCCAACTACAAGAAAAAGTGTCCCAAATAATTCCATGAAGTCCATCCCACCATTCTGTCTAGAAATTAAAATCCGGACACTATTCATAACATGTCTCTTGATCTGTTCATCAAATCAAGATGAGATTTTTCAGTGTGAAAGAGGAGATATATATGGACGATGTTTTTGAATAAACCATTCATATTTGAAGGCATATTACTATTCCAAAATCCATTCACATTTTGTACATCGAAAAAGAATTGATTGAAATGGATAGTTTAACTTTGTTTAATCAAACCGCAATAACATTGGCTCCATAGGTCCTAATGACTCCAAATTTTGAGAGAGGTCATCCAAAATTATTATCTACAACTTTGAAAAAGGAGATATCTCAATATTGGGCTGTATGTATGTCCAAATAGTCGAGCCAAGTGGAGGGACATATTGGGAATGCCAACAGTCCACTTCCTTGGGCTATAAATACATTCCCCTCCTCTCCTTCAAAGAGCTTGGCATTTCAGAAGAGAGGAGAATAAATTGGCATGACCAAAGCCTTTACAAAGGCTTGGGAGGACCTGACATACTCAAGTTTTCACTTGAGAGACCTTTCCTCCTCTCTTTTGTTTTCATTTACTTTTGTATTGTTCTTTGTTGTAATCCTGTAAGTCTTTCTTTTGTAATTCTATTTTAATGCAAGTTTCTTCTTCAATGTCTCTTGTTAAAATCCACCTTCTGTAGTTTAATATTAATGTTCTTAAAATAGTTTAAATATATTTGAATCCCCTTCCCTTATTTTGCTTCCTCATTTAATCGAAAGTTCATTTTTAATTATCATCATTGTTCGTGTGTGTGTGTTCGACGCACCACTCTTTTCTTATCCCTTTATTTTTCTTATCTTCTTAATTTATCATCATAATCATTATAACCAGATTATTAAACAGCCAAATGGATGAGTAAATCCATTATTTGGGTGAGTTAAAATTTAGGGATGTCAAGTGATTGAGAGTATTTTCTCGATGGATATTCTTTGAATTAACATTGTGTATGTTAGACTTAACATGTCATGGATTAATGACTTGTTTTATTTAACTCATGGTTTCCATGGATTATTGGAACTATAAATACACCACCATAAAAAATAACTGATTGATATTAGAACCTTAAGTTAAGTTAAGTCTTGTATTAAAGCCTTAACACTTAGGAATTCCAATCAACGTTTTCTTGTGAAGTGGGTGTTAATTTAATGCAATATAAAGCAAGGCTCAATGATTTCACAAGATTAACTACCTAATGATGAACTCACCTTAATATTTATAAATTTTTTAAATCAATCATAATAAATAAATTATTTAAATTAATCTTTGCAAACAAACCCCCCTAATCAAAATACAATCAACTAAAAACAATCGACTATTTAAAAAGTATCATCGTCGAGGATTTGACCTAAGTTCTTCAATAAAAATTAGCAGAGCATCAGAACTTTGACCAATTGATAGGAGACAATCAGCCGCACGTTTTAGTGATACATGTGACATAGATTAAAGTGATGAGGCTAAATTCTTAAATTTTTTTATATACAATGTTGTTATTGATAGTGGAAGATTTATCTTATGGTAGAGCCATATTTTTTTGGTTTGATGTTGATAACATGTGTCTTAGATTTGGGAAGATTGGGATTGTTCATGGAAATTATTAACTAACTAAAAATTGTTTTTTTATTTTATTTTTGAAATCCACTTCTTGGTTGAGTGGTAATCGACCCATACAAAAGTTTACTAATTCAAGATTCAAAATTATACCAAAATACATCATCAAATCCTCAATCTACAACCACCTATGTCACGTATTGTCATCCCATTACTGTCATCACGAGTCACAATCCATCATCATGTACTATCAGGTAACATCTTGAGTCGCTAGCTGCCTCGATTTTTTCCGCTGCAATGTCCTTCGATGAGAACCCATCAGAACTCATCCCACTGCCAATTCAAACAACCAAATCACCTTCAAATGCATAGAACCACTTCACCATCATAATCATCACTCCATAAACAAAAAACTCTAAAAACAGAAACACAATCTTCACCAAACGAGCATTAAACATCACAGACAACCACAAAAAACCATCACTAATGTAACATACACATCATCTAAAAACACACCACCTAAGAGAGAACTATCTTCAACGTCACTTGATCACCACCAGAGCCAAAAGTAGAAAAAAATAATGAAGGGATAGAGAAAATGAGGAAGATTTACCTTGAACCTCGATGACTGCTCGAAGATCACATCCCAGAGATTCCTAAAAAGCACCCCTTTGGACCGATTGGGAGAGGAGTGATAGAATGCTAAAGTCAATGCATATTAGAAGTGACCAAGACCTCAAAAATAAGCCATAACCACACTGGGAATCCAAACCAAACCAAATGAACCCATGATTCATTAAACACAACAAAAAAACACCATCACAACCCGAATTGAAGCCAACATAGGACGCGCCTCCCAGAACACTATTGGATGATCAAACCATACATCCCAAAGCCTCTGTGAAACCACCTCTATGGATCATATAGGAGAGTAACACAAAAACTGGAGCAAGGGAAGTGAGAATTAGGCTAGGACCTCAATAGATAATCACATCCATGACTAAGCTTCCAACCCTAGACAACAAAGCCACTGCTATGCGAAACCACACCTGAAACAATAACAGAGGAGAAACACTACTAGGAAGAAATAACTGAGAGAGTATAATACCAAACAGAAGGATTAAATATGGGAGATGAATCTGAAGAAGTATCATGCTGACCTCCCCCCATCGAGACACCACTGAGGAACCGTAGTGGAGAGTGTCGATGGATACAATCTACTCATAGGTCCTCCCACCTGTTCATGGTATTTATTGAGTATGGATACTCAATAAGAGATATAGGGATTAATTTATATGTTATGGTTGTAAATGAACTAGGTTTAAGTTGTAGAGAGTGTGGTAAACATTTAGGGATTATTAATTATGGTATTTGGTTATTTTTGTGGGTCTCTTTGGGGAAGATTTAACACATTAATTTGTGTTAGATAAACAGATAGTTTTAAGGATCCAGAGTTGTTTCTTCACTTATTTGTTTTGAATTTCCCTAGGTTAGAAAGATTTTAATTCATTAATTGATATTTTTTTGTGTTTTCATGTTGAGGTATTGATATAGTTAGGTTTCACCATAGAAATAAGTTTCTTCCCAAGTGAAATGGAGTTATAGTTGGGAATGTAGTATTTCAATAGAAATGTGAATGCATATAAGGTTGTATGAGGAAGGGTTCAAATAATGAATGGTCATCTCAATTTGGGGATGTGAAATAATATTAATATTCATAGTGTATGATCATTAATTCTGGGTAAATACGCATCAATAGGCATGTTTATGGAATGTCAAGTGTGAATTGATGGGATAATGATACATGAGTGTTTAATTAGTTCTGGAAGACCACTAAGGAGATAGATAGATTTTGGTTAGTATGTTATATAATTAGATGATGTATTATTTCAAGTTAATGGTTCTAGAAATAATGAACTTTAGATCATTCATGACCTTTAATTTTGAAGAGGATTTGGTAGTGTAGAGTAATAATGTGAGCTTTGGGTACCTAGGATAAATTTAGCATACCTATTAGATTTCAACTAGGGGTTTCTATTATGGGTGGTTTGTTTCTAGGATCAGTTTGATATTTTATTGGTCATTTGGATGTTTGTTTAGTCACTCTAAATAAGTAAAAAAATTTAATGATAGAATATTTAAAGATACATATAAATATATGTTGCTTAATAGAGAAACTATGATGGACAATTTTCATAAATGATTTTGATTCCTGGGATAAAGGGGATAAACATTTTAGAGTTGGGATCAATAGTGTATATGTAATCTAAAATTTTCTTAGGATGTGTTTTAAAAAATGATTCACCATGGAAAATTAATTTTTTTACATAGGATGTGATAATAATATGATTTTATGATTATGGAATTTATCTTTCAATTTTTTTGATATAGTATTTAATGGGAAATCCTTGGGTGGAAAATATATAATGATGGAATTTAATTTTTTGGGGTTGGATTTATCCTTATAGCCTTTGGTTTATATATATATATATGGTATGGTGTGGATTGGGGTATATATGGTGAGAATCCCTAGGTATTAGTGAAACTATTAGTGTTTAGGTAGTATGGTAGGAAATAATGTGTAGACTATGATGGATTGGATTAATTTTAGTAGTGGAGTGGAATTATAGATGGTGGGGAGCACATTGATGCTTATCATTACCAGGAAATGAGTTTACACCTTAATTTATCCACCATATTTTTTGGGGAAAAAATCATATTGGTGGAGAGATTTATAGTACCTAGATTTTCAATGATGGTTTTATAGATTGTATTATGCCTAGTTTTTCAAGGATGATAACAATTTTTAGAGGGTATAATTATAAGTTCTATTTTTTGTAGTAAATGGTAAATATTTGGGTTGTATGATTTAAAAAATTTAGGGAGGTATGTTGAGGTATTTATAAGTGCTTGTAAGTGTTGGGGGAATTATTTGGAAATCTTTATAGGAGTTTAGAGATAGAATTGGGAGTTTTTAGGAGAATTTTGGGAAGGTGAATAGTTAATGGATGATATGAAGGAATGATCATAACACCTAGATGAACCATATTGGGGGTTCTATGGAAGATAGTTGTATCTACATTATTGATGATCAATTTTCTATAATTTTTCATTCAATCCATTCATATCTAAGATTTTATAGATAGTATCATCCTCAAAGTTGGTGTTCAATTACTCCAGATCATTCAGTCGGTTCATATGGCCTGAAAGCTAGGACAGAGTGGACTACATGATCATTGCATAGTATTTGAGACCATATATTTGAGTGATTTTATAACATTTTTGGGTGATTATATTCCCCTATAAACCTATGGTTTCTATGGTAAGTCCATCTCCTATTTGTATATTTTTTTCTTGGCTTCCTCTACCACTAGTTGTTGGATCTAGGGATTTGGGTGAGTGGGATTTCATTAAGGAATATTTAAACACAACCAAATATCTGTGAAGTTTTCTTATAAAGGATAGAGGAGGATATAGTGGGTGGATTTCATTCCATTAGTTGCAATGTTTAATAAAATTTATTGAATTGTAGGCTCTTATCCCTTCTTTATTAATTTAGGGTTTTCTGGTTTAATGATTATAGATTCAAAGTTAGGTATTTTGTGTTTATATTTTAATTAATGTTGGATAAAGGATAAATATTGATTGAGTAAGGTTGATTTAGCATCAATATAATGATTATATTTTGTGATAAATTGAGTGAGGATTGAGGTTATCTTTTATTTATATTGTTTTAATATTTTAAAATGTTTAATCATGTTTATTAAATGTTTTTTCCAAATGAATTTTGGTGTGTGTGTTTTTTGGGAACATTAGAAAGGGGATTTTCTAGGATCACGGGGGATTTTTCAAAAAAATTTGGCAGAATTTCAAAGTGTGGTTTCATAATCGTTTGTTGATTAAATGAATATATTGAGATATATGGATTTTAAAATTATTGTTTATTTATAAATTTGTAAGTGTCTATAAATTATAATAGGTTTGTGCATTAAGTTAAATAGGGTTAAATTGATTTGTGTATTGACTTTCATGAGGTTTAAATGTGATTATTGATCTATGCATTCAATTATAATATATTTAATGATATTATGGATTTTTTCATTGAGTTTCACAAAGTTTAATGTTATTTTTGATTTTTTCATTGAGTTTCATGATGTTTGACATTATTTATGGATTGTTTAATTGGGTTTTTAGGTGATTTTTTATGGTTTCTAACTAGTTTATATCATGGTTGACTTGTTTTAGGCATGATAATATACATAACATTAGAAAACTTCCACTTAGGAATGGGGGGCTTATTGATAATGATGAGGCAAGGTTGTGGTAAACTCCTACTTGGGTTTTGGGACATTTTCATCAAAAACAATGCATGGTTGGGTGGTAATCGACCCAATAATGAGTTAATGATACTCATTTTGGTTTCTAATCATGATCTAAGGGTTACCTTAGGTTTTTTGTGAGAAAACCAATATGTGATGTTGGCTTGGGGAGGTGATATTATTATGTCTTGGTTATTTTTACTATAGGTTTATTCAATATTATTGTATGAAATTCTTATGCTAGTTTTATAAAATTTAATTGGTTTGGGGAATTTATTATAAATGGTATTTTAACATTTTTGGATTTTCAAATTCATGGGGTGTATGGGAATTCTTAGAGATATACTACCAGGTTTTGTACTCACATAGATACCCTGGTTCCCATGAAAATGTTATTGATTTGAATTTTAGGTTACTTGAATGTTACTTTGTTAGATTAGATGGAGTAGTAGAATTATTCTAGTGGAGACTAGCAGAGGTTATTCTATAAGTAGTGGGTTGGTAAATCATACAGGTTAGTCTTTTTTACTATGGAGTATTTTTATTTATTATGGTTATATTTTAATGTTATAGTATGCATTATATTCATGATATTTCAATATGTATCATGTTTCATAAGATTGTAATTTGTGTTAGTCTTAGGTTATCAAACCATTACCCATGGTATGTTGTTTATTTTGTGATTTTATTTATGAGCCTTTGGAAGTTGGGAGATATTCCAAGAGACAAATAAAATTTCAATTAATCTCAATGTTAGGTTTGAGATACTGGACCAGGTTGGGATGCTACATGAATTTCTAAATATATTGATGAATAAAATTCATTTATGTATCCAATTTAAGTGGTTTTCTGCTAAAATATAAATAATTTTTATAGTATTTATTTGAAATACCTATAAAAAATATCACTTATGATAAATGGTTTTATACAATATTTTATGTATTTCTTAATGAAAAAGAAATTTTTTTCACTTAATGAAGAAATTTTATTTTTTTTAGGATTTATAGAAGATAAAACATATCTAAACATAGTGGAAAGCATAAAATAAAACATATTTTTCTAGAAGATCATTCTATATGATTATATTGATTAAGATAAGATGAATTATTTCATAGATTTTCTCTATCCATCTATTTTTTTCTAGGATCTTCTACACAATATTGATAGTGATCACTAAGAAGTATCCTATAGGTTCCTTTATATAAGGTTATCCCATAGCTTAATGAATCTCCCAATGCTTGGAAAGTATATTCTATTCATCAAAGTTTTCTAGATTTTTTAAAGATGTAGTTATATAGAGATAGAGATAAGAATATTTTTTTTGTCTTTTAGGAAAATTCTATGATAAGAATCATAGAAACCATCTCATGGAATTTTCCTCCTTATATAGGAATAAAGGAAACTCATAAATACCCCAAATATTTCATAAAAGTTTGACAATAAAGGTGAAGTTTATAAACCATTTGTAACCTTTAACCATGAATAATGAAATATTAACTCCTTTAACCTTCCATATTATATCATCAAGACTCTTATAAATTATCATTGTATGATAATAAATCAAACATGATAGCTTGTAGTAAGAGAATAAGGTCGATACATGAGTTATCACATAACACATAAACTGCCTTGTAGAGTACCTTAATCTAGTGAAATTCACCACTACATGGCCTATCCTATCATAAACCATGAAGTGGTTTAAACCACCACATTATGGTATTTCATTCAATGAGAATTTCCACCAATCACCCAGTTTTACTAGTGCTACATAGACTTAATACATCTTTAATTTATGTCACATAAAATAGAATAACTTTTGAAAACATATCCAAAACTCCTTTATATTCCTTCCAAAACTCATTTTATAAAAGTTATCATACATTTTCCCCACATGCTACATATCATATAACAACCCTTTAAAATCCATTAAAATATTATTTTTTATATCCTCTAAATCATATTTGGGGTATATCTTAAAGTTTTATACAAACAATTTTCATCAAAACATAACCATATTTCACACAACCATAAAGTGTTATTACATGGGCCTTTGCAGCATTGAGCACAATTAAGAATTCCTTAGTCCTTAAATGCAAATAAAGAAGGATATTTAGAAAAGTGTTAATGATATTCAAGATACAAATAGATACAGTGTGATCTCAATCAAAAAAATGTATTTATATACTTTTCCCACTAAATATATCATATAAAAGTATGAATAATCATATACTCTCTTGTTTTAAGACATTGAGTAACCAAAAGATATAGGTTATGTAATTCCCATATAACCTAATCATATATTCTTAATTCTATGAGTATAGACTGAACAAATAGGTGAAAACATCATGTATCATTCTCCTAAATAGATGAGAACATCACATTCCCTACATCCAATTAGATAAAAACATCATATGTACCTTATCTAGGTATGGATATAAGATTCCTCAATTTATCTCAATCAAAATCCTAAATGTTATATTTGTTGTATGAGAGGAAAAATATTATATTTTGTTAAGCTTCAACTAATTATATGATCATTAACATACCCCCACCTCTTGATTAGCTTAGCCATAAGGTTGGAATAAGAAATGTATCAAAGTAAAATGGTTTTCATGTTAGGTATCATTCCAACCTCAAGTATGATGATTCAATATGAACCATTTAACCTTAGTATACTAAATATATAATATATGAAATTCCATATAGTATACATGGTGGATAATCTAGTAAAAAAAACTTTTTTTGTGTCTCATGATAAAATCATATATCTTTATACAAAATCCAACCCATACCAATCTTCACATGTCATAAAACCTATAATAATCCATGATGAACATCAATTAGGGATATATAAAAGTCATAATTTGAGAGTTCAATTATAATATTACTTTATGGAATATATGTATCCAACATGAAAGAATGATAAAGTGTGGATTGTATTTTTTATAACATGACCTAGTTTATATTATGAAAATCTTTTAATAATATTAACAAAACCATACAAAATCACCCATCTAATCATATCATATATGATAGAACACTAGTGTTTATTTACGTTTGTTAAACTTTTAGTTTTTTTATAAATTCAATACATCTCTATGTAATTACTATCACTTCTCTATGTGACCATATGATAATTTCCTCCCACTAAAAATATTTAATGGGTAACATATATGAATAAAGATTATTTGAATAATGGTTAGATTGGATTTATAATCCTCATGTTCAATTCCTTGAACATAGTATTCAAATATATTTACTTCACAACTTCCAATGTTCTAATTTTAATAACTTCTGCTATCTAATTAGGTTTATTTATAAGTTTATCAACATCATCATCTGTATAACATTTCTATTGAAAATTTTCTTTGAGGTAATTTTTTAACTAAATCAAACACAGATATTTACATTAAGATTTTTACTTATCAGTATATACTAAACTCTTTTAGGTTATAAAGTTACTTTCACTTTAACTCTAATTGTTTTTTATTTTTTATTTTTCATAATTTAAGCTTCTATAAGTCCAAACATACTTCCAATAACCTCTTAGAAACTATATTTTTTCTAAAATATCATGCCAATATACACAAAAACTTTTATTTTAAGAAACAACACTTACTTATTATAGTGGTAATATTTATCAAAAAAAATCACTAACATCTATATCTTATATGGTACATTATATGTTTACAGAAATATTTTAATTTTTTTATTATTTAAAAAATTACACTATTGGATGGTTATAAATCTTTCCCACATATTTTAAAAAATATTGATAAAGTATTTTATCCAGGATAAAAATTATTTAACCCTCATAATATTTTTGAGCATGTTATAGAATTAGATCAATAATATTCATGTGTATCAAAACCAATATCTTATTTATTTTTAGAAACTTTTGTTTACAATAACTTGTCATATCACAAAAGAGGAGCAAAATATGAAATTCAATATTTTTATTCTGATCCACTTATATATTTATGGTTATCCAATGTATCTAGATCCTTTATATAATAAAAATTTATCTATAATTTGAATTCATACTTTAAAATATAACTATAAAATCCTTCATAAATTTTGAACACCTATATATATTCACAATAATTGTTTAATGTAAAATTGATATCACATACCCTTAAAAAAGGCAAATTGAATTCTCTAACATTAATACCCATCATATAATTTCAATATAGTTTATTATACCGCTTAAAATATTCTGCACAATTTCTTATCCAATGTCCTATTTTTCTTGAGTGAAAACACCATCCCTCCTTAAAAACTACTTCCTTTGATTTAGAAGATGGTGTAGACTTTTCGTAACCACAATTATTTTCTTTCTAGATATAAATTTTATCCTTTAATTTTTATACCACCCCCATGGAACACGACCTTATACCTCCCATGTATTAATATATAATTTTAAATATATTTATGTGATCAGGTATACCTTTTTTGGAAATCATTCATATTTTAATTCTTAATTAACCATCAAAACCTTTTTTTTCAATGATTACAAAATGAAGTTCATGGACAGATAAAGTTTAAGTGATGGACCTAATCTCTCCAATTAATTTTAATACTCAATCATATTGATTACATGAGTTTAGATATAAGTATCTTCATCCATATTACACTAAAAGAGGGATTTTAAAACTTTATACATCCCATGCCTAAACTATTATTAATAGAGCCTTTTTATACTATCTATCTTCCTAAAAAAATCCACCTTATCATGTTATTTTTAAAACCTAGGATCTATGGATATAATAATGAGAATTAATATATCAAATGAACCATAAAATTCTTATCATAAGAATATATATTTATTTATTGAATGGATACACCTTTTGAATTCTCGATAAGGGGCTACTTTAACTCATAAAATTTTACTTCTTGCTTTAAAATGATTCTTAAGTTCCTATACCAACCTAAGAAATTGATTACATTAAGATTATCCTTCTATAATATTGATTTTAAATTCATGTTCAATAATGATTTGTATTTCATTTTATCTATAACCAAATCTTTTATCAGATAATTATTATGTATTACAATCATTTGATAATAGATTTTTTAAATGTGGATCCACTGAAATGATGACCAATTTTAATTGTACCATATCCATTTGTGGGCCAATATCCATATTTCAATAATTATTGATTATTTTTTTCATTTATATCATAACATAACTATTTAGGTAGGCTATAATGATAATAATATCATATATAACTCTTGGATAATTGAGCAGACAACTCCTTTATTAATCCATTATATAGATGAACTCAACTCTATTCTTCTGGTAACTTAAACTTTAAGGTTTCCCTGTATAGTGTGACCCAAATCATATGTCAAATATGGGAACCTAATCCTATTATAGTCACTCATAAATTGATTTAATTATACAAGATAATCCATGGGTACCCAAATTTGGTATGAACCTACCCGGTTAGATGATCAAGGTCTTGAAAAGTGTTACTTTATAAATATTCTAACACATAGTATTATTATTATTATTTTCAATTTTTTATAATTTTTCTTTTAAAATAAATTTATAATGTAAATTCCTATTTAAAGGTTACCTAAAATATTTTTTTATCAGTTATGATAAGTGTATATATGTAAGGGTTTCCATTTTTCTTACTAAAAGTGTTTTTATTTCTTATTTGAGTGATTTTTTATAGTAATTTTATTATAAGTGATTTATTTTAAATAGATAAAATATCACTATTTTAAAAAAAAATTGCATATCATTATGTTATAAGAAATTTTCCATACGTGTTATCAAACAACCTCAAATATTTATAAAAAAAATCCATATTTCAACAGATCATCATAAGTGAAAATTGTGATAATAAATTTTTAATATGTGGTGTAAGAGTGAGTGAATTTGTATAAATAATTATCCCCCCTTCCATGGTTTATAACACTAGAGGGTTTTACATAAGATATTAATTTGAAGTTCACTATTGATCATGATTGTTTGAATGATTTCCATTGTTGCAATAGTAATTTTTTCCTCTTTATATTATGAGTGCTAGTGATCAAATTTAGTCAAAGAAATTTTGTTTAGTAAGAGGTTAAAAATTTTCAAAGGAGGAAATACCATGTTCCAGGTATCCTCACACATGAACTTTATATGCTTGAAATTTTCTTCCTTGCAATTCAGAACCCACCTTTAGCACCTAGAGTATCCAAATATACAAGAAATCTACCTCTACCATACCTGACCTATAGGTTAATTTCCTCTACCTCGCCTAAACTCTAAGATAATTTCCTTTACCTTACCCAACCTATAGGCACCCTAACGTTTTTGTGCCCATGTGTCCCACACACTAGTGACTTACCTCATCCAGTTCCCATGTGCCCCATGTGGTATGCGACCACCTCATCCAGTGATTATATTCCATACACCTAGACTCATATAGTGCTCACATGATCCACATGAGCTATATTCAACTTTTTTAGCCTTACCAATATGGAATATAGGTTTTTCTGGGTGGTTACCACACTGGATTAGGCACCCAACCTCTTTTGTCTTCAAAAGGCCCAAAGCCTCCAATTTTAATAGATAAAGGCAATGAGTTACACCTTGTTGAGACTAAAAGACACATGTCTAGATCAAGAGACACTTTAGTGCATATATTCATGCCCAATCATCCTAAACTCCCTTTTAGATTAATCTTCAAATAAAAAACTAAAGGGAGTGATTTGATATAGGAATAATTGCATTATATAACAGTTTTAACACTCAAAGACTTTATTAAAGACCAATTTCCCCATGCCTAACTAAGGTTAATGGTGAAAGAACCTTTTAAGAAAAGATCATATTAAATAGAGGTTCCAAATCACACAAACATATAAGGGATACTAGGGAGAAATTATCTATACCCTTCTAAGGGATATAAGAGCTCTAATTTTCCTTATCCCCTAATTTAGTCCATAACAAGGTTACCACCCATAGAACCCAAGAATCTTCAAAATGGATCCATACCCAGTCTTATAGAATATACATGGGAGACCGATTTTACTTGGTCTCTTACTATGGATAAATTCAAATCTTTCTCCCTAGTGTCCCAAAAGACCATTCTAGTACTCTTATACCCAATAAAAACATTGAAAAAGTCTATTTCACCTTGGAATATTTCTTTTTCACATGTTATTCATGACTGGGTAATTGTACCCACTTACATTACCCTATTGATCATGTATTCCTTGGACATTTGGAATCTCTCTAGTTTTACTCCCTAACTGTTAAGGTCTATAGAATCTAATAAAATAAGCATTCCTTTGATAATGAAAATATATAATCTTAATAAATGTATAAAATGTGTCATGGTCTAAGAAACCCATCCTAGCTACTCTAAGAAGGTTTCCATATCTCTAAAACTTATTCTTATATACCTTATGTCTAATAAATGATACAAGGATATAAAACATGCTACCAATTTAGTGTATGAACCAATTTTTTCCCACTTGTTGACATATTCCATGCATCTAGTAACCCTTTTATTATCAAGTTACTAAAAAATAAGAAAATAAGTCAAACGGGTTTCTAAACCAGTGTAATCCCTAATAAAAAAGGTCCACTAATGAGTAAGTCCCACACCAAACTATTACTAGAAGATTTCATCTGGTAATCCTTTCCTCATGAATTTAAATTGATCAAAATAGTTCATATTCATATAAACTTAAATTACAATACATAATGGTCCTAGATGTATGATCTTAAAAGGCACATCAATGGTTCTAGTTGTATGACCTTAAAAGTAATCACTATAATACTTATCATTTGAACTTAAAAGGTGTGGTTTTCTTGGTTAAATGGAACTCAAATACATGATTTTTGATTCCCTTAACTAGGATATATAGGAATCCCCTCTCATGAACCCAATCCAAGCTTCAAAATTCTTTCTACCTCCCTAAATAGTGGTAAAATCAAAATTTAAAAACTATATGGATTTAAATTACAACTCAATTAATCAAAGAGTGAAACATAGAGAACCTATAATACATAGAGTTTTATAAAAAATTCATAATTTCAATCAATTTATTTTACACAAGAGTAACCAATATTGTTATGGGGAAATATTTTATAAGAATATCTTAAATCTATAATATAGTTCCAAACTAGACAATAATATCTATATTGATATTATTTGACCTCTTATCCTTCTGATTTTGACATGTAATGTCTAAAGTTTTATTAATTGATTTCAGTAGTTTTCTTCTTTTAGAAAGTGATCCCATAACCACATGGAAGAAGAATAATTAGAAGTAAAAATCATGAAACTAAAATAAAATCCTTTAATTTTGAAATAAATTGATAGATCATACATTCCCATTTTTGATATCATATTGGTGGGTTTCTTATTTATGTATTCCCCTTTAGGAATTACCCTAAAACATAAAAATGGATTAATTGATGAATTTAACCCAAGGAATTAAGTTCAACGGATATGTGTGAGAAAATATGAACAAAACTATGTGGATTGGAATCAAAAACCAATCATACTTGAAACATATTCTTTCATAGTGATGGATTTCCTAAATTTTAAACCTTGTCAGATGTTTTACCTATATCAGCACATCTAGTGCTAGTTGGTAAACATTATGGTAGAATAATATATACCCAAAACATCATTTCAATGTTTGAAACCTCCCATGTATATCATTACCTCTATAGGTACTTCATACAGTACCTATCACCGAGTTCCTCTCCATGACCATGTGGAAGAAAATATTCATGAAGGTCCTTCCCATGGTCATCCATAAACTAATAGCTTTGGAAGTATTCTATAAAATATTAATTTTTTAGTTCCTCTCCATAATAATATAAAGAATAACCTCAGAGGTCCTTCCCATAGTACAGGTTATAGAGGTATTCACCATGATAGATTTTTTTAGCTAATAATAAGGTCCTCCCATTTGTGACAAACAAAATAGTAGTAACATTAAAGGTACTACCAAAGATATCCATCCTTAAGGTCCTCTTTATGGTGGAAATATTAACCAGAATGGAGGTCCTCTTGTGAAGACTCAATAAAATTTATACTATGAAGGTCATCCCTATGGAAGAAAATATGAGGGTTATTCACATACTATAAATCAATAAATTAGAAATACTAAAGTTCCTCCTCAGGATACTTTATGGGGAGGTCCTCCTCATAGAAATATAAAGGATAACAACAAAGGCCCTTCCCATATAACCATATGTAAAGGTCCCCACCATAATGAAATACCAAGACAACATGAGAGTTATCTTTATGTTTGAAATCAATAAACTAATAAGAATGTACGTCCTCTCCATGATAGACTGTCTCCTTAGTATAAATGTCCTCCTCATGCTTCTGTCATACTAATGTTGTCCTCCTATAGAGTGACACTTGAAAAACTAAATCCAACTATACAAGACACTCTACCATCAACCAAAAGTGTCTCATATCAGCCAATATATGAACAAATATAACAATTATCATCAATTTCTCCACTATATTTCACAAGACTATATTAAATTGGTAATACACAAAATGATTATACTTTAATCAATAATGAAATAAGAAAATGATTTTTATGTTATGAATAAGTTTAAGAACCATTCATAGAAGATGAGGGAAAATCCAATATCATGTAGATGTAGTTTTTCAAGGAAAAAATACCATTAATGTTCTAACCCATTTATATGTCTTAAGATGATGTTATTTATGTTCTTAAAGGGGAATGAATACTTGATTTTCAGTGTAATTTTTTGGTGACATTCAAATTCCTCAAATAAAAATACTTTCCCACTAATGGGTATGATGATCACACCAAGTCATTAGATGAACAATGTCATGATTTTTATTTAAATACCCTATTGGAATAATGGAATCAAAAGTATATAAAATAGTGTGTGGATATTCTATAATCCTACTTGTATAGCCTCAGGATGAATCATCAAATAACTCAGGAGGTTCCTCCTCACTTACACATCAGGGACTATATTGAATA
Organism: Viscum album; assembly: GCA_963277665.1. NCBI lineage: Eukaryota > Viridiplantae > Streptophyta > Magnoliopsida > Santalales > Viscaceae > Viscum > Viscum album. The sequence goes on from OY728140.1 coordinate 3,688,455, forward strand.
CATATCTTTACAATTCCATCTATTTTTTAGTCAACAGAGTTCCTAATGAAAGGAAACCTGAAATTTCATGGACCCAAGTTGTGCTTCGGGTCTAGGATTTTGGTATTTCAGTTAGTCAATCAAGAAAAACATCACTATTCATAGAGTGAATAAAAGGCATACTTGATGAGAATATAAAATTGAAAATATTTTGTACCAAGCTAGTAAAAAAATAAAAGAGGTTTCCAATTTAATAATTTTGAATTTTTTGAAAATAGATACACACTCATTTGCCAAAATATATTATCTAAAATTATAAAAAATATGCTACATCTAGCTCATTATAGAGTATAAGAACAAAAGGATAAAAGGCATGTGATAACAGTCAAAATGATAATACAAGGAAAGCCCCATCCTATAAGGCTAGAGGTATTTTTACCCCTATAACCACTAAAATTGGTATAACAATATACATAAAGAGGTATGTTAGTGATGGTAACAATATATAAGAAACCATAACTCATAGGCTCAAGGGAACTTTTATGACCACTATAGAGGTTGGTGTTCTCTAGGATAAAGATGAATTCAATAGAAAGTACCTTATAGTATCCCCTTACAATGATCAATTAATAAACCCCTCCATTAAGTTCACATTAATTAGAGATTATAATAGATTTAAACAAGATTATATTACATTGAAATCCTTCCTTTTTATCTTATTAGGAGTGCTAAAAGGTGTGGTTGAAATCTCATAGAGGCTATAAGACCGAAAAATATTCCAAAAGGGAAAAGAGAAATAAATATTATGACCTAACCTTGAAGGTATAATCTAAGGTTAATGAAGAATAATATTTCTTAGATAAAGATGGGTAATTAATTTTCACTACTAGATTTACATCTATGAATGTTATGTATGGAAACCCTATATATATGAAAGAGCATGCTGCTGATGGAGAAGAACTGAAAAATGAATATTCATCTATCTAAAATAATTTTTATATAGAAATTATAATAAAAATTTCATAGTATGAGGATGAAATAAATAATTATAGGTAGATCAATGATGAAGTACTCAAAAAAATATTCCTTTTGAATGTGAATTCAATGATGAAGCCACCTTTCCTCTTTCGGATGATGCTCTTTAATAGGATAGGATCATTTTACCCATGAAGGTAGAATCAATCCACCCAATAAATTTGAGATAACATAATATTGTTCATATTATTAAAGCAATTATTGATTATCATGAATTCCCTTAAATGGGGAAACATCGATCACTAGATCAATAATGTCATTATTGGTTATCCTAGACAAGTTAGTGGTGAGTAGTTCAAGTGAGCTAAATATATTTGGCTCATGTAACCACCCTAGCTAAAATATTTACTCCGGAAGTAATTTTAGAATAATTAATTGGATACCTTATATATTATATGGAATCTATGGAGGGATAATATACAATAGTGTTTATAGAGAGAAAAATATACCTTGTGTGACTCCTCATACACTAAAATCCAGAAATCCCATATTTCCAACCTTTAATAGCCATAAAATCTCGAATAATATCTTTCACATTTTTCTCCTAGGTGGGGATAAATTCTAGGAACCTATGTATGGTAGGAGGTGTCCAAACTCATGTGTATCATCCAGAAACTGGTGGGGCTAGATTTACTTTAGTATAATAACTTATAATCTAGATTAATATCTTTCTAGGAATAAATCTATCATTTCAATTAGATATTGAGAAAGATAAGAATTATTAACCTCTCTAACTACAAGAAATGGGAGAAAGAGAGGGTTGTTGACATTATTTCAATATGGAAGGGTTTTTCATATTCTTTGAAAATGAAAGTTCCCCAAGAACAATTTTTAAAATTTAATATGGATAATTTATGGTATGATCTAGTCATTTATATAATCCCATATAAGTATCTTGGAGGATTTTAGAAGAATTTTGATATAATACAATGATTACAAGATGAACTTCAATACCCAAAACCTGAAAGTGCCCAGTCAGTGTGATTGTATCACTGAGAGTGGGAGAGGGTGAATCAGTGATACACATTTTCTTTTATGTTTCTTTTCAATTGAAACAACCTTCACCTCCTATTAGAGATTTTAATTCCCTACTGAAAATAAATCCAACACACATCCATAGGAACACAAAGATTTACAAGGTTCACTATTCAATAAGAATAGCTACGTCCTTGGTATGGTTTGGAAATGATCCAATATCACAAAATCCACTATAAATCAATCATTGTATTACAATGAGTAAGATATATCTTTTCACTCATGTAGAACTATGTAAAAAATTCCAATGTGCACCCTCTTAGAATAAATAGGGTAATACAATTTTTGTGTAACAACTCATGTTACCTATGCTTGTTTTTAATTCCACAAATGTATTCAATTAAAATAAAATTATTGAATTCCTTAAACAATAGTAAGGTAATAAACTCCTGGACTTTATTACAAAAACTCACTCTTATTTTTCCCGAGTCTGATTCTCTGAGTACGATTCACCCTGATGCAATTCTTCTAGTCCAATTTTCTTTCAGAATACAATATAATTGAATCGGAACCACTTTAATCCCTGAGTATGATAAAACCTAGTATGATTATTCCTCAATCTGAGAAACCCAATATGGAAATCCTGAAGATGATTAGTCCAGCCCGATATGATGATCAACTAAATACAATTGATAAGCCGAATATGATGATCCACTGAGTATGATAAATCATGAATACGATGATCAACTGAATGAAATGTTATGATCTTGTCTCTTATCCTATGTCTTCTTCCCGTCGAAGTGTTTTCAACATAGATCAAAACTGTATCTCCTTTATCTCACTAAAAACTCAGAGCTTCTCTCTCTACTATAGCGAATAGTACCAACAGTCAGAAAGCACAAAGTAATTTACCTTTTATAGGTGATCCACGAGAGGCTTTGGTGGGAATCCTAAAAATCTTTCCTGCTCACACAAATTCACCAAAATCTTGATTTATCCTAAAATATCGAGTGCATTTATGACATTATCAATGCTTCTCAATTCTTCTAAAAACTTCTAAAAATTTCACCTCTTCTTCTCCAGACCTTCATTTCAACCATTGATACAATTTCATTTGCTGAGTCTGATTCTCAATTGTTGAGTATGATTTTCTCATGACGATTTCTTCAAAAAAAAAAAAATCTATGTACCAATTGGAATTATAAGTGAAGAAATCAAAAAACTATTTTATTTTCAATAACCCCTCAATAACAAATTCATCTCCTTTTCTTCATGACTCTCTTGACCCACTTTAAGAAAGTAATTTGATAGAAAAACAGTTCATCTTTTTCTTCCTTCAGCAATTTAAACAACCATTCAAATCATCCTGAGTACGATTATGAAGAGTATGATCTTTATGAGTATGATGGGCCTAATTATGATAATTTCTAGGTACGAAAAATTTATGTCCTATCCAATGAATTAGTCGGATGCTACAGTAAATCAGCACCACCTTTTCAATCGGCACCACCTTTTTAATCGGCACCACATTTTTAATCAACACCACCTTTTCAACTCCCCATTTATTTCAGGCCTCTTGCATCACAAGTTCTCAATTCAACTTATGATTTATATGAAATACAAAATATCAAAGCATCATCCCATTTAAAATAATAACAGTCATGCAGACTCAGATTATCTATCAAAACAAACAATTCTTTCTCATCATATTTAGAGTGAATCTGATGACCATTTACTTCAAATTAGATGTATTCACTTTTATATTAGACCTAATTTGAGTCTGATCAAAACCATTTCTTCCAAAATATATTCTTCTCATTATGATGGACTTTTACACTGAGTTTGATTCTTTTCTCATTACAATGTATTTTCATAGTGAGTCCGATTATTTTCTCATTACGATGGATTTTCACAGGGATTCCGATTATTTTGAAAACACAAGTCTGATTATTTTCAAAACAAAGGTTAGTATGATTTTTGATAGAAACAAAGTTAGGTGATTTTCAAAAACTTTCCTTGACAACAAAATACAACACTTGAAAACCATCACCTTCATCATCAGCTTGGTCCTAACAATCCCCCCATTGGATTTTGTTTGTCAACCAAGTTTAATAAATCACTGAAATTTTTATCCTCAAGCAACTGATTACATATTCAAAATTATAATCCTATGTGATCTAAATCATTATAAGAAATAAGAATCATTGACAGAAAAACCATACTGTCCAAAACAATTGATTATGAAAACATCTTCATCTTTCTTTTTTTCTTCCTCAGTTCTTATTTAACCTTCCTAGAATATAAAAAAATTTATTTCCTAAAACCACTCAAAAAAAAAAAAAATAGAATATTTCACACACAAAACAATACTGAATTCACAACTTACCCATAAATCTATCTTTTATTCATTCAAAAGGATGAATTTATGAAACAATTCTCCTCATTGAAAATACAATCCAAAGGTAAGATGAGAGAGGATACAGAAAAACATACCTCAACCTTAATGAGAAAGAGGTTGGACACCCATGTTCAACCTCAATCATGAAAATGATTCCTTTGATAAAGGTTTCATGAAAATATCAAAAAAAAATTCTGATGTTGAAACATACTCCAGCTTCAATTCATTCTTTTCCACGTGCTATTTGAGGAAATGATATTTGATATCAATATGTTTTTATCGAGAATGTTGAAATGAATTACTGGTGTGATTGATTGTACTTTTATTATCACAACCCAAGAGAAAGGGTAACTTCACTTCAACAAGTAGATCTTCTAATTTAGTTTTAATCCACAAGAGTTGAGTAGCATCTTGAGTGGTAGAAACATACTCATCTTCATCCGTACTGAGAGTTATTGAATTCTATTTCTTTTAATGCCAACTAAAACAATTCTTTCCAATAAAGAATACCCCACCAGATGTCGATCTTCTATCATCAAAATTTCCTACCCAATATTTATCTAAATACCCAAACAAATCAATACTATATGAGTTTCAATACCTGATAATTAATTATATTTTTCCTTTTATATATTGGATAATTATTTTTCCAGTAATAATATGTGATTATTTTGGAGCACTCTGAAATCTTTCACATAAGGTAACATCATAAATAATGTCAGGTCTTGAGGTAGTCAAATATAATAGGATTTCAATCAGCTTTTGATACTCTTTCTGATCAACTTCTTTTCCTTCTACATATTTACTTAGATTTGTTCCCACTAAAATTGGTGTGGAAATAGGTTTTGAGTTTTCTATTCTAAATCTCTTGACAATTTATTTAGCATAATTTTATTGGTAGAAAAAACTGCATTCTTTCTTTTTCAAGATTTGTAACCCAATAAAATATTTCATTTCCCCCATCATTGACATTTCAAATACCTTCTTTATTTCTTCTGAAAATCTTTCCCAACTTCTTCCATCATTCCCAACAAAGATGATATCATCAACATAAACAATTATGATGAGGTAATACTCTTAACTTTCTTTGATATATAGATTACTATACACTCTTCCTTTCTTGAAATGCATCTTCTTTAAGAAAGTATCCATTTTGGAATACCATACTATTAGAGCTTTCTTTATCCCATACAATTCTTTATTCGATCTGCATACATAGATTTCATTTTTCCCAACAACAAAGCCACAAGGTTGTTCAATATAAAACTATTCTCTAAGATCACCATTTAGGAATGCGGATTTAACATCCATTTTAAAGATCTTGTAGCCTCATTGTGTAGTAATAGAAAGAAATGTTCTAATTTTTTCTAATATGGACACTAGAGAAAAGGTTTCATCAAAATCAATTCCTTAAATCTGTGAATACCCTTTGCAAACCAATCTTTCTTTGTTTTTTATAACTCCACCTTCTTCATTCAACTTGTTATAGAAAACCCATTTTGTGCTAATGATGTTTTTGTTTTCAGGATTGGGTATGATTTTCTATGTATTGTTCTTTTCAATATAATCCAATTCTTCATTCATGGATTGAATCCATTCTAGATGCTCAAAATCTTCTTTCACATCATTCGGTTCAACTTTTGAATATAGAGAAATGTGTGTAATAACATTTATTATTCTTCTAGTTTGAACCTTTTGACGTTGATCACCAATTATATTCTGAGCTTCCACTTGTTTTATCATCCTTGGATAAGTTTTTTTAGAGTCTTACTCATCACTAGAAATAGTTGAGTATTTATTCTTCTTACGAAGGATTACAGTTGTTTATCTCTTTATCATAATTGTTTTATTCAACTTTCTCAACTTCCTTTTCTGCCTGGTAATGTTTATATTCCTATTACTTTTCAATTAATTTTACATAAACCAAATCAAAAGTTATCTTTGTTTCTTTGTTAAATCATCTATATCCTATTCCTTTTGGAGTATATCTAAGAAAGATTCCATCTTTACCTTTCTTATCAAACTTACCATAGTTTATACCTTTCCTTTTTATAACACACGGACTCCCAAAAACTCTAATGTGCTTCAAACTTGGAGTTTTTCCATAAAAAAATTCATATTGATTCATAACTGATTGAGGTATACATAAAAAAGTATTCTGAATATAAATAGAAATACTCATGGATTGCCTCCAAAAGTAATGAGAGAGGCCATGTTCAAGTAACACGATTCTTTTCATTTCCACCAAGCTTCTGTTCTTTCTTTTAGAAACCCCATTTTGTTGGGGAGTGTATGGGGAACTATACTGATTTTAAATTTTATGTTTCTCAAGATAGTATTCCAAATCTTCACTTCTATATTCCCCACCATTATCTGTTTTCAACTTTTTCACTGAATACTTATATTCCTTTTTTTCTCTTCTTCTGAAACTTTTAAACATTTTCAAAGAATCTGATTTATGTTTCATATACATGGAACAAGTAATGTGAGTAAAATCATCAATAAAAGTAATAAAGTACTTATCTCCCTTTTTTGATTATTTTCTCATTGGCCCACATATATCAGAATGTATCAGCTCTAGGGGTTGTTTTGATATTTTTTTAACTTTCTTATGAACAACATTTGTAATATTTATTTTATGGAAGATAGTGAAACACCACTATCTTCTTCCTAGAAAATTTGTAATGTCTTAGACACTATCTATTTTAGATAGCTTTCTCATGTTTCTTTGACACATATGTGCAAGCCTTTTATGACACAAATTATTCTCTTCAACCATGCTCATGTAACAAGAGTTTTGTATTTCACCAATCTAAAACAAATTTCTTTTTTTACGTTGTCCTCTTGTAACAATATTCCCATATTTTTCACTCTTCAAAATGAACCTATATTTATTGAAGATAATTTTTTTACACTAATCATACAATTTTGAAACACTTATCAAGTTATGTTTCATCCCATCAATATATAATGTTTTCTTGGATGTCATTTTTTCTTTTCCAATGACAGCTGATCCAACACCTTTGATTTTCAAGGACTCCTCATTACCAAATGTTACCATACATTCTTTAAAGAATTTCACATTCTTGAACAATTTCAAGTCTCCTTTAATGTGATAAAAACACCCACTATCAAGTATCTAAGGTCGTTCTCCCTTTGAATATTTCAATGAAATTTCAAAAATAAGAGTTTATCATACTTTCTTTTCTTTCTTTACCTTCAGCTTTTGAGAATTAAGAATATTTTGTTGAGCCGTAACAATAAAATACATTTTTTTTCATGGTTTCTAGGTTGATCACATATCTCACAAATAGTTTCCAAGGGTTGGAACCTATTTTCAATATTTACTTCATTATTTTTAGTTTTATTCATATAAACTTTATCATTATTCTTTCTTTAAGGTGATTGAATCCCCCTAAAACTCTACCTCTCATAATTGGTGGGATAATAGAAATGTTTTTGGTTAAACCAAAACATACTTTTCATGTGTTTGAATCCCCCACAATACTAGAAATAGCTATAAAAATAATATTTTCCTTTGAAACTTCCATACTATCTAGAATTATGAATACATTTTTCAGCCACCTTTTTTTCTAAGCTATCAATATTTCTATTATCAATCAGATTATTCTTCTTCTTTTTAGACTTAATAGAATTAGAAGTATTTGAAACTTTTTCGGATTTAGGTTTCTTTGGAACTTATGAATTCCCAATATTGTTGGTCCTAGACACATATATAACATTCCCATAATTCTTCTTTTCATAAACAATTCCAATCTTCTTCTCACCCTTCAAAGGTAAATTTTGTTGAACCTTATTAGGTTTCTAATTTCGAGAAATTTCATCAACTTTAGTAATAGAGTTTTAGAAACTTTTATTTCTCAGTTCATATTTAGATAGATTTAGTTGGAAAAGTTCCGACTCTAATTCTTTCGTCTTCAACTTTATCTACAGATTCTCATTATGAATCTTTTATTCCTCAAGAGATTTCTTCAAGTCATCAATATCTTTCACCAGATTTTATTTCTCATAAGAAGAATATTCTTGGTTGATTGAGCATTAATCATCTAACTTTTTGTTTTTCTTCTCAAGTCTTCAGATCTTTCTCAGACATTCTTTCAACAAGTAGGATATACCCTTTCATTTTTGTAGCACTATGTAAACAATTCCAACAGTGAGTGTGCACCCTATTAGCACAAATAGGGTAATACAATTTTTGTGTAACTACTCATGTTACTTGTGATTCTTTTAAATTTCACAAATTTATTCAATTGAAATAAAATTATTTAATTATTTGCCTAGAAGAAAGGTAATAACCTCCTAAAATTTATTATGAAAACTCAGTCTGATTTTTCCTGAGTCTGATTTTATTAGTAAAATTCCCCCTAATACAATTCTTCTAGTCCAATTTTCTTTCATAATACAATAGAATTGAATTGAAACCAATTCAATCCTTGAGTACGATAAAAACCAGTACAATTATTCCTCAGTCAGAGAAACTCAATACGGAGATCCCTCAGCTGATTAATTCATCCTGATACGATGATCAACCGAATATAACTGACAAGATGAATATGATGATCTGCTGAGTATAATAAATTCTGAATACAATGATCAGCCGAATGCAACATTATGATCTTGTCTCTTCTCCTATGTCTTCTTCCCATTGAAACATTTTCAACATAGATCAAAACAGTATATTCTTTATCTCACTAAAAACTCATAGCTTCTCTCTCTACTGCGATGAACAATACCAATAGTCAAAAAGTAAAAATTACTTTCCCTTTTATAGGTGATCCATGAGTGTCTTTGGTGGTAATCCCAAAAATATTTCCCTCTTACACAAATTCACCCAAATCTTAATTTCCTGAAAAATATCAAGTGCATTTATGACTTCTTCAACGCTTATCGATTCTTCTTGAAACTTATACAAACTTCACCTCTTCTTCTCCATAATTTCATTTCACCCAATTGGAATTTTAAGTGAAGAAATAAAAAACTCTTTAATTTTTAATCTCCCCCTCAAAAACACATTCATCTCATTTTCTTTATCACTTCTCTTGAACCACTTCAATAAAAACATTTGAGAGCAAAATAGTTCATTTGTTTCTTCCTTCAGCAATTCAAACAACTATTCAACTCAGCCCGAGTACAATTATTCATAGTACGATATTTCAGAGTATGATTGGCCTGGGTATGATCATTTCTAGGTAATAAAATTTTATGGCATGTTTGATGGATTATTCATATGCTACAGTAAATGGACACCATCTTTTCAATCGGAACCACATTTTCAATTGGCACCACATTTTCAATCAGCACCACCTTTTCAACTCCCCCTTTATTTTAGACCGCTTGCATCATAAGTTATCAATTAAACTTATGATTTATATGAAATTCATAAAATTAAAGCATTGTCCCATTTAAAATAATCATATTCATGCAAACTCCAATTATCCATAAAAAACACTTCTTTCTCATCGCATTTAGGGTGAATAATCATATTCATGCAAAATCCAATTATCCATAAAAAACACTTCTTTCTCATCGCATTTAGGGTGAATCCAATGACTATTTACTTACAAAAATATATATTCACTTTCATATTGGACCTGAGTCAAGTCTAATCGAAACCATTTATTCTAAAATAGATTATTCTTATTACAATGGACTTTCACAGTGAGTCCGATTATTTTCTCATTACGATGGATTTTCAAAGTGAGTCCGATTATTTTCTCATTACAATGGATTTTCACAATGAGTCAGATTATTTTGAAAACATGAGTCTAATTATTTATAAAAGGGTCAATATGATTGTTTCTAGAAACAAAGTAAGGTGATTTTCAAAAACATTCCTTGATAAAAAAATACAACACTTGAAAACCATCACCTTCATCATCATCTTGGTCCTAACAAAACCCAAATATCATTAAAAACTATCAAATCATTATAAAAATTTAGGTAAAGTAGAAACCACTACTATGATTTTAAAATTAGAACTAGCCCATATCTTGACCCATGAACCTATAATAATAATATGAAACCTCCTCCTAGGGAATGATTTGCCAATATGAATGATGTAAAAAGGATCAAAACCATTAATAATTTAGAAAACAAAATAATTTTTTTTATTATTTATGAAATTATAAAGTTATAATATGTTTCATTACTACTCTAAGAAGAATATATTCAAGTTACCATATATTATAAAACCCGATGAAGCATGGATGAATGATCTCCAAAACCATTTTCTCTACCACTGAATGTTGGGTCACAACATCTAGGACTGCTTCATCTTCAAAGTCTCCCTCTAAAAGATGGTTGATAAAGGTCTAGTTAGTATAGACCATTCTATAAATCATGTTACATGTGTTTATATTACTCCAATTGAAGAAGTAATATAGTGAAAATAGGTTCCAAAAAATAATACACAAAAGTTTGATAATTGAATGATTCAAAAGTTATTGAATCATACACAGATTGTCATCAAGGCATGGCTAAATCAACTATCCCTGACCCTAATCCCCTATGAAATTATTAAGGTGACATATTATACCTCACATTTTTTCAATATCTAGTGAAATCAATGTTGACAAAAAAATATAGAATGAGTAACTCCTATGAGTTTCAAAAGCAATATAGACTCTGATAGACTTCATGAACCCATAAATTATAGGATGGGAATAACACTAAAAAAAGAAATTTTACTATGATAAGGGACTAAAACATGTATTTATCAATGTTATCCATCTTATAGACTTGTATTATTATGAAATAAACTCATTTGAAGTGGATCACCACACCGATTTCTATAGAGGAGGCCACTGAGGTAGAAGAATGAATAATCAAGGTTGAACCAAATGTTTAGGATTCATTTCTAATAAAATCATACACATAGAATATACTAGGATACAATCATTTTAGAGATCCCGATAGGGGAATCAATCTATTATTTAATCTTTTGAATTTAATTCTACCATTACAAATTAGTGGGTAAATTTCTTGGTAAGAAATATTCTAATTAGTAATAAAAGGAATAAAAGTTGATTTTGTATAGACTAAAAACTAAACATATCCCAAATTATAAAATATGATCCAAAGAATCATCATCACAACTAGTTTTAACTTTGAATCCTCAATCATGGGAACATAATATTGGTTGGAAACCTTGAATATTGGTGAAAAAATATGATGAGATAAAAAATATTTATATTTCCTTGATATGAATTCCAATTTTGGATGCCCTTTACCTCTCTAAATAACCTAAGGATGCCCCTATCAAGGATTGTTTGATCCCATAATATTTTAATACTAATGTATTGATTGTTGAGAAATATAAGGCTGGAGTTGAGTCTTTCAAATTTCATGCTCTCATTTCCTAAAAAATAAGGATTGAGAAATATTTCTATAGAGGCACAACCGACCCTAGAATGTATCTAGAATTGGTTATGTTAATATCCATTGATCCTTAGTGGATAATATCTCTGAAATAAATCTCATTCTAGTTCAAACTCTTCATATATTGAGGTACAAGGAAGCTGTCCTGGTCTATTCTAATTTGATAATATATGGGTATGATAAAAGTGAAAATAAACCCTTAGAAAAGATTAGATTTATGAATTAATTTTGAGAACCTAAATCCAAATATGAATTCATGGTATTTTTCTAAGAAATAACCTTTAATGATTTACTAGGAATACCATTGCTTCATATGTAATGACCTGAGATTTTGGATCCATTAAATTAATGTCATCTTTAATAGTTTTATCCACTCACAACATCAAACTAAAAAAAGCCACAAAAAATTTATGATTAATAAAATTTAAGAATAATAAAACCTCTATTAAATAAAAAATGATTTTAATTAATTATAAAATGAATATAAAATAAAATTAAGAACACTTAATGTTTTAAAAATGCATTTTTTAATTAAACCAGTTTTTCTTTATATATATATATATTGAATTTTAATTTAAATGTTAAATTAATAAATTTTATAATTTTAATTTTAAATAATTATCTTAATTTTTTAATTCCACATAAAAATATTATCTTAGTATGAATTTTTTATATTTTTCTACAATTATCTTTTTACATGAATAATTAAAAATACCAATATCTCTAATATCGTCGCTTTTATGACATTATCATAATACAAGAATGACTTTTTTTAAAACAATTTTTATATAAAAATATACATTTATAAATTAAAATAAATCCTTTAAAATACTATGTTGAATTTATTAAACCCATGTGATATGTTTGGGAAACATTAGTAATATTTTACTCTAAAAAGTATTTTTATTTCCATATATTAAAAATTAGTTTTCATCACTTGAATAAATTAAATATTTCAAAATTGATTTCTTATTTTGATCAACATAATCATATTTTTTAATAAGGTCAATTTAATTTTTGGTCATAAAAGTGTTGTTATTAATATTATATCTAATGAACATGATAATGGTACAACTGTTATTTTCAAAGAATTGTTTTATCAATATCATGTAATTTTTATCTAATCAAATAAATTAATCTCTTTTATAAAATTATCTAAATATAAGTTTTAAATATATATATATATATATGTATGTATATATATAAATATATTATTAATCATTAAATTGGTATTCAATACTAAATAAGATTAAGAACATTTAATGGTAAAAATGAAATTTTCTACAAAATAGTTTATATATATATTAAATAGTTATAATTTAAATGTTAATTTTTTACTATTTTGAAATTTAATTAGATTAAATAGATGTTAAATTTTGTTTGATCATACCCAAATTTGGTAATGGGAGATTTTTATATTTTTTATAAAAAATATATTACTTAGTTAAAAACTAGTTACTGAAAAAAATGGTAAAAAGTAAAAGCTTAATAGTAAAAGATTTGAAACATATTTAAAACATGTTTTCAAATGATAGGTAGAGGATTTATGACCTTATACAACACCAAAATAATTTTTTGTCACTTTTTTATCCTTTTAACCTTGACTAGTGTTATTCCATTATTGAAAAATAATGGATGTTTAAAAAAGTTTCCGTTTCTTTACTTAAAGGGGAACACTTCCACAACTCAATGACACACCTATTACTTCAAATTTATTTCTAAAAATATATTTTTTCTCCTATTATAAATTTATATTATGTTTATAAGACTCTTTTCTCATTTAGTTAGCTTAATAAATTTATTTTAAAGAAGATTTTGAAGAGAGATTTCAAGGTCCAAATGAAGTTAAGTACATACAAAGAGTGAATTAGGAACAAGGTAATGGTATATTATCTAAAATTCATTTCCTTGTAATATGTTTGTATTAGGAATACATTTTTTATATGGTTTATATTACACCTATTTTATTCCTTACACCATGAAGTATCTTTCATTCATGATATTATAATTTCAATTTCAAGCTCTCTATTATTCAATGGGTTTCAATTTAAATGTTACTTGAGTTGAAACTTTTTTACTGGATCAAAGTATTTATTCTCAAGTCATAAATTCAATACTCCATTATGATCTTATTCACCCCTTTTATCCTTCCAACTCATTTTATCTATGGTATTTTCTCATGTACTCTGGGGAATTTACTTCTTTTTATCGATATCATATTCCTTGAAGAAATACTTTCTCAAATAAAAGTTAGAAGTTGGAAAGAATAACGCACATTATTTCTAATTGATATTTTCCTCCATATCCATTTTTTAATTCCTACCGATGTTCTCCTATTTTTTAGAACTCTAACATGGACTATTTTTTATGATCCACATAATTATTTTTCTTATTTTTAAAATGAAAAATGAATAATTTTTTATGATACAGGTTTTTAATAAAAGTATTTAAAAGTATTTAAAAAGGTTTTCCATAAATTTAAAATATAATTATTTATCAATTACCCTATGTTTTCTCTATACAATTGCTATGTATTTTTCAATACTCCATTATTATAGATTTATTAAAAATAAATGTTTTAATATAACTCAAAGGTTTTCTTTCCAACCTGTTTGAAAATTAATTTTCAAAAAGAAATTGGTTACTTGATTTACAATAATCTCTTTATAAAAATAAGGAAAAAAACTTATTTTTATTTTTTTTCACAATATTTAAGTTCCTAACTTTTTGAAAATTATTTACCATGTTTTTTGGTTTTATAATGTAAATCAATTTCCCATTATTCTATGAGTTTTATTTAAAATGGTTTTGATGTAAAAAATAAAATTTTACTCATTATTTTCAAAGTAAAATTATATTATTCTTCTAATGGTATTCTTAAACTACCCATTGATTCTTTACCAATGTTTCCAAAAATGGGAAATATTAATACTCTTTAAGATAAATGATCTTTCACTGAATCTTTCTTGAATAATAATCTTTAGTGTATAAAAACACTTTTATTCTAACTACTTTCCTATTTGAATACCCTATTTTTGATTCCTTTAATTGAAGTTTGTTCACCTAGTTACCCATACATCAATTGATTGGGGAAGTTTTAACAAATTTTTATACCCATTATCTATATGGTGTAAATACCATGTGTTATATTATTTTAAGGGCATTTACCTAGAGTGTTAATTAACTTCATTGGATTCCAATTTATATTTTAGGGGTTTATCATGTATATTGATGGAATTATGAATTTTTTTATATGATTATATTTGAAAGGGTTATTAAACCCATTTTATTTCCATTGTATCTTTATAATAAATGATTGATTATGGAACATATATGTAAGGATGATGATAGGTGCGGTCTTATATCTCCCTTCATTTCATTGGTAAAATTTATACCTCATGATATCAAAAGGGTACACCAAAGGATTTATCCTAATCCAAATGTTACACATAAGGATTTATCACCAGAAAATGGAAAACACGAGGATTTATCCAAAGAAAAATAGTACATAATAGAATTTATCCCAATAAAAAAGGTATATAGTAGGATTTATCCTGATAAAAATGGTATATGAGAGGATTTATCCCAAGAAAATCAGTACATAGGAAGATTTATCCCAAGGAAAAGTTTATACAAGAGGATTATCCCAGTCACATGGGTACACAAAAGGATTATCCCAAGACTATGATGGTAAATGAGTGATTAGAAAAGGCCTACTATGTGATGAATGTGTCATTGATTAGCCTTAACATATTATTTCTATAATTATGTTTGTATCATACCTTATGAATCAAAATTTATGATTAATGTTTTTTGGGTATGATTTTAGTTTATAACCTGATTATACCCATATGCTCATCTTATGATCAATTATGATCATTTATTATTGTCGCTAATGTATACCCATACTGAGTGTTTGGGATCACCCCTTTCTTATGTTTTCTTTCCCAAGGTTATGTAGATACATATAACTTATGGGAATTTTAGAAGTATGTTTATAGGAGTTATATTATGGAGAAATTTTCACATGTGTTGAAAAATAAATTACTTATGTATCTAGTCATCAAAGACACTAAACCAAATGGTTCTCTGAGTTGTGTGATATTACTATGATATGTAATACAAATGTGAAATTCATGAAAGTTTAGTTGGGATAATCTCACATGGTATCAAAGTTAATTTGTAAAAGTATATGTTTTTAGCATCAAACCTGGGAGTTAGGGTCTGGGGAATATCATTTGGTATCAAAGGAGTGTTTAGTTATTTTTTAGGATTAGTTTAGTCATTTTTGGGATTAATATGAGAGAATATTAGTGAAAACCCATGGGATGAGTCTAGGGGATAATTATATGTATAAGGAAACATCTTAGAATTTTGGTAAAGTAGATGTTTTGTTTTTTCATAGAAATGAACTCCTTGTTTGGATACTATAAGTGGATACAAGATCTGGCACAGATGTACCTAGGGATAATAATCTTAAAAAGTGAAAATTGGGTATTAACTCAATTTACACCTTGTACATGATAATGTGGCCAAATTTCATACCTGTTTTAACAATCTTGGGGTATATTCTATGGTTATTTTACATTCTATATAATAAATTATTATGAAATATTTGAGTATGATGTTAACTAATTAGGTTAGAGAACCTAATAGAAAAATGACCATGGATAACCAAGGATTGAACAAAGAGATTCATAGGTTAAACCAAAAGTATAATATTTTAAAAATTATGGTGTGATAGAGATATACATATTTATTTTGATGTTTTAATATTTATATTTTATAAATTATCATAACCTTTTTGGTTTTAATATTTGGTTGACATAGAATAATATAAATGAAGCTAAGAAATGTATGTATCTAGAAACCACTATGTATTATAACCGAATGAGATAGAATAATTAAATGGTTAAGAATATTTATATATGGTTATTATGATGTAAAAGGCGAGTTTCCTAATCTTAATGAAATAAGTGAGGTTGACATCTTAACAGAAAATAAATATTTATACTCTTAATTATTTTCATTAGTGAGTGATATTCATCGAATATATTTTTCTATATCATAAAAATTATGAGTACTATGAGAAAAATATAAATATTTTTATTTAATCAGTTTTTCTTTAAACATTTTGAAAAATATATTAAATAGAATCAATAACCTTGAAAATTTATTTTATGAAAAGGCTGAATTTTTGGGGATAACTATTTAAGGTCACATGAACAAGGAACTAATAACCCTTAGGTTTGAGAAAAGTGAGTTAAATAGTATCGATAACTTTTGAATTGATTATTTATTTAATAAAAAATTTAACCATAATATTTTTGTTAAACATTATCTCATTTTGGGATTATGATATATATTGACTAGTGTGTGACTTTATAAACTTGTGGTTAATAAATTTTAGGGTTAAATATAGATTTTATATTTGGAGTAATATATGATTTTTTGGTTTAATTTCCTAGAGATTAAAATGGTTTTGGTAAATGTATGTTATAAAGAATATATGATTATGGTGTATACATACCAGGGTATTTGATTTTCTAAATGATTGATTTTTTTCGAGGAAATATAAGTAACTTTATATAGCCTGATTGGGTAAAGTAGATATCATATTAGAAGTTATATAATAAATAATTAATATGTTAAGAATACACTCAAATACTTTACTTAGTGATTAATAATTAAAATTTTGAGGTTGAAATTTATATAAGGGGGTAGAATACAACAACATGAGATTTTAGATCCTTTAAATTAATACCAAATTCAATAGCATGCTCCATACATGGCACAAAACTAAAAATATCCATGACATATATATTATTAAGAAAATTTAAGAATAATAAAACCTATAATAAATAAAAAATATTTTAATTAATTATTAAATTTACACAAAATAAAATCAGGAACACTTAATGTTTTATAAGGATATTTTCAATAATTTTTTTTCTATATATATATTTTTAATATTAATTTAAAAGTTAAATTTGTAAATTTTAGAACTTTAATGTTAAAAAATGAAATTCATTTTTGCAATTTATATAAAAAAATTATCTTATGTTGGATTTTGGATATTTTTCTAAAATAATTTATTTTTAGGTGAATGTTAAAAAATACCAATTTTGAAAATACCATCGTTTTATTACTTTATCATAATACAAGAATGACTTAATTTTTTTTGAAACCTTTTCTATATAAAATTATATATTTATAAATTAAAATAAATCATTTTAAAAATAATATTTTGAATTTATTGAATCCATGTGTAACATTTTGGAAGCTTAAGTAATATTTTACTCTAAGAATTTTTTTATTTGCTTATATTAAAAATTAGCTGTCATCTATTATAGAAATTAAATATCTTGAAATGGATTTAAGTTTATATATAAATTTTTTCATATTATTTAAAAAGTTAAATTTCATTTTTTGGTATAAAAGTATGATTAATAAGACATAATTTAATGACCAAGATAATAATAAGACTATTATTTTTGAATAATTGTTTTATTAATATTGTATATTTTTTATCTAAAAAAATAACATGTTCTCAAAAATGAATTTAATAAAATTTTAAACCTATATATAAATAAATTATCACTCATTAAATTGGTAATAAATAATAAATAATATTAAGAAAACTTATTGGTAAAAACAATACTTTCTACAAAAAGGCTTCCTTATATATTAAATGTTTTAATTTAAAAGTTAATATTCAATATTTTAAAAATTGAGTTGGATTAAATACGAGGTTAAATTTAGTTTCATTACAACCAAATTTGGTAATAGGGGTTATTTTATATTTTTAGTAAAACATATAATACTTAATTAAAAACTAGTTACCTAGGTCAAAATGAAAATGGTAAAATGTAAAAACATAATTGTAAATGACTCGAATCATGTTTAACACATGTGTTTAAATGAGAGACAAAAGAATAATCGACCTTATAACACCATAAAATCCATTATTTAACATTTTTAGAGCCATTGATCCTTGAATAGTGTCATTACCTTATTAAAAAATATTGGGTTTTTAGAAAAGTTCCCACATATTTACTTAAAAAGGGGATCACTTCCACCACTTCATTACATACATATTCCTTTTAATTTTTTTCTAAAACTCCATAATTTTTGTCCACCTAGAAACCTATTTCAATTTAATAAGCCTTTGGACTCAATTAGTTATCTTAAGACCTTAATTTCCAAGGATACTTTCATTATAATTTTTAGGGTCCCAATGAAGTTAGGTGCATGCATAGAGAAAATCAAGAAATATTAAAGGGTTTGTTATCTAAAATTACTTTCCTTAAGATGCATTAATATCATGCACTTATTTTTTTATTTGGTGTATAAAATTTTTATTTAATTCAATACACCATGAAATCTATTTCATTCATGGTATTATAAGTTCAATTTCAAGCTCTCTATCATTTAAGGTATTTTTATTTAAATGTTACTCGATCCATAATCATTTTATCGATTAAAATTTTTTCTCCTTGATTCCTAAACTCTATACTTGATTATGATGTTTTGAGACCATTATATCCTTAAAATTCATTTTCTCTATGGTATTATCTTTTTTTCTATGGGGAAGTTACTTATTTTCATCAATATCATCTTGATAAAATACCTCTCAAATAAAAGTTTGATATTAGAAAGAATAACTCCTATTAATTCCAATGGATTATTTCCTCCATGTCTATATTTTTCTTCTCTCTAAAAGTTCTAATATTATTTTTGGGATCAAATATGGGTTATTTTATTTAATCCTCATAATTATTTTTACTAAATTTTAAAAGAAAAATCTAATACTCTTTTTATGATGTGGGTTTTTTAACAAAGGCATTTCAATATATTAAAAAAAGGTATTACATCCTTTAAAAATAAAATGTATTGTTTTTCACCCCACATTTTATATATAAAAAATTTATGATTTTTAAGGCTCTATTATTATAGATTTATTAAAAAGTAATTTTTTAATATATATTAAAAAATTTCTCTCCAAAATTTTTGAAAACGGATTTTCAAACATCTTTCCCATGATTTATGGTTTTACAAATTAAATTATTTACCTCTTATTCTATGAGTTTTATTTAAAAGAGTTTTTATGGAAAAAGTGTCATTTTCATCATGATTTTCAAATTAAAATTCTAATATTCTTCTAAAAGTATTATTCAACTACTCCTTGATTCTTTACCCATGTTTCCACAAATGAGAAATGTTAAAACTATTTAAGCGAAATGATATTTCACTACCTTTTTTTCCTAATCATCGTTAGTGTATATCTATAGTTTTATTCCAATGACTTTACTATGTGGATACCATATTTTTTTATTCCTTTGATTGATGGGTGTTCTCCTAGTTTTCCATACATCGATTGATTGGGGAAGTATTTAATAAACCAAAAAACCTTTATAAATATGGTCAAAATACTATGTGTTATCTTATTTGAAGGGTATTTACCTTGAGAGTTACTTAAATCGATTGGATACCCATTTATATTCCATGGGTTTATCATATTTATTGATGGAATTATGAATGTTTTCCTTATATAATTCCATTTGAATAGGATATGAAACCAATTTTATTTCCAAGGTTTCTTTATGATAAATGATTTATTATGTCACACATATATAAATATGATTATGGGTGGGGTCCTATATCTCCTTTCAATGAATTGGTAAAATTTATATCTCATGTGATCAAAAGTGTATACTAAAGGATTTAACCCAAGAAAAATTATACATGAGAGGATTTATCCCAAGAAAAATATAAAATGGTAAGATTTATCCAAAGAAAAATAGTACATGATAGAATGTATCATAAGACAAATGGTACATGGTAAGATTTATCCCAACACAAATGGTACATGAGAGGATTTATCCCAAGCTAAATTGAATATGAGAGGATTTCTACCAAGGTAAAGTGTACACATAAGGATAATCCCAATTCCATTCACACAGAAGGATTATCCTAAGACCAAGAGGGTACATGGGTGATTAGACCAAGCCTATCATGTGATGAATTATTTAATGGGTATCCTTGACATATGATTTCAATTCTTATATTTGTGTTATTTCTTATGAATCATGATTTATGATATATCTTTTTTTTGATATGATCTTTTTGTAACCTGATTATTACTATATGACCATCTTATGCTCACTTATAATATTTGATTATTATCGTTAATATTTACCCATACTGATAATTTCAGCTCACCCCTTTCTTATGTTTCCTTTCCATAGGTTATGTAGATAAGTATAACTGATGGTAAGTCTATAAGGGAGTTTATAGAATTATTATTATAGGGAAATTTTCACATTTTTTGCAAAATAAATTTCTTATTTATCTAGTCCTTAAATACTCATAATGAAAAATTTCTCCTATTTGTGTGAGAATATTATTAGATATAATACTAATGTGAAATTTTTTCAAGTTTATTTAGGATAATCTCACTTGAAATCATAGTTAATTTAAAAAATTATGTGTTTTAAAATTGGACCTTGGAGTTTGGGTCTAGGGTACCTCAATTTCTATCAAATGAGTGTTTAGTTATTATTGAGGTTCAATTTAGTAAATTTTAGGATTATTATGAGAGAATATTAGTGAAAAATCTAGGGATGATTCTAAGACATACATATAAGTACATGATAAATTCCTAAAATTTTAGTAAATCATAGATTTTTTGTTTTTCATAGAAATGATATCCCGTTATAGATACTACATGTGGATACATGCTCTGACACATATGTACCTATGGGTAATAACTCTAAAAAGGTAATATTGTGTATTAACTTTATCATCACCTGGTGTATGACAAAGCGGTGTAACTTCACACCTGGTTTGACACTCCTGGGGAATATTCTATGGTTAATTCAAATTATTTCTAATGAACCATTATGAATGATTTGAGTTTGATGTTAAAAAATTAGGTTAGTGGACCTAATAAAAAAATGAAAATGGATAAAAAAGGATTGAAAAAAGTGAGTCATAGGTTAAACTAAAAGTATAATATGTTAAAAATGGTATAATATGGGTAGGCATATTTAGATTAATTTTTTCATATTCATATTTATTATCATATCATTTTTGGTTTAGTGTTTGGTTGAAACCGGATCACATAAATGAATCTGATAAAGGTATGTATCTAGAAACCTCTATATCTTTTAACCTAATAAGGGATAATACTTAAATAGTTGATAATATTAGTGTATGACTGTTATGATGGAAAATGTGAGTTTCCTAGTCTTACCTAAATAAGTGAGGTTAATATCTTAATAGAAAATAAATCTCAACACTTTTAATTATTTTCATTAGTGAGTGATATTTATCAATGATATATTAGTATATACTAAAAGTTATGAGGATTATGTGAAACATATAAATATTTTTCTTCAAGTATTTTTTCTTTAAATATTTAGAAACATATATTAAATGGCATCAATAGCCTTGAAAAATGATTTTATAACAAGGTTGTAATTTTAGGGATAACTATTAATGAACACATGATCTAGGAATGAATAACCCTTAGGTTTAAAAGTATGAATTATTTTGAGAAAGGCGAGTTAAATTGTATCTATAACATTGGAATTAATTATTGATTTCATAAAAAAGTTATCAATGATATTTTTGATGAATTTTATCACATTTTTGGGATTTGGATATATATTGACTAGTGTGTGAATTTATTAACTAGTGGTTAATACATTTTAGGGTTAAAGATAGAGTTAATTTTTGTAGTAATATATGATTTTTTGTGCTTTAATGTCTTGTAGATTCAACTGTTTTGGGTAAAGTATGTTATGGAGAATATATGATTAGGGTGTATACATATCAGGGTACTTGATTGTGTGAATGATTAATGTTTTTTTGGGAAAGATAATAAACTTTATATATCCTAATAGATTAAATTATATTTCATATTAGAATTTATATCTTAAATGTTGAATATGTTAAGAATAACCTCACCTACTATTAGTGATTGATAATTAAAATTGTGAGGATGTGATTTATTTAAGGGGTAGAATGTAAAGACATGAGATTTTGGATCCTTTAAATTAATACTATCATCGATATCTTGCTCTAAATATGACACCAAACTAAATATATTCATGAAATATTTATTATTAAGAAAATTTATGAATAATAAAAACTCTAGTAGATAAAAAAATATTTTAATTAATTATAAAATGTATACAAAATATTATTAGGAACACTTAGTTTTTTAAAAGGATTTTTCAAGAAAAGGAGTTTTTCTATATATATATATATTTCATTTAAAAGATAAATTTAAAAATTTTCGAATTTGAATATTAAAAATGAACTTAATTTTTGAATTCCATATAAAAAATTATCTTAGGTTGGATTTTTGAGATTTTCTAAACTAATTTATTTTTTTGTGAATATTACAAAAATATTGATTTTTCCAATACCACCACATTATTGAAATAATCATAATACAAGAATGATTTTTTTAAAAACTTATATATATATATATATAAATTAAAATACATCACCTAAAAATATTATTTTAAATTTATTAAATCAATGTGTAACATTTTGGAAACTTAATTAATATTTTATTCTAAAAACTACTTTATTTTCTTATATTAAAAATTATATTAATTATCTTGTGAAAATTAAATCTATCAAATTATTTTAATATTTTAGATAAAAATAATCATATTATTTAAGAATGTAAATTTCATTTTTCAGCATAAAATTATGATTACTAAGATTAAAATTAATTCCCATGATAATGGTAAAACTGTTATTTTCAAAGAAATTTTTATTAACACTTTATAATTTTTATCTAATCAAATATATTAATATATTATAAAAATTTAATTTAATTTCATGTTTAAACATTTATATAAATACATTTCCACTCATTCAATTGGTAATCAATACTAAATAATATTATGAACAATTAATGGTAAAAATAATATTTTCTACAAAAATGTTTTTCTATATATTAAATATTTTAATATAAAAAATAATTTTATATTATTTATATATTGAAATAGATTTAGTATAGGTTAAACTTAGTTTGACCACACCCATTGGTAAGATGGGGTTTTTAATATTTTTAGTAAAATATATATTACTTAGTTAAAAACAAGTTACCTATGTAAAATCAAAAATGGTAAAATGTAAAAAGATAATAGTAAAATGCTTGAAACTTGTTTAAAAAATGTGATTAAATAAGTCATAGAGGCCTAATAGATTTTATCACATCTAAAAATCCATTATTTCTCACTCTTTGTGTGTTTTATCCTTTAATAGCGTCCTTAAATTATTGAAAAATAATGGGTGTTAAGAAAATGACATTTTCTTTACATATAAAACTAGAACACTTCCACCAATTCATTCCACATATATTACTTTGAATTTATTCTTAAACATCTATCATTTTTATCATCCTAGAAACCTATCTCACGTTTATAAGACTTTGGTATCAATTAGTTATCCTAATCCCTTCATTTCTAAGGAATCTTTCAAGATAAAGTTCCAAATCATAATGAAGTTAGGCTTATGCGTAGAGAAAATAGGGAATAAGGTAAGGGTTTGTAATATAAAATTCATTTCCTTCAGATAAATTTATATTATTACCTTAATTTTTATATGGTTATATGATACATATTTGATTCATAACACTATGAAATATCTTTCATTCATGTATTATAAATTCAATTTCAAGATCTCTCTAATTTATGGGGTTTCGATATAAATGTTTCTCGAGCCATAATTATTTTATCGATTCAAATTATTTCTCCTTGAGTCATATATTATCTATTTTAATATGATATTATAATCCCATTTTATCCTTACAATTACTTTTATATATGGTATTTTCTCTTTTTATCGGGTGAAATTACTTATTTTCATCAATATCAACTTAATGAAATACCTTGTCAAATAAATATTTGATGCTGGATAGAGTAACTCCCATTCTTTCCAATAGACTATTTACTACATTTCCATATTTTCCTTCTCACCAACATTATTCTCTCTTTTTATAAATCTAATATGGATTATTTATTTTGACACTCATAATATTTTTTAACCTTTTTAGAAGGAAAATATAATACTCTTTATATGATGTGGGTTTTTAACAAAGGCATTTCAAAATATAATAGAAGGTTTTCCATTCTTTCAAAGTCAAATATTTTATTTTACACCCCATGTTTTTTCGATACAAACTTTCCCTATTTTTCAAGACTCCATTATTATAGATTTATTAAAAATTAATGTTTTAATATATGTCAATAATTCTCTTTTTAACCTTTTTAAAAATTTATTTTCAAACGAAACTAGAGAGTTTATCACTCAAAATTTATAAAAATAAGAAAATAAACTTATTTGTAAAATATTTTCACAAGAATGGATTTCCCACCATTTTGAAACTTATTTCCCATGTTTTCAATTTTTAAAAATTAAATTATTTTTCCATTATTCTATAAGTTTTATTTAAAAGTGGTTTCATAAGAAAAGTGTCATTTTCATCATGTATTCAAATTAAAATTCTACTATTCTTCTAAAAGTATTCTTCAACTACCCATTGATTATTTAAAACAAATGATCCATTATTGGATTTATCTTTCCTAATCATATTCGATGTATAACTATAATTTTATTCCAATTCCATTCCTATATGAATAACCCATTTTGATTCCTTTTATTAAATCATGTTCACTTAGTTACATATAGATAAATTAATTGAGTAAGTGTTGGATAAACCATATAAAATTTATCAATACAATTTAAATACTCTATGTTATCTTATTTGAATGGTATTTACCTAGAGAGTTACTTAATTTCATTGGATACCAATTTATATTCTATGATTTTATCATGTTTATTGATGGAATTAGAAATGTTTTCCTTATATAATTCAATTTTAAATGGATATGAAACCTATTTTCTTTCCATGGGTTCTTTATGATAAATTATTGATTATAAAACACATATACAGGGATGAATAAATGTGGGGTATGATATCTCTCTTCAGTGCATTGGTAAAGTTTTCTCTCATGATCTCAAAAGGTTACATGAGAGGATTTATCCCAAGCTAAATATTGAACACAAGTATTTATCTCAAGACAAACATTAAATGGGAGTATTTATCCTTAGAAAAATAGTGCATGGGAGCATTTATTCCAGGACATATGGTATAAAAAATAATTTTTCCTAATAAAAATAATATAGAGGAGGATTTATCCAAATAAAAATGGTACATATAAAGATTTATCAATAGTTAAAGGGTATAAATCATTAATATCTCAAGCCCATGGATACACAAGAGTATTATTTGAAGATGAATATGATACATTGGTGATTATCCCAAGACTTCTATGTAATGAATGTCTTGGTGGGTAACCTTGACATATGATTTCTAAGCTTATTTTTGTGCCATTCCTTATGAATCATGATTTATGATCTATATTTTTTTTGAGTTTGATATTCTTATATATAATGATTATACCAAAATTATCATATTATTCTCAGTTATGATCTTTGATTCCCTTACCTAGGTTTTAAAGATAAGTATAACTTGTGGGATGTCTAGAAGGGAGTCTAGAGAAATTTTATTATAAAGAAATGTTCTAATGTGTTACAAAATAAAGTGCTTATGTTTCTATTCCTCAAAGACACTATACTGAAATGTTCTTTGAGTTGGGTTAGATTACAATGATATGTAATAATAATGTGAAAATTTTGGATGTTTAGTTTGGATAATCTTAATTGGTATCAATGTTAAATTTTAAAATTATGTGTTTTTAGCATTGGACCTAGGATTTTAGGTTGAGGGATATTTATCATATAGATATAGTTTTTACCTATTCCTTTCATCATTTGAAATACTATATTAATGGAAAAGTTAGAGTTCTTTACAATGATATTTCTCTCTTTTATTACTATAAATCCCACCATGTTCTTAAAAGATATTACAATAGAGAAGGTAAATGACCATAAATTGATGGTGCAACATAAATTTCCACATGAAATTGGTTAGAAGATGCTCCAACCAATCCATGTAATTCTCTAAAATGATATTTTGTATTAAAAATAAATCTCATTGAAGTAAAGATTCTAGAATCAGGAAACCATAGAATCGTTACAACTATAGTAAGCAATCCCCAAATAACATTATCATCATATGATTGGTAGGAAGATTATATTTTTAAAATATCTTCATCTGAAGAGGGAAATATTCCCATACTTCTGATGCACATCAATCTTGGATTTAGTAATATGTACCATAATTATTTATTGATTCATATATTTTCAATATAATAAAGACTTTATAATTGTATAAAAAGACATCGTAATAAAGGAACATAGGGTTTGGTTACTTTTTCCTCTATTCACATGGTTCTAATAGAGTTTTACAAAACTTATATTCTCTTCTGGTGACTACGGTGATAACAAAGATGATGATGCTTCTATGAAATGTCCAAATATTTATGAAGGGTACCATTCTTCCACTCTCTATGGAAATGAGGGATAATAAATTAGGTGGGATATACTAGATTTTGAATAGTGAAACTTAACCATCATTAATGATTAAATAAATGTGAATTTGGGTACCAAATAAGACCCATGTCCTATATTGATTAGTTCAGATACGATAAATGAAGAGAAAGAAATTCTATAGTTATTTTTACAAATAACATTGGGATGTACTCATAAGTAATTATATATAAATACAATGATTAAATACTCAGGTTGTTTTTTATCACTTAGGATTCCTATTAACCACCATGGTTATAAACATGCTACATGGAGGATGAATCTATGTTTGTAATAAGAAGTTAATAAGTTGATAAAATGAAAATTTATTCATTATTTCTAATATTCCAAGTGGATTATGAATACCTACACTATTAAGAGGAAAAAGGGAAATATTAGATTATATATTAATTCACAAGACTTTAATAATAATTTTCCAAAAATAATATTTCCCCATCCTAATCACAAAATTATTGATTGATGTAATGAAAAGTTTTTAGGCTATATCCTTCATGGATGAGTATTCTGGTTATAATAATATTTAAATGGATTTAAAGGATAAAGATTCCACTACCTTTAGAGAACCTCAATAATTATACTACTATAAATAAATTCTATTTAAACTTAAGAATTCTAAATCCACTTATGAGAGGGTGATGCACCACATTTTCAAGATCACTCTCACTACGACCATGCAATTCCATGTTGATGATATAGTTGTTAAGTCATGGTAGTTATCACAACACTTTTCAAACCATAAGGTAGTTTTCCCTAAACATCAATTATTAAAATCTAATGATGAATTATATAAAGTGTGTTTTTAGGGTGACCATAGGGAAATTTCTTACCTTTATCATATGTTATTTTTTAATCAAGGTTGATCATGAAGAAACTTGTGCAATAATAAAAATTCCCCTCACCATAACCTCCAAAAATAGAGATTACTTCTATAGAGCCTTGCCTATATCAGGTGATTCATTATAAACCTCACCATAAAGTGTATACCCTTTTTAAATTTACAATTAGAGTAGTAACCTTTTAGTGGGATGATGATTTCCAGAGTTATTTTCAAATACATAAGAAATACCCATTTCTCACTCCAATCTCGATCCCACCTATGGAAGGAACACCTATTATCTTACATGTGAAATACATGGAGTGATAAATTGGTTCCTTAATTTCATAGTGTAATGATATAGGTAAGGAAAATGGTATTTACTAACTCTAATAAACAATGTTGGAATAAACTAATATTGAGAATAACTACCTTGCTTTAATTGTTGCAATCAAAAAGTTGCGCTATTATCTATAACACCATAAAATCCATATGGAATCCCACATGAATAATTTAAAATAAAAATTTGATCATCTTGTTTTTATTGGATGATTAGTGATATGTTTTTTCATACTTTGAAAATTTTATATCCATTTCATGTCCTAGAAGGTGACCTAAGTACAAGAATTGAAAGATTTATTAGTAGCACAACATTCCCTAGAGGAGTCCTATGTTAAATAGAGATCCTTGATAAACAAGTTTTCTTCATCCATGAAGCATCCTAGAAATGGGAAATGTACTTTTATGATTCTTCTTAGTGTCTAATAGGAAAAATATAGATGTCCCAAAACATAAAACAGTGGGATTGGTAATTGTGATAATTTCTTTAACAAAATAACTCTTTCTCTTTTCCTTATATTGAGATATATTGAGCCCTATTTTATATGGATTAGGCTATACATTGATGCAAAAATCCCCTGATTAACCTCAACATTAAGGTTATGAATGGGGGGGGGGGGGGGGTTTAGGGATAATTATCCCATACTTGCAATGCTAGGGGTTTGTGTCCGCATATCCAATGAAAGGTTGAGTGCGAAAACCCTAAGCCTACCTCTAATAGGCAAGGGACTGGTGAAAAATTCCAATAAAGCATAAATAAAATGGTATGGATTTGCCTAAGGTACTTGTATGCATGCACACAACCATATCCATGAAATGTGCATAGGAATATAAATAAAAGACAATAGTATCTAGAGTAAACCATGTATGCAATAATATCTACTGAATATATCAGAGTAACATAGTACAAACCAAAGAGAAAAAGGAAAAAAATACACACCTAGCTAGAAATAGAGTCCAAGCCTCACAAAAACTAGAATAAATAAAAAATATAGAGAGTTCGAATCCTGATCTTCGAGTACGGCCACTTTATGTGGTCAATGCACCCAAGTATCACTATGATCCATCGATATCACCACTAATATATATGTAATCTACATAAGACATGAACCATGAAGGAAAAGACCATACAAAGGTGAGTATATACATACCCAATAGTATTCCTTGAAAACCAAAAAGGGGGGACAAAAGGGATACAATAAATGTCATCTCAACCCATAGAAATATGGAAACAAAAACCAATATATATAATTATGATCATAAAGAAACCAAAGAAATATAGAAAGGGGATCTCCATCTCACAACCTAGAAAAACTCTATAAGTATACCTACAACTCCAAAATTCTATCTATGATACCCAGTATCACACACAACCACACAAGAATCTATGTAGTGGGTTCTACACCTTATCACTGCACTCCATAGCCAAGGGAGCCACAACTCCCATTAAAGAACCACTCCCTGATGGAGTTCAAAATAGGGGAGTACCACTCTATAGATTAAGGAACCATTCCCTTCTATGAGGAATTATTGAATCTACCTATGTAAGGAGTATAGAGAACCTGTTACTTGGTGGAATAGGGGAGTACCGACCTCAACATCACTATGATGATCCTTCCCTAATCACTTCCATCATCATGCATCACCTGAAGAAGAATCATTATTTGAAAACCTCAAATAATATATCATGTTCCACAATAAAGGCTACCATCACATTCTAAGTAGAAAAAAACCTAATATAGGCTATTCACAAGCCAAAATACAAGTCCTGAAGAAATAGATACGTGTGGAATAAGTTTCTAGTGGGAATACACAGTGTGTATGGTGGTCTAAATGGCATGTAACCTTGCCTCTCCACATGGCCATGATCTACCCTGAACATGGATTAGGAATCCATGTCACACTGCATGACATGTCTCATCCACCTAGGGTCTTCTCATGTTCTTCTATTAGTGCCAGTGTACATCAGCTTTTACCCATGTACATGGTTGTTCTCGGGTATCTTGGCCATGTTTGAGTACATGGATGTGCCCGTGTACTTTGGCCATGCCCATGTACTCCTGGAGTACACATCGAGCCACCAATACCGGGTCACATGGCAAGTGGTGGTTCTATACAACATGTTATATTTATTTCCGCCCAAAACCCTATCCATCACATCCAAGGCACTATATGGAGTGTGTTATTCATAGTACATGCCATATAGTAAAGTTTTTTGTAGAAAAATTAGTCTCTTTACATGGATCCAGATATTCTTTTTCTACTATAAAATTTTTCATTTAACCAGATAGAATCGAAGGGTAATGAATCCGAATACCAATCGTTGGCCTTTGGTGGATGGAAATAGGAATATGATCATTCACCGAGGAGCCACTGCACATCCCGTACACCTCCCATTACCCATTTCCACTATAGATATTAGATCCATGAAGAAGAACCCATGATCCATCCTAATCCTTTCATAAATCATCATTCTTATCACTGTTTTAACAACCACCATGAATCCATGGGTTCAATCACACTCAAAACCTCCCCAAAAATGAAAATCTGCAACCCCATGGGCCAATGGTACAAAATTCAATGCACAATTACAAATTAAATCATTTGTTAGCCAAGAGTTCTTGGACAACGATCACATAAACATGGATATATAGGATGAATCATGGTATAACATAAATAAATTTTAATCAATAATTAAATTTATTTAAATAGGCTCATGAAAATATTGAAAAACACCATAAATCAAAGAATATAAATTAATCTATGCATGATTAAATTTAAAAGGGTGTAAATACAATAAATAACATGCACTACCTTGATTTAGGATCAGTGTTTGGTGAAAAATTCATTCTTCAGTGATGAATAAGATCCAATTCATTCATTGCCTCTCGATCCACCTTAATCCGATCACTATTCATCATCTGATCCCGATCCACCAATGAGGAATGCTCGTTTTCCTCCTCTTAAATCCAATCAGGGTTACAAAGATAACCTTAATGATTTTCCATAATTGTCAATTTATAGAGGATTGTATTTTGGTAATTTAAAATAATATAAATAAATTATTTATTTATTTTAATTAAATTCACCCTATACGGTCTCCTCCCTCGGAATGTCTAATGCTGACCAACCTTAGGTCATACCTAGGGTAAAACCTTTGTTCTGTAATCAATCATGGTCTTGAATTTCCAATATGAGGTGTCACAAACCAAATCTGGTTTCCACCAAAACCGACACCAAATCTAGCCTGTAACAAGTCCCAAAGAGTGTTCCCTATCCCCATAGGCTGGAACAAGTGCCTGGGTATCATATATTTTGGTTTGGGAATGACCTAAATATGGAAGCATTAAACATCAAAACCAATCGATAAACCGAATCTGGAAAATTCATACTGAACAAGGTTTTTAAAAAATACAGAACTGAATACATATGTTTAAACATAGAATAATAGATCCAAATATAGATAAAAATAGTATCAAGACATCCCCAAGGACTCCACACAACAAGGTTTCATCACCCACAAGCCGTCTCCACAACTCCGCACCATGGATGGGAACTAAAACCCCGAACCACCATCATCCGAAGCCTTTCCTTTGCCTGTGTCAAATATGAACAAGTCTAATTACAAAAAAGGGGTGTATGTAGGGTGTGGGAATAAGAAAAATAGTATACCACTAATAGATTCCATAGAGTAAACAATACAAGATAAAAAGCATGCCATTTTTGATAAACTAGAGGTAATAGAAATAAGTTTTAAAGAATGTAACTTTTAAATGTAAACTGTTTTCAAAGGAAATTTTCCATGAATGATAAAATTTAAATAAAACATGTAAGATAATTTATTTTCCAGAAAAAACCACCATATTCCAAAGATAAATACACAAGATTCAATGAGCACCAATCTCAGGAACACCCCTAGGAACTAGTTAGTCTCGGACCCCATGTACCTCGTACCTCGGTGTAAAGTAACCATATAAAAATCTGTTCTCATGAACGAAATACTAGTAAGGAACATACCCATAACCCATTGGTAGAAAATAATCATCAATATAGTTTTTTTAGTGTTTTTTATCCATTTGTCTCAGTGAAATAGGTACAAAACCCATCCGGATCACTAGCGTACTCGTACACATCCGTCCTCCTAGATACCCGGGCTTCCCCCTTTGTACTCAAATCATTATCTCATAAAATAAAAATCCATTATCACATAAAAACTTAAGTTATGGTCATAATCAACTCAAAATAGTATCTACACATGTTTTTCACCACTTGCACCACTCAATAAAACCAATAGAATTTCAATAAAATCACTTCACAAAATTTAAAAATGTTTTGCTCAGAAAATCACTTAAAAACCCCATTTTGAACACCATGTGCATACCCATATTCACCAAAACATAATTTTAATCACCCAAAACATTTCTATAAACCAATTACATGAGTTATAAAAAAACCCAATTGGCATAACATAAAATAGACATGTAAAACACCCAATTTAGCACAAAATTGGTACCTAAAAATCATTTACTTAACAACAGTCACCAAAACCAGATTTTTCAGAAAATATAATGAATAATTAGTGTGATAGAAACAAAAATTCATAAAATCTAACTCATATAGCATTGATTACCCATGTAATCACCTACCACAAGTGTTAAAACCCTTGAATCTTTGTGCGAAAATCCAACCGCACCCCTGCTTCACCACAAGGGACTTAGATCAAGACTAAAACCAAAATAATAGACTAAGAAACCAAGGAAAAAACCCTAGGTTCAAAACCCTACCTTCTGGACACAAATAAATTCAAGAATAAATGGAATAAACCCTAAGAAAATTGAATGAAACCCTAAGCAAATTGAAATAAGAAGGAAGGAGACCCACTTACTTGAGGGATCTTGAATAAATCTCCCCAAATACACCATTAGATGAATTTTCATACATCTAAAAATAAAATTTATGTTTGAATAAAGTAGATAAGGTAAATTAATAACTAAAATAGGGAAAAAAGAGTAAAAATTGAGGGAGTTATAAAGAAAACAAGCTACCTTTTTAAATCTGGACGATTTAAGAAAGGTTGAGAAGTTTTGACCTAATATTAGAAGAAAATGAGCTCTAAATAAGGAGACACGAATATGAAAAAAAAACTAGAAATGGGCTTCCAGGATGGCCCAATTCCTTATAAAAAACCCAAATACACCATTATTATGGATTCCTTAAGGTTAAAAATTGATATTGGGGTGTTAATAGGTCAGGGTAGGCAATGTTGGAAGTGTAATGGGTGCAAAATTTTGATAAATGAAAGAGTTATAAAAGAAAAAAAATTTAATTTTAAATCTGGAAATGGGCTCACGGTTTGACCCAAATTTTGAAAACCCACAATTTCCACCAAAATGCATGGGAAAAACCCCCAAAAAAGAAAGAATGTAAATTAAATGAAAAATACCTTTAAAATAAGTCATGTATGTGTGAATTATCCCCACCATGAAAACTTTCCATCCTGGAAAGTCAACCAGAAGCTTGATCAAAAAACATGAACAAGTACTCTTCCTCAACCATGAATTCTGCTCCCACATCTCATGTGTATCATTCCCATGATTCCAAAATCCCTGAATAGTTGAATAGACTTTAATCAAAGAACCTTCTCTTAGGAATCAACTATTTGCACCAACTGCTCAAAAACAGACAAATCAGGCTCTATATCCAACTTCTCCCAATTCAGTACATGGGATGGATTCGGGTTGTATTTCTTCAATTGGGAGACATAAAAGACGTTATGGATGGATGTAAAATGAGAAGGTAAGGCCAACCTATATTCCACATTTCCAATATGCTCGATTATCTCAAAAGGCCTGACATACTGCGATGTCAACTTCTCTTGCTTTCCCAATCGGTAATGGCCTAGACGAGGGGCCACTTTCAAGAATACCCTGTCACCAACAGAAAACTCTAGGTCTCGAAACCTCTAGTCAGCATATGATTTATGGAGACTCTGAGATGTCAATAATCACTTTATGATCAACTTGACTTTCTCAGACGTCTCCTACACCAGACTCAACCCTAGAAGTGAGGTCTCACCTACCTCAGTCCAACACAGGGGGGACCAATAAGGCCGACCATAGAGCGCCTCAAAAGAAGCCATTCGAATTGAGGATTGGTAACTGTTATTATAAGAAAAATAAACCAATACCAAATTTCTATCCCAAGAACCTCCAAAGTCTAGAATACATGAACAGAGCATGTCCTCCAAGATCTGATTCCCCCGCTATGTCTGACCATCCGTTTGAGGATGGTATGCCATGCTCATATTAATCTGAGACCCCAAGGCCTTCCCAAAACCGAGAAGTGAAATCAGGTTCTCTATCTGAGACAACTACTGATGACACACCATGGAGCCTTAACACCTCATGAAGATACAAACGGCTCAACTCACCCACTTTAACTGTATCTCTGATCAGAATGAAATGGGATGATTTGGTCAGACAATCAATAACCAACCAAATGTAATTCTTACCCTGAGGTGTACAAGGTAAACCAACAATGTAGTCCATGGAAACCTCATCCCAATTTTAGGTAGGAATGGGTAATGGTTGGAGAAAACCAAAGGGCCTTTGATGCTCTACTTTCACATGATGGCATGTGTAGCATCTCGACACGAAGTCCGCGATGTATTGTCTCATACCAGGCCACCAGAACTATTGACAGACATCATAATACATCTTTGTGGCACCCAGATTGACAGACCACTAAGACTGGTGTCTATCCTACATCACCACCTTCCGTAGAGATAACGACACTACTGAATGGCCCTTGAAGCACCAGATTCACTCAAGAGACGATGAAAAGTTAGAGGACATCTCCCCACCATGAAGAAACTACATCAACTGCTGACAAAGATCATCACTATATTGTTCCCACTGACTCAACTCCAAGAGAGAAAAAGTCAACTGAATTCTTTCCAAGAATGAACCTCCACTATGCTCCTTCGTCTCCATATGCATTCGAGCAAAGACTGCCATCAGATTCCACTCATCACTAGAATTACTCAAAGCCTACACCGGAAATATTCTACTCAAGGCATCAGCCACTTTGTTACCCTTTTCTGGGGTATAGACAATGTCAAAGTCGATCCCCTACAAGTACTCAATCTAAAGACGCTACCTCAAGTTGAGGTTCTTATGTGAAAAAATATAGGCCGAGATTTTCTGATCAGAGTAGACCAAAAAAATTTCTCCAAAGAGGTAGTGGAACCAAGTCTTCAAAGCATTCATCACAACTGATAAATCTAATTCATGGGTTGGGTAAATATTTTCATGTGGTCAAAGTTGGAGAGAACCATATGCCACCACATGATCATCCCGCATAAGCATGCACCCAAGGCCCATACCTGAAGGATCACAATACACCACATACCCCTTTACAACCTCTGGTAAAATCAGAATGGGGGATTTAGTCAACCACCTATTTAGATCCTCGAAGGATTCCTGAAATTATGGGCCCCATAAAAACTTCACCCCTTTCCGGGTGAGTGCAGTCATCGGTGAAGCAAGATGAGAGAAATCCAGAACAAACCACCTGTAATAACCAGCCAGGCTGAGGAAACTCTTGATCTTGAACACATTCTTCAGCTGCTCCCATGACATAAATGTACTGATCTTCTCGGGGTCCACTAAAACCCCCTGCTCTGAGATCACGTGCCCCAAACATTACACTTCCCTAATTCAGAAGGTTAATTTGGAAAAATTTTCATAAAGGCGATGCTCTCGCAAGGTGCCCAGAATGATCTGAAAGTGATGCTCATGTTCCTCCTCAGATCCCTAATAAACTAGGATGTCATCCAAAAATACCATGACATAAGAATTGAGATATTAATGGAACACCCTGTTCATGAGTTCCATAAAGTCCACTGGAGCAGTGGTCAATCCGAATGGCATGACTAAGTACTTGAAATGGTTATACCTGCTTCGGAAGGCTGTCTTTGGGATATCCACCTCTTTCACCCTAAGTTGTTGATAGACCAAACACAAGTCAATTTTAGAAAAACACCTTTCCCCCATAAATTGATCGAACAAGTCATATATTCATGGAAAAGGGTATTTTTTCTTGATTGTTCCCTTATTTAGCTTCTGGTAGTCAATGCACAACTTGAGGGATCCGTTAGACTTTTTTTGCAAACACATGAGTGGTCTAAGGAGAGACACTCGGGTGAATGAATCCTTTGGATTCTAAGTTTTCCAACTGGATATTTAATTTCCTAAACTCAGTGGGGGCCATGCTATATGAGGGAAGAGATATTGGCTATGTTTTGGGTGCCAGATCAATTGGGAACTCCACATCCCGCTCTAGGGGAAAACCAGAAAAATCATCCGAAAATACCATCGGAAAATCATCAACTACATGAGGTAGTCCACCATCAGAAGTATGACCATCATCCTCTATCATGAGAAATGATAACTGAAAAAAAACATCTCTAAACTCTGGGAGTGGAGTTCCTAAATGACTCGATAGAGGATCCCATTCCCTACGAAAAACCCGATGACTCCCATCAGGTGCCATGAAAATCACTCGCCACCTATAATAATCGATGTGTGCCTGGAAGTGTACTATCCAATACATGCCAATTATTTTGTAAAACAGATCCATATCTAAGACCAAGAGGCCCCACTCCATATCAACCCCTAACATGGAAAGCACACACGATGGGCACCTGATAACCTGCTCCTTCTTATTTCCCAGTGGGGTCACCAAATACATCATAAAAGACAACAACCCGGTTATAAAATTTAGCATGTCCAAAAACGGTCAGAAATGAATGAAACCAATGCACCATTATCAAAAAGGGAAGTAGCTATAGAATATACAATCAAAATGGTACCTCAAACTATCGACGGTCCCGCCTTTGATCCTCCTAGTGCTTGATCCATCACATAGAGATGCCTGATCTCTGCCTCAGGATGACCGCTAGTCTATGGATGTGCCCTAAACTAGATCTACCCAGAAGATGACCCAACCCTACCACCATGGCCACCAAATCATGATCCCCCCATCCTCGACAACTCTGATTGAGCCGACACTCCTCTTGAATCCACTGACCCTACCCCACTCTGAAGTGGATGTGCCACCCCGCAAAAGTTCTAAAAGTGAAACATACCTCCACATTGATAATAGGTATTTAGAAGAAGTGGGCATGATGTTCATATGTACCCTGACCTCCCACATTGGTGGCACATTATGGATCTCGCATCAGAAGCCATAAATAAAATCTGTCTGGAAGAGTGGCCTAAAATACCACCTCCCTTCTTCACCTGATCCTCTCGCTTCCTTTTCTTCTATGAAGAGATGCCACTTCCCACTACTGATACTGTCCTTGAGAAACACACCCTCCATTTCCAATAAATCTCCACCTTTCATGCCTGATCAACCACCTCAGCATAGGTCCTCATCTTAAACAAGAAAACTTGGGAGTATATCTCTGGTTGTAAGCCTTTCTCAAACATCTGGGCCTTCAATTTCTCATTAGAGATGATTTCAAGAGAATACCGAACCAGATCAATGAAATAGTTAGCATACTCCATCACAGAAAGATCTCCCTGAACAAGATTCATGAACTATCAGGATCTGGTATATGCTAGGACTTCAGGGAAGTATTGTTCATTGAATACAACCTTGAAATCTCCCCAACTCATATGCTCATTATTCCCAATTTGAAGTACCAATTCCCACCACCTATGGCTAGGAAACTCCAACAGAAAAGAGTTACACTTCACCCTAAGCTCCTCGGGTGTACCCAATAACATGAACATGCACTCGATCTTTTCAATCCATTCCTCTGATTCCTGGAGTTCTATGCTACCTCAAAAAGTAGGAGGATTATTTTTTAGAAACTCCTAGGCCTTTTCCTTATGAGGACCAGTCTCAAATTCTCTAACAAGATATAAAACAGGAGCCATTCCATGTCCTCGAGCCTAAAATGATTGAACCACAACCTCTACTAACCTCTGATCAAGTGGTGTGGGAGAACTCTCTCCAGCTTCCTCCCGTGGGTGTATGGGAGCTTTCCGGGGAGGCATGTTACTAAAAAAAGGAAACAATCATAAGATCAAAAATCAATACAAAAGTTCTGAAACTTTCATCAATAAAATCAAATATAAATAATCCCAACACATTAAAACGATAAAATAAACAACTACCCCACCCCCACCTGATGTCCACGTGTAGTCTGCAGCCCACACATCTCACCTGGAAGTGAAGTCAAACAAACAATTCCAATGTCCCATGGTGACTCAAGGTCTGCCAAGAGAGGTGCAGGCCAAGAGCATTAATCATGACCAAAACTCTGAGTCTCGATAGTCATATCTTCTGTCTATCCCTTACTCATCCCAAAATAATAATATAACCCAAAAACATTAACACCCTCTGATACCATTTTGTCACAAACCGAATCTGGTCGCCACTAAAACCGGTGCCAAACCTGACCCACAACAAGGCCCGAAGGGAATTCCATATTCCCAAGGGTTGTCACAAGTTCCTGGGTATATATATTTTGGTTTGGTAATAATTTACCTGAATATGGAAGCATTAAACACCCAAACCAATCGATAAACCAAATCTGAAAAATTCATACCAAACGAGGTTTATACAAAATCCAAAACTGAATAAATATGTTTAAACATAGAATAAGAGGTCCAAAGAAACACAAAAATAGTATCAAGATATCCCCAAGGAATCCACACAACAAGGGGTTATCACCCACAAGTTGTCTCCACAACTCCACACCATGGATGAGAACTAACACCCCGAACAACCATCACCCAAAGTGTTTCCTTTTCCTGTGTCAAACATGAACAAGTCTATTGACACCCAAGGGGTGTATGTAGGGTATGAGCCTAATCCAAATAGGACACTTCCAATATATTCTATATAGTAAACAATACAAGATAAAAAGCATGCCATTTTTGATAAACTAGAGGTAATGGACATAATTTCTAAAGAATGTAACATTTAAATGTAAACGGTTTTCAAAGGAAATTTTCCATGATTGAGAACATTTAAATAAAAAATGTAATATATTGTATTTTCCAAAAAAAAACACCATATTCTAAATATAAATACAAAAGATTCAATGACCACCAATCTCAGGAACATCCCTAGGCACTAGTTGTCTCGGGCCCCATGTACCTCATACCTCGGTTTAAAGTAACAAAAGAAAAATCCATTCTCATGCATGATCTGCTAGTATTGAACATAACCATAACCTAGTTTTCCCTAAGCATTATCAATATAGGTTTGTTAGTGTTTTCATTATCCATTTTTCTCAGTGAAACATGGAAAAAACCCATCTAGATTACTAGCGTACTAGTACATATCCGCCCTCCTAAATACCCGGGCTTACCCCTTTGTGATAAAACCATTATCTAATGACAAAAAAATCCATTATAAAATATAAACATCATTTATGTTCATAATAAACTCAAAAAATTAGCTACACATGTTTTTCACCACTTTCACCACTCAATAAAACCAATAGAATTTCAATAAAATCACTTCACAAAATTTAATAATGTTTTTCTCAAAAAATCCCCAAAAAACCCTACTTTGAACACCATGTTCATACCCATATTCACCAAAAAAGAATTTTAAGAACACAAAATATTTATATAAACCCATTAAATGAGTTATAAAACAAACCTAATTGGCATAACATAAAATAGACATGTAAAACACCCAATTTAGCACAAAATTGGTACCTAAAAACCATTTTCTTAACAAACATCACCAAAACCAGATTTCATAGAAATTATAATGAATAAAAAGTGTGCTAAAAACATAATTTTATTAAATATAACTCATATATAATTTATTACCCATGTAATCACCTACCACAAGTGTTAAAACCCTTGAATCTTTGTGCGAAAATCCAATCGCACCCCCGCTGCACCACAAGGAACATAGATCAATCCTAAAACCAAAATAATAGACCAAGAGTCCAAGGATAAAAACCTAGGTTCTAAACCCCACCTTATGGAAACAAGGAAATTCAAGAATAAATGGAAGAAACCCTAATAAAATTGAATGAAACCCTAAGAAAATTTAAAGAAGAAGGAAGAAGACCCACTCACTTGAGGGATCTTGCAGAAATCACCCCAAATACACCAGTATATGAATTTCCATACAACCAAAAATAAAATTTAGGTTTGAGTAAGGTTTAGAATGTCAATTGAGAACTTAAATGGGGAAAAATAGTAAAAATTTAGGGAGTTATGAAGAAAACAAGTTACCTTTTTAAAATCTAGATGATTTGAGAAAGGTTGAAAAGTTTCGACCTAATCTGTGAAGAAAATGAGCTCCAAAGAGGGATACACGAATATGAGGGCGTTCTTAGGGATTTTGGATTTGAGTGGGAGGTAGAATCACCAAAAAATCATAAAAATTGAATAAAATATTAGATAAACAATTTTTTTTTTAAAAAATTGGAAATGTGTTTCCGGGCTGGCCCAATTCCTTATACAAAAACACAAATCCACCATTAATATGAATTATTAAAGGTTCCAAATTGATATGGTGGTGTTAATAGTTTTGGGGAGGCCATGTTGGAAGTGGAATGAGTGAAAACGTTTGATAAATGAAAGAATTATAAAATAAACAATATTTATTTTTAAATATGGAAATGGGCTCACGGTTTGACCCAAATTTTGAAAACCTACAATTTCCACCAAAATGCATGGGAAACCACCCAAAAAATAAATAATGGAAATTAAATTAAAAATACCTTTAAAATAAGTCATGTATGTAACATGAGGTCCCAAACAATGAAAACAATTTAAATTGAAATGATTCATGTGCATGAATAAAAATATATTAATATTTTTAATATATTAATTTTAGGATCCCTTGACACTGAAACACTACTTTGACCCTGAGGATAAATCTAGGTATATAAATTGAAATATTCAAAGTATAAATCTAATAAAACTACAGTAATTACATTCTCCCCTCATTTAAGGATTTTTCCTAAAAAAGATCAAGCTACACAAAAAGGCGGGGGTACTATGTTCACATCTAAATATCTCATTCCCAGGAGCTCTCTTGTATGCTCCCATACTAAAAAAACACAAAAACCAAGTGAATAGTCCATCCTCATAGGATTATCTCTTAGAGATCCTGGATTATCACTAGGTACTCTACAAAGGTGGATCTATCCTTGATGTACATCTCTCCCTAGGAAATAACATGAATAGAGTCATGCATGTGTCTCCTTAGCCATAACACATGGAAGTCACTATGCACTTGATCTAACTACAAGGGTAGGGATAAGTGATAAAAACCCTTCCTACCCTCTATTAGATCTGAAATATCCCGATGAACCTCAGGTATAACTTAAATCGTTGAAAAAACCTTCACAACTCTCATCATGGGGTGAATATTAGGAAAACATGGTCTCCCTACTCAAAATACAATAGCCTATAATATCTATATGCATAAGAATTCTATCTACTATAGGATTACATAATACAATTATAGATCATCTAAACCTTCTCTGTCATCTCCTGTACCATCTCTGGCCCAAAAAGTGGCGTCTCACCAATAATAGTCCATCATAAGAGGGACCTGCAGGGTCTCACATACAAGATCTTGAATGGTTCCATGCTGACAGTAGAGTGATAATTGTAATTATAATAAAACTCTAACAATGGTAATTGATCCTCCTAGCTCTGGCTGAAGTACGACACATAATCTCTCAATATATCCACCAATACCGAGATAATACTCTCATATTTTCCATCCGTCTAGGAGTGAAACACTGTATTAATCCTCAATTGGGTCTTGAAGGCCTCCTAAAAGCCTCTCCACAATCATAATGTAAATAGTGAATCACAATTAGAGACAATAATCAAGGGTAACCCATGAATCTGGATGATCTTCCGCATTTACAATTGCCCCAAAATATCAACCAACCTTTCCTCTCAAATGGAAATGAAGTGTGATGACTTAGTGAGTTATCAATAATCACCAAGATAGAATTATGTCCTCTCACTATCCAAAAAATACCCATAAAAAATTCCATGGTTATGCCATATTATTTCCACTCAAGGATCTCAAGAGGCTTTGTCGATCTCTTCAGAACCTGGTGCTTAAACTTCACCTATTGACATATGATACACTGAGAGATGGACTTGGCTAAGATCCACCTTATTTCAGCCACCAAATTGGAAAATGAATGTTGTTATACATATTTTACACACAAGGATGTATAACCAAGGGGCAAGTGTGAAACTCCCTCATCACCTCCTCACACTACATGACTGGAACTGTTGTCCATCCCTAGTAAAGGTTGATGTGCTCACCTTCTTAAGAAAATCCATCTGGTGCATCTTTTGAGGATATCTGGTCATGTAGAACCTCACTATTGATGTCTGCCAACTAATCCTATCATCATATACTAAGAAATAGTAGGATTAACCACCATTTACTGAGAAAAATGGAACCCCTCTTCTCCACCAGGGTCAGCTGTAATGAAGGAAACTGCTCAGACACCTCCTCCACCAAGTGATAATTGGACTTCCTTCTAAAGGAATATTCCACCATATTTCCATTCCTAGGAATATAGACTATCTCAAAGTCATAGTCATATAGGAACCCCAACCAATGCATCTATCTCAGGTTCATATCTATTTGACGAAGGATATACCTAAGGATTTGGTGGTTTGAGTAAAAAAAAGTGATTGACCAAAAGATAGTACCTCTACATCATCAAGGAGAATACTTCCACTACTAACTCTAGGTCATGTTTTATATTGTTCTTATCATAGGGTATCAACTGTATCAAACCATATATGATCAATGATTACATATACATCAATAAGTTACCAATCCTAGCTCTAGAGGCATCACAAAACACTACATACTCAACACCCTCCTTCAGTAATCTCAGTACAGTAGCACTGGTCAGCCTCATCCTCAACTCCTTAAAGGATTTCTAAAACTATTTGGTTAAGATAAATAGATACCCATTTCGTGTCATGGTGGTTAAAGGGGATACAATCCAACTGAAGTCCACCACTAACCTACTGTAGTACCCCTCCAAGTCAAGAAAATTGAGCACCTCTGACACGCTCTTAGGTGTATATAAAGAAATAACTACATCAATCTTCTCTATGTACACAGATAAACCTTTCTTAGAGATGAGATGTCCCAAAAATTTAACCTCATGAATCTAAGACTGAAACTTTGAGAGTTTACCATAAAGATGGTTCCAACAGAGTAAGTATAGGTTTATCCTCAAGTTCTCAGCATGCTCCTCCTCTGAGATAGATTAAATGAACATTTCATTGACAAATAAAACCAAAAATCAGTCCAAGTATGGATGGGAGATATGGTTCATAAGATCAATAAACAAAATGGGGGAATTATTCACACGTAAAGTCATCACCAGGAACACATAATGTTTACAGTAGGATAGAAATGTCATCTTCAGTATATCATCCTCACAAACCCTCAACTGGTGGTAGCTAGACCATAGATCAATCATTGAGAACCAAATCATGCCCCTAAACTTGTTAAAGGTGCCATCAATACTTAGTAAGGGATACTTGTTCTTTATCATTACCTAGTTTAGGTGATTGTAATCAATATAAATACTCAAGCACTCATTTTCCCTTTTCATGAACATAACCAGAACTTCCCAAGAGGACCCACTTATTCTGATGAAACCCTTCTCTCAAAGGTCCTATAACTACACCCTCATCTCCCATATCTTGGTAGGGGCTATTTGATATACTATAGAAGAAATCGGTGCTATCTTGAGGTTCTAGTTAGTGAAGAAGTCTATCTACCTCCTAAGAGGTAGTCCAGAAACATACTTAAGGAAGATGCCCATAAATTTCTCTAATACCGAAGGAATATAGATTCCAGAAGATCCAACTATTATAAGGGATAAAATAGACATATGATGGGTGATTATTTTTATTTTTCTTCCAGAAATACCCACTCACTCATCCCTAAGATATCTCTCACCTATAAAGGATAATCTCATCCCATTCGTCTGAAGGAGTCTAACTCATCTATTATGACAATAAATCTGAAATCAAACCAAGGGAAACCAGTACATTCCCAAGATGACATCATAAGGTTTTATCATGATAACTATGAGGTCCTATTATAAACTTTTTGTATCAATCCCTATATTGCACAACCTAAAAATATACAATATTAAATAATTTATCCCTCTAGGAACATTTAGACATAGTTACTGGGTTAGTGAATCAACTAGAAGCTCCAAATATCACACAAGGGATAAGGCGATAAATAAATGACTCATACTTATGTCTAATAGTACTGGCTTAACTGTAGAAATGGAAAAAATCATACCTCAGATCATTTCATACATATCCTAGTCATATCTCTCTATAGGTTGTATCCTCCCATGGACTAAACTATTAGGTATTTGAGCCTAACATAGGCCAGTTGTTGATGGTGGTGGATGTAGCTCATAACATCAACCACTACTAGTAGCTCCTACCAATG
Organism: Viscum album; assembly: GCA_963277665.1. Lineage (NCBI taxonomy): Eukaryota > Viridiplantae > Streptophyta > Magnoliopsida > Santalales > Viscaceae > Viscum > Viscum album. Next base: position 3,733,451 of record OY728140.1, read on the forward strand.
GATATCCACTTGATCCTCTATCTATATCGCCTCCCTAGGTGCTGCCCTGACCACACCCAGGAGATCCCTGGTCATGATGCTGGCTCTTTTTTGGTGGTCCATCCACTGTCTACCTATCCTGATAATCACAATGGTTTGGGAAATCAAGTGAAATGTGAACCTTCCTGTCCTAAGTATAGAATTTAACCTCACTTGTCTAGTTGGATCCTCTACATGATCCCTAAGTTGCAAATCCATGCATTTGAATCTGAGAATGAGAATGCATCCTCTAACTAGACCTCAACATCAGGAGCCTGCTAACTACTACAAATGACTCAGCCACATTATTCTCACTTCTTACTCTAACTGACAGAAATCCCTCTACTAGGAAGATCTTAGTCATCATAGCCTAATATTTCACTCTAATATAGGTCAGAAGGCACAAGGCATCCACACTGGAACATATGCATCTGTAGAGACCTTTGTCAAAATTTCATTCCTAGAAGAAACCATCCCACACCATATCCAGTGAGTAATGTGTGAGGTCAGTAAAGATTTCAATTTACTTTGGAAATAACATGTCACCATACTATATCTTGAGAAGCTCCTGAATCTTCATGGATCATAAGTAAAAAGTGTAGTACTCATAAAAAAACAACTACTGAAAATCACACCATGAGAGCGTCATATCATCATGGGTATGCGTTTTCAAACAACACTAGTTCCCTACCGATCCATGTAAAAGACTAAATACCAATGGAAACTTCTAATTAGTTGGGGTCCAAACTAGCTTAAATACCCAAACCAAAAAATAAATCCAATCCTCCACTTCTTGGGGATCTATATCACCATGGAACCTTAATGGTCTTTGACATTGGAACTCATGAAGCGCACTAAGACTATACGCATCATAAGATGAAAATCCTGGAACTATTTTCTTCTACATTGGTGTGGGTGATGCTCTCTACCTTTCTAGAGGAAACACATCATGAGATGGACCCTGAAATAAGGATGCATCACTTAATGGATTTTCATCATGATCTGGTACTAGTAACCTAGATGGGTTTTTGGAAGAGGCATCCTGAAAGTGATAAAGACATACCATGATTAGATGAGCAGATACATATGGGAAGATAACTAAATAAGGATAGTAAAATGAATCAATATTATATGATTCATGTACCATTGTTCCCTAAAACCAATTTCTCATTATACTAAGTCTAAAAATAGGTAGTTAGAGTCCTAGTGGATAGATACATCGACCACCACACCAACACTGGGTTCCCTGGATTTAAAGAAACACTCAAGAAACTTCAAAACTGTTTCTATATATACCAACCAATCCCAAAAAATGGGAAAACTCCAAAAACCATCTTCAGGAATAATCTACTATGATACCACTCTATCACAACCTCATGAACCAGGTCCCACTTTTCTGAAAGATAGATGAGTGAGAAAACCCTATGCCCACTTCCAATAGGTATGGGGCTAGTAACAAGTATCGAGAAGGAATAAATAAAATAAGAGGCCTTTGCCTAAGGTACCTATATTTGCATACACAACCGTACCAATGAAAAGTGTAGATGAATATAAATAAAATACTATAACATCTAGATTAAACCATGCATGAAATAACCTATAGGGAATATATAAGAGTATCACAATATAAACCAAAGAGGAAAAGGGAAAAAATACATTCCCAACCATAAATAGAGTCCTAACCTGACAAACACTGGAAGAAATGAAAAAATGAGAGATCTTGGATTCAGATATCTGAGTCTGGTCACCGTATATGGTCAATGCATTCAAGTATCACTAAGCCCCACCTATGTCACTGTCGATCTATCTATTTTCTACATAAGACATGACACGTGTGGGAAATCCCAAGAATGGGTGAGTATATACATACCCAGTAGAAAATCCTAAAAACCAAAAAGGGAGAAATAGAGGGATACGATAAAATTTATATCAACCCATAGAATGAGGGAAATAGAAACCAAGGCATATTAATATGCTCATAATGAAACCCAAGTGATAGAGAAAGGGGATCTATATTTCACAGTCGATACATGGTTGATGAGTATTCTTGTAGCTCCAAAATTACATCCATGATTCCCATAATCACTGGAAACCTCAAAAGAATTTATATGGATGGGAACGCCCCTCATCACTACACTCCATAGCCTAGAGATCCGAAATAGACATAGGGGGCCTGCTCCCCAACAAAGATTGAACATGGGAGAGTACCACCCTGTAGATAGAGGACCCACACCTTGATGTTGAGGAGTATTAAATCTACCAATGTAAAGAGCATGGGGTACCCATGCCCTAGTGTGAAAATGGAGTATCAACCCCGACATCACCCTGATGATCCTACCCTAATCACCGCCAGTATCAATCATTTACTAAAGAAGTTTCACACTTAGAACACCACACATCATACCTCATATTCCACAATGAAGTCTAGAATCACATTATACATATAAAAAACTCAGGGTAGGCTACTTGTAGGACAAAATTTGAGTCATGAAGAAGGATATTCAAGAGGAAGAAGTTTCTAGGGGGAATACATAGCATGTATGGGTGTCTATATGATGTGTGACCTTTCCTCACCACCTCAGTTTTTTCTCCTCTTAGCATGGCTTGAGAATCCATGTCACACTACATGGTGTGTACTAATTGTACATGATGTGTTTCGACCACCTAAGGCCAAACCATGTTCTTCTGTCCATGATTGTATACATAGACCCATGCCCATGTATATGGTCATGTTTGGGTATCTTGGCTGTGTCTGAGTATATGGTTGTGCCCATGTACTCTAGCTGTGACCATGTTCCTAGGTGTGTCCATGACCATGTACTCCCAAAGTACATGCCGATCCTCCAATATAGAGTCCCACAACATGTGGAAGGTCTTCATAATATGTGATATTTATCTCTTTTAGAAACCCTATTCAATGTTCTATGTCCACCTGGTCTATTACTTTGTTTGTTTTGTGTGTTGGACGTGTTTGGGGGAAGTTATGAGAGATTTTGGTGGCTGTGGGAGTTACATGTCATGTAATTATTTTAAACGACATGAAAGTAAGTCTCATGACTTGTCTAGGGATGGTTCATAATGTTAGGGTTTTCAAGGTAAATTAAATAATAAAAATTAAGAGATGACACATTTTTCGGTAGAAATTGAACACCTAGGATTACATGATGTGAAAGAGGATTACACGTTATATAATACCCCAATCATGTGCAGTTTTTAAAAAATATTTTCCTTAAGAAACCTGATTCATTCAGCTTTGCTCCATTTTTCCACTCATTTTGGGTGAACCCTAGGTGCCTCGAGGTGTTCTTAAATCCCTATTCATCCCTCTTTGATCTGTTGAACCTAGTTGGTGTTCGTTGGTGATCCATAGTTGATCCATGGTAAGTTCACCCTTCTTTGGTTAGTTTTCTTCTATTATTCTTCTAGGGATCTACTGTGGTGGTGTTTCCTTGGTTTAGGGTGTGAATTGGGTTGTGTTTAATGGTATCAGGATGTGATGTAGGTTGATCCATGGTTCCTCATGGTGTAGTTTTGGTTCAGAAGAATTTTTATTCACCCTATAGTGTGAAAATATTCCTTGAGGTAGGATTCCCTTCACTTATCTTTATTGTGCATCATGCGAGAGGGGATTTACTTCTATTTTTCCATGAATTATGGTTTTATGAGGTTAAATTAATGATAAATAACCTATTAATTTAATTTATGGGAGAAATGGGGTTTTATCCATAGGTTTTTATAGGTTCAATATTGTTTGTGATATTGTGATTATACGGTATAAACACCCCTCTGAAAATTGTGTCTGTTGGTCATTTTTTTGCACTGGATACATCTACTGTAGTTTTTCTTTGTTTTAGATTATTTGGTATCACCTTAAAATGAAAATCGTCTAACCTCATATACTTGGATAATGAATTGGTTTCCCCAAGATTTGGTTTGTGTAATAACACCCAAACAAAAGTAGTGGAATGTGGTGAATGTTCTGGTGAACCTGTAAAAATGTTTTGTGGTGTTGTGATATGTTATTTTTTTATTTTTTATGCTTGTGGGGGAAAGTGTATGGCATGTGGTTGTACAATGGGTTTGTGATGGGCATGGTGTTCTTATGCAGTAGGGTTATAGAACTAATTGTGCTATAGTATATTGCTGGACATGGTTGTGAGTTGGGGGTTTGTTTTGGATGGTATGGTTGTTTGGGCAGGATAACTATGAAGAAGGACAATAGTGTTTGGTATGGGTAATTCATCCGAATTTTCTCCATGAGAAGCATGTAGAATGATTCACCCTATATCTCAGGGGTTGATATGTGATGTGGAATGAATGTATGTTAAACATAGAGGTAATGTGGAGCCGTGTTAATTTATTAGGGCTCGTCACCTTCTAAAATGACTATTTCTATGTTGTTTTACATGAGTTGTTCCATGGTAGTTGCCCGAGTAGTAAGGGAATGAATAAATATTTGTTTAATAAAGTTTGGAATAGATTGTGTTGGTTTGATTAATGGAATGGAAATGGTTAAATAATTTGGCTAGGAACGTGAAATGGGTTTTATGACTTTTTTTGTGGTGTTGTGCATTTAGAGGTAGTAGAAAAAGGTGGAAAATGTTATGAGTTGGTGGTTTGTCTGAGAACCCATGGGATTTTCTTGAGTGTTCGGTATCATATATGTATATAATTATATTTTCCTTATGATTTCTCTACGTACCCACCCTAGTTTAGTAATATGTTCCGAACACCCCCATCATCTCAGGGGAGGGTGTCATTACCAAACATCCGGTGAGGAGTACAGATAGATGGGTACCCGCTCTTTTATGGTCTCTCTTCTAGGTGAGGTAGGTATGGAAAAGGCTATGATGGAAAAAGGTCTGTTAGTGTCTTAAATGGTGGTTTCAATGGATGATGTGTCTTCAGGTGAGATGTGATGGCCTAGGTTTTTATGGGCGTGGTGGTTTCTGCTTTACCAGGTGTCTTTGGGATGATATGTTATGTGATTTTTCAGGTGTCTTAGGGATGTGATGTGATGTGTTTTGAGGCCCAAGTTTTTACGACTGAGATGTGTTGTGAGGCCCAAGTGTGCATGGGTGGGATGTGTTGTGAGGCACAGGTGTGTGCTGGTGGGTTGTGATGTGGTTTTGGGCCTAGGTGTGTGCGGGCAGGATTTGATGTGGTATATGGAAGGGATATGAGTGCCAAGGCATAAAATGTTGGGTGAGTGCGGCATACCAGTGGGAAATTGGTGAGGGGTACCCTATCATTAATGTTATTTACTTTATATTATATTACTTGGCTTGCAGTACTTGGTGAGAATTCCTTGGTGAGGTTGAGGTGGTTAGTATACCTATTTAGATTATGTTTGGTTCTACTATTTTCTCATGGGTGAATTAGTATGCCTCTTTCACATGTTCATGAGAGAATTTGGTTTTCCTACTGAGTATACTCGTATGATTACCATACATATATAAAACTTCTTTCAGGTTTCTAGAAGGATTTCGTGGACCGTGCTGGGTGTTACTAGATCGAACCTTTGGAAAATTACTATTTTGCTGATTTGGCATTACTTTTTAGTATTCTAATTTAGAGACTTTATTTTATTCGTATCATTTCTACTTTTTTCATGCATGTGGGATGGTTTTTTTCTTTCTATTTTATATTATTCCTTGGAGTTCTTATGGATGATTCATTCTATACCTCAATATTGTTTCTTATAAAGGCTAATAATTCGTATATTGTGAGATTTGTATACCCTTGGTGCTGGTATCCAATTCAGGGCCTACTAGAGGTGGGCCTCAGTGGTATTTATCTCTCTCCCCTCATTGTAGTATATTTGGAGGGAGTGGGTCATGATAGAGTGGTATCAGGGCTTATGGTTGAGATATTGGATGAAGTTTGGAGTTAGGAATAGTGAGTATTGCATGGTATGGTATGGAAACAATTCCAATTGACCTTGGTGCATGAAATAGTCTAGGGAGACCGACAAGGACACAGAATTTTAGGCCCCCCATGATCCAGTGCACAGACTTAGATCTTATTGAATGACCCAGTGAGATGGGTCTTCTTACAGGGTTGAGACATAGGAAAGGTACATGCATCATAATTAATTATGTTCTTGTTTGATTTAGGCTATCTTGGTAAGGTTAAAATGGATAAAATAAACTAAAAAAATTAAAATAAATATCAATTCCATACTATCAGGCTTAGGAAATCTTTGTCTACTTTTTTAGATATGGATCTCGGTCTACATCTGCGTGTGGATCAGGCAGTTGAGGTTCAGAAGGCTGATCCAGTTGATCTCTGTAGGGTTGATCTATATGAGGAGGATGATCAGTGGAAAAGGAAATTGTGTGATTTCCAATGGAAGTATTTGGGAAAGTATGAGGGTAGTGTTTTAGATGTGGAGATAAAGATCTGGCTAGAAGAGATTGAGATCACTTTCAGTTTGATCTGGGCCCTGATGGAGTACTGGGTCCCTTTGGTAGTCAGTCATATGTGGGGAGCTTCACATTAATGGTGGATGCTGTATCTGGGGAATCTAAACAAGGTAAAAGTTTTGTGGATCAAATCCCTAAAGGATTTCCAGGAAGGGTTCCTTTCATCGACCATGAAGGACAAGAAGAGGTAGGAGATACTCTCCCTTCAACAAAGGAGTATGTTAGTGCAGGATCTGAGGATAAAGTTCTGAGACCTTATTTATTTTACACTAGACATTTTTATGGATGAGGAGTCTCATAAAATATGTCTTTAGGAGGCACTCCATCCTTCTATCCAGTATATTATTACTCCTTTTACATTTCCAACTTATCTAGAGGTTCAGAAGAAGGTGGTGGGGATTAAGCAGATGCACTCATGATGAGGTTTACTGAGAGAGTGGATCCAATATAGTTATTTGATAGGAAGATCTGTTAGCGTAATATCCTAGGTTCTAGTACCTTCAAGGTTTTGACCATTAGGGATTTGACCTCAGTATCTTCCTTTATTGCCTTATGGTGCTAGTGGTTTCTATGATTTTCTTGGGAGATTTTCAACAATATTTTTTGGTTGTGGATTTCATGGTCATTGCCTGAGCCAGTGCCCAGTAGATCCCCAAGCTTAGTTTGGTGGAGGTGGACATGTTTGGAGCCAGCCTCAGTAGCATTTTTTGGTGAGACCATTTTAGCAGTAGGGGTAGTAGGTTTTTTCTTTGCTGAGGGGAGACAGAGCGGGTAGAGCCCAAAATCTGGATGTTAATCATGTTTGAGGAATGTGACTCAAGCATGTCATAGAGGTGGTCATTAATAGAGAGTAATAGGAGTTGGGCGTGGTTAGTTGCATTCCATGGAGGTAGCAATTCCAGTGGGGCTAGAGATTGTTAGAGGTATGATCAGTTTGTTTAGTACCCTTGTTTTCCCTTGTTTTATTCAGGATATTTTCACTTCTTTGTTTCACCAACTATATCCCATGATCTGTGACTATATGTAGAGAGGTTTCCCATTTCTCTAATGTTTATTATGCCAGTCGGAGTCCAGAACAACTTTTTTGATGTTTTCTAGGGGTGTAGATTGATAATGGAAACATCAATCCCATGGGATCTCTCCATGCTATAAATGCAACCATACAATATCATTAATGGAATAAAATTGTTGTATTATATACATTCTATTATCGACTAATTTTGGAGGAGACTCATGTTTTCAAATGTGTATGGACAATGTGTGGTTTTCGTTAGTGATCGAAGTTGTCAGGTGGAAAGTCAACATGTGGAGCCTCTTATTTCTATTTTGGATAAGATGTCAGTAGAACTAGTATAATCTTAGATGGTGTAGGTTCCCATGGTCATTAAGGAGTTCCTGGATGTTTTCCCCAAAGTGGTTGTGATGCTATCCACTCAATGTGATGTAGAGTTCAGGATATACTTACAACCTGGTGCTTCTCTGATTTCAATGGATCCTTATTGTAAGTCCTAGACACAAGAGGTGATTTTGTTCAAGCATGTGGTGTCTTAGAAGGGTGTGTATGTATACCCATCGAAGGTTAAAGCAGTTGTTTCTTGGGAAGTGCCTAAGAATGTGGAATAAGTTCACAGTTTCTTTGGTCTCGTAGGCCATTATTGGAGGTTTGTACCTGATTTATCTCAAGTTGAAGCCCCATTAACTGATTTGACTAGGAAAGAACAATATTTTTCATGGAGTGATCAGTGTCAGACAACATTCAGTTTCCCAAAGTGGAATTTGGTTAGTGCTCTAGTGCTCCAGTTTCTAGAGGAAGGGGTGATGTTTGATGTGTTTTGTGACGCTTCTCATCTAGGTTTGGGATTCCTAATTATGCAGTATCTAGTAGTGGTCTCTTATAGGTCTAGGTAGTTACATACCCATGAGCATAACTATTCCACCCACGATCTGTAGTTAGAAGTAGTTGTGTTCATGTTGAAGTTGTTGTAGCGTTACCTCAGTGGGGAGCGCTTTGTGGTCTTCACAGATCACAAGAGTTTGAGGTATATCTTTTCCCATCATGACTCAAATCTATATCAGTGGAGGTGGATAGAGTTTCTTTAGGACTATGATGTTGATATCTCTTACACCTCAGGAAAGGGAAATGTTGTGGTCGATGCATTGAGTAGAAAGTCATAGAAGGATATTGTTCAGGAATCTACAAATGCTTGGAGAGAAATGAAGTAGTTGGAATACTTTCACCTACATATAGGGGTATATAGTGGTAGAGGAATTTTGTTTTAGAAAATGATGTAGTATTGTCTGATGTAGTAGGTGGAAGATCCTCAGTGGGGGGACTCAGAGGCAGAGGTGACACACGATCATGCTGGCCATGGTGATGCTCCAAAAGGATGGTCAAAACCAAATATTGTTTCATGCAAAGTTGTTTTTTCTTGAAGAAATGAATGATAGAGTTCTTTGTGAGTTTCATAGATCACCTTTTTTGGTACACAAAAAGTTTCCAAGATGTAAAATTGATTGAGGATGCAGTTTTGGTGGCTCGGTATGAAATGAGCAATGGAGGAGTTTGTGGAAAAGTGCTTGGTTTGGGAACAGGTAAAGTCCAATCATCATGTTCCCAGTAATTTGTTATAGTATTTGGATGTTCCTGAGTAGAAATGGTATGGAATCTCAATGAATTTTATCACAAGTTTACCCATGGCTCAGGTATTTTTGATGCTATCTGAGTGGTCATGGATTAGTTGATGAAATAGACCCACTTCTTAGCAATCAAGGAGTCAAGAATAGTGGATTCCTTGTCTAAGAGGTATGTGGATGACCTGGTGAGACTTCATGGTGTTATGAGGTCCATTTTATCATATTGGGATACATGTTAAACCTTACAAGTTTGGAGTGGATTGCATCATGATTTTGGCACTCATTTACTCCTCAAAACTTCTTTTCACCCTCAGACAGATAGGAAAATAGAAGATATTGGAGGATATGTTGTGGGAATGCATCTTAGACTTTGGTGGATCTTGTAAAAGACACCTACCTTTGGTCGAGTTTTCTTATAATAATATCTATCAATATTCCATTAGCAAGCCTCCGTTTGAGGCTTTGTATGGAAGACCATTTCATTCTCCATTTTGCTAGACAGAGGTTGAGAAACAAATGTTCTTGGTCCTAATGTGGTGCAGAGTATGATAGAAAAGGTTCATCTTGTTAGTGAGAGGATGAAAGAAGCACAAGACCAAAAAAAGTCATATTCTGATCATAGAAGAAGACCCTTGGAGTTAGAGGTTGGGGACCATGTGTTCTTGAAGGTTTCTCCTTGATGGGGGAAACAAAGGTTTGAAAGAGGGAGTAAGATTTCTCCTAGGTTTGTTGGAACCTTTGAGGTGTTGGGGAGAGTTGGTGAGGTGACATACCGGTTTGCATTTCCACCATGGTTAGAGAGCATCCATGATGTATTCCACATCTCACAGCTTCATCGGTATCTTCAAGATGGATCTCATGTCATTGATTGGGGAGAGATGGATATCGAGGATGACGCGACGTTTGTGGAGTGACCAGTAGAGATACAAGATCATTAAGAGAAGGCATTGTGTGGATGGATCATTCCTTTTGTTCATGTGTTGTGGAGGCGTGGTGGCCAAGATGAAAGTAATTAGGATCAAGAAATGTAGATGCGTTCCCAGTACCCAGAGTTGGTTTAAGTTTTTCCTTGTAATGTGATGTTTGATTCTTATTGTTCTATGATATGAAATCTTTTCCCATTGGTTTGTGATGTGCGTGTTATGATGTGTGATAAATTATGGACATATGAAAAGGGTAGTACCTAATTCCTATTAGAGACACATTAATTGTGATGTGATTAAACCCATGTGTGTGAGTCAGTGCCACCCAGAGTAGATAGTATCTTGACATGGAGGATGAAATTACCTAATTCGTGTGTTTAGGATGGCATAGTTGTTGTGATTTTGTAGTGAGTTTTGTGGATGTTGGGTTGAAATATAAATAACCATGATAATAGGGCCTGGTTTTTAGATGTCGGAGGGGGTGTTCTTAGATATAGTGGTTTCCACTCTAACTTTCAAACAACATGGGGTGGTTTATCATTGAACGTTTATGTGTTTGGTTGATAATAGCATTGCAAGTGTAATAATACTCTTGAGAGGTATCTCGTGGGGTGGTTATTCAGACCCCTATTTCTTATGGGCTTGGTTTTTGATTCTTGAGGGTGAGAATTTTTTAAGGGGTATTTTATGTAACGGTCTGTGTCCTCTTAGTCTGTTAATTTGTTGATTTTGGGTATTGGAGGTGTTCGGGGGAAGTTCTAGGATATGTTAGTGGCTGTAGGGTTACACTTTGTGTAACTGTATTACACGACGTGAAAATTGGTTTCATGACTTTTCCAAGTCTAGTTTATGATTTATGGGTTTTTGGGGTAAATTAAATTATAAAAATGTATATGCGATGCATTTTTCTATATAAATTGAACACCTGGGATTACACGACGTGAAATGGGATTACATATCATGTAATACCCCGATCATATGAAGTTTTAAAAATTATTTTCTAGCCAAACCCTAATTTTTTCATCCATAATCCCTTTCCCTCTCATTTTGGGCAAACCCTAGGATCCCTTTGGTGTTCTTTGTGCCCTATTTATCCCTCTTCGATCTGTTGATCCCAGTGGGTGTTTGTCGGTGATCCGTGGTTGATTCATGGTAAGTTCTCTACCTTCCTTGGTTGGTTTTATTCCATTATTCTTCTGAGGATCCTCTATAGTGGTGTTTCCTTGGTTTAGGCTATGTGTTGGGTTGAATTTGATGGTTTTGGGATGTGGTGTAGGTTGATCCACAGTTCCCCGTGGTGCAGTTGTGGTTCGCCAGCGTTCTTCTTTCCCCTACAGTGAAAAACGTTCATTGGGGGTTGGATTCCCTTTGTTTCTATTTATTGTGCATCATGTGGGAGGGGCTCTACTTTTTTTTATCTGTGAATTATGGTTTTCCCAACTTATATTAAAGATAAATAATCAGTTAATTTAATTAAAGGGGTAAATGGGTTTTGATCCACATGTTTTTACAGCTTCAATATTGTTTTTGATATTGTGATTATATAGGATAAATGAACCACTAAAAGTTGTGGTTGTTGGTGACTTTGTTTGCACTGGATACATCATCTGTGGTTGTTACTTTGTTTGATATTGTTTTTATCACCCTAAAATAAAAATCGGATAACCATGTATACTTGGATAATGAATTGGTTTCCCAAGGATTTGGTTTGATAATAACACCCCAAAGCAAATTAGTGGATTGTGGTGAATGATCTGGTGAACCTATAAAAATGTTTTTTGGTGCTGTGATATGTGATTTTGTTATGGTTTTTTCATGTGGGAGAAAGTGGATGGAATGTGGTTATACAGTGGGTATGTGATGGGATTAGTGTGCTTATGCAGTAGGGTTATAAAACTTGTTATGCTATTTTATGTTTCTGGATGTGGTTGAGAGTTGGGGGTTTGTTTTGGATGGTATGGTGGTTTGGTTATGATAAATTTAAAGAAGGATAACAGTGTTTGGTATGGATAATTCTCCTAGAATTTCTACATGAGTAGAATGTAGAAATATTCATCCCATATATTGGGGGTTGATATGTGATATGGAATGGGTGTCTGTTAAATTGAGAGGTAATGTGGAGCCGTGTTAATTTATCAGGGATCTTCACCTTCTAAAATGATTGTTTATGTGTTGTTTGATATGAGTTGTGCCATTGTAGTAACCCGAGTAGTAATGGAATGAATAAATATTTTTTTAATGAAGTTTGGAATGTCTCGGGTTATTTTGATTAATATAATGGAAATGGTTAAATAAATTGGATGGGAATATGAAATGGGTTTTGTGGCCTGTTGTGTGGTGTTCTGTATTTAGAGGTAACACAAAAGGTGGCAAGTGTTATGAGTTGGTGGTTTTTCTGAGAACCCATTGGTCAAGATTGAGTGTTTGGTATCATATATGTATATAATTATATTTTCCTTATAATTTCTATATTTACCCCACCCTAGTTGAGCACTATGTGACGAAAACCCCCATTTTCATGGGGGAGGGTGTCTTTCCAAAACATCTAGTGAAGAGTACAAATGGCTGGGTACCTGATCTTTTCCAATCTCTCTTCCAGGTGAGGTAGGTATGATATAGGCTGTGATGGAAGGAGGTATGTTTTTTTAGATGGTGGTTGCGATAGCCCTAGTGCCTTTAGGTGAAATGTGATGGCCTAGTTGTTTGTAGACGAGGTGGGTTGTGCTTTCCCAGGTGTCTTTGATATGATATGGGATGTTCTTTCTTAGGTGTCTTCATGATGATATGTGATGTGATGTGAGGCCCAACTATGTGCGGGTGGGATGTGTTTTGAGGCCCAGGTGTGTGCGAGAATGATGTGTTGTGAGGTCCATGTGTGTATAGGTGGGTTTTTGATGTGGTTTGTGGTCGAGGTGTGTGCGGATGGGATGCGATGTGGTATATAGAAGGATGATAGTGTCAAGACGTATGACATTGGGTGAGAGAATCATACTAGTGGGAAAGTGGTGTAGGGTACCCTATCATCGATGTTATTTACTTTATATTATATTAATTGTCTTTCTTTACTCGGTGAGCGTGCCTTGGTGAGGTTGGGGTGGTTAGTATACCTACTTTGGTGATGTTTGGTTCTGCCATTTTCTCATGGGTGCATTAGTATGCCTCGTTCAAATGTTTATGAGAGACTTTTATTTTCATAATGAGTATAATTTTATTCTCACCCTACGTATATAAAACTACTTTTAGGTTTCCAGGAGGATTTTTTAGACTGTGTTGGGTTTTACTAGCTCAGACCTTTGTACTGTTTCTGGATCATTGCTTTAGCTTTACTTTAGGGTATTCTACTTTGGAGAATTTATTGTATTTGTATCAGTTCTACTTTTTTTCATGCATGTGGGATATTTTTTTGGATTTCTATTTTATATTATTCCTTGGATTTTTTGTGGATGATTCATTTTATCTCCTGATCTTGTTTCTTATAAAGGTTAATACCTCCCATATTGTGAGATTTGTACACCCTTGGTGCTGGTCGACAACTCGGGCCCTACTGAAGGTGGGACTCAGGGGTCATTATCTCTCTACCCTCATTACAGTATCTTTAGAGGGATGGGGTTGTGAGACCTTAGCTTCCACATATAGGGGACTACAAAGCGTGAGTTTTTTCACAATACTCACCGTGTAGTGGAGTTTTTTCACATAAAAATTAGTATCTTCATACAGATCTAGATTCTCCTTCTCCACCACAAAATTCACTATTTGAACAATTGAAATCAAAGGTTAACACCTCTGACCATAGATTCACAACCTTCGGTGGATGAAAATTGGAATCTGATCATCCTTCGATGATCCGCCATGTGTCATGTGTACCTCCCATATCCCATTGCTACTCTGGATCCTAGATCCAAAAAGCATCACTCATGATCCATCCCAATCCATCATCAAATCACTATACCATTGATTTTTCGAATAGCCTCCACCAATCCCGGGGTTCGATCATGCTCAAACTCACCAAAAAAATGTCAAACTTTGACCCCATGTGATAACAATAAAGAATTAAAATAACAGTGGGGAAAAATTCAAAATAAAAAGCAAAATCATTCATTGTTCAAGAATTCTTGGAAAAAAATTACATAAATGGGGATATCTATAGTGAATCATGACATATCATAAATAAATTGGAATAATTAATTTAATTTATTTGAATAGGATCATGTGAAGATTAAAAAACACTATAAATCAGATAAGATAAATTAATCCATGCTTAATTAAATAAAAAAAGGTAGAAATAGAACAAACAAAACACCCTACCTTGATTTAGGATCAATCATTAGTGAAGATTTTATTCCCTAATGATTAGTAAGATCCATTGTGCTCATTGTATCTTGATCCACCTAGATCCGATCACAGTTTGTTTTCTAATCCAGATCCACCAATGAAGAACACTTGTTTTCCTCATCTCAAATCCTCTAGGAGTTACATGGATAACCCTAGTTATTTTCCATAATATGATATTTATATATGATTATATTTAGATCATTTTAAATAAATAAATAAGTAATATTTTATCTTAATTAAATGTACCTACCAACAATAAACTCCCTTAGAACGTCCAATGTCGAAAAACCTTAGATCACACCTAGGGTAAAGCTTATAATCCAAAATCAACCATGGTCTCAGATTTCATTTTAGAGGTATTGAACAATGGTAAAACCATTTAAACTAAAATTTTACATGCATGTGAATTAAAATATATTAATATTTTTAATATATTAATTCTAGGCTCCCAAGACACCCAATCACTACACCGACAACGAGGATAAATCCAAATATATATATATAGAAATATTCAAAGTAAAAATCTAATAAAACTATAATTGTTATAGTTTAGGGTCTGAAGGTCCCCATTTTTTTTTGGAAAGAACCTGGGTAAATGAAAAGTTTCTATTAACAATTTCATAGAGGGATAACTTAGAATATGGATTCAAAAAAATTAGTTTCATGTTTGGTTTTTAGGGTTCTAGGTGTAGAAGAAGTGCCTATTGGGAATTTTAAACTAATATTTTTTTATAATAGATGAATAATACAAGATGTACATGATGATTAACTTCACGAAAAATGGAATTAAATTAAATATTAATTGATTTTTTAATGCCAAAACCAGAAGGCATGAGCATCACATATAGTTTATAATTAATTTAGATAGATTTAGAATTATCTTTTCTTGTGATTCTTTCTCCATTGATGATTTGGTTGAATGGTATCATCACACCATCATTGTGTTATATTATCTATGGATATAAAATCTCTAGCTATGATACACACATGCACTAAAATCTCGAATCGTTGTACTAAAATCACCAGATACTAGTATGGTTGACTCTTGTCGCTTGTATATTTCATTATTGATCACAAGAATAATCCATTCAAGGTTGAATAATTCTTAAAGACATCTTAATGTATTTAGAGGCTATAAGTGTATTGGAACTCTTGTTCTTGAGAGTGTTCTTGAGATAATTCTCTCTTGATCTTGAGAGAGTTCTCTCAAGGTATGACATGCACAACTAGCAGTTAACCCTAGAATGTGATATAATTGAGTATTTATAGAGCTATTATAGAGTTGGTAATTCTATATACGACCTTATCCAATTCCCTATTCCTTAGATAGCCCCATGTATAATAATAATATAAATAATAATATTATATTCCTAACATGCACAACACCTGCGAATAAATAATGACCATTTATTAAATAAATGAATTAATATTATTCTAAATGATATTTAATATAACATTTCTATACAGACCGTTGAAATCCACCAACAACCCTCCTAAATATTTGTTAAGACTTTAATAATGATTATTTTTTTAATAAATAAATATTACTTCATTATTAAGCAATAAATATGATAAATATTATATTCACAATTTTATGAATAAATACTTATTATTACTTAACTAATATATTTATTCTTCCAAATAACTAATGAGTAAATCATGGTGATAAACCAATCCTGAATAATTATTAAACCACAAATTATGAATAATATTTATTCTAAATTGTTAATTTCAAATAGAATTTAACTTAGATTCCATATACACTTAATAGGTTACCCTCTATGCCTCTTTCTCAGTGACATTAAGTGGAACCTACAAAAGTCCAAAGTTTGCATCTAGAAATAGAAAAAGGAACCCATATAAAAAGAAGTTAATTTAATAATGAAACAAAACCTCATATGAAAACCCACTATTTAATATAATCCCTTTATTGAAATATCTATAATCAAGCAGATTTTATGCTTGTGTCATCAACTTTGTGCTCAATGTCTCTTTATTTGACTTTCCCAAATTGAACCTTTCCACTGAACACCATAGCCATGGATTTAATTAACCTGTTCCATTCCCATCAAAGGGATTGAGATATAAAATTCTATTAAATAAGTTAAGGGGAAATTATTTATCTCTCATTATTCATTAATTCAATATTACTTATGACACACCTAATGAAACCTACTTATCTATGAACATATGTCATCATGGTTTTCATCAATACAACAAACTCCATGACTAATAATATCTATAAATAATAATCTTAAATTCTAAGGATCAAAACACATGTATATATAAAGGAATAACTAATAACATATATAAATATGGATTTCGCATGGTGGATCATGTTCTTAAAATCTAATGCACTAGAAATTTCCAAGGGCATACACCATGAAAAATTACTTCAAAGTCCTATGATTCTACAAAATTAATAAAATTTATTATTCTCATCTCATGAAATAAGATCATATATCTATTGAAAATATATTTATGAATATAATCGTGGAACTTCTAGGTTCTCATAATTTCTGGGAGATGTTATGAACTCTCAGTGCTACAATTAATCTTAGGTCATTATCATATACAATGTTAAGAATAATAAAAATAATGATGTGATAAGAAGTTTATTAATATTCAAGGAAAAAAATATTTAATTATAAAGTACATAGAATTTGGTTTAAGGAAAATAAATCCAATAGACTCCAACTTTCACTAGTTCCAACTAATAACAACCTTCAGCCTGCTAGGTCTCACATGATAATCATACTTCTATTGAGACAACTCTTTAGTTAAGGGTTCTACCATGTTTTCCTCCATGTAAAATTTTCTCACTATAATTCCACCTATCTAATAATTCTCCCAAAAAAGGTGATATTTCCATAGTATGTTCTTTATCTATTGGTGTGACATTGACTCCTTTGTGGGAGCCACCACTATAGTATTTTCTTAATATAATGTGGTAGGGTATTTAATGTTAGGAAACATATTAATCAATTGCACAAATTCTTATATCTAAATAAAATTTTAGCTGTATCAAAATTCTCTATGTATTTATAATCTACTACTGAATCAGTGATAATTAGTTTCTTTAAACTATTCTATCTCACAACTCCTTTATTGAGACTAAAGACAAAAACTGACTGTGACTTTAGATCATTATAATCTATCTAGAAGATAACATCTATATAATCCATGATGACTAGATCCTTATCTCCTCTATATATTAGGAACACATCCTTAGTCTAATTAAGACACTTAAGAATAACCTTAACAATAGACCAATGTAGTTCACCTGGACTATCTTGGTATCTGGTTACCATGCTCAAGGAATAGGAACATAAAACCTAGTACATAACAAGTAAAACATTATTGATTATATCATAGATGCATATGGAATATTAATAATTCTCTCTCTCCCTCTCCCCCATTCCTTTTAGTTTTTAGGACACATTATCTTGTAAATTGTATACCTTATGAAACTAGAACCAATGCCCTATTAGATTATTCCATACTAAATCTATTTTGTATCTAGTCAATTTATATTTTTTAAATTATTTTAAGAGGCCTCTTTAATATATCACAAATGATCTTAATTCTAAATATGTAGGCTACCTCACCGATGTATTATATGGAGAAGCACTTGTTTAACCAGTCATTAATTGACTGTAATATTGGTATGTCAGTACCAATAAGTAATATTCCATTGATATATACCACTAGGATAAAACCTATTCTCCGAATAAACTGCTTTTAAACACATGGATCACATTATTTATTAATGAAACTATATTATTTTATAGCTTCATTGAATTAAATGTTCCTTGATCTAGATGCTTTGTTCAATATATAAATGGATCTATACAATATGGATACCCTTTTTATATTTCCTGGAGTCACAAACCCTTCTGGTTATGTCATATAGGCATCTTCCTAGAGGTTACCATTAAGAAATGATATTTTTATATCCATATACTAAATATCATATTTTTTTTAAAGTTTCTATAGGCAGTATAAATCTAATATATTTAAACATGGATACAAGAGAAATGGTTTTTTCTTAGTCAACGAATTGATGCTGTTTAATCCCTTTAGCCACTAGCCTTAATTTATACGTATTCACTTTACCTTCAATATTAATTTTTCTATTAAATAACCATTTTCACACAATAGTATTTACAATAAAAATTAGATCAACTTGAACCAAAACTTAGTTCTGATATATGGAATCTTTCTCAAATTTCATAGCTTACCACCATCTTTTAGTTTTCAAAATCCTTACTTTCTAATTTTAGGAAATAATATCATTATTATCAATAAATATATTGAGTTACCATCAATGATTATTAGAAATATATATCTCTATGGTGTCTAACCACTTTAGTGATCATACAGAATTCTTGTTTTGTAGGAACAACA